>OX596030.1:49213224-50413224 GCA_951394125.1 Epistrophe eligans
AAGAAGTAAGTACAAAAATGGATGTTGTTTTGTTTTGCTTTCATTTGTTTTATGTCAAACGGGTACAGAACTCATACTTCTGCCCGAAAAAAATTGTTGAGAAGAGGAAGTGAAATGGCAGCTTCGAGAAGTAAACGAACAGAGGTTAGGTCCCAAAACTGCCAATTGCTACCAATTTATGTATTAAATTCTGTCAATATAAAAAAATTGACTAAAATCTAAGAATAAGAAGTAAAGGAAGAGTTGTATATCACATAAAAAAAAAATGATCCCATCTGTCATTTTGCCGAGCTATAGGAAAGGGTTTCGAAATTTTAAAACGTTAAAATAGTGAGAAAAGCATATATTAAACTGAATAAAAAGTTTTCTCTATTATTCCGCATAAAGTAATGTGAAGTGATGGTTTTTAGGTAGAAATACAGTATCGTAGAAAATACATTTATAAATTGATATTTCATATCATTTTGCTATAAACATTTTTTAACTGAGCCTCATCTGTCAAAATTAGAAATCCAGGGGCATACTACTTTCTGTTGATAATGACAGCTCTAATCCCTTTAGCGCCCGTAGTGCAGAGTTATTTTTAAACAGAAAATAATTTTTAAAGGTATTTCTGCTATTGTCCCTGTCTATATCGTGTCGGTTCTGCATATTCGTCAGGAAGAGTTTATGTCATGTTAGTTTGAGTTTGTGTACGTTAAGTGTTCAAATAACTACCTTACTAATTTTTCAAAATTTGCTAAAAATATAGAAGACAAACGTGGCTGGAAATCCTTTATAGTTGGATGAAAGCAAGACTTCGTTAATTGTCTATTCAAGTCATTCAAGACAAAAAAAAAATATTTCATCCATCTACAATGCAATTTTTATCTCAACATTTTGGAGAACCTCAGTAAGTTAATAAAAATAGTTTTGAAATATGACAAGATTAGGTGAAAACAAAACAACTTTGTGCAAAAGTGCTACACACTTTTTCAAAAAACACGACTTTCAATAAATTATTTATTTATCGGATAAATAAAACCAAAATTCAAAAGGATATTTTTTTTCTTTATAGCAATAACAGATGTGTTCTTGTGAACGTCCCTAAGTACTTCTGCGGAGATGAAAACCAGATGGCCAGTTTATTAACGAATTAAATGCCTATATGGTAACTTTTTTTTCAATAAATTTCTCAAAACTGAGTTTTTTCCAATTGTTTTTGACAGCAAATTGTGAAATTTTGTGCAAATTGGCAACAAATTTCACGTTACCAAACGGAACTTATGTAAATAGTAAGGTTGGGTAAACCGCACGCGTCACCCTTCAAAGAATATCTACTTGTGACATATGTATGTATATTGTATAACGATGCTGTGCACATTCTCAAGGATTACCCATTTGTTGACAAATGAAATAAATAAAAACTCTTTTCAAAATACTTATTTTGTTTGGTTATTAGGTATTATGTTCTTCAACGAAACATTGTATGTACAATGTACATATTCTGTAAGCTATGTAAAATGCGCTACAAAACTATTTTAATTAGCTTCAACTTTTGTAAGACTTTCTTCAATTTGTCTAAGTTCCATCTCAATTCTTTGCACCAAATGTCCTTCTGGTGAGTTAGGTGGTTCGAATGCCAACATTCGAACTGATTCTTTTGACATTTCTCGTACCTTTATTAGTCTATTCTGAAATTTGAAAAAGTTTTTAAGAATTTTAAAAATAAAAATAATAATCAAACAAACTTGTACCTTATACTCTTCTGTTGATATTTCACCTTCGTTATATTCGTATTCTGTTAATTCAACAAAAGTTATAACAAACTCGTACACAGCAATTGCGTATAATCTTGAAATACCAGGCTGTACAGCTCTTACTACTGGCAGCATTTGCTCACATAATTCAATTTTTCTCCTAAGTACACTTCTTCCGGGCTGGCACATTGGATTCATTAGGATAGCTCTCAAAATTGACGCGGTGTTTTGTTTCATATCGATTATGAGAAAATGATTTGGATGAAAATCGCATGAGTATTTGGCCAAAAGAGCCTCGTATTGCCGAATATCTCCATCGGCGTATAATATTTGTTCAGCAACTTCAGAAAGTAGTTTTTGAACATCCATTTGGTTCATGGTTGATAAACACTTTTCACAAGTCCACTTGGAATTGAATAAACTTACAAAACCCTCAGGACATACTTTACACTTGATGCTGCTCAAATAAGTGCCTAGTTCAGTTGGATCCTTACAGCGAGGGCATGAACAATCGATGAATTTTGTCATCTTCAGGTGATGCTGACGTTGACTGGTACCCTTTAAAAAAAATTAAGCAGAGAACATAACAGGGGTTTTTAAATCATTTTAAGGAAATTTTCATATTTTAACTTATTTTGATTAGAGTAAAGAAACTAAGAAAAACGGTGGTGTAAGTACGGAAAAAACAATAACCGCGAACACAATGCTTCCAAATTCTTGTTACATTAAAAGGTTTCCAAATTGGAAATTAATTGAATCGTATCTCTTTGTTCAACAAAGAGATTTCTTAGATGGGGAGTTAACGGAGAAACCAATGAGACGGAAGTTCTATCACCGAAGTGACATCACACTTCGGTAGTTGAATCAAATCAAACAATTGTCTACTATGGTCGTTTCCCAACGACAACGCACACCTACACCATGCACGATCTTATTGGAACAGTTATTGGTTGTAGGATTAGTTTAAGCTGTTTAAGGGTAACCTCTCTAAACATCAGCTTAGTTTTGATAAAGGATCGTTAATAAGAATATGTGATATACTGCTACTCTATGAGAAGAAATTATATTCAACCATTTCAATTAATTTGTTTTCACTAATTAATTTAATCAAATAAAATAGATTCTTTTTTGTCGGTAAGTCTTTTGTTCCAAAATATTCCTCCATTTTGATTTTTAAGTTTAGAAAATTTCTAAACAGAATCAAATCTTTGGTTGAAAGAAATTCGACATCAATTTATCGAACAATAATTTCATAAGCTAATTTTTGACAAATTAGCGGTGTAAAGTAAGAAACACAAATTTGATTTTTTAGTATGGAGCTCCGTACTAATCGGCTAAAATGCTTAACTTAAGTTTCGCTATTTTTTAGAGATTATTTTATATAAAAACTAAAATTTTGCGCGATTTGCGTACTAGGCTGTGAAACAATATTCAAAGCCTTCCAAAAATCTAACAGCTTTAATTAAGGAATTCTAATCTTGTTGGATGGTAATTCTAACTATGATAGTCGTCCTGATTTTTTTGTTAGATGAACTGAACATAACAAAAGTTGCGAATTAATAAGGTGGATCTAATGATATTTAAAACCAATTTTTGTTGTTATGCTAAAATATATTTTTTTATTAAAAAACTCATGGCGGTTTAAAAAGACCCTCCACATCATGGCACAAAATGGACTATGGATAATTTGCCATCTAACAACTTTTTAATGTAAGGTTCATTTCATAACTTAATTTTTATAATTAAAATTTTGTTTAAAAAATGGGACCAATGTCGCTATTGGTGCTAAACGAATTTATTTATTGTTATGGCTTTGATAATCGTTTTCAAACTATAGTGATTCTTTACAATATGTCTTGTACATACATATTGTAGCAGACATCTGGCAAGCCTGCTCACTCTAATGCAAAGGTGACAATTGCAATTAATTAATATAAAATTTAGTCAGTTGCTCTTTAACCATATCGTAGTACTTTTAACAAAAAATAAAATACCTACATATACATAAAACTGTTAAAATTTAAAATTGAATTAGTTTTTAATTAAATTTTTGTTAAAATTAAACGGCTTCATATTCATTTGCTTAAACTTACATTTGCTTCCACAATATTTATTTGAACATAATTCTGATCCAGTTAAATATTAATAAAGTTAGAAAAGACTAAAACTGTAGTTAAATGGTTGGTGGTTCTCACTATGAGCCACTTCTTCACTACTTCCCACATATAACTGTTTTCATGATTTTCGACGTTCTTGTTGAGGGCTCAACCGATTTCAAAATATTTATGCTGAATGTTCCGTTTAGTGGAAATAATATTCCGTAATACAATATTAAAACAAATATTTTTTTGAATATTTATTAAATCAATTTGTTGAAAACGGTTTAATGAACTTTTTTTTAACTATTGTTTTATATTGTTAAAAAAATTATACACTTAAAATTGGCATTATTCAACAGATGAACTACATAGAATAACAAACATTGAAAGAATTCCTTACAGAATATCAAATCTATGCAATAGATACAACTTATCTTGTAGTTCATCGGATAACTACCTCATTTCAAATCTGACTTTATAAACTTAATAAAAATTTATTTTTTTTCTGTTGTATTTATTTATCGAAAAACGTTATTTATTAATTTATTTATTTCTATAAACAAATCTGTGATATTAAATTACTTAATTTATTTATTCATTTATTTATTTATTTATTTATTTATTTATTTATTTATTTATTTATTTATTTATTTATTTATTTATTTATTTATTTATTTATTTATTTATTTATTTAGTTATTTATTTATTTATTTATTTATTTATTTATTTATTTATTTATTTATTTACTTATTTATTTATTTATTTATTTATTTATTTTTTTATTTATTTCTTTAATTATTTATTTACTTACTTATTTTCTTATGTATATATTTTTTTTTAATTTATTTGTTTATTTATTAATTTGTTAAATTATGTATTTGTTTATTCATTTATTTATAAAATTTTGTTATTTATTCATTTGTTAATTTATTTATTTATTTAATTTTGTTATATATACAATATACATATATATGTACTGTACATTTTTTGTAAAAAGTCACTGATTTGATGGAGGTTTTTTTTTTTCATTTCCTCCTCTTCTCTCTATCTCAACTTTTAAAAGAAGGTTTTTTTCTGTAGCTTTTCCTTCAATCAATTATTTATCTAGGTAATATTTAAAAACATTGTTATAAATTTTTCAGTAGTAAGGTAGCTCCATATCAAATCTCTGTAAATTGTGCAATATAGGTTTAATGAAAAAATAATGTAATTCAGCTACAATAAATAAAAATCTAAAAAAAAAAAAAAAAAAAAAAAATTTTGTTTTTAAAATATTAAAGACATTTTATACATATATACAAATTTATTTTAAAAAAAACGCTGTAAGGATTTATGATGCAAATTTTAATTTTTTATGAGAATTCTTTAATTATTTTGAGTTTAAAACTTTTTTCCAGTTATTTTGGAAATTTAAAGAACAATGATCTGCATGCTTCTTTGCCATTCTCTCTTATTTATTTTATGCATTTATATGCTTTTTATATAAAATAAATAATTTTAGCTAGGTATGCAAGACTTAAGGTCTTTTAAATGCAATTTAAAGTGCGCGGTTCTATCTACAACAAATGGAAGGATTGGAAATATTTTATATTGACACCAGAATATTGCGAATAATGTTTTTATCATTATTTTATTGAGAGTTTTTGACCAATTCTTTATCAGTTTATTAAAATTTATCTTTTTCGGCTACTTGTTTATAATCTCATGTAATGAATGCAACGCAGTCAAAGCTGAGATGTTAGTATTAGTGTAAAGAAATAAATGCACACACCTGTTCCATTAGCGTGATGATACTATATTTTTTATTATAAATTTAATAATATCTACGTAATATAAATTACTCACCATTAATGGATTTGTGTACGAAATATATATCCTTTCGCCCTGTCGAATAGGCAGTGTGGCATAGATCTTCAAATTAAAATCATCATCAACAGCCATCAAGGTGTTCGGAATGCAACTGTGTGGTATTGTAGGTGCTTGAAGATAGATGCCTCTCACCTGATCACCATCCCTATTTGTAATTTCGTACGAATTCAAGTCAATCAAACTACAAAGTTTCTGCAGAATTTCTTCATTGACCTCGATGTTCTGGAAATACTCGGCTATTCCAGATTCTAAAATAGGCTGAACTACTTTTTGCCTATGCTCAACCCATGTTTCTGATTTTAAATACTCCTCTAAATGGGCATTTACCTTTAGCAACTCGTTCACGCCACTCTTGCTTGTTTTGGGATTTTCCATTTTTAATAAACATTTTAATGGAGCATAAATTGCGTAGTTGGAGATCAAAACATTTTTAGAAATATTCTTAGCTCGCTGAAAGAACTCACAGTCGAATTGATCATGTGCGGGACATTCTACGCACATTGGAAACACCAGGCATGCCCTTAAATTGTGGATATTTTTAAAACAATCCAAAAATATGTGTCTGAAACATGCTGACTATACTTACTGACACATGACGAAAGAACTTTTTAGGCAATTCGAACACTTCAACTGGTCGCTCTCCCATTGCGGACTCATGAGTATGGGCTGCTCTTCCAAGATCACGTCACCTGGTGTTATGTCAATGATCGCTTTCAGACATCTATTTTTTTTAATGAAAAATGTATCTCATTTATTAACATTTAACTGGCAGATACACTTTTAAAGTTTAGTTACAATTTGTTATCTTTGACTGACAGCTGGCAGAATTCACTAAAATTTTGCATTTTTAAAACAAATTCTAAGATTTTTTTTAGTTTATAAAAAATCAACAGACAGATTTCTTATCTGCTCTGATAGCCAACAACACACCAACTGCAAAGAACAAATGGCAGATATTTTCGAATCTTTGTACTTATTGCTCGTTTGAAAGTGAAGGCGAGAAATATTTAAACACGCACAAACTATTTCGGAGCTAGCATAGAGAGAGTTTGCCAAATGACTAATTACAGGTAATCATCCAGAGCTGTATTTAAAAATATAAGGCCTCTGGCCTTACTTAAACAAAAAATACAGAATAAGAAATTAGTAAAAGGTGGTCATAAGATTTAGGTTTTTCAATTTCATACATTATGTTCTTATATGTAGTTAATAATATAAAAATATTAATTTATTAATTAGGAAAGCGGTCCCTTAGTGGGGAATCTTAGTTAACTTACATAAAAAAAATACTTGGATTTTACATTAATGGTGCAGAATTTGTTTTTTTGTTGGTAAATTTGAATTAATTTTATAAAAGACTATTAGCACTATTCTGTTCTCCGATCCTATCGAATTTTTCGATTCACGTGAGTTGTTCACTTAATTTGCCACAAATTATTCCTTAAACTTTTCAATCTTTAGACTTCAAAGCTCTATCAGTAATTATTTTTGAAGTTCTTGAGAGAATTTAATTGTTAAAATTTTATTTTTATCGTTTTTTTAATGCTTTTTGGAATATTTATTTTCTTACGAGGGATATCAAAATACGAAAATTAACGCGAACTTTTAGCAGTACTCACCCCGGATGTTTCGCTTTAAATTGCATTGAGCATGGTCACCCCGAACGTTTCGGTTCAAAATGCATTGAGCGTGTTCAACGGGAAACCGGAAAAGTGCGAAGTACTGAACTCGCTAAATATTACATCAAAGAGCACGGTAGTGCCCAGCCAAGTTCTGGCACTACACCCTATTTACAGGAACAAACTCAGACAATGTACGACCCCCTCTAACTTCAGTACCAATAAAGTTAGAAACTTCAAATTCAACTTCATTACGTAAGTGGTTCCTGAGATACAGGCCTTCAAAAATCGCCAAAACCGTAACTAACTCACTCACTCATCAAAATTATGGAGCACTTTCCGACACCGCAGAATCTTGTAATTTCGAAGAAGAGTAGATCTTGTGGCGCATACAAAGGAAAAAACGGAAAATTTGAGGTTTTCCATTGGGGAGGCGTGGTAGGTATCCGCCTACTTTCTCAGAATTTCGATCAATTAAATAGAGGGCATACCAATTTAAGGTTTATCGTTTAGGGCGCTTGATATCCGTCCATTTCCATGGAATTGCGAGCAATTAATTGAAGCACTTCCGATTGCTGTAGAATGAATTTTGGTACAGCGGTAGGGCTTAAAGTGCATACAAAAGAAAAAATTGAAAAATTCAAATTTTAAATTTTAGAGGGCGTGGTATGCGCCTACTTTCTCAGAATTGCGATCAATTAAATGGAACATTTCTAATTGCTGTAGAATGAGTCCCACACCACATTTCTATAACTTCACTCACTGCGGTATCTTTTGAGATTTAACTTTGAAAAAAAAATCAAAATCTTTGATAAATGTTAAAAAGAGGACCAATTTCTTCTATTCAAAAAACTGCATTTAAAAGTTCTTACTTTATGAAGGTTTAATATAAAAAAATCTAAATCAGAGTAGAGAAATATTGAAACAACTCCAAATTAAGATAGACATTTATTATTTAATGATTACTGACTAAAATGTGAGAGATTTACGTGGCAAGTTTCCTTTTTATTACTCACAATTAAAAACGTTTCGAAAACTTGACCTGTGAAATATAATATAATATAAATTACTTATTGTTTTCAGAAAAAACATGAAAAATAAAAAAAAGCAAAGGGTTTATAAAATGGACTGTATTTAAATGACGTTGTTTTGCGAATGAACAAAATAAAATATGATCAGCTAGGATTGACTGCAAAGGTACAGTTTGTGTGGCGTGATGCGCCTTATGTATTTATGACAATGTAGATATATAAGAATTTGAATTACATACATAAGTGAACAAATAGTATTGCCGTCTTGCAATTTTGAATAAGTTATTAATTTAGTATTAAAAATAGTATAGTATTAGTATTGAGAATAGTATTAGTATTGAAAATAGGTTTTATACAATAATCTTGAACATTCCGCCAGCCTTGAATTATATATTCAATTATTCAGTGGTAGTATGCTGAGTTTCGTTACAGGCCTCTTGAATATTCCCGATTTAGTGCGAACTGTTGCGACTCGTACTAAGCCATCGCCACCAGGATGGGTTGCAGTTACTTTGCCAATCTTCCAGTAAGCAGGTGGATGATTATCTTCTCTAAGAAGAACGATGTCATCAATTTTGATATTTGGTTTTATTTGATTCCACTTCTGCCTTGGTTGCAGAGAGGAAATATATTCCGATGACCATTTTGACCAAAAGCCTTGGGTAAGCTGTTGTACCAGTTTCCATCGTGCAAGTAAAGACAACTTAACGTTTGTAACATCAGGTTCCGGAATAGTTACTAGAGGTCGCCCAATCAAGAAGTGACCAGGAGTTAAACAACTGGTGTCATCAGTATCGGATAGTGCACATAGAGGGCGGGAGTTGAGTATGGATTCGATTTGTGCGAGAAGTGTCGTCATCTCTTCGAAATTGAGTGTAGTTTGACCAATAACTCGTCTCAGATGGAATTTGACCCTCTTTACAGCAGACTCTCAGGCACCACCAAAATGGGGAGCACCCGGGGGGATGAAATGCCATTGGATACCCTTTGAAGATAAAAAATCAGATATTAACATATGATTATTATGAGAAGCAAAAAGTCGATGTAATTCGCCGAGCTGTCGAGCAGCTCCGACAAAATTTGTCCCATTATCGCTTCGGATATGAGCACATAATCCTCGTCTAGCTACAAAACGTTTAAGGGCAGCTAAAAAACAGTCAGTGCTTAGATCACTGACGAGTTCTAAATGTAATGCCTTCGTAGTAAGACAGATAAAGAGAGCAATGTAGGATTTGATTATTGGAGCTCTTCTACCATTGTGTTGCTTTAATAAAAAAGGACCTGCGTAGTCGCAGCCAGTATCGTAAAACGGATAGATACCATGAAGTCGATATTTTGGAATGTTACCCATTAGTTGACTACTAGTTTGTTTGCTGTGTCGATGACATGTAGTACAGCGATACACTACAGATTTTGCAAGGTCACGAAGTCCGATTATCCAATATGTAAGTCGAAGGGTGGCAATTAGTGTAGTGACTCCAGTGTGGTGATTGTCCAAATGACAGTCCGTCACAATTTTTTTAGTGAGACTATGATCCTTATGTAGTATTACTTGGTGTTTACAGTCAAAGTGGGTTTTTAAATATTCAAGCCGTCCACCGACTCTAAGAACCCCATTGGCATCTATATACGGAGCTAGCCGCTTCAGTTTACTGTTAGCTTGAACTGTATTAATTTTCCTAAGATTTTTGAGGTCATCAGAGAATGATTCTTCCTGAGAGAATTTGTATAGAACGTTTTTTGCTAGTTGAAGCTCAAAGACCTTTAAAGGTGATTTGTCAAAGTTGTTATTTCTTATGTTGAAATAAAATCTAAAACAATAAGCGATCACTCGATAAAGTCTAATCCATTTAGATAATCTTTCATTCAAGTCAGCTACTGTTCCCATGATTTTCGTTGTAGCTTGAAGCGTCATCTGTTCCCTTGAACGCTCTTCTTGTCGAGTCGAGTATGTTGCAGCTTCTGTATCTGGCCAATGGTTTTGACTCAATGATAACCAAGAAGGGCCCGTCCACCAAAGATTGTGTTGTAGTAGAAGAGATGGAGTTATACCTCGGCTAGCGCAGTCTGCAGGGTTATCTTTCGATGGAACATGTAGCCACCTTGCTTGAGGGAGAGAATCTAATATAAAAGATGTTCGATTACTCACGTATGTTTTCCATTTTCGAGGATGAGACGACAACCAGGCTAATACTATTTTGGAGTCCGTCCAGCAATAGATTGCATCGTCCCGGATTCCGATAGATGTTTTGAGAGATTCAAATATTCCTGCGAGTAAGTATGCCCCACATAATTCCAGCCTGGGAATAGATACTTCCTTGAGCGGAGCAACTTTAGTTTTAGCCAAAACTATATTAACAGAACAAGAGCCATCAGATAATATTCTACGACAGTAAATCACAGCCGAATAAGCCGCAGACGATGCATCACAAAAGCCATGAAATTGCACATCTTTCTCCTGTGTAAATAAAATTCGTGGAATGTTTATTTGGTTCAATAGAGGAAGTTGATTATAAAACTCGGTTGATTCATCAATAATTTCTGCAGGCAATCTATCATCCCATCCAATCTTTAAAAGCCATAGTTTTTGTAGTATTAATTTTGCCATTATAATGGTAGGAGAAACCCAGCCGAGCGGGTCAAAGATCTTAGATATCTCTGATAAAAGTTTTCTTTTTGTAGTTAAGTCTCTGTTACCTTGAGAGACCTTAAAGAGGAAGCAGTCAGTCACGGGGTTCCAATATATTCCTAATAAACAGATGTTAAATTCATTGGGCACTTCAATTATAGAGTCAATTCTATGTTCTTGTGGTATATTAGAAATTATTTCTGGGGAGCTAGCCGCCCATTTTCTCAACATAAAACCGCCAGCCATGAGCAGATCATTTAACTGTGACACAAGGTCCTTTGTCTCATCAATGGTATTTGCCCCTGCCATACAGTCGTCAACATAGAAGTTTTCAATTAGTGCTTTAGAAGCAAAGGGAAATCTATGTCCTTCATCTTGACTTAGCTGATGAAGAGTTCTTATAGACAAGAAGGGGGCAGGTGAAGTTCCGTAAGTGACTGTAGTTAGTCGGAAGTGCTTTATAGGCTGATCTGGTGAATCACGCCACAAGATACGTTGGTAGTCACGATCACACTGTTGAACTTCTATCATTCGAAACATTTGCTTTATATCAGTTGAGAAGCAGCATTTGAAACACCTATAGCGCAATATTACTGCATTCAAGTCCTGTTGTAGAGGTTGACCCGGTAACAACAGATCATTTAATGAAGTTCCGGTGCTGGACTTACAGGATCCATCAAAAACAACGCGAAGTTTCGTTGTAAGACTATTATCTTTAAACACAGCATGGTGCGGTAAATAATACAGCTTGGTATTTTCCTTAATTATGTCCTCATCTGGAACAAGTTCCATATGTCCTTGAGCTAAGTATTCGGACATAAAGTTTCGATAGTCGTCTCTAAGCCTAATGTTCTTAGCAAATTTTTTCTCCATAGCAAGTAGTCTGTTTTCTGCATACTTATAAGAGTGCCCTAGTAATTGACCTTGAGAATTGAAGGGAAGGCGAACTGAATATCTTCCAGCTTCGTTACGTAATACCGTTGTCTTGTAAAACTCTTCCGCTTCTTGCTCATCCTTGGTGGGAGTGATCTTTCTAATAGGCAGTTCTTCGGCTTTCCAAAACAGTTGTAGTGTATTGTTCAATTCTACTTCTAGGTCTTGAGTGAACAGATTACAATGACTATCAATTTCAGGTAAATGGGAGCCACATATTACCCATCCGAACAGAGTATTTTGAGCAATCACTACCTTATCTTCAATAACCTGCTCCTTTTGAAGGACAGAAAAGAAGCAGTCAGCTCCTAATAGAATGTCTATTGACTTTGGCACGTTGAAATGAGGATCTGCCAAATCTAATGAATCTAATATATCCCACGTTTTGATTTTAATTGGAACCGATGGATGATCAGAAGTTATGTTGTTGAAGACTAAGGCTGATATATCCAGGCACACTTGCTTGGTATAATGATTGTACAATTTGAGGTTGACTGTACCCTTAGAAACACCAACTTTGCTAGCTGCTAGGCCTAATATTTTCACATTAGCTTTATGCCTTGGAAGTCCTAAGCGCTGTGCGCATGCAGATGTTATTAAAGTATTTTGACATCCAGAGCCAAGAAGAATATTGCAGGGTTGCAAGTTTCCCATGTAATCTTCAATGAGGACCATTGCAGTTGGAAGCAATGCGTTAAATTTTATGTCTGAAGATAAATTCTGGTTCGAAGCCTCAGAGCCTTGAGGCAAAAGATTACAATTTAGATGGCTATGAAGAGCCTTTGACTCAGCTGTAGTGGGAATCGATTTATCATCAGTGGGCTGCTCCTCTTGTTTTTGAAGGTTAGATGTGCCAGCATGGGCAGAAGCAGTGGAATCTGAACTCAGCTTATTTGGTAAATGGAGAGAAGAGTGATGTCTAGAATGACATTGCTCGCATGTATGCTTAGACGGACATTTAAAGGCTGAATGTTTAGCTTTGAGACAATTAAAGCACAATCTCTTTGAACTAACAAATTCCCTTCTCTTTTCGGTGTCTAATAAAATGTACTTCGGGCAGTAAGACAGATGGTGATGACCTAGGCATTTTGGACAGGCGTTTTCAACGGAAGCCAAGTAAGCACGTGTAGAATTATATTTTACTGGAGCTGCAGAAGCGGTTGTCTTAACACTGGATGATGAAGGTCCTATCTCTAAAGCATCGCAACGCAAATTTAAAAACTTTGTTAATTCTTCTAGTGTTGGATAATTCTTCTCTACCACATGCTCAGCCCATGCTTTATGGGTATCACTATCTACCTTTTTCAAAATTAACGCAATCAGCCAAGGATCGCGTCGTTCAGCTCTTGGACCTAAAGCTCTTAGACCGCGAATTACCTGATCAAAGGTATTGACTACTGAGCGAAGCAGTGTCGGGTTCGATGAATCTACTCTTTTAATATCGAAGAATGTTTTGACAAGTGAGTCAATAACCTGCGAAGGTTTATCGTATCTTTGCTTTAGTTTATCTAGGGCCTCCTCATAATTAGTTTCTGTCACAGCTAGGTGCTTAATCATCGTTTCTGGTTCCCCTTTTAGTAAACCTTTAAGATACTGAAACTTCTGAACATTACTTAGGCGAGTATTTTTGTTGACAGTGGTGTCGAAAATGTCCCAAAATGGTTTGAATTTGTCATATTGACCATCAAAGGTTGCTAACTGGAGGTTGGGCAGACAAACCTCTTGTGGTTGTGTAGACGGAACGTGACTAAGTGATTGGAATTGTTCAGCTAGTCGTTGAATGACATTTGTGTCAGTCGCACCGACTGAAGTGCTGCTTAAGCGTTCTAAAAATGCAGTTTGCTGGTCAACTAGCCTTTGAAAAGCATCAGCACTGACAACAGTTGAGTTGTGCAAAGGTTCATCATTGAGAGAATTTTGTCGCTCCGAAATGATTTTGGTGTAATCTGCCTTTAATTTATAATACCTATTCTCAAATTCTGCGAACTCTATTTCCCTGTCTGGAAGTACCTCTCCTAGCGCTATAATATCGTCATCTAGCTTAGTAAATTCCTGAAACATCACTTCCACCTTATCCAATCTAGCCTTTAATTCAAAAATTGTGGTGTCGTTCGTTATCGTATTTAAGAAATTTTCAAACCGAGTTGCAGTACCCTTACAACGAGAACGCTTAAGCTTAAGTGCTTCCATTTTCCTTTTAATTTCAATTGCAGCTTTTTTTTTTTTTTTTTTTTTTATAAAATGATAAAAAGTTTACCTGATAACTTGGTATACTTATTGAGCGGTAACAGCGACGGTTCCTCTCCTCTAACAGCAACGGGTATTCTTCTTACGGGAACAGCAACGGTATCCTTTATCCAGAGAAACAGCAACGGTATCCTCTTCCAGCGACAGCAACTATCACCAACCACAACAACCAGCACAATTAATATTGTCTTTTTTTGTTTTATTATTTATTTGCAGCTAGGCACTTTTTTAAGTTATAGGCACTTGATTCTACTTAATTATATTAAGTCTCTATCAAATTTAAAGTTCATCCGGCTCGAAGGACCAAAAAATGTTTTCAGAAAAAACATGAAAAATAAAAAAAAGCAAAGGGTTTATAAAATGGACTGTATTTAAATGACGTTGTTTTGCGAATGAACAAAATAAAATATGATCAGCTAGGATTGACTGCAAAGGTACAGTTTGTGTGGCGTGATGCGCCTTATGTATTTATGACAATGTAGATATATAAGAATTTGAATTACATACATAAGTGAACAAATAGTATTGCCGTCTTGCAATTTTGAATAAGTTATTAATTTAGTATTAAAAATAGTATAGTATTAGTATTGAGAATAGTATTAGTATTGAAAATAGGTTTTATACAATAATCTTGAACACTTATTCCTTTTTCGTGACCTTTTAATTCAAAATAGTTGAATCCTAATTTTGTGGCCTGAAGCCCACAAATTTTTTTTCTTTCTTTCTTTAATTATATTTAGATAGACGACGTTTCATACGTGTTTACGTTCTTTCTCAGGTCTATTCTGATAGTCCTAAATATTATTTAAAAGATAAATGTTTGTTTTTATCTCTTTTCAGATATTTGAAATTATAATTTTCTTTTAAATTTGAAAGATAAATATAATTTCAATTCACTACCTCTACAATCAGTTGGAAAGATTTCCCGAAAGTCTTAGATTATATAGAAAAATGAGTTGGGATTTTTCGCCTTCATACCCTGCTATATGCAAGCTACTAGGTATATTGCCTCTTAGTAATAGAAGGAACACGCATGAAATAATGTTTATAAGAGATTTTTATGTTATCATATTAAATGTCCTTCACTTCTATATCTAATACACATTTATGCTCCAGCTAGATCACTCAGGGAAAGATACTTTCTCTTTCAGCAACAGCATCGAACAAACTATGGCAAGAATGAACCAATCTCAAGAGCTGTTAGATCTTTTAACAACTTTTGCACTTATTTAGAATTGCATTACTCTTGGGACCGCTTCAAAAACTGCCTATTCTATCTATATTCTTGTTAATTAAGAAAATTGTGTATAGGTACTGTATTTATTATAACTTATCTATTATTATTATTATTGCTTCTTTTTTATTTTGGTTCTTCTTATCTTTCTACTTATTTTATTTTGAATGTTTCTTTTTATTTTTAAAATTGTAACTCATTTAAAAATCTATTGTACTGTGAATAGCTTTCGCAAAAAAGTCGACCATTACAATTAAATTTAAAAGATGACACACGAAAAATAGGTGCCGTGAAATAAGGCTAAGTGTAATAAGGCCAAAGGTGGGGATTTAGTCTTATTTCGCTTTGTGAAATTGAAATAAGGCCAAATGCGGGTGTTTGGCTTTATGCCACTTTCACAAAACGAAATACCTTAGGCCAAATTTCAAAATGAAATGTTTTGCTTGCTCACATAAATACAGTGCCAGCACCTAGCATTACGGCGTATAAACAGTGAGGTACGTATGGGGGGGCATGCTGCCCCCTGCTTGGGAACACATTAACTCTGCTATTTTACCTGTTATAACGTAGGTATTAGGGTGATTCAAAAAAACACTTTCAAAAATGTCTGTATATTAAGAAACAACATGAAATTACGAACAATCCCTGAAAATTTCAAGCTTTTATCATCAAAACTCTAAAAGTTCTGCAGTTTTTAACATTTGATATTTATGCCGAATATTGAAAAAACCGCTGGTAGCGACCTCTAAATGGTGTTCGATTTTGAATTTTTTGGTCTTAATCGTTTGGCTTCAATTTAAGCTTCATAATTTCGCTCGGTCCCGGTTGAATAAGAAAAGTGTTTTTTGAAATACCTACTAGAGGTATAGTTTACAAACTATCACTTTGACTTCAAATCAAATTTTCTTGAAAAATTAAGGATATGCCAAACCAAGATGGAGAGGAAATAAGTTAACCTTATTTATTTATTTATTAGCTTAATACAAGCGAAACTTATATCTAAACATATTATTCTTAAAACTAAACTTAATATAGAAAACTTAAATCTACGGTCGGTTTTTCGTTGTTTTTAGGTGGGTTAGTATAGATCGGGATCATTTCCAACAAAATAGGTGAATCAATAGTCACTGTTAAGAGTTGGTGCACGAAGAGTATATCAGTTTGCAAATGCAAAGGGGGGCATGATAAAGTTATCTGACCACGGAAGGCCGCGAAGGGCGATACGAACAAACCTACGTTGTACAGCTTCAATTCTAAGAGAGTGGGAGTTATGGAATGGTGACCAGACTTGGCTAGCGTATTCGAGGAGAGGTCTTACAAAAGTTATGTAAAGGGACTTAGTAACATCGGGCAGAGAATTCTTTAGACCACCGTTTTATGAAGCCAAGAGAGGAATTAGCCTTGTTAATTATTCGATCAAAATGGGAGCGGAAGTTTTTATTTATCACAAATAACTCCAAAATCTCGGATTGAATGAACTCGGATGAATGATTGGAATGGCTACGTTCATGTTCTATGTCATATGTTCTGGGAGGTGAGGGTAACCGTTTACGGGAGAAGGTTATGGATTGGCATTTAGCGACGTTGTGTTCTAAGAAATTTTTGTCGCACCATGTTTGGAATTGACGTTGTATTGACGTTATTTAAGGTATGACTATGAAATGAAAAAGGGTGGAAATTTGAAAGCTTTAAGTTTAAGGTATATAGTTTGATGACTGATTTTGTCAAAAGCTTTGCTAAAGTTTGTGGTTATGACGTCTATTTCATTTCCTCTCTCTAATGCATTCAGTGTCCTCAAAACAAATTCAGTTAGGTTGGTTGTAGTCGATCTGCCCTTAAGGAAACCATGCTGCTGTAGAGAATAGATAGATTTACAGTGAAAATAAAGGGAGTCCTAAACAATGCTTTCGAAAAGCTTGTTGATAGAAGAAAGTTTTGCAATAGGTTTGTAGTTAGATACATCATTTTTAGCGCCTTTTTTGTGGATCGGGAAAATAAACGAATCCTTCCACAATTTTGGGAAGATGGCTTGAGAAAGTGAAAGACGAATTAAGGCTGGGAGGAGTTTACATCATAGAGTTTACAAATTTTTTCAGAAATATGGCAGGCAAACCATCAGGGCCGGGAGAGAAGTCATTTTTAAGCATACTCATCTTTTTGCAAACAATATCAATCCTAATGTCAATTGAGACTAGAGAGGTTTGTGGGCAATTTTTCAAATAACTGAAAAATTTACAGTCGGGTTCGTGAGTATTATTACTATACGATTGGCTGAAGAAAGAGGCAAGTAATTACCTTAGGGTCTGCGGAAGAAGTATTAAGATATTTGAGAGTAGGTACATGGGAAACTATCAGATTTTTTTCTTAACATTAATGAATAGGTAAAAACTTTTGGGATCCGAGATCAGACTAATCTGCATTCTGTCTAAATATTCGTGGTAGAGTGACTCACAGAGAATGGAGAACTTAGAAGAAGCTTGCTGGTAGAAGGAAAAGTCTGTAGCCAGACCTAG
This sequence comes from Epistrophe eligans, assembly GCA_951394125.1. Classification (NCBI taxonomy): domain Eukaryota; kingdom Metazoa; phylum Arthropoda; class Insecta; order Diptera; family Syrphidae; genus Epistrophe; species Epistrophe eligans. The sequence goes on from OX596030.1 coordinate 49,231,138, forward strand.
ATTTAAGGTAAGTTTTCCAAAGTCTGTTTCTGACATTACGGAGTGTTCTTAATTCCTTATTATACTAGGGAGGTGAATATGAACAGTTGCCATACGCAGAGGTGCATACTGCATAGTGCATATGGCACACAATGATCGAGACAATTAAAGATGGCTGAGTAGAAGAAATGGAGTGCGACGTGGATAGGGGTGTTGTTTAAAAAAAGGCCAAAATCAGTGTTATTAAAAAGATGGTTTAGACGGATGAAGTCAGCTTTACGAAAATTAAAAGAAAGAGAATTCTCAGAATCAATTGAAATATTTTTGTGACCATATATGAAGGTCAGAGCGAGGGGAAGTGGGGTAGAATTAGCCAGAGAGTTAGAAAAACTTAAAACTAGTATAAACAATCAAAAAGTCTTGTAATTGAACAGGACATATTATCACAAAATGTACACCACCAGAAAACAAGCCAATTGGACGACCAAAGAAAAAATGGACAGATGATTTGTTTAAACAGAGACGAAACTGGTACAACGATGCAAAAGACTAGGAGCTCTGGGCAGTATTGGGGGAGGCTTATGCCAGATCATAAAACTTTGACACAAATTGATTTATTTATTCAGACTCTGCAAATAAATGCAATAAAATATAAGGAAAAGCTACCGTTTTGATTAAAGTAAAAAACTGACTATTTTATATTAATATTATCAATTTATTTGTATACACGTATATACATATGTAAAAAGGAAATGTAAAGAAAAAGAAAAATATTGTAATATGACTATTTTGATGGCGAATAAAACTTTATACCTAATAATAATAATAACAATTTTTTTTTCCTTTAAGGGAAGCGGAAGAAATGCTTTATGCACCATAAGGAGGCTTTTCGGCGTTGACCCATTAACCATCCCCGTGTGTCAGACTCGTTCTGACCTACCCCCCCGGGACTGCTGCTTGTATTACTTCAGGGGGGTTGTCATGTTTCCCTTGTGGGATCATCTAACGGGTTCAACTGTTTCCCGATCATTTTCGTCTTCTGTTTTTTTCCTTCTAAGAATTTGTCCTATGAAGCTACAGATTTTATTCCAGTTTTCACACATTCGTAATTAGCCTCGCAGTCCATCGTCCTCTGTTTTCCGAGCTCCAGCGCTCTTGCCACCTCTGTTTCGTCAGCTGCTTAGCCTCTTCGGGTGCCGCTTCCACTCCCATTTCCGCCTTTTTGTCGTAGACGTATGTCGCTAGAAAATCGATGTTTGTCACTCATGCGACTACAAGGACGGCTGATTCCGACACCGTTCGGTAAGAGCTGGCCACACGTAGAGCTCCGCATCTTGGCACTGCCGCCGCCGTCTGTTTCCGGCACTTCTCCTGCTTAAGTGCATCTGCTACCGTACAGAAGGATGGAGTGTGTTATCGCCATCAGTAACCTTCGCTTGCTGGCCGTTGCGTTGGTCCCCCCAGGTTTGCCATCAGTCTGATCAGTAATGTATTTGTTTTTGAGGCTCTTTCCATATCTTCCTTTATTTATTGCCAGTAGGTTAGTTTTTTCGAGCCTCATTCCCAAGTACTTCACCGCAACGCTGCTTCTGATCACTTCGACCCCGATTTGGAAATCGATTTGTGTGGGAATCCTCTTCCTCGTCAGAAGAACTATCTTATTTTTCTCTGTGGCTAGATTGAGTCCATGCTCTACCATTCACTAGTTTGCTCGTCGCATTACTTGATTTAGTTTCCTTTGCGCGCTATCGGTGTCTCGTGCTGTAATCACTGCGGCGATGTCATCAGCCAGGTGTCATCAGAAAGTTGTCGTCAGGCATCTCCATGCGAAGGATATCGTCGTAGAAGATGTTCCAGAGGTCTGGTCCTAAGATTCACCCCTGCGCTGAGCCAGATGTTACCTCCTTTCTTCGCGGGTCCTCTGTGGTCTCGTAAAGTAGCTCTCGGTCCCTGAGATAGTCCTTCACATTCCGCAGGAGATATGCTGAAATGTGGAATCTCCGTTCGAGCGCGTCCAGTATGTCGCTCCACCTGGCCGAGTTGAAGGCAATTCGAACGTCCAGGGTTGCCAGCAGTACGATCTTCCTAGAGTAGTTGTTGTCTTGTTGGGCAATTTGGGCAGCGTCCACTACTTCTTTTATGGCTCCAATCGTAGAGCGTCCTCTTCGGAAACCATACTGCCTCGCTGACAGGTCATCTGCCACTTGTACTGCAGCTATGAGCAGTGGTTTCAGCAACTTTTCCAAGAGTTTTCCTGCAGTATCCACTATCCAGCATGCATAGAGGCCTGTATGCCGAAGGGGAATCCGGGTCTCCTTTGCCTTTGCTGATAAGAACCAGCCGTTTTTTCTTCCAGCTCTTGGGAAAGACGCCTTCCTCGAGGACGCTGTTAAACATGTTCAGCAGCAAGTGAGGACGTGTTTGAGCGGTCACTCTCAGTACTTCCGAGGGTATTCCGTCGGGTCCGGGGGCTCTACTATTTTGCAACGACTGCACAGCTATGCTCAACTCTTCTTCGCTAAAAGCTGGAATGTCCTTTCTTTGGGCCGGTGTGTTGTCGGGTGGCCTGACAGGGTGAGTTGGAAATAGTGTATCCACGATGCGCTCCATTTTTTCTTCACTGAGGACGGGGGGTGCCATCTGAGCTCCGAGTTTCCGCGTTACAATCCTGTAGCCAAGTCCCCAGGGGTCGCTATTGACGGTTTCATGCATGTATTATATCTGCAGATATATTGTTCATTTAGGCATACTTACATAAAATTACCTTATTACCTTTTTTAATCAAATTCATATGTTCATATAATGTTTAACCTCAAAAACCACAGAGTGATCGTAGATAAGAATAAGTTTGTGCGATTTTATTTAATCGCTCTAACATAAAAAAACAATTCCGTTCCTAGCTTAATTTCTTTCTCTTCGAGAATTCGTTAACAACTTGTAAGTTTTGTCTCTCCCTATTAGTCCGGAAGTGGCGTCATTGGCGCAAAATTTTAAACAGCATCAGGCTGTTAGGGTATTAGCATGATACTACCTAACAACTTACTAGCTTAAAAACTCTTTACTAAAATGTTCTGAGTTTTAAACACCTGTTTTCTTTATAAATTTCAGCTGAACACGCCTAAAAAAGTGACAGTTCGTGTAAACAAATAAGCAAACAAATCACTTTCACATTTTTAATTGCCAAAGTGATATTTGGAGTTAGTACAATACCAAAAAGGTAAAATAGGCATTTAGTGATTTTAATTTAATAAAATGTTAAAAAGGTAGCACGATGCTAATTCGTTTAAAATTTACAAAATTCAGTTTTTCTTAATTGTTTAAAATTGTGCGCCATTAATTTTTGTAAGATTTGCGTAGTCATGATTTTACTTTTACTTCCGATAAATGGGTTCTATAATATGGTTGGTTATGGATTAGCATTTACCAGTTTTTAACATTATCTAGCAGATTTTATATAAAAATTATTCTTATGACTAAAAATACCTCCCACACAAGTGCTTAAAACCTGGTGAGGAAAATCTGATTTTTCTCAAAAACGGCTGGTACTATTTTCATTCGTTATGTGAGCTGATATTAGTGTGATCTACCATATTATTTAAAAAAAATATTATCTATCGATTAAAAATGGTATCTTTCATAGAACCATTTTTTTGGTTTTCAACTAAATTATTATCTGTTCAATCGTTTTTAATGAAATGTTTTAAACAAAAGCTTCTATAATAAGTTTGAACAATATTGCATATCAAAATTTTCAAAAAAAAAAAAATATTTTTTGAAAATTCGATATTTCGAAAATGGACAGATGAATTTTTTCCATTTATTATTAAACTCTGCATTAATAAATATTAAAAAATACACAGGCAAAATTTCATAAAACCGTGGCAAAAACTTTTTTTTTGTTTTTATGTATAATTGAATTAGTCCATCGGAAATAGTCAATAAACAATTTTTAGTAAAATTACTTCAGAAACGGATGCAATCAAAAGAGCGGAATTAATCATAAACTGAGCTCATGTTATTTGTAAACAACTTTGCATTGAAAAAAAAACAACAAATCAATATTTTGTTTATAGTTTTTGCGACGTTTTTTTTAGAAAATTTGCTTATGTGTGTCAAAATATAGACTCCCATAAATAATTAATTTCCTTTAAAATTACAAATCAATAGATATAAACTATTCAGATTTTAAAACCACAGTATGACCGCACATAAGAGTTCGTGCGACCCATTCGTGAATTTTATTTACATACATACGTGTAATTTAAGTGCTTGAAAAACATAAAACCGACTACTGCAATTTTTCACCACTTGGGGAATAATTATCTATTTGAAACACAATTTCTATTCGTCAAACAACACGAAATGCAATTTAAAATTTTAGAAATAAAAAATATTGCTAGTGTGTGTAAAATCTTGCAAAATATCCAATATTTGTTTTGACAGAAAAAATTCGATTTTATTTAGAAAAATTTCTAAACAGAATCTATTCTTTGGTTGAAAAGAATTTGACATAAGATGCATCTATCCAAAGCGTCCTATCCAAAACGTTATTTGACATTTCAGCAATACACACACAATCAGTGTTACGAACACAACACAACGCAACTGCAGTCGATGATGCAAGAGTTGACCAACTTTTAACTTTTCGTGTATAGCTGCAATTACATTTCCGACACTTTTTCACAGCTTTTGCACCTGCAGCTCCAGTTCCAGTTGCAGGATTCTATTGTGTTCAAAAAACTTAAAACAAACTTGAAAAAGTTCCCGAATACTTCTAGAGTAAAATGTTGCGAATTTCATAAATTATAATCGAATTCTGATATTGTCAAGAGCTCAGAAAGTAGGAGTAAGTAATTATTAAAATAGTTCGGTTTATAATTTAATTACATTTAAAATTGCATTACACATGCAAGAATTTATCAAATTTGTTTCAACACAAAAATTGCGTATTGACAAGGCCTCACTAGTCAACTGGGATGACTCAAAGTAAGATCTCCGGGATAAACGCCAATTTTTGTGAAATAAATGCCGTTCAAATTCGAAGCCATTTTGAATCAACAATTTAACAAGTCCAAATAAATGGTACTAAGTCTCCTACTTGGCTAATGTATTTTTTTATATTATATAGAATTTGTATTATTCGAATACATCTATTTTAAATTCAAATTAAATTTATTTATTTGAATCGACAATTTATTTCTAATCGACAATTCATCTGGCCACTAATTAAAATACTGTGAGAACTTTCAGCTTTCCTTTTCTTACACCTTTTACTGTCAACATTTGTTTCTGCAGACAGAATACATTTTAGCTCGATTATCGTCGCCGAAGATTTTCTTTAATACACAATAAACAATAGTCCCTTGTGAGACTTTACGCACTTCCGAAATATTTAAGATTAACGTTTCTAAAAATAAATGAATGCAATTATTTTAGGGTAAACAATAAATATTAAATACATTAGGTACACACTTCCTTATAAGCTGCGCAAACAAAATAGCTAACATTTAATTATGTTTGTATAATATGGATATGTTCCAAGTGTTTTGTTTTAAAAAAAGTTTGGATTTATTTTGTATAGCGAATTCAAATATAATCGAATTTTAAACAATAATTTATTTAACAAAAAATGGGGATTTTATACAAATTTTATAAAAAAAATCCTGCCAGAAGGGGAAGCATAAATGTATGCTTTCGGAGAAATGTCACTAAGACTTAATGAATATGGAATTCTTGATGAATTTTAAACGAATTTCCTTCAATGAACACGTTATTTAAATGATTTATTTCCTTCACAATGATAAACTAAGTAGTGCAGTTGAAAGTTACCTATTAAATTAATAATGGAATATCTCTGTCTATTTTTGTTAAATTCGGAAATTTGGAGCTGTCCTGGTTGAAATACTCATTCACGACTGTAGCGTACAAACTTGATTTGTGATATATGTATGTATATTAAACATGTATAGTATATTGTAATAGCTTAGTTATGTTATCATATTAGACTAGGAGCCCGCAGCAAATTTTGGGTGTGAATGATAGCAAAAATTCACTGGTATTTTTATATAGACCTTTTCACTTCATATGCAAATATGAAAGGACCTTTACTTTCTTAGGCTCCTTTATTTATCTTTTGCTATACCAAATTCATTGTGAAAAAAATTACTAAATTAGAAAATGAAACAAATTCCTAAAAAAGTTTTAAATAATAATCCAAATAGGAATGAAATAAATCCCTTAAACAAATGAAACAGATTCCAAAAAAGGTATGAAATAATCCCTTAACCACTCTCGGAAGAAATTGCGTGTGGGTTCCCGTGCCGTCACGACACTGCAACGGAAAAAAAATTTGTATTTAAAATCTGCTAGATAGTGTCAAAAACTGGTGGGTACTAAGTTTAATAAAAATCGACCAAGACGTTTCGAATTATTAAGTTCTCAAAAAAAAAATTGAATCCTTTTCTAAAAATCCTTTTCTAAAAATCGATGTGAAATAATTAATGTGATTTTTTTAAACTTGCGAATATTTTTATGTTTAGATACCAAAAGTGTTTTTTTTTTTAATAATTGAATATGGATTTATTTATTATTTATTATTTAATTATTTATTTTTTTAGAATTAAAACTTTTTAATTTTTACTTTTTTTTTCATGTGTTGAGAATAAAAAAAATTATTTTTTACATAGAAAATAAAATAAATAATTAAAAAAATAAACCTGAGTTTGTTTTTAAATAAATTACATGCCTTATATTGTCGTATGTAACATACCAACGACATTTTCATGTATTGTCGTATGTGTGATTATTTTGTGGCATGTGTTTGGGTAACAAGCAGTTTTGGTCAAACCGTCACATACGACAAAAGCATATTGGCAAAAATTAACCCTTATTTCTATCATTATAAGAATATTGTATTAATTTTAACGTTTTTGAGTTGTCAGATGTTTTCTGTATAAGTCATTAAATTTTCAAAAAAATTCACCGTATAGTTTTTGAGAAAAAAATTTTGAACTTTAAATGCGTTTTCCCAAAAGTAGCAAATTGTAACTTACGACAATATTTTATCCAGGCGACGGTATGTGTTGTGTATGCTCTGTTTTAAATAAATTTCTCGTACTATCAGGCGATTAAGCTTTACTTAATCCTTTTACATATGAGATTTTTATCACCATCTCATCTAGTACAGATCATACATTTTTTTCATAGGAGTTTACTGAATAAATTATACTTTTTGTAACGTGGTTTAATAAAGTTTTTTTTAAAGAGAAACCGGCATAATAAGACAAATTCTAACAATCACAATTCACAATTTTTTGACAAAACAACATTTTTTTGAGGTGAACATTTGTACCTACTAAGTTGTGTCTGATCAAAAATAAGGAGTTTGAGAAATAATGGACACCCTAAATTCACATACCTAAATATATTTGTTGGAAATGTGATTTCTACTTTGTATTGAACATATTGTAATTTTTAATAATTACCATCCAATTTGATGTTATGTGTCGTGCCCTCCACTTAACACATTAAAATATCAAAGTGATACAAAATCAAAAGTCAACTTGGTACTTTTTTTTACTGAAAAGGCTTTTTTGGAAAGAAAAATGTTTGTAAGGCCATACAAAATATTCGCGAACGATAAAATTTTCGATCTATAAAAATGTATAGTTCTCTCACGAACGAACTATGACGCTGATTACACGAGTCTTTTTTTCGTTCGTTTCGTCTTTCGTGCTTTTGACAGCTTGGGTGAGGGGTGTAGAAATGTAAGGGGAATGAAGCAGGAATGAAAATTTGAAGATTTTTTCTGGTTGAACATTGACGTTTATGGTTTGACAACAGGGTAGAGATGAGCGATAGGCAGTTGTCAGCAAAAATCGTAGTTGAATCGATTTCAGATATCGATTTTAAGATTAAATACATCGACTACAGAAAATTACAAAAATGCAAATAAAATGGAATATGTAACTAAAATGCAAAGAAAGCAACTTCAAATATGTATGCTTTCTAAAAAAAAACATCATTCCTATAAATATTAAATGTGAAAGTACATTTTTTTTGCGCTTTTTCGCTGGAAGGATTTTGGAAATCGATTATTTCATGGGAAAGGAACATGAATACTTTTTCATACTACATAGGGTTTGCGGGGTCTCAGTAAAGGGAGTGGGTAATAACTAATTACAAATAAAGTATTCCAAATCATTGCCTACGTTCTGTAACTCTCGCATTGATAAAATTGGTCGAGAAACGTTTAAAAGTGGAATGAAACTCATACGATTTGTTTCAATTTTCATAGTTTCTCGACTGATTTTATAGATGCGAGAATTACAGAACGTAGGCACCATGTTAATATGTATCTACTTTCCTTTCTCATTTCTGCTGTACTCATTTTATAAAAAGTAATTCTCTTTTGGCCTTATTTATAAACGTTGTCTAACTTTAGACAACTGTCCAACTTTAAAAAATGTTTTCAAAAACCTTGTTTATTGTTGTCTTATAGCTGCCAAACTTAGACACAAGAGTAGATTGTCTTAACCGTAAATAATGTGATATTTATTTTTATTAAATAAAGCATATTTCCATCAATTTGAAAATAGTTAGACAGTGTCTAAGTAGACAAAAATCTAATAAATACGACCGTTTGTGTATAATTTTCGTTTTTAAAGTTAAGAATTCATGTGGTCATTTAAGATTTAATCCCGATAAAATGTTCACACCACGTAAATTTAAAAATGTACTTGATAAAACAATATGTAGGATGGAAATTTTTGTTTCTTTTTACATTTTCTATAGGACAAGTATTGGTTTCGTGTAAACATGGAGAAGTCTAAAAAAGTAGTTTTACCATACCGTCCGTTGATTTCTACGCTCTTTGCGCTATACAGGGTCTATTGAGACAGATCGTCGCCCGAGAATTGTTTTGTTGTAAACGCCAAAATGCACTTTTTTAAAGTGGGTATGCAGTACTATGTTTTCGAAGGTCCCCTTTCTATTTCTGCAATCAGAATTGACCTATCATTTACCGTTGCTGAGATAATTAGTATGCATTTTGTCGTATATCCATAAAATAAGCATATCCTTAGTTTTGGGTTGTCGTAAGCGCCAGTTTTTGGCATATACGACAAAAATTCCATCTATTTTGCCGCAATTTTTTCTTTAGTATTGTTTTGTCGTATGTCCATAAGCTTAACACATACGACCGAAAATTAATAATAAAATTTTAAAATTGTTTTGTCGTACGTGCATGAAACTCACAGAGAATGTAAGACTGATCATATACACATACAACACAAATGGAAAAAAAATATTACGGACTCCCGTTTGGTTTGTCGTATGTGTATACAGATTTCAAATGGCGTCTGCAAAATCTCGTTCAGTAAGGCCTGAATTTCTGAAATATAATAATACTCTTTACATTATTTTACAAAACGAGCGGTAGAGAAATGGAATTTCGAAGGACCACAATATTTAAGAAATCAAGCAAAACTATTCTGCAAACTCCAAAAAATTTGTTCAGACTATGCCTTCAAGACTTCAATTCGTGACGACCAATTCATTTTCTCAAATTTCACTTATTTTAGCAATTAAAACCCAAATTTTAACATTAATTTAAAAAAGTTTTCTACCATTTTGTCTAGTTTTTGTGAAGGATTTAGACTTATTGATTGTTTTAAGTCCCATTTGTTTTTTTTATTCGTCGGTCGTTGGTCGCTCTCATGTGAATAGTCCTTAAGCCTATATCAAAGAGAAAATTAGCGACCTTAAAGTCTCTTTATTTGTATGCCTAAGGCAGACCAGGTCTATTATGAAGCCTTATTGTTTATTGTTTTTACATGCAGTATTCCAATAATTATATTTAGTTATTTAGGTTGAAGGTCATAGAATGACTTTGTATGTATTAAACAAAATGTTATTTAATCATAGATTTATACATTTACTTTTGATAGTCATAGGATAATTTTTTTGTTATTGTTTATAAAAAATGTTATTTTGATCTCATATTTACTTGCAAACTTTATAGTCATAAATGACTTGACTTTTTATGTTTTTATAATTAATTTTTTGTAAGCCAATATTGCCTTAATATAAAAAGATTGTTTGTCTGTATTTTAATGTTTATTAAATACAAAAAAACACTGTTAACTTTGAAAATTGATTATTTTACTTGGTTCTCATACCAATTCGTAGTGGTGCTTGAATATTGGAATGTCGTACGTGCGATCACTTTGTCGTACGTGTATGCGATGGAAACAAATGCTCATTTTGGTGGCGTATACGACAAACTCATTTTGGGTAAAAACATTTATAGTTTGAAAACTAAAATGGGTAGGACAGTTTTGAATACATTAATCAAAAGAAGATATTCCACACAATATTATATTAAAAATATAAACAAAACTTTATCGATCAGATTTTTTTTTATATTAACGCAAACCTTAAAATGCGATTTCCCAAAATCGTAAAATTGGCGTATACAACAAAACAACTCTCGGCCGACGAGATGTTAAACAGGTGGACCGATTTGCTCCAAATATCGTACAGAGAAACGTTGAAAAATAAATTAAAACTCATAATGTGTTTCAATTTCCATTATTTCTCGACTAATTTTATCGATGTGAGTTACAGAACGTAGGCACAGATCATTTTAATGGAATTTCTTAGAAGAGAAAATCGATTAAATGAATCCTTAATCTGAAATTTTAATCATCAGAACCAGAGTCGGAACCTTTATTACAGATTTAACCTACTATGAACAAACGGCCCTAAATCAAAAACACGTTTTGATGTAAATTTACATATTATAACGTATTTGGCTATCAAAATAGAAAAAAAAGAAATACATCGATTTTGAAAAACCACCGATTTTAAAATCGAAAAATTTAATCGCCCATCCCTCAAATCAGAGCATTGTGCAAAGAACTTATAAACTTTTAATTTCGAGCTGTAAAACAATTTTACACACTTAAATAAGCTGTAGATATGAATAAGAATTAATTAAAAAACATTTTTAATTATTACTTCTGTTTACTTTCCAATAAATCCACCGCAAAGTTTCTGAACGTCAAAATAACGAAAGAGTCTTCACGAATGTAAAAAAGAACCATGTAATCACGAGGATACGTGCCTGTCAAAAAGACGAAAGACGAAACGAACGAAAAAACGAATCGTGTAATCAGCGTCTATGTATATACATTTTTTTTTTCTGTATCTCTCGTTCGTCAGAGATCGGTACTCGGTAGAATATAGTTCGCTCGCGATAAGGATCCGAAAAGATCCGTAAAAAGAATCATTCTTCATCAAGTATCCATTCAGTGCGGTTGTGAAGTGATTTATTTTTTAAATGATTTTTGTTGAAATGGGGAAAGTAAAGATATTTGAGTTAGATAAATATGTTTCTTAAGCCTTAACTACATTGGCCACTTTTTGCAAAACTGCAAAAGTTAAAATATTGTTTTTCCTGCTAGCGCAGTTATTTTCTGAAAAAGAATATACCTACAAATTTTTTTAAAACCGAAATTTAAGCTTTCTACATCATTTTTATAATTTTTCCTATAAAATGAGTTTGAGTTTTGTACTATTTCCCTTTTTTGGTCAATATAGTTAAGGCTTTATAATGAAGAAGTTGGCGAATCAACTTGTTACATTGCGATCTTTATCATATATTTTGCAAATATCATCCTCAAAAATCACTTTGTTGTCATTTTTTGTCATTTGGCAAACTGACATTTTTCAACATTTTTAATATGGCATTAAACTTTTGTTCTCTCAAGGTAAATTTCACGTCACCAGAACATTTCACAGACATTTTGTGATTATTTACTACGATAACTTCTTTGTTTGAGACCGATTTCTATTTATTATACTACAGACGCTCGTCATGTGAGTAGTACCTCCCGAGTCGACAAACCATTCTGAAGAATTCTTGTTGTTGACAAGAAGAGAAGCAAAAAAAAACTTTATCTCTCCTATTTTTTTAATGCCAGATGTTTAATTTTTTGTTTTTATTACGGCAAGATTTGTTAAAGTGACCAAACTGCTTCCAATTCTGGCGACGAAATTTGGCGGCAGGTGCTTTCTTTTTTGTATAAAGTCCGCTACACTTTTGTTATTAAACTTTTCATCTCGGAGCAATTTTTTTACAACGTCTACTGTTAGCTTCTTTTTTGAATTTCAACTACTTGAATCAGAGCAGAACATCATGCTGCCCAGCTAACATCAGAGATGCTGTCAATTCGTCATCAATATTTAAGCCAGCGTTTTGGACTTTGAGTGACGTTAAAACCATGATGGTATATTTATTTATTCTTACATTGATTTGCAATCGGTTAACTTAAGTTGTACAAGTTGCTTTAGTAACTCAACTTTTCTTTTTGAAACTACTATCTTCATAAGCTGCAGCCAGAGCATATCCCAGACTTCTTTAGCTATTGTAGATGTTGCAATGTGTGAAAAATTACTCGGCTGAACCACTAAGATTTTTCACCTAATGCACGCTATAATTCTGTTTCTATTATTTTCCAGCAATTCCTTAAAACCAGATATGACTTCGCATGTCGCTTCCATATGTCGAAACTTTCTCGACCACGCAGTTTCTTAAATGGAAATGAGATCGATGATGAAGCCATTTCTTACAAGTATAACAAATCGACAAAAAGCAAGGAATCATGTACAATTTTAAATAAAAAAATACTTGGCTTTGAAGAAAAAATTTTATTTTAATTAAACTGCACATTTATTTTTTTAAATATTTATTGAAACTAATTTAATTCGTGACTTAAAGAGGCTCCTAACCTGTTAAGAAAAGTGCAGCAGAGCAGGTTATAAATTAGAATGAGTTTAATTGATACAATTCATGAGATGATAACACATTACAATGTTTACATAGAAAGATGAATGAATTCAGTTTTTCATTCTCAACAATAATTAGTTTAAACTTTCTTTTTTGATTAGTAATGTATTAGTTTCTTTACTTAGAAACTCTGTGGTTTTCCGTCCAAAACTAAACATTTTATTTTATTTTTATGAACTTTGACAGACTTTTGTATAGTTTGGGCAGAAAATCACAGAGATTTAAAGTAAAGCAACGCACCTAATAATTTGACACTGAATTATTTGCACAAACCATTAATATTGTGCGGAAAAGTGAGACCACAAACAGATTTCGTTACGCATCATCTGATAAAACTCTTCATTAATTTTTGTCCGTAGTCTTTTCGTTTACGTTTTCGCTGTTAATTTGGAGACCTAAGAAAATTTTTGTTTCGCTTCGGCTGCGTACTAGGCCTAATTAAAAAAAAAATGCTAGGTTCAAATAATTTTCTATTAGGTAGGGGAGAAGAGGGAGACTTGATCCCCTGGTATACTTGGCCCCCCTCCCCTAAATCTCCAGGTCCAAAAGAAATAAAAGAGCTCATTTGGCACCATTGGCAAGTATTTTTCAAACCATATCAATGCGTCTATACCAGTCATTATTAATTGTACTCGCAGAGAGAAGGCACCTGACAGTTTCTAGTTTTTTGTTATGAAATTTAAAATTAATTACTTTATTATTTATGAATGTTTTTTGTTCTTTCTTTGAATTAACAAATTATTTAAACGTTAAAAAAAATTAAAATGTTTTTAGTTAGAAAAATTTAAATTTTTATATGGCGAATTTGACCTAGGAATTATGAATTATGTCTCCCATAGTTAGGGAAGACTTGATCCTTTTGAGTCGTTTTCACTTTTTGTTTAAACAGCGTTTTAACTATTAAGAACTAAGTCCTTTTTCATATGTACAAAAGAGAGTTATAATAAATGTGTCTTTATTTTAACATAGAAACCGGTCTTCTAGAAAACGCAAATAAAAAATGTTAATGTTCAACATTCAAGTTAAACGATTATGTATTATTTTTTTCTTTGTTTAAACTATCGCATGAGCGGTTATGTTGCACTTAAATATTCCCGTTCTTTTATTTTTACTTCTCTTCTCTACGTAGAAATTGTTAACTCTCCAATGTATCCAAAGAGCTCATGTTCCGCGGAGGTATTAAGTGTGTCGCCCTGAAGGCTTGAAACTTCCTTATCATGATAGTGCTATACACTGACAGCTTTTTACGATTGTGAGAAGAGGGCGGGGGTGACTTAGTATTAAATTCCCTTAATTTTATATTATGTTATATTTATTTTGTGTGAAAAGAGCCAATTAAAAATTATTTATATTCTTCTTTTAGTAGGTAGGTACCATACTACCGCACTAGGAGTCAGATGATAATGAAAGGAACGAACTCACTTTTTTTTTTTTCATGTTCCTTTGAATCGTATTTATCCCAGAAAAGCAGCATATAAGTATTTGACATCCGGGAAATTTTATTTTTCACAATCATGCACTTCAATTGAATTTTTAGGCTTGAGTTTTAATAAATATATCAGCTGCTATGTCAGTTTTAAATGAATCATGTGCGAAGAGCACTGAAAATCTTTTTATTATATTTCCAATATCTATGATATAGAAGTTCAGAACACCGTCACACAAAAGTAGGCCAAATTCCTAAACGCAAATTTGCAAAGTAAAACGCAAACATTCAAAAAGCAAGATATTTGCAAAAATACATTTGCATTTGCGCAGTTTAATGAACGAAATTGATTATTGTAGCTGATTATTTGGAGAAGTCTCCACTCTTTTTTCGCACAGAATTAATTGTCAAGACCATTTATTGTGTGCGAAAAAAGACATTTGAGTTGTATTCGTGTTTGTATAAATGTTGTTTCTTTCATATATGTTGTTTCTTTCATATTAACGTCCGTCTCTGTGATTTTTATGCGTTGTGTTTTTGTATTTTGTTTTTGCAATTGGTGTCTTGGTGACACTTTGAGTGGGTAATTTTTCGTTGTCGTTTTTATAAGCATTTCGCTGTCGTGTTGGAGCAGCGTACTAGGCTTTAATGATGAACTCTAACCTTTAAAACTATTTGTTGTGGCTTGGCACATGGCTTGTTGCTTTAGAATTATTTTATTGAGCGGTCAATAACAACTGTGATTGTTGTCTTTTGTTAATTATTATTGTTATGTGTTTTTTTTTCATTTGTTTATTTTGTATTTTACTTTTCTATTAAACCAAAATCGGTAAAATAATCAAACCAAGTCGAATATACATAAAACTGAGTACGCAAACGCTGAGCTTCCTTCATAAAACTGTTCGGAATTAAAAAAAAAAATGTGAATATGTGTATATAGATAAATAGGTATAGAAACTTTTATTAAAACTTATGGGAAAAGATAATGCCAAAGTTGTCGATGGGGAGTGCTCTTGCTTCGCTTCAGACAGTAAAGTTTTGTCAACGCCCAGAAGCCAAAACACTTTGTAACCTATATTTTTATTAATTCCCTGCGCGAGCAATAAAATTTAAGATTAATGGCTGGCTCTGCACTTATCAAAAACATAGCAAAATAAAATACTTGACAAAGTAATCTGTCAAATTTCAGGGGGAAACAAAAATAATAAAAAGAAAAGGAAAAGGTTTTTTATAGGAAAAATATAAAGGCGGTTGATGAAAATCACCGCCTCCGTTTCTGCAAAGAACATACATATATATGTATATATTTATTATATATATACCGGAAAATATTCGATTAGGATTTTCCAGCCATTTAAAAATTCCCAAGCACCAAGCCTTCAACAAAATTAGCAGGTGCCCAAAGGAAAATACAACACCAACTAAGCTGGTCACATGACCAATCCGATAGCCGAAATACAAGATCTACGATAGCCTAAAGCGTAAAGACACTGATCCTTGTGATGACTGAAAGTTGAAAATCAATTTTCAGAAACCATTCTGTTTAGGACTCCGTTGGCTAGAGCCCCACGGGATACTAGAAAGAACTGTCGCAAGCTGGTGATCGTTGGGCCGCATGGACATTCACTGGCGAGTAAAAATGAGGCTGCTCTGACCAGGGCTAGGGGAGCCTGGCGTGCTCAGATTTAGTTTCGACTTTGTTCGATTATTTCACCGATTTTTCTTTAATAGTAAAGTAAAATACAAAATAAACAAATAAAAAAAAACGCAAAACAATAATACAAATTAATAAAAAACAACACTCAATGTTTTTAAGACAAAAACTGGTACGCCATTAAAAAAAAATATGTAGATAAAATCGGTTTAAATCTTGCGCATATTGTAAAAATAATATTATTGATATCGATACTAGATATCAATAGTTTTTTCGATCTTTTACAAACTCTAGCAAAACATTATTAGTTTTTCTTTTCACACTGACAGTCTTTTAAGGGACAGTCAAGTTTTAAATGAATGCTATTGACGACTATACTGTGTTCAATTTGAATATGCAGTACAGGCCTTATGGCAGAGCTTTTTCAAACACAATGGTGCCTGCTGATGTTTGCATGGCACTCAACTTGAGAAATTGCCACTGAAATAAAAAACGAGCCCCTCAATTATATTGAAATCCCATCACGACCTGTTTTTTCTCCTTCTATGAGGAGACTAATCGTCAATTTATCTCTCGCTTAAAAATAAAAATATTTATTCAGAGTTACCATATTCATTCGTTGATGGAAATTATAATACCTTTTCTTTAGTTTTTGCTATGGAGCTTTCAAAATTCAAGCTTTCTTATAGCTTTTGGGAGATTATGTTTTAATTTTAAGGAAAAAGGTGTTTTCGTTACGTGTTTTTCTGCTTAAATTATTGTTTTTTTTTTCTTAAAAAAAACCTGTTAAAATGCAGCTATACAATTTGGCTTTTTTTTAAAGGAAGGATTACTGATTGAGCAAGTTTTTGATAGAGTTGAGTTCATTATTAAATTGCAATTTCGATTTTTAAGTGCCAAATTAAGATAAAAAAAAACAGGATTTCGTGAATAAATAGTGCAGTGCAATAAACTTGTGCATACATTTATTTTTGAGTTGATATAATTTTTGTGCTGTGTTTCTGTAATTATTTACATTTAAACAGTTGGTAACCCTACCGACATTTATGAGAGAATTATGCCGATGTATAATGATGACTACGGTAACCCTGTGAGAGCTTTGAAATGGAGATAGCTTATTGAAATCCATAATAGTATGGGCGAAAGGCAAATGTCCTATCTTCCCTGTACTGCATATTCAAATTGAAAAGAGTATAGAAAAGTCAAAATGCTGATATATAACATACCTAAATGGCCGCCATAAGAGCTACGTGTATTTCCATTCAGGTAAAATAATTAATTTATAAATGAACTTAAATAGATTTTTTTGCTCCATCAAAATGTAGGTAGATGGCTTTATTAACATTATTCTTTTATTTTTTATTTCAGTTCTCCATAGAAAACACCCCCAAAGGCGAATAAAAAAGAAAAACAAAAACAATTTTTACTAGCTGACAGCTGTAAGTGTAGGTACCTACATTCAATATTATATGTACATATTAAGACAATCTATATCAAACATTGCAATTATTAAAAATAATTGACCTAAACAAATTTTCTTTTAAATTTCATTTTTTTTATATTTAGCAACAAGAAGCAACAAAACAAAAGATTAGTTAAACTTCAGCACCCAAGGAAAAAAGAATTGTTTTTTTTTTTTTTTTTTTTAATTCAAAGAAAAACTTTTTGTTTTTATAAAAAAAAATATTTCTAGTTTTTGTTTAAATTATTTTAACATTAGAAATGTTTAAACGGAGGCATACAATATAAAAAAAATCAAAAAAATATGAAACGCCTAGTAGACAAAGGGGGCGAAACGTGAGGGGAATAAACAAAATAAACAAAATCAACAAAATAAAAAAAATAAACAAACTAAACAAAATAAACAAAATTATTTCGTTCATGCTTTGTTGTTACTAGTTTGAGGAAACAGAAAACGAAGAAGATGATAAAACGGACAGAAAAAAAGGAGAAATGTTCGTAGGAAAAAAATGGGTATGTTTTTGATGATGATTTTTGCGAAATCCGAAAAATATCCGATTTGCGTTTACTTAAATGCTTATATCTTTCGATCCAATTATCCGATTTTCATTATTAAGGTATATAATTAAAGGAAAAATAACTGGCGTGTTAGAGCCAAAAATTTTCAAAATCATTCAAAATTTTATACTAAAAACATGAAAATAAATATCGGACAAATAATTTAATTCAACGAGGAAGTTGATTAAAAAAAAAAGCATTAAAATACTTTCAACCACCAATTGGCGAGAGGGAGATAGTATTCAAAAGCCGGCGGCGGCGGCGGCGGAGTTTGTGCAATAAAAAATCACAATCGCGGCAAATTTGCTTCGCGTCGGAAAAAAAATGCGAAATGTTCATATGTACCTACATTTGTAGTCGGTATAATAATTATTGTAAAGATATGTACATTGTGTTTGGTTTGGCTTGCTTATAACTTCGGTTCTAATAATCCGTTCATTAAGGTCTTAAAATTTAGCTAGAATATCGGACTACATTTTTTGTATTATATCATTGCACATTGTCACATAAAACTATATATGAAAAACCCTATTAAATTGCGTATTTAATAGAAACAAAAATTTAATACAAAACAATAATTTTTTAAACCACATGTATTTGACCCTTTTTAGGAAAGTTATGATGTTGGTACCTATGTTCAGAAAAGTTGCTCAACATTTAAATTTGACATTCAATGTACATACATAAATACATAAAGCTTTTTTCATTTCTAATGTTCATCAACTATGCTGGAATGGCAAATCGGGTAAATTTTTTTTTTATTTTAATCAAATAATTTTTGAAGAACACTCAAATCCCATACGATTCATAACAAATACTGTCATCTGATGTATATATCAGAAGGTTCTAAAATATTCCGCTAGAGTACTGCCTCCAGTCGTCAATAACCTACTTGTCAAAAAAAATTCCACCATTTCACAGATTCACTGATTTGTGTTTCAATGGTTATCAATGAAAGCTATAACTGGCCCCTAACTCTCACATCGATAAAACTGGTCGAGAAACGACGGAAATTGGAACAAATCATATGAGTTTTGTCCCGTTCTTCATAGTTTCCCGACCAATTTTATCGATGCGAAAGTTACAGAACGTAGGCACAGACCATTCTACTGTATGTCCACTATTCTTTTATATTCGGACTTAATGTCAGCAGTTTTAGATATTTTTTACAGCTTCATTAATTCCATAAAACGCATTTTCTTCTGAATCGTTTTAAGTTCATCAATTGAATCTTTTACAAGATAAGATCTATAACTTAAAACTACCGACTCAAAGGCTACGAAAGTTTATAAATCATATAAATTAACGCTTATATTAAATAAATATTCGAGGTTTCTAGCATTTTAAAATTGTTGGCGTCACCTTCTGAGGTTCTCATTTCATCGACAGCTCATTTCGTTAACGGCTCATCAAACTTTGACACCCCTCAATTCAGATTAAATATCTTAGTTTTTGTTCCTATAGTTTCATTCATTAGATTCTTTGATGGTGTTTTCCATAATCAAACTTCTTTTATAGTAGAAGATCCCGCCATAAGACGACCTACCCTCATAGAGTTACCGGATAAGTGAAACGCAGTTTTTTAGATGGTGCGTAAACCAACATTTTGAGCAAAGAGCAAGGGTGGCCTGGCGAAATATGGTCAAGGCAGAGGGTGCCACGCTCCAATGGTCGATTTTTGGGGTTTTTAAATTATGTGACCCAGCCCATATAGTAAGTTTTAGTGCTAAAAAAAAAAAACATATCAAAGGAAACTTTATTAAAACATTTTAAAATACGTGTTTTTTTTTAAATAGCAATTTCGATAGGGTAAATTAGGGTAAAAGAAGAGAAACGTCTAGATTCTATTTTCTAAACGAAACATGATAGAGTTTTTGTTTCTTTAATCGATAGATCTTGTAAATATACAAGAAAGTCATGCATATCTATAAAAGAAAATTCTAGAAAATCTAAAACTCGAGATAAAAAACATTTAAAAAAATGAAAAATGGACGTTGGAGAAAAAAATCACATAAAATCAGGGCAATGTTTTCTAGAAATAAATTTGATTTTATATGTCTGTGAAGCAGATAAGAAATGAGAAGATTCGAGTTTGCAAATTTTTTATTTAAGCTTTTTTCTTGTCTAGGTGATTTTTTGACAAAATACATATATTTTTTAATAATTTTTTGTTGGTTTTCAATTTTTTTCCTTTTTCCCCTAATTCGTATTTTAATTTAAAACATCAACATAAAGAGAAGGTTATTACCATTACGATGGTACTATGTTGTTTTTAAGAGAACTTTAACAGTTGCCAAACTTTTAATAATCGGCATTTTTTAATTTCTCATAGGGTTAAAGTAAAACATTCTAATAGTCTCAGAGAGGTGTAAACAAATTCGGGGACAGAAACTATAACTAAAATGGGAGTAATTGGGTTAATACAGGTAGGTTACAAGTGTCATGATATTGCAGTTTTTTCTCAGCTTGAGGCTAAAAATTTAATAAAGTGTAATCAAGTAGAGGGAATTCAACTTCGTTTGACTGCTTTTAGACGACTGCAATTTCTATCCGCAATTCTCTTTTGAGTTTCTTTCCGATTGCAGCATCCATTACGCTGCAAATTTTAATACCTGCAATTTTTGTTAAATGAGAAGGAAATAATATCTCGTCACTCTTTACTCCGCTTATGTCTCAAACAATAAGAAAAAACACAAAGAAGAAATAGCGATAACTCTGCAATTATTTCAACCTCTGCAACTTTGTCTACCCCGGACACCGCATACGTCCCCCACCTACATGCTTAAAAATTGCAAGGATAATTGCAGCATATTTGCAGCGTTTAAAAGCAGTCTTTGTGGTTCGAGTAGAAACTGTATAAGACCAGTTTACAGTCCTCATGCAAAAAATTTGCAAATTATGCAAAAATGCATTAATTCACATTTCTTGTACGTATTAAAAAGCACAACTATTTAAAGAAATTATATCTTAATATTTTTATTTGCATGCATGTCTATCACTGAATGCCAAACAAACATTTTTGGGCCTTTACAATATTCAACATAATGCATTATATTAAAAAAATTAAATTTTGTTCGCATGGAAACTATAAAGTAGGCCACAAAGTACATAACAGAAAGTAATTAAGAAAGCAAATCTTTTCAGAAACAAACAGTTAAATTTTGAGATAACGATTAACATTTATCGCCATATTAATCACTCGATTTAACCAGATTGATCCGGATTTAGATCCAGGTTTAAGGTTTAAACTAAATTAGTCGAGTGAATAATATGGCCGTTAAAGATGGCATTAAATCCAGTCACCGAAGGAAAAATACAATAAATCATTGTAGTCTGGGTTATTTGTTTTAAGTGAAAGGGGGATAGATACAACATAGTAAATTCCCCAATTCGAGACCGCCAGCTTTAGGCAAAGTTAAAGATCCCCTTTTGTAGCTTTTCAAAAATATTTTGAACTGTATTAGCAGAAAAATTAACTGAAATGAATAACTTCGTTTATTTTAATAAAATAAATAAATAAGTTTTTGGCTTTAAAAAAAGCTATAGCATAGTATTTTTAGTATTTCCGTTATTTTTTAACAATTGTTTATCGATTCTAACCAAATGTTTTGGAAAGTGATCCATCCAGTATAAAAGGGGGGAAATGACCCTACACGATTTTTTTTCTTAGAACATGCCTTACAAATTATTTTACAAAGTATTGGTTTGGTCAGTAACGTGGAACACTTTGTGGACTTCATACCTTCAAAGAAACAGTGTATTTAATTTAAAAATAAAAATCCCTATTGTATTAATATTATAAATAAATGTGAAAGTTTGTTTGCCTGTTTGTTCTTCTTGATCTCTGAAAATACTAAATTGATTAAAAAAATGGTAGAGCGAGAGATTGGTATTAAGACGAACATAGGCTACTTTTTTTGGAAAAGTAAGACAATTAAAAAAATGTATTAGTTTAGCTGTTTTCTTTTTTTTGTTTATTCAAATAATTCGATTGTAATGAGAATTGGTGGATCGAGAGTTTCGAAAATGTCAATGGACATAGGGTATTTTTTTGCAAATTTAAACAAATTTAACAATAAATAAACGTTCATGTGAATTTCCGTACTCTGCTATGCGTCGGAGGGAAACGAATGTTCCAAAAAGCAATTGGGATAAAAATAAAATGTTAACAATTATATTCTCTCAAGAACTTCAAAAATAAATGAGATTCGGACTTGAAAGATTTAAAAAAATAATTCGTGACAAATTATGTGAACAATTTACGTAAATCGAAAGATTCGATAGGATCGGAAAGCCGTTTAAATTATCTTGCTGTTTCGGATGAAAATATTTGCTTTTTTTGTAATCCACTCGGGCGTATACGTACTTCTTCGTATTTAATATGGAAAATAGTGGAGCAATATGCCATAGGTTGGAACTTGGCCTATTAAATTTTGTCTAAATTTTGCAAAAACAAAAGCCTAGGTCCTTCGTCTAGTTCAGCAGTCTCAAATAAATTAAATAAGGAAATTTTAACTCCAATCACCTTTTTAAACCCAATACTCTCTTCATCACGTCAATGGAATAACTACTTTTACCGTTTTTTCTTTATCAAAAAAACACAGATTTGCGAGGCATTTTTTAGATTTTTTGACATTTTTATCCCCGCATCTTTTATAATATTGCTCCTAGCGAAAATATGACTAAAATTATATTGTAGGAACTTTCTGTAGTGTAGTCATTTTTGCTGATACGCTCCCTACCACTGAAAAAAATAATCCAGACTGCATGCATTTTTGCATTTAATTTATGTTTTTAGGTCTTCGTTGGCTAATGAGGGGGAACACACAAAATCAATACCAATTGGACGCTTTTCCAAGCCAAAAGCGAATGTATTAATTTTTGTATTAATTTTTGACTCCATAACTACTCCAATAACATAAGTATCATTGGAAAAGGTTTTGTTTATTGCGATATAAAAATAATAATTCTGAATGCGATGAATGAAATGTATAAATTTTTTGTTTTATTGTTATTGTTATTTTTTTTTTTTGCTTTATTGCACAGCCTTGCCAGCTTTCTATTAAGAAAATTCTCACAATTCTCTTTTATTGTAGATCTTGTTATTATAATATTGGTTTAAAATATTTTTTTTCTTTTTGTAAGGGATATGATGAAAAAGGTGTAGGTTCTAAATAATAATAAACATTAACATTTTTTATTAAACATAAAGAAAAGTGTGCAGCATTGTGTGATGTTTTTTTTTATTTTTTTTATTATTTTTTCGTAATTTATATAACGACTTTTAACACGTCTGACACAAATTGTTTTATAAAAAATCATATTTCACAAGAAATGTTTGCGTTGATTTCTATTTTTTTAATATAATTTTTTAGTGTACCCGTCCACATGTATATGTTATAACATTACACTGACAAATTGATAAAACATAAGAGAAATAATTTTTTGTAGTCAAAAATACATTTTTTTATTTTTACATAAAATCTATGATATATTAACTTTGTTTTGTTTTTTGTAATTAATTTTTTTTTGTTATAAAAATATATACATACGTTTAGTATTTTTTATTTTGTTTTTAATTTATTTTATTCTACTAAAAACATAAAAGAAGTGTGTCTACTGGATGATGATGAAAACATGTTTTTTATTTGTGATTGTTTTTATAGAGAGCAATAAAATTAGTTGATTTCTATTATATTGGCATTTGTTTTAGTAAAATTGTAATAAATTTTATATAAAGTAATGCGTTTATTAGTTCGAATAAAATATTGTTCAACACAAAAGCGATAAGATTTTCAAGATAGTTTTTATATCCCAAAACAAAAAAAAACGGTTAGTATTTATGTTGATCGCTTTTTTTTAAATAACTTGAAGACGTTTTCCAAACTTATACTGCTGGTTACATAAAATTTTAGGTTAACGAAGTATTTTAAGCCATATTTTAAATTTGATATAAAACTAATTTGAAAGTAAATTTCTGTAATAATTATTTAAATAACTTATTAATTTATCCCATTGATATTTAAACATTTAGACAAAGCTAAAGTATATTTCAAATGAATACGTAACATTTATTTTGGGATTTTGTTTAAATCAGCCGCATGAGATTTATCTGTTTATGAATGTGAACAACTACAATTACCCTTCAGATGTTTGTTTAACTTTAAAGTAAACCTAAATAAACGTTCAAGGGATTTCATCACTCGAAGCACACTTTGGAACATTAAGGAACCAATAAATTGTAATTACACTTTTCGATATTTAGTGAATATCTAAATTATGCATCTATTGACAAATATTGAAATGTTGCTATACCGATTTTCATGTCCTAGAGAAAAGCACAGGGTTATCAAAAAATAACTTACTATAATAAATTTAAACGACAATCAACAATCTGTAAAAAAAAATCAGAAGGTGCTATACTTATGTATTTATGTATATCTCATCGCCTTGTGTGTTCAACATTTATAGAACGTATTTAAAAAAAGAAACATTCACTATGTTTGCACAGAAATATTTAAAAAAAAAGAAAAGAATATTCCATAATTCAAAAATAAGAGAACTAGAAATCTTAAAAACAGGCCAAAACGAATGATTTTGTTTATTTCTTTTTTTATAATTCTTATTTTCCTTATATGTAACTGATATTTCCATATTATATTCATGAAGGAGAGATAGAGTAGAAGACACAGATATGTGAAATTTATCTAGCAGTACAACAACTTTTTTGCTGTCATTTACCACATTTTTGTTTGTTTTTTATATTCCTTTTATTTTCTTTCTTTTAAGTACTATTTCTAAAATTACACAGATTTCAATCATTATCTATACTTAAAAGAAAATAGAACAAAGAACTAAAAAATAAAATAAAATATTTTGATTTGTTTGGACATTGAGATACAGATCACTTATCACTTCAATTATTAGGAGAGCACATCTTAATACTTTCTCCCCTAGAGTAATTTTTGTTGTTTTGTTTACACATTTTTTTATATCAAAAATCAATTCTGATAAAATATATGTGCTATTATTAACAAATAACGAAGAATAATCTACGTAAATTACAATTTTGTCCGAGCGCACACTCTTCTTAAAAATTAATGTTTTGTTTTTCTTTAATTGAATTAAACGTTTTTGTGTAATACGTGAAAAATAAAAATATTTTCTCATTTTTTTTGTATAAACAATCTTTTTGTAATATTATTTTTTGTTTCTTTTAAAATTACTTATTTGCGCTTGCTACTACTAACATTATGACACCTACTGCCTTTTTGTACTCTTCGTGCTTTCTTTGTTTCATTACTTGCCAGCAAACTTAGAGATGTTACATCTACAGGGGTCACTACTGGCTGATGGTTGCCTGCGCCATCCTCAGAACCAACGACGCTGCTATCAAATAATAAAGGTGTTCCCATTGCCGTAGCCATATTTCCTGACGATGTGCCAGCTTTATCAGTGGATCCATAGAACAAACTGGCTGGATATCCTGTTGTTCCAATGTTGCTGTTACCAACTACTCCTCCTCCTATTGCAAACCATCCACTATTGCTATCTGTAGAATTAATGCCATTACGTAACATATCTAAGTTGAGATCATTTATGTTGGTGGATATTGTTGATGATGTGGACGCTAGCACTGTGCTCCGTTTGCCATTGACATTGTCAGTGTTCACCATTGAAAGGTCGCTATTTGTAGATGCTCCGTTGTCACCATTGCATTGTAATTGATTGCCATTGGATGAACTAGCATTGCTAGTGTTATTGATACTGCTGCTGCTACTACTACTATTGTGGTGGCGTTTTAAATTCTTTGATGCCGTGTTGACGGCTATTAACTTGGCGGTGGTCGACTCATCAGGAAACGCAAATTCGGTACTTAAGGATAAAGTATTGCTACTTGTGTCACTCTCGTCTGTATCATCCAAATTGATATTTATATCTTCGGGTTTGACGCCTTGATTCACCAGTGCTTGGTAGTCTTCTAGTGGGACAACTGGTGTCATCTTTTGACCACAAGATGTACACATAGGCGTAGCAGGACTCTTTGAGCGCCAGTATTGAAGTTCAGTTTTGCATTTGTTGAGTTCCTAAATATAGAAAGTGTATTTGAGACATTATAAAAAAAAAATATATAAATTATTCTTAAAGATTTAAAATTAAAAAAGTGATATATTTTTTTATATCGTGATTAAACATGAAAATAATCAATAATAATCAAGGCTTAAAGCCTTAAGTACTTATTTTTATTTATTTTTATAGAATTTTTGTGATAAATAAAATTATTTATGTAACTAAAAAACATTAAAAAAACAACAAAATCTCACTGTGAGGGATTTCAATAAAGCATAATATGCATTTTTGTTTTAGAACATTTAATATACAGCCTTATTCTGTAAGGCGTTGAATTTGGTATTACGTAAGGCGTTCAACGCCAAGTAAACGTCAATTTGTCGATTCTCTCTTGTGGAACGCGTTCACTATATTTTTTTTGTATTGCGTTAGTCGTTTCCATACAAAAAACGTCGGCAAAAACGTCGAAATCTGTCGTCGAGAAATTTGCTGACGATAGGAGTAAAAATGTAAGATTTTTTAAACTTATTTTAGTTTTTATAATTTAAAATTCATTGTTTAGGGTAAAAATAACAACCCAAATTCAAATGCGACGACTGATCGAGCTTATGGAGGAGAATGAGCAACTCGCCAAAATCTTTAAAAGAGGTTCTGTGAAAAATTTTGGGTGGGAGGATGTTGCTAAGTGTCTAAACAGTCTTAGGCCACCAATGAGAAATGGCAAAAGATGGCAGAAAGTGAGTGAAATTCAAATTTTAAAAGATGAAATTAATTTTTTCCTTTAGGTCTGGTTTGACGCCAAGTTTGAAGTCAAACAAAAACTATTGTTCAAGAAAAAAGAAGATGAATCTACAGGCGGAGGACCTTTCAAGAAAAAAATTTTAAATGACTTGGAAGAAGCCATAGTAAGGCTTCTGTCGTTGGACCAGGTGGTCAATCCAACAAGATACGCCGCAGGTGGCACATTCCATTTTGCGTCTCGGAAACCTACAGCCATTGCTTCATCTACCCCGCTTAAGTCTGGAGATTTGCCATCATATCCATTTGCCACAATTGCGATAAAATAAAGAGTCAGAACCATTGTTAGAATAACCATATTTTTTCCATTTACTTACAAACTTTGTGTCAGGCAAATCAAAAGGATTTGCTTTAGATCGAATGCACCTCCTCTACAGTATCAAATCTTTCTTTTTTATTTCTTCCTCTTCGTCGTCACTACTGCTTCAAGAAAAATAACTTGCTAAACTATACATTTTTCCGTTTTATTCTTATATTTAAAACAAATTTATACAAATACAAATTTCAAAAACCAATTTGAAATTATTCAATTTGTTAACAATTTGATATGTCAAATGTCAGCTGTTTTGGTGGATCGTATTGTGGAATGTAAGAGCGAGAAAAACGCTGGCGTTTTAGATACGGAATACCAATAAAAAAACGACACGACTCAGAAAACGACAGTTAGCGTTTTAGGAAAACGCCTATCGGAATAAGGGTGATAGTTTGAATATGTATTCTGATTTATTATATAATAGAGCACATATAATGTTATTTGTTTCTACAATTACTATACCATTTACAAAAGTTTCTATTTAAAACATTTAAGTTAATAACGATGCTCTGTACTGCTCGCACTTAATTCCGTTACTGGTACTAGTTACTGGTACTCGGAATATCCTCCGTTTGATTTCTTATCAGACTAAATACTACACTTTCCAATAATAATGTGTGCAGCATCCGACTTTGCGCCTTCAATTAGGCATGAACAATAATATGGGCAAAGAATTCTGTTTTGTCATTGTTATTATTAAAGTGAGTATAGTGGAGGATTCAGCTTCCTTCACCTTCAACCTTCTAATGCCATAATTTACATCTCTACACATTATTTGGATATGTAACAACCAAACGTCTTGACATTCGATATAATCACTTATTTGTTGCTTTCAATACATATCGATATTATACAAGCTCTGTTCTAATTACCGCGGATATCAGCGCTATTCTGCTATCTGATTCGATCGAATTTTTAGATTCACGTGAATTGATCACTTAATTGGTCACAAATTATTCTTTAAACTCTTCAATCTTTCGAGTTCAAAGCAAATTATTTTTCCTCCTGCAGATAGCAGATAGATAGAATACGAAAATTCAAACATTTAGCAGAATGGGGCTGTATATTTGACTTAGTACCTACAGTGTTCCAAGACATTTTGATGTTCGGATAATGCATTAGGCTGTTTATTCAAAACGCCAATCAAAAGCGTCAAAAATGCATTTGCAAATATCTTAACATCTTTTTTCAAAATGAAATGCAGCGTACCGCCCATATCGAAATTTATTCTTAGCAAACTTGACACTAATTTCATTAATGACTGCGCGTGGAGCAACAATAATAAAATACTGCCAACAACTTTTTTTAATCTAAACTGCGATGATGCAAGTATGAACACATACAATTTTACATTTTTTTCAATCAATCGAATTTTTTGAAATTTTAGGAAGATTTTTTTTTGAAAAAAAAAACCCTAATCTTTATATATGTATAACATATAAAATAAAATTGGGTGGCGCGACTGCTCGTTTAAAACCAAGGCCTAGGGCCTTACAGCTCTTAACCATTCCTTTTCTTTTTCATGACAGAGATACTCTTGGAGGGTTTGTCAATTTCTCGCAAGAGATAGTAAACCGTGAAAAACATTTCTGTTTTTAGGTGGCACAGGATGGGAATCGAACCCATAGACCTTGAGCGAAATAGTCCTACGCACTTACCATTACACCATGTATGTAATATTAAAAAATAAAAGTTGATGAATTTGTATTCAGTTATTTGGTGTAAATCATGACTTGAGCCAAATTAAATACATAATTTAAACGAGAATAAAAGTTTTTTTTATTTATTCTTAATTTATAAAACTCGTTTAGTAACTCCACCGCGTACGTATATATACTTTTTTAATCAATAAATAAAAATAAATACTAAAATAATCTGAATTGAAAAAAAAAAAACAAAATAAAACAAAAAGTTAAATACCGTAAATTAAGGGGACAACTAAGGCCCAAGCCTAAGGCTGTAACGAACGTAGAAGAAAAATTAGAACAACGTTTCTATATTTTTTAAGCACTTTATACTTTTTGTCATATATTTTTTCGTTACAATTTTAATCACAAAAGGAGGTTCTATATCGAAGCGTTTTTATTAACTCGTTATTTAAATGCATTTTGAGGAACTAATAAGGTACAAATGTAATGTCAAAACTTAATTTGTATTTACTATTAGTTGTTTCTATTCCTTAAAATCATTTAATTGATTAGATTAATGTATGGATGTATATGTATGTACATTATATATATATCTTAAGTATCTAGCTTAAAACAAATGCCCCTATGAAAAATATAATTCTGGGGCCTCATCACGTAAATCAAAAACAATCGAACGATATCGTTTACACCATTGTTATCTTTATCACATCTGAAAATAAAAATAAAGAGAGCTATCCTGAAAACGATAGAAGACAAAAAGAAGATATAAACAACTACATACCCATAAGTAATATTTCGACGATCTACAAACAATTTTCAAAAATAATATAAAAGTCCACCAAGGAGACGCTAAATAAAAATCAACCAAGAGAGCAAGCTGCACAACTGACCACCTACAAGCGATGAACCAGCTGATCGAAAAATTCAACGAGTTTAATAAACAATATTTTTTATTATACATTGACTTCAGCAAAGCATTGACTCTATAGAACACGACAGACTTTTAGAAAATATTTATGCAGACAGTTCAGTTAAGATAAAAACAGAAAAATTGGACGGGAGTTTAAAATAAGAAGAGGAGCAAGACAAGGAGATCCAATGTCACCACTATTGTTCTCTACTGTGCTGGAGGAAATATTTACAAAATTAAATTGGAAAAATAAATACGGAATAAACATTTGTAGCAATATTTAAACAACCTAAGATTTGCTGACGATATAGTTTTGATTTCATCAAAAGCTGAACACATAGAATCTATGCTTAGAGATTTGACCTCTATTTGTAAATTTTATGGACTCTACATCAATAAATCAAAAACAAAAATTGACATAATGCTGGACAACAAAAAAAATTGAATATGTGGATGACCATATTTACTTCAGTTTAATTCAGTGGGCGAAAGGCATTTTTGCGAATGTGCAGACCAGCGGCGACTCCACGTCAAAGCGCAATAGGTCACTGTAGGGAACCACTCTAGTACCCAAAACGGCCCGACTGCATGACACCACTCCCTACAATCCTCCGAAGTCCTGCAGCGATGCCTTAAAGGATAAAATCGTGGTTGCGGTTATCGATAGGAGCGATATCGATGGAACGATTTCATCTAATCGATGGCAGTTGGTGAAATTGAAGCTCTCGGCTGGCTTCTTAAATGTCATGAAGGTAAACACGGGAGCACTTCCTTTCACGAGCGATGGCGGTTTGCATCAAGGTAATTTATTATTATTATTATTATTATTATTATTATTAAAACTTTATTGGAAACATAAATAAATTACATTAACAATAATTTAAATATAGCGCTAGCTACCAGGACTTTTCGCTATAGGCAAGGTAATTTAAAACTCATCGTTTGTGACGATCAGAGATCGTCCGTGGTGGAGGTTGATTTGCCTAATTGTAGCCAAAATGCTGCAGCTAAGCGAGATTAACCTTCAACACTTTATAAAGGCTTCGGCCTCACTCCTGCTCCGTCTATCCAGGCACGGAGTTGACATTGTTCTGATCCAAGAGCTCTGGATTGTAAAATCCATGGTGAAGGGACTCAGGACTCCTGGATACTATACACTATAGGTGATGGATAAAGGTAAACATAGATTTCAGCGATAGAGATATCACAGCTGCCAGACTCGATACGTCCAAAGGATCGTACTGGCTTGTATCGGCATATCTAGGCCACCTTGGCCTTCTCCCTGGTCGTACTTTGGAGAAAATCATCGCTGAAGCAGAACGGCAGAAGATCCACCTCATAATTGGGTGGGATGCTAACTCCAATCATACAGTATGGGGTAGTACAGATATCAACGATAGAGGTGAGTCTCTATTTAATTATATTTTAAGTAAGGTAAGGTGGGGTGAGTGCATACCCGGAGTAAGTGCATACCCTGCCCAACAAAGCTACAGTTTAATTGGAAAAAAATGTTTAATTTATGAACACGGACGTTAAATATATTTTCTTTATAAAACAAGAAAGTTTGCAGCATTGACAAAATAAAAAAAAAAGTGGTAAGTGTATTGTTTAAATGTTGTTTATAATAAGCATGTATTCAGTTTTGGTGATTTACCGATATAGATACGTTTTTTGCCATGGTATTCACTTCCCCCTTGCATTTTTTGAATATGCACTTACCCCAGTATTATTATATCAGAGTAGCTTTGATTTAATGTATTATTTATTCGATTTTTTTTTATTTGTTTTTTTTTTTTTTACTAATTTTATTTTTAAGGGCTTGGAGCCGTGTGAAAAAGTTTGTAACTTTTGAATAAATAAAGATATCTTTAAAGTAAAAACTCTTTTTAATAGACAAAATACTCCTTATTTATTACCCTTTACAGTAAATACTTCATACAACAAACAAAAAAGTTTTCCTCAATAATATGCACTTTCCCCCTGATTTGGTGTACCATGGGTCTTTTTTTTGTTTTTTATTTATAAAAAATTTATACGGTTTTGAAAATCAACAAGTGAGCTTTTAAACTAACCGTAATAAACAAAGCTTCAAGGCAACACCATCAGTTAGTATCGATATTAAGAATTGAGTTTTTGACATGGGTTTAAAGCTGAACTTTAGATTTTATGGGCCGCACTTACCCCACCTTACCTTACTAACCTTATAGTAAGTAACATAGGAAATGAACCCACATTTTTTACTAGAAACCGACAGGAAGTTCTCGATATAACCCTTGTCTCCGTAAGGATTGGAGAGTATCGGAGGAACATTCGTTCTCTGATCACCGATACATTCAATTCAGTCTAAATGTTGAACCCCCTAGCCATTTTACCTTCCTTAAATATAGGAAAACACTTGATTGTTTAGTTAAACCTAATCTTTTAAGCTTTCCCTCTAACATAAATGAACTTGACAGCAAAGTCAAGGATCTCACTCTAGCTCTAAACAATTCCATGATCCACATGCTCCCATGTAAGCCCAAAAGATCTTAGACCTATCATCATTCCCTCTTAAAGCTTTCGAACCATTGATGAATATCCATTTAAGAACAAGCATTAACACACGACTTCTGTCTTCGTCTCAACATGCTTATTGCAAAGGGAAATCGGTAGATACGGCTCTACACACGCTGGTGCGAACCATCGAACACTCCCTCCATCATAGTATACTATGGTTGCATTCCTAGATATAGAGGGCGAATTCAACAACGTCGACACATGTGCGCTGTCGTTTCTGAAAGTAGATAGTTCGCTTGGTGAGTTGATTAATCAAATGCTGACTAGCAGGATTATAAATTCGAAACTAGGCGGCTTTTCTGCTAGAAGATCTTTCAGTAGAGATACGCCGACATTTTTGGAGGAGGTGAGGTACAGAGCGATACCCTATGCGGATAACGTTGCTATTGCCGTTTCAGAAAATCTTCCTAACACCCTAAGTGAACACTTACAAAACGCGCTAAATAAGCTAATAGAGTGGGCATATCGCTGCGAACTGTGTGTTAACCCTCACAAGACACATCTTGTCCTCTATTCTAGGAAATACAAAATTCCCCATGAAGACCCTCCTACAATCAAATGTGTATTCTCGAAAGGAAGTTAAGTTGGAAACCTAATATACACGAAAGAGTCAAAAAAGCCACTGTAGCACTACTCTCATGTAAAAAGACCATTTGCAACAAATGGGGTAACCAACTCCGCATTGCTCATTGGATATACACTTCGGTATTCAAATCAATTCTAACATACGGTGTGTCAGTATGGTGGACCGCCTTAGATAAAACAACAAATTACGTTAAACTAAGCAAGGTCCAATACTCAGCCTGCCGGTGCATGGGCGGAGTAATTCTTACGACTCCTGCCACTGCATTGGACATTCTGTTCCACCTAACACCTCTCGTAATATTTTGCAAACAAACGGCTGCAAGCACCTGCATCCGTCTTAAAGCTTCCTTACAGTAGAACAACCACGAAATTGGCCACTCTATCATTCTGAACTCATTCAAATCACTTCAAAGTATTACAGACTACATCACTGAAATTAAGTCTCTCCTTTCGTCTTCCCAATCACTGTTGCGTGTTCCAGGCAGAGCTTTTGGTGATAAAAGAAGTCCTGTCTTGGCTCAAGGAAAACGTGATATCAAGCAAAGATATCCGCATCTTCTCAGATAGCCAAGCAGCCAATAAATCTCTGGATTCTGTCTCTACAAATTCAAAAACAGCCCATTCCAGGCAATTGTAAAGCAGACGAAACTCGCCAGAAGTGGAATATTACTTCCTATTTCGTCCAATCGGACAAATATTGGTATACCCATCGCTACATGTAAACTCATGCTTAAGCAATATGCAATAGAGAAAACAAACCTCAGGTGGAACAACATCGCCACATGTCAGACAACAAAACATATCTGGCCTATGCTGGATCTGAAGCGCTCTAAGAGTTTAATATCTCTAAGCAGATTGCACATTAGCTCCGTTATAGGTGTCATTACCAACAAGCAAAGAGGCTTGGAGTATTTTTCAATGATTTTTGCAGAAGATGAAGAATCGATTCCTCACCTTCTTTGTACATGTCCTGCTCTATCTCAAAGACGTAGGCGCCACCTAGGAGAATTCTACTACAATAATCCTAGTGATGTGGCAAAAAAAGTTAACGAGTTGGAAGAAGGTTTCCTAGATTCTTGTGGTATCACTATGGTCTAAGTGTGTCAAGCGTCTCTGCTGACACCCACCTAAACCCAACCTTACGTATCACAACAGCTGGAAACAATTTTGGAACATGAAATATATATTACAATCGAATATAAAAGACGAGACGCGGAAAAATGTACTTGATTGATTCAGCAATCTTACCTGTCATGACCTACGGACTCCAAACCATCTACTTGACTTCCAGTCTATCCGAAAAACTTAGGACAAGCCAAACAAAAAAGGAAAGAAAACTTTTAAAAATAAGGACAAGTCTCTAGACTACAAGATCAAAGATTTACAAAGACCAGTCGGACGACCGAAGAAGAGATGGGCTGATGATTTGACAGATTATAGACGAATCTAGTATAAAGAAGCTAAGGACAGATATGTCAGATAAAAACAAAGAAAAAAAATAATTTTTGATCTAGCTTACTTTCAAACTTTACAAAATACTAAATATTAATGTTTTCCTTTTTTTCAATACTTATGTAAAGTTGCTCTATTTTGTATTTTGTATTTCATTTCTAATGTTTTAAAAACTTTAATTTATGGTAAATAACATTTTATAACAATAATGATAATAAATCTTTAAAATGATATCGTTCGATCTTTTTTCGTGATGAGGCGTTGATTTTGCTAGGAATATTCAAGACGAAAATCAAACACGATCATAGTGATAGTGATAACATTTGTGCATTGATAGTTTTTTACTACACAGACAAGAGAATTTTAATTTAAACATATTTTCAATACCTGTAACAGCGTAGAAAACTTCCTAGACATTTCTTCGTTCTTTTTATCATTTTCATCTAAACGATTTGCATATTCCAAAGCTTGTTTCTGCTGCTCTGCTAAAAGTTTTTGTTGCTCAGCAATTTGTTTTCCCTGTTCCGACGATTTCCTTTTGCAATTTCGTAACTCACTACGTAGCATCGAGAGTTGATTATTATACATTTTCATTCCTTGTTTTATTTTACGAATTCCCTTTCGTAAAACCATATTACTTTGCGGAGGTGAGGGCGAATTTGATGAGCTATCCGATAGTTCTGATGATACTTTCAACGAACTGCTACTTGCTATAGAAAAAATTAAACAAGAGCAATACTAATGAAATCAACCAAAACGCACATCAGATAGCCGGTTGCCTTACGTCTCTTTGTGCTTGGCAAATTAAAGAAATCCTTATTAAAATAGGCAATGTCGGGAAGATTTGGTTCAATGTGATCCTTGAAATACTCCATGGCCATAGTTGAAAGATCAAATAATTCGTCAGTTACACGATAAGGTTTTTCCAGCCTCGATGTGTTTCGAATATAACTCAAGACATTGTAAACTTCATCTAAAATCTGTGAATATTTTTATTTATAAATAAGTTAATAATATGCTCCATAAAAAGACAAATTTACTTACTCCGCCTGGGAAAAAGCAACAATGTTTGCGTTCGATATGTTTACCGAAAGTCATTTGTAAAAGAGATAGCCTCATGTAGCATGTCTCGATAATATCACACTCGCATGCAAGCGGATGATTTCTGCGAGCAGATTCACGACGTGGCATCTTGGCTTTGATGTTTTGGAAACGATTCACCATTTGATTGATCAATTTTGAAAACGTGGAATTCAGTACTGCCATACATATATCATTCATTTTGTGAGAAACCTGTTGAATAATTTAAAAATTTTTATAAAGGTTAGAAATTTGTTTTAGCCTTAGGACTAAGCAGTGTGACGTTTTTATGGCTGGCTTCTCAGTCTCGTCTCGTTAACGGTCTCGTATAACTGAGTCTCTTCCGTAAGAAGTACCATTATTTTTGTCTTTTAAAGGATTTCTCAAAGAAGAAAATAAGAATTGCGAATAAGGTTTTATTTAATTCGAACAAAAATCCACAATTATCTCAAAAAACTACATCGCCCTCAATCGATTCTGTTACTTGTCCATCAATAAACCAAACAAAAAATAGAATACATAACCAGAAAAAGGACTCCCCTGGATAAAACATGTCATCGCAATTGCTTTGAACTACATACAACCACCAACATATTTCGTTGCTTAAATTTCCAAAAAAAAAAAAATATATGAATATCACACTGCCTAAAAAGTAAAGCCAGACATGCTAAGTTTAAATCCGAAGGCGTCTACATGTACCATTGACAAGAGAACTTTATGTGTGCGCTTGTAGCAGACAATGCAATTTTTAAAATAAAGGCTACACTCCATTGAATATGCATCATTGCACATGAATTACACATTAGGCTAGCAATTACCGCTAGTACATAATGTCCCTCAAAATCATTGCTACGAAGAACACCGAATGCTGCTTAAAGCAATAATTAATATTTAGGATTCAAATGATGAATGCAAAATGTTCAATGTCTGGTTCTGGCGCTGTTAAAGAAAAAAGTTCTTATGGGGTGAACAGAAAATTCAGAAGGTTTTCATACAATTCTAAGGAAAATACACGAAGGATAGTTGAGTGCATATGCACAATGTATACGCTACGCTTTCAAGCAAATATGTTTCATTTAGTCGGTCAGTAATACATAATAACTAGCCGAGACAATAATAAAGGAATTAAGTAGAATCTAATAAAAATTGAACACAAAACAAAAAAAGATTACTTACCACTCTTAATTGGCCGACCTTCTTATAGGTAACGTAAGAGAAAATTTTATCCAAAATCTCCATTGGCATGTCTAATAGAAAAACGCTTTGCGATGTAGTAGAAGCATTTGATGATCTGCTAGCAGCTGACATTAGATTTGACGGCGATGATTGTGATTGAATCTGCGGTTGTTGCAAGTTTGCATGTGAAAATCCACAATTTGGAGCTCTTGACATGGAGGCGACTCCGTTTCCAGTTGATGTAGATATCATTACATTACTACTTGAAGCTGCTTGTCTCGTTATAACAGAGAATCTCTGCATGGATTCCACCTCACCGCTGTTGCTACTAGCTCCATTATTATTGCCCGATAAGCTTGTACTCATTTGGCGCGTTGAAACCATTTTGTTTGTTATTTCTGTTCTTTTTTGAGTTTATCAACACGAATAACTTAAAAACTGTTATTTCTTTTATCTGAAATAAGGTATAAATTTATTGTGAGTATTTTATTGAAAATTTTAATGAGTAAATAATAAATTGAATAATTTATTTTGCTATTATTTATTTATTTTTCCTCGATGTTTTGGTCGATGTTGACAGTCTGTGACGGCCATGTTGTATTGGCGGTGTCTGTCAAATCTGTTGTTTATTATTAAGTCAATGGCCGGGTTCGAGTGATAGGCCGATAGGGTATCTAAGATCGTTTTGCATCGGATATGTTTTCGAACGACCAAAACCGGATTGGATAGGTTTGCTAAAAGTCAAAACAGCTGACAAGCCAAACAAAAAGATTACGGGGCCAACAGCAGAGTTGGGAAAAAATGATGTAAAAAAATTTCAATTACAATTACCTGTAATTGAAATCTCCAAACATTTTTTCAATTACTTTTAAATGTAATTGAAGAATTTCAATTTACTAATTACATGTAATTGAAAATCGTCAATTACATGTAATTCAATTACATTAATGTAATTGAAAACACAAGTAATCATAAAAAAAGCAGTAATGGTTCCTTTTTCAGTAATCATTACACAAAAATGTAATTAAAGTATATTTTTTTTCAATTACATTTTGCGAGATATTGCACAAATAGTTGTTTTTCATTAATAAACATATATTTTATTCGTTTTTATCAAGTTTTTAAATTTACATTTCCTTATTTGAATAAGCCCTGTTAGAAAAAAATAATATTCAATTGGGGACTACCAGGGCAAAACGCCAATTTTTGTGGACTAAAGGCCGTTAAAATCTATTCTGAATCGAATATTGGTTTAGTTTTTTCTTAAAATACCTTTTATTTACTTTTATTATTACTATTAATTAATAAAAACTTGTAATGAATTACATTCAATGAAATTAATTACCTTAAATGTAATTAACACAGTGTTTTCCTTCAAATACTTGCAAAAACCCATTACTATTTTCAATTACATGTAATTTGTAATCGAATTTTTTCAATTACAATTACAAGTAATGGAAATGTATGTTTTTTTTCAATTACAATTAAGTGTAATTGTAATGGAACAATTTCTATAACTAATTACTTTTAATTGAAATGAAAGTTGAAATAAATTACAAAAAGTAATCATTATTTCCCAACTCTGGCCAACAGGAAACAGGTCATTTTGTTATTTTAAAGAAGTATTTTGTATTTTTTATATATATTTTATATATTTTATTTTGTTAGGTAAAAATCAAAATCTATGTAAAAAAAACCACAAACTAGTGTTCTTTAATCCATTGCTAAGAAAGTGAGAGACTAGACCAATAATTTCAAATCGCCATGGAGAGTTACACGAGCAACACGTCTAAATGATATTTTTTAGCAAAATGAGCCACCACCCGAACGTCAAAGGAACATCAGATCGGCCGAGAACATCGCCGCTATCCGTTTAAGTGTGTAGAAGAACCTGAGGCAGTCAATTTCTTACAGTGCAAAAAAAACTCGACATTTCGCAGTCTTCAACCGTACAAGATCAAACTGACTGACTGAAGTTAATGAACACAGACAACAGGTGTGTTCCATTGGGTCCTGCAAATGATATTTTAGTACATCCCAGTAGATGATGGATGGAGCCCTTTAATTTTGCCAAAAGAACAAACTACCCTATAAAGCAGTAACAGGCAGATTTTTGTGAATGGTACGGGAGCACAATGTTAGGATAACTGTTGAAAACTCTAAAGAGGTCACGGCAGGAACTGATGCAGAAAGTTAAATATTCATCCCGAGACAACTTTCGCATGCAAAATCAAGAAAACCAAACAAGGATCACGTACATATAAGCTACTTTGCCGAAAATTACTTCCACGACAATTATAGCTTTGATATGATATCGGGCATTTTCAAAGCCAGATGCGGACTTTTAACTCTCAACTACTTGCCAAATAGAAATGATGAAAATTTAGGATGCACTTTATGCAACCTTAGAGCAAGTGAACATACTCAACACCTCATTGTAATGTGTCCTTTTCGCAAACCGATTCGAGTACAGTCTTGGGAAAAAGCTAACTAACAGTTGATGAAATTATACTAATACTGAATAGGGCGAGCTAGAAATCCGTTTCAGATACATAAAACTGCACTTAGTTGCCGACAACAAATACTGAATGAGGTCTTTTAAATGATAATACTTATACGTTATATGTAATAGAATGTGATAAGTCAAAATATATGAGTATCTAGATACATATATCTTTTTAAATTAGAAAACACTCTTTTTTCCGTTGACGGCAGTTTAGCCAATGAATGAGAACTTTCACCCTTAATCGGTAAGGAGTTTTATGAAAACGACAGGGCCCCAGAAGCTTTGATTGGGGTTTAAATTAAACTTTACCAAAAAACATTTTGCATTACAAAAAAATTGGATACATTTTTTTTGTAACATGAAACTATTATTCTGAAATACCCTATAAAACACTTTTCTTAAATTCTATAAATTCAAACCACTTTACAACTTTATAGACTTAAAATGTACCACTGAAATAACGGATTGCATTTTTCTTAAATTCTATCAATTTTACAGCATTAAACCACTTTACAACTTTATAGACTTAAAATGTACCACTGAAATAACGGATCTGCATTTTTCGGTTTCGAAAGTAAAGCTAAAGAAAAAACACAGCAATAAATTTTTAATGAAAATTGTATTTCATTATAAAGTTTGGACTTTGCCATTAAGTGTGAAGAACAATATTATTCAAATGGCCGCCTCGGAAAGATTCGCAGCATGCGATTCTTTTGAGGTAATTTTTAACCACTTTTTCGCACATTTCGAGCGGAGATCCATAACTTGAGTGTTGGTTTTTAATGCGTCTAGAGTTCGGGGTTTATTCGCGTGAACACGGTTTTTTGCGTAGCCCCCAGAAAAAAAATCTAATGGTGTCAAATCGCATGATCTTGGTGGCCAATTGACGTCGCCAAAACGTGAAATTACGCGACCAGGAAACTTCTCACGCAATTAAGCCATAATTGGTCGTGTTGTGTGGCTTGTTTCCCCATCTTGTTGGAAATGCCAGCGCTACCAACTTGAAACCACGAAATGAATGACCCTTTCGTATATTTCCACTATAATGTGCAGCAAAATAAAACAAGGCTTTCATTACACCTGAAAAAATATTAAAAAAATGTATTTATTGTTCGTTTACTTTTAAAGGAAAGTTCAATTGAAAAGTAAATAAGGATATGTGCTCGGAAAGTGTAAAACGATTCGAACGTGTTTGCCTCAATGCATTTTATGCACCATTGTGATTTCGTTGGCTTTTAGACGACTTGTTTTTACCTAAGTCGCATTTCAGGAGAAGATTCTTAAATACCCTGTAAATATTTTTTTCTAAAATTCACAAAAAATTATGACGATAAGAGCTATGACTTTTGCAACAAGAAAAGGCAATATGAACAACTATGCGACGGTTGCTGAAAACGTACGTTATTACTGTGCTCAATTGATTCTAGACCGTTTTTAACAGCTTGATCTGCCGTATTTAACAACTTTGCGTATTTTACGTAAAGATATTGGTTTTAAAGCATACAAAATACAACTTTTTAACTACGCTGGAGATAACAGAGTACAATATGTGTGTCCATAAAAAATTACTCATTATCTCGTTCCTGCTGTATAGTGCCGAAACGTGGACCCTTACTCATTCGGAAGCTTAACAGGTCATCATAAGAAATACCCCGGAGAAACATTTATTTTTTTAAGCGTCCCCAGGGCATATGCCGGTAAACTTGTTTATTAAACTTTTTTTTTTAAGTGACCGAAGAAATGTCAAATAACGGTTGTGTTTATACAAGTATTGTTTGTTTGGCCTAAAGGACCAAGACCCTCCTTGACATACGTTCATCGGGAACCTATATTTTTTATCAATCTGGCTCTCCCTTATATGTCAAACTTTAAATGAAGGAAAACTGTTATTCAAAATTTTGAGATCGAAAATTAATATTCAAAAATTATTCAGTAAACAAAATTTATTCAAAAAACGAAATTAAAAAATTACAACATATTTCAACCGATTTTGTCCTTTAATTTATTCCTACATTGTTTGACGTTAAATGTATCACTAAAACAGTTTATAGGATAAATCTAATGTGCCACAAAATATCACGTTTTTAACGTCTTGGCAAAATTGAGTTAAGCGTATACAATCGAGCTTATACCGTTTCCAATTTGGTTTAATTGAAAAGAGAACAATCGGCTGTCCTAAATTAGGAACAATTTAATTAAATAATCTCAATAATCTCAATTCAAGTTTCTTGCTGAACCCCCTTAAAATTCGGCAATCTACCTTTAATACTTATCTGCTACCCATAGTTTAGCCCAGTAAAACTTGTAGCGTTTATGTATTTGTTAACAATAGAACTGACTATTAGCATTAATTATGATTTTCTTTTACCTGCAAATTGCCTCTCAGTTATCCTATTAGTGCAGTGTATTGATTTGTTTGTTTCCTTATTTTCTGTTTGGTAAAATCCTTTTCTAGAAAAAAAAGCAACAATCGACCCTGAAACACCCTTTAAAGCATCTTATCTTGAAATTCATCCCTTTTTATGGGCTATATCGTACATGGTCGTCCTTCCATTTTTGGATGAATATGAGTACGTGAATAAGCAAAATTGCCGGATTTGGGACGACACCAATCCACGCGCGATTCACGCGGTGCCAATGCATCCAAATAAAGTTACTGTTTAGTGTGGATTTTGGGCTGGAGGCGTCATCGTTCCGTACTTCTTCGCTGGCCAGGCCATCACCGTCAACGGCGATCGCTATAGGTCGATGATCACCAACTTCTTGTGGCCTGAATTGGATGATATGGACACCGAAGACATATGGTTTCAACAGGATGGCACTACATGCCACACAGCTCAAGACACAATCGATAGTCTGCACGAGCAGTTTCATGGCATGGTTATCTCGCGCCGAGGCGACGTGAATTGGCCACCAAGATAGTGTGATTTGACCCCTTTGGACTTTTTCTTGTGGGGTTTTCTTAAGTCGCAGGTCTATGCGAATAAGCCGCAAACCACCGCGGCCCTCAAAGACAACATAATCGATGCCATCGGTAAAATTCAGCCTGATTTATGCGCCAGTCATCAAAAACTGAACCTTTCGAATCCGTGCCACCCAGCGAAGCCGCGGCGGCCATTTGAGCGATGTTATATTTCACACATAATGTCATTAATAGGGCTCTCAAATAAAGGTAAAACCTTATTGATATCTCATATACAACTTGTTTTATTCAATTTTAAAATCGACCCGCC
Organism: Epistrophe eligans; assembly: GCA_951394125.1. Classification (NCBI taxonomy): domain Eukaryota; kingdom Metazoa; phylum Arthropoda; class Insecta; order Diptera; family Syrphidae; genus Epistrophe; species Epistrophe eligans. The sequence continues at coordinate 49,273,394 of OX596030.1, forward strand.
CTTAATGGAAAACCCTTTACTTATAAAGAAACAACAAAAATAGGATTAGTTCTTTAAAAATAAATTGGTATTGAATATTGAATATTGAGCAAAAACAAATCAAACTCTAAAAATACATAACTTGTACTACTGGATTACATAGTAGGTTCCACATAATTAAGCTGAATATAAAATTTATCTAACATTTAAGATTATTTATTTATTTCTGGTTATGACATTTTTGCGCTTTTTTTTAAGATCACTAATAAATTAAATACTTTAAAATGGATAAAATAGTTCCTTTTGATGTTAATTTTCGTTTACTATATCACAAGTCGTTAAAAATTAATCAAACATAAGATATTAGAATTTATGCCTTAACAATGTGTACTATATGAAAATTAAAATATTTACTCACTAATTTTTCATTTTCGACCCATTCACATCTATAAGACCTTTAATGTGCAAACCCTTTTCTTAATTGTAAAGTAATTTAATTCAAATTTTATTCGCACGCCATTAAATAATGAAAAAAATAGGTCATTTCTTCCTTTATTGAGTTTCATAATATTTTATTCTTAGTTTAATGTGTAGAAGTATAAGAAACCCCTTCAAATTATTTTTATAAGCTCCGCACCTTCCACTAGTAAGTTCTTTGCATTAAAATCTCGAATAAAAAAAAACAAGTTTCTGCTTATTTATTTATGGGTTGAATGCCTTTTTCATGTAAAGGCTTCTTTTCAAATCTAAAACTGAGTTTAAAAGGTCACAGTACGTCCGTCTTAGGTAAAGCTAAACCTCTACATTCAAAATTCGATACCTTTATTTGATAATTTATGTAAGTAGGTTGCAAAGCTTAAGGGAATGAGGATTTTAATTATAAATTAATTAAAAAGTATGGGAATTTCAGTAAAACATTTGATAAAGTGAATTTTGCTTTGTGCGTTTAAAATTTAAGTATGCTTGTATATGAGCATATGTGTAAGTAAGTTAATAAAAGTTCTGCAAATTTTTTCTTTGGAACTGACTATGTATTTAAATTACTATTTTTTAAATTTAATTTGGATTGTGTAATCAATATGTAAAGCAGAATATAGTTTTTATTTAATCAACTGATCAATGTGAACCAGTATTATATTATATGTCTATATTTATAATTATATATTTTCTATGTAAAAAGAAAACAAAAACCGTCATAAACAAACAGATTTGCTAATGATTGAGTAGTAAACTTAAGAAAATTGCTTAAGCACGTTAAGTTTTTTGTTACACCTTTGTCACTTCTCTTATCGCTTTATTATGTTTAAGTTGTATATAAAGTTTATCAAAAACTGGCAACATTTCGACTTTTAAGTGGTCGTAGACATGAGAATATTAATTATGCACAGAACATTTACCCTTGAGAGCTGTTTTTTCTTTTGTTAGAAGAAAAAATTTAAAAACGCTAATGATTCAAAATTGACAATTTATCTTCAGCAATAGTAGAGACCATAGAAAAATGATATTAGAAACGAATTATAGATAAAGAAAACTTCGTTTTTATACCTCCCATTGTATGTAGATGATGGGAACAATATTTAAGAAAAAAATGCATTTACCTTCGTCATAAAAGTCCTATACACTAACAATTACGCCACGTGCTACTAAACACATTTTAACTATTGTCATATTAAAAACATTTTCTAAATAAAATCCATCTGTAAACGCCTAAAAAAAATAAAAGTTCGTACAAAAATTTAGACTATTAAGTGAGATGTTAAAGTATTTTTAGTAGGATGCTAGGTTAAAAACATGATTTTCCTAATTTTAAACGAGTAAGCATCGTGCTATTTTTTTTTTAATTTGTTTAAAGTTGGAATCACCAAATGTCATACTAACTCCAAAAAATTTGAAAATGGATGTTTGCTTACTTGTTGCACGAACTCACTTTTTTAGACGTGATCACTGTTCAGCTAAAGTTTATTAAGAAAATAGGTTTAGTATGATAACAGTTAAAAAATGTATTAAACTAAGAACGCTTTAGTAAACAGTTTTAAATTAAGTAACTTGTTAAGTAGTACCATGTTTATAACTTTACATCCGGCTGTTTAAAATTTTGCGCCAAAGTGTTTAAATCTAAGAACATTTAAGTAAAGAGTTTAAATTTAGAAAATTGTTAATTGCTTAAATCTGAACAACAGATTATTTAAAATTTTGCGCCTATACTTTATTAATTTTTTAGAAGAACCAAATTGTAAAGTTACGACAAAATTGATTCATCGCTTAAAAAGATATACGCGAATAACCAAAATATTATAATAAAAAGGGTTCAGCCATTAAAAATATATACAGATGTACGTATATACATATATATATTTCTCAAAAAAACATCAAAACTTATTTTCGTTTTGAGAATTTGACATAACTAACATTAGAACGTTTAATCAAAATCCTTGTAACAGCTACCCGTTCTAGATGAGCTTTAACAAAAATTCGTATTTTCTTTAAGTACATGGGTTTTATTTTTAAAAAAATGAAGGATCTTGTTATAATAGATTTAACCAACAATTTATGGTTCCTTCTAAAAGGACTCGAAGAGGGCTTTTTGAAATTTTAAAGAGTTAAGTATTCTAGTTGGAAATTATGATTTTGATAAATTAAAAATATAAAACAATTTCTTCTGCTAGCTTAATTTTAACACGCTAGATTCGCAAAATCAAACATTTTGAAAATTTTTTGTTGTTATTAAAAAAAAAATAGTCTCTCGAAAAATATGAAATCTGAGATAAAATTCTGGAGTACCTACTTAAGGGCAAAATATCATTGTTTTATTTTGGGTAAGAGGCGTCCTCACCTAGTACCTGGTTGCAAAAAATAATGGACACTAAAGTAAGAATGACAATATACATACGTATATGTAGTATATATCTTCCCTAGATGACAAAATATAACATATAAGGAAATATTTCTCTAAAAACATTTAACCGAAATTGTTGTTATAATACATTATGTACATACATACATGTACCTTCGACAATTTGAATTCTATAAATGTATTTATTTATTTGCAATTCTTTTTCTTTTTTCCAATCTACAAATTGCTCGAGTTTCACACTGGGGCATACAACCAGTAAAGCCGACTGAAAATTAGACAAAGAAATTAAGCCTTACCTTCCACTTTTGTTTTATTCTAGTATATTGTACCGGATTCAAAGTGTTGGTTTTTATTCTATGCAACTCGCGTTGGAACAATTTTACTACGCATTGAGTAAAAATGTTCATTCATATTTTAAATTGAGGATTTCAAATAAACTGCTGGACAAAATGCAGGGAACAGACTTTTTTACGTTTTTTAGTGTTCTTCGAATAGCTGTTTTTCTGTTACAAATAATATAATCGATATGAAGCAAAAAGAATTATAAAATGTTTGTTTAGTTTTGATATTTTTTCTGCAATAACTCTTAATTCGTAATCATAAAAAATAACTGTAAGAGTCGACGAAGTCGGAGAAAATGTTTTCTTTCGAACAATGAATAAATCAGTTAGCTTGTTTTGGTTTTAATCTGAAAATAATTATAATAATAGCTAGAATCTACTGCTACTGCTTCTTTAAATATAAATTACAAGAGAAATGTCAAAATGCGTTTTCACGGAGAAATATAACCCAATATCTATCTATCGACGGCGGCGGATTGATTGACTTAATTTTTGCAAACACAGTAACAAAACTAATTGTTTTGTTTCAAACATTGTGTACTATCATCAGCATAAAACAAGTTAACTGAATAATGGGTTGATTTAACAATCCCTACTCCTTTAATTCTTCGAAAAAATGGAATTGCGAAACTAAAAACTTAAAATTTGCTTTTTACTTCATCCCCATTAGACAGGTTGATTGTTGGAAAAGAGATACAGTTCTTCAAAAAGTACTAAAAAAAGAATGCACATATTTTGTCCAGCAGGTTTATTATTAGGTGGTGGGGTGCTGTAGGTCGCGGGTAGCCACTGATCGGCGTCAACATGGCGATGTCCAGTGATGCAACGCTTACTACACATCAATTGTGCTTATTTTACCTCCTCGTGGTAACCACCGGGTACTGGTTTCGTCCCTCCGGACTTGACCTGCTAAACTTATAAGCGCGAGTGTTGATCAAAAGAAAATAGCAACACTATAATGCTCTGTCTAAAATGGCTGGCTGAATGAGTCGTCAGAAGCCCTAGACGAGCCAATCAGAAGGATGGCATACGGCGGATGAATTCAAGAAAGAGAATAAACGGTGTTGTCAATAGGCAGGAAGACAGAGACGGAGTGTTCCCACTAAGGCACTCCGACGACGAGTCGGTAGCGGAAGAATTCCCTCGATGGAATCAACGGTGGCGTCTACAGTTCCAGTCAGGTTGAACTACTTAGTGAACACCTTATATGTGCTACTACGACATATTCGTAGCTCAGGCCTATAAGGAGCGGTTTATCCGGCTCCCTGTCCTTGGAGCTATAATAAGGGCCTGGTCCTCCAGGCTAGGGGGTTGTGCGTGGGGGTAACTTCCCTACCACGGAAAAAGTTTTCGGTTCCGAAACAACTACAAGCCTCGGATATGGATGATTTTTATGTTGACGACCAAAGCAAACGAAACAAGGACAACGAATTTCGGATCTGCACGTGGAATGTCCGGACCTTAAACAGGCCACGTGCAGCCGAACAACTAGTGGAGAGCCTGGATAGGCTAAGGGCTGACATAACAGCCATCCAGGAAGTGCGATGGGATGGAGAGGGCATACGAAGGATGAAATCGTTTGATATCTACTTCGGCGAGTGCTGCAAGGAGCAGGGTCAGCGGCTTTTTGGTTGTGGTTTTGTGGTAAGGGGAAGACTTAGGCGAAAAGTCTTAGGCTTCAGAAATGTAAGCGAGCGCCTGGTCACAATCCGCATCAAAGCAAAATTCAAAAACATCTCGTTGATCTGTGTCCATGCCCCAACGGAAGAGAAAGATGACTCAACCAAGGAAGAATTCTACGATCTCCTTGAGAATACGTATGATAGGTGCCCCAAGTACGACGTTAAGATTATCCTTGGCGACTTCAACGCCAAAATCGGAAAGGAGGGCATCTTTGGTTCGATTGTCGGAGGTCACAGCCTGCACCACAACACTTCCGGTAACGGACTCAGGCTAATTGACTTCGCGGCGGGGCGAAATGTCATCATAGCAAGTACTCGATTCCCACACCTCAGTATAAACAAAGGGACCTGGCGGTCTCCGGATCAACGAACCGTCAACCAGATTGATCATGTTGCGATAGACGCGAGACATGCTTCCAGTATCCTGGATGTCCGAACATTTCGAGGAGCCAACATAGACTCGGATCACTACTTGGTGGTAGCTCAAGTACGTATGCGGATATCCATGACGCCACAACGACGAGTGGATGCAAACACAGTAACAAAACTAATTGTTTTGTTTCAAACATTGTGTACTATCATCAGCATAAAACAAGTTAACTGAATAATGGATTGATTTAACAATCCCTACTCCTTTAATTCTTCGAAAAAATGGAATTGCGAAACTAAAAACTTAAAATTTGCTTTTTACTTCATCCCCATTAGACAGGTTGATTGTTGGAAAAGAGATACAGTTCTTCAAAAAGTACTAAAAAAAGAATGCACATATTTTGTCCAGCAGGTTTATTATTAGGTGGTGGGGTGCTGTAGGTCGCGGGTAGCCACTGATCGGCGTCAACATGGCGATGTCCAGTGATGCAACGCTTACTACACATCAATTGTGCTTATTTTACCTCCTCGTGGTAACCACCGGGTACTGGTTTCGTCCCTCCGGACTTGACCTGCTAAACTTATAAGCGCGAGTGTTGATCAAAAGAAAATAGCAACACTATAATGCTCTGTCTAAAATGGCTGGCTGAATGAGTCGTCAGAAGCCCTAGACGAGCCAATCAGAAGGATGGCATACGGCGGATGAATTCAAGAAAGAGAATAAACGGTGTTGTCAATAGGCAGGAAGACAGAGACGGAGTGTTCCCACTAAGGCACTCCGACGACGAGTCGGTAGCGGAAGAATTTCTCGATGGAATCAACGGTGGCGTCTACAGTTCCAGTCAGGTTGAACTACTTAGTGAACACCTTATATGGGCTACTACGACATATTCGTAGCTCAGGCCTATAAGGAGCGGTTTATCCGGCTCCCTGTCCTTGGAGCTATAATAAGGGCCTGGTCCTCCAGGCTAGGGGGTTGTGCGTGGGGGTAACTTCCCTACCACGGAAAAAGTTTTCGGTTCCGAAACAACTACAAGCCTCGGATATGGATGATTTTTATGTTGACGACCAAAGCAAACGAAACAAGGACAACGAATTTCGGATCTGCACGTGGAATGTCCGGACCTTAAACAGGCCACGTGCAGCCGAACAACTAGTGGAGAGCCTGGATAGGCTAAGGGCTGACATAACAGCCATCCAGGAAGTGCGATGGGATGGAGAGGGCATACGAAGGATGAAATCGTTTGATATCTACTTCGGCGAGTGCTGCAAGGAGCAGGGTCAGCGGCTTTTTGGTTGTGGTTTTGTGGTAAGGGGAAGACTTAGGCGAGAAGTCTTAGGCTTCAGAAATGTAAGCGAGCGCCTGGTCACAATCCGCATCAAAGCAAAATTCAAAAACATCTCGTTGATCTGTGTCCATGCCCCAACGGAAGAGAAAGATGACTCAACCAAGGAAGAATTCTACGATCTCCTTGAGAATACGTATGATAGGTGCCCCAAGTACGACGTTAAGATTATCCTTGGCGACTTCAACGCCAAAATCGGAAAGGAGGGCATCTTTGGTTCGATTGTCGGAGGTCACAGCCTGCACCACAACACTTCCGGTAACGGACTCAGGCTAATTGACTTCGCGGCGGGGCGAAATGTCATCATAGCAAGTACTCGATTCCCACACCTCAGTATAAACAAAGGGACCTGGCGGTCTCCGGATCAACGAACCGTCAACCAGATTGATCATGTTGCGATAGACGCGAGACATGCTTCCAGTATCCTGGATGTCCGAACATTTCGAGGAGCCAACATAGACTCGGATCACTACTTGGTGGTAGCTCAAGTACGTATGCGGATATCCATGACGCCACAACGACGAGTGGATGCAAACACAGTAACAAAACTAATTGTTTTGTTTCAAACATTGTGTACTATCATCAGCATAAAACAAGTTAACTGAATAATGGATTGATTTAACAATCCCTACTCCTTTAATTCTTCGAAAAAATGGAATTGCGAAACTAAAAACTTAAAATTTGCTTTTTACTTCATCCCCATTAGACAGGTTGATTGTTGGAAAAGAGATACAGTTCTTCAAAAAGTACTAAAAAAAGAATGCACATATTTTGTCCAGCAGGTTTATTATTAGGTGGTGGGGTGCTGTAGGTCGCGGGTAGCCACTGATCGGCGTCAACATGGCGATGTCCAGTGATGCAACGCTTACTACACATCAATTGTGCTTATTTTACCTCCTCGTGGTAACCACCGGGTACTGGTTTCGTCCCTCCGGACTTGACCTGCTAAACTTATAAGCGCGAGTGTTGATCAAAAGAAAATAGCAACACTATAATGCTCTGTCTAAAATGGCTGGCTGAATGAGTCGTCAGAAGCCCTAGACGAGCCAATCAGAAGGATGGCATACGGCGGATGAATTCAAGAAAGAGAATAAACGGTGTTGTCAATAGGCAGGAAGACAGAGACGGAGTGTTCCCACTAAGGCACTCCGACGACGAGTCGGTAGCGGAAGAATTCCCTCGATGAAATCAACGGTGGCGTCTACAGTTCCAGTCAGGTTGAACTACTTAGTGAACACCTTATATGGGCTACTACGACATATTCGTAGCTCAGGCCTATAAGGAGCGGTTTATCCGGCTCCCTGTCCTTGGAGCTATAATAAGGGCCTGGTCCTCCAGGCTAGGGGGTTGTGCGTGGGGGTAACTTCCCTACCACGGAAAAAGTTTTCGGTTCCGAAACAACTACAAGCCTCGGATATGGATGATTTTTATGTTGACGACCAAAGCAAACGAAACAAGGACAACGAATTTCGGATCTGCACGTGGAATGTCCGGACCTTAAACAGGCCACGTGCAGCCGAACAACTAGTGGAGAGCCTGGATAGGCTAAGGGCTGACATAACAGCCATCCAGGAAGTGCGATGGGATGGAGAGGGCATACGAAGGATGAAATCGTTTGATATCTACTTCGGCGAGTGCTGCAAGGAGCAGGGTCAGCGGCTTTTTGGTTGTGGTTTTGTGGTAAGGGGAAGACTTAGGCGAGAAGTCTTAGGCTTCAGAAATGTAAGCGAGCGCCTGGTCACAATCCGCATCAAAGCAAAATTCAAAAACATCTCGTTGATCTGTGTCCATGCCCCAACGGAAGAGAAAGATGACTCAACCAAGGAAGAATTCTACGATCTCCTTGAGAATACGTATGATAGGTGCCCCAAGTACGACGTTAAGATTATCCTTGGCGACTTCAACGCCAAAATCGGAAAGGAGGGCATCTTTGGTTCGATTGTCGGAGGTCACAGCCTGCACCACAACACTTCCGGTAACGGACTCAGGCTAATTGACTTCGCGGCGGGGCGAAATGTCATCATAGCAAGTACTCGATTCCCACACCTCAGTATAAACAAAGGGACCTGGCGGTCTCCGGATCAACGAACCGTCAACCAGATTGATCATGTTGCGATAGACGCGAGACATGCTTCCAGTATCCTGGATGTCCGAACATTTCGAGGAGCCAACATAGACTCGGATCACTACTTGGTGGTAGCTCAAGTACGTATGCGGATATCCATGACGCCACAACGACGAGTGGATGCTGTGAAAAGATTTAAGGTCACGAAGTTAAAATCGCAAGAGATCGCCAGGACTTTTGCAGACCACGTCTCTCTAAATCTCTCAGCAAGCACGCCACCAGCATCATCTGCAGAGGACCAGTGGAAGCACTGCCAAAATGCCATCAGGAGTGCCGCCACTGATGTGCTGGGTTTCACTAGGCCACCACAACGAAACCCCTGGTTCGATGAAGGATGCAGTCTGGCGCATGCAGCAAAGAATGAGGCCTACCAATCAATGCTGCAAACTAGGACAAGAGCTGCTGAGAGAGCAGCCCGGGAGCTCTATGGGCAAAAAAGAAGGGAGGAACGCCGACTTCTCAGAAGGAAAAAGAAAGAGCATGCGAAGCGGGCGGTCGAGTCTATTGAGGACTGTAGCGGGGGATGTTCGAAAGTTCTACCGAAGGGTGAGGCAATCTACCCAGGGCTACAAGGCCAGAACGGAAGCCTGCCGGGACGAGAGTGGGAATATGGTGGTAGACACACAGTCGGTGCCGAGGATCTGGAAACAACACTTTTCTAGACTGCTAAACGGCGAAAATTCCGCTTTTGGACAGAACACTCCATTCAACCTGGACGATGATGGTCAAAATTTCCGTCAACCCGACCTAAATGAAGTGCGGTTAGCGATAGCCAAGCTTAAAGCGTACAAGGCTGCTGGTGCAGATGGCCTGCCAGCCGAGCTATTCAAAGCAGGGGGAGATGACTTGGTAGGGAGCATACACCAACTTATCTCTAAAATTTGGTCGGATGAAAGTACGCCCGATGAATGGAACCTCGGTATAGTTTGCCCCATCCACAAGAAAGGAGATGCCCTGACCTGTGCCAACTACAGAGGTATAAGTCTCCTCAACGTCGCATATAAAATTCTGTCATCTGTACTGTGTGATCGCTTAAAACCGTATGTAAACGATCTGATCGGCCCCTATCAGTGTGGTTTTAGACCCGGCAAATCAACCGTCGATCAAATGTTCACACTACGACAGTTTTTGGAAAAAACCCAGGAGTTTCAAATCGACACACCACCTCTTTATCGATTTCAAAGTCGCGTATGATAGCGTATATAGAGAAGAGCTCTACAGAGCCATGTCGCGTCTCGGCATCCCTGCCAAACTCGTCCGCTTGTGCAGGATGACAATGGAGAAATCTCGCTGCTCCGTCAAAGTCGGTAAGAACACCACCGAACCCTTTAAAGTCGAGAAAGGTTTGAGACAAGGCGACGCGCTATCATGCAACCTGTTTAACATCGTTCTTGAAGCAATTGTACGCAACTCGCAAGTCAACAACAGAGGTACAGTTTTTCAAAAGTCTGTTCAACTACTTGCTTACGCAGATGATATTGACATCATTGGAAGAACGAAGCGGGCTGTTACCGGCGCGTTTGCAAGTATTGATTCGGAGGCGGCAAAAATAGGTTTGGCTGTTAATGAGGACAAGACGAAATATATGCTATCATCGAGAAAGGAATCTCAACATCGTCGACTCGGGCAAAACGTCACGATGGATAGGTACAACTTCGATGTCGTCAAGGACTTTGTCTACCTGGGATCCACTATTACAACGCATAATGACATCAGTGCAGAGATCAAACGAAAAATTACTCTTGCCAATCGCTGTTTCTTCGGGCTAAGAAGGCATTTGAGTAGTAAAGCCCTCTCTCAAAGAACTAAGGAGACCTTATATAAGATTCTAATCATCTCGGTCCTGCTATATGGGGCAGAAGCATGGACCCTGTCAAAAACGGATGAGAAACTGCTTGGGTGCTTTGAGAGGAAGATTCTTCGAGTGATTTTCGGTCCAGTCTGTATCGATGGAGTATGGAGGAGAAGATTCAACAACGAGCTTTACGGGCTTTACAGCGACGTCGACCTGGTCAAAAAGCTGAAAATACAGCGGCTGAGATGGCTGGGACACGTGGAGCGTATGGACACCAACGCACCAGCCCGACGAGTCTTCGAATCTACCCCTGACGGTCTGCGCAGCAGAGGAAGACCCCACCTTAGGTGGCGCACACAAGTCGAGAACGATCTCAACCAACTTGGAGTGCGTAACTGGAGGCAGCTAGCTAGGGACCGAGCTGGCTGGAGAGGCTTGTTGGTTGAGGCCGCAGTCCATCCTGGACTGTGAGCGCCATCTAAAGTAAAGTAAGTAGGTTTATTATTATCAACATTTTTTGAGACAAAATTTCAAACAGAAACAATAAAATCACAACAATTTGAAGTCCAAAATGTTTTCTTTTATTTTTAAACTTTCTTCAATTTTGTATTTAAATATTACAACTTAATTTGGGACACAATAGATCTTCAAAAATATTCATTCATATCATCAACTTTTTACTCGCAACTAAAAAACACACCGCAATCCATCAAACTTTTGTTTTGGTACTTTATTTCTAAGCTAAATTATTAATCTGTTGTTTTTTTATTATTATTATCACAAAGGAAATACGTCCATAACAAAAGAATCTTCGAATAAGGCAAAACCACACGATAGGGAGATTTGTAAACCAACCAAGACATCCCCACACGGTTTTTTTATTATCATTATTGTCCTGAAGTCGGACACACGTTCATAACAAGTAGGTACACAAAATGAGACAGAAATAGAGTACAACTCTTCAAATACCAAGAAAGTCAAATTTAATACTACGCAAACGTAGCAAGTTTAAATTCGTTTAAAAACAAGTTAAAACTGTTTTACAACCAATTTTCACTAATTTTTAAACCACCTCGTGAAGTGCGCGGTTTTGAATAAATAATAAATACATATTAGCTTAAGTTTTAGTTCTTGGGTATATAAAAAGAAAATGCACTATTGAAGACATACAAAATGTGTTCTTATCGAACGTTTGCCTTTTAAATAAAGTGTTATATATAACTATTATTTATTTTGTTTATTTCGTTATAGTTTCATTAAAGTAATAAATAATCAAATTGTTATTAACAAGAAATTTAAATGCGGGTACTATTTTTGTTAAAATTGGTTTTTATTAAAAAAAAAATGGCTTCAGATTAAGGTTAAGATATGTTAGGATTAAAAATAAAATTTCAAAGCGAATACCTTATGTATTTAATACATAACTATGTATCAATACATACCTATAGAAAATAGTAATTTTTAATTAAGAAAGAAAATACATAGGTACATACATATATCAAAAAAATTTGTCAAGACATATTAGGGGGATTCATGCAACGTCGTAAAACACTAGATAAGTTTATCTTTTGGATAAATTTATCTTTTGGTAAATGAACTGTCAAATTGTATGGGAAATGGTTTACGCAAATTGGATAAAATTATCTAAGGATTTTGTTGCGGAAACTTCTACAAATTTATTTGGATAAACTTATACAAACGTCATTGTGACTTTTAACGTGACGTTTAACGAACAGCTGATTCAATTACGCAGCATTTATCCAAATAAATAAAAAGGATGTTCAAGCAAACTTTTGCGTAAACTTATCTTTTTACACAATTGGTAAACTTATCTCGTTGCATGAATATCCTTATTATATATTATTTTCATATTCATATCGAGCATATAATATCTTAAAAACGCCAAGAAGACACCACAAAGATAAGATAATAATAGGGTAGGACAATCAAAGATGATAATATGAAGGTATTTAAAATGTTATATTTTCACGGTAATTGCTCTAAATTCGAATCCTATCAGGTTTTTTATTCAAATTTTATATTTAAATTCAAGAAAAGAGAACACTGAACTGAGATTCACTGCGGATTCAGTATTGCATATTCCATAATCGACATGCATAGTAATGATGCGAAAGTTTATTTAAAATCCAAGATTGGTATATATAGTAATATATAGGTATGTATTTTCAAAGTGGAAGTGCACAAACTTTATAAAATTACCGTTTTGGAGAGCGAAGGGTCCACCATTGTGAAAATCTTATTTTTCATTTTCGGATGAGTTATCCGGTAAGATGAAATAAAATATATAATAGATATGTATGTACCTACGTACCTACATTTAATTTTTTCTTCACTCATAAATTTAATAAAATTGCAACTTTTTGTAATTACCAAAATAAATCAGTAGAAATATTTTTGTATTATCGTTGCAGTAAGATTAATTTTTGTTTGTAGTACACACAGGTACACATTTGTTTAATTCAAGTATGTTTGCAACTTCAAATAGGTCAATAAATAAATAAAGAATAAAATAAAAGAATTTAACAAATTTTTCTAAATAATGCAAACAATCTTACAAAAGAAAAATCATGTGTAATTTTATCTAAAAACTGAGATTTTTTTAAAAATACTTTTACTATGTACCTAGGTCCTAGGAACATAATTTCAGATTATTTCACGTTCAACAAAGTTTTAGTACCTAAAAAGACTTTTTTTAATTAAAATATGAAATTTTTGTATTTAATTTTTTTTTTCAAAAAGCTCACAATTAAGTGTGAAATTTTGAACTAAAAATTACATCAATCAGCTTTATTGTGAGTTTCACCCGAAAAATATTTAAATATTTAAAATATAAATTTGTAGGTAGGCAATATTTTGTTTTTCTTTCTTCATTGCACAAAAATTGAAAGACAGAATAATTCTGTAAATATATTGTAGGATTAATTTTAAAAATTAATACATATTTGTACGTGGAAAGAAGCTTAATCTTTACTCGGTCTCATTTACCACTTTCTGTGTAATTTTTCAATGACCGGTAGAAGTGTCTAATAGGTTAACATTTTGTGTTGCATATTTAAAGCTATTTTCCTATTAATTTTACACATTAGACTATCACAAATATGTGAGAATAAATGTTTGTTTACAAATCTGGCAAATTATTGGTGAAATGCATATTGTTTTTAATTGTAACCTACAACCGTATTTTTTTATGTTTTATTCATGTAATTGAAACAATTATGTTTACAAATTTGTAAATGTAGTTTACAAATATGTACATACCTACATATGTATTTTGTATATATGTACATACATAATAATTATATTATTGTTATTTGGCGAAGATCACAATTTGGATTACTTTTGTGAATGTGACGGAGAATATGAAAAAGTAACAAATGAATTTTACGTATTCGTGTGCCTTGTGTAGTATCAGTGATGTTGGGGGAAATCGGGCTGCAAAGATATATGTACCAATTTTAATTCCTTAAAACAATTGTTTCAATAAAAGAAAAATAATTAAACATTTCAAGAAACTCAACTACCTCTGGAACTTTGGTTTTAATAACAAAAAAACAATGTGAAAAAACCTTTTTTCAGCTAGTGAATACCTATCCAACTTGTTGGATAAGACTGGAATTGTAAAAGGAAATCGGCATTGAAAAAAAAAAAAGAAGTCAAATATAATCTTAGGTAGAAAATGTAGTTCATTAGATTTATATCTATAGAATAATAAAAATTTATGAGAAAGCAATGTCTGAGAGACATGGTAGATGTTTTGGACTGAAAAATGGAAATTCCACCCTACTGTGCGTCGCCTCAGGTTTTTGTGTAATTATTCAGTTGTTGGAAATCGAGATATTATAATAGTTCGTGCTCTCTACATGGCTATACAGAGGCAACACAAAAAGTTCTTATCGCTGAAATAAAAAAATTAAATTTATTACATATAATTCTTCAATGTTGAAAATATTTCTAACTAAAGGAAGGATTATTTAAGAGAACTCTTTTTCAGAACCAGGGAGGTCATTTTCTTTAAAGAAGCCCCCAAGCTTCTTTGAAAGTAAATAACTTATCAAAAAGAATACAAATACATATGTAATAGTTGCAATAGTTCTACAAAAAAAACTTACTTTTCGATTATTTTATTTTATTTTTCTGTAGATCTAGTTTCCTTCTCTATGTAGATTAAGCAGACTATGGCTAAAACTTCAAAACTCTCACGATGTGGTCTCGACAAAAAAAAAATAAAATAATTTGTAAAATTTTGATTTAACACATTTTCAAATTCACTTCATTGTTGCTGATTCCTCACGATGATTACATTAAAAAACTGTCGTCTTCGTCTATATATTACTTGAATCTATTCTAGTCTTTTTTCTATAGAAATGTATAAATGGCTGCGCGATGTATTGTAGAGGAAGAAAAAAAGAAATTTCCACAGATTTCGGACGTTATTGTAAGTTTTTTTTCCTTACGATGGGGAGGCAACTATTTTGTGCATTCGGTCAACATCGATCACAAAAGCAACTATGATGCTTTACCAAAAAATAGTTATTAGTTTATATTTTTTGCAACATTCTTGCCTCTTTTTAATTTTACGGAAAGAAAAATCTAGTTGAACTAAAAAAATGGCGGTTTCAACGATGAACTAAAACAGAAAATCTGTGGTTCTGTAATAATTGTGGATGGGGAATCTCCTCGCGACTCGACACTTCGACAGAACAAACGACAAAAAATATTAAATTTTGCTGATTGCTGCTGCTTCTAGTGGGTAGGAGTAGGAAAAAATAATCGGAAAGGAGAGAGACAAGCATATCGAGAATTTCCCTTGAGAACTGTCAGTTGAATCACTAACCTAAAATGACCTGCTGAGATAAAAAACAAACAGAACTATTGCGTTGAAAATGAACGGAAGAAATTTTTTGTTCCCTTTCGAGTTCAGTGCATTTTTGTAAAATGGATGGGTACAGCAAGGCAAACAAATCATGTTTTTTTTGTTTTTGAGTTAAGAATGCAGTCTATGATAATTTTGTAGGCTCCTTCCTAATTTGTGATGCAATTTGCGCTATGTCTTACCAATCCTGATATATCGAACTTCGATTTTGTCCCATATCCAGTAAAACCAACAGATATGTAGCATTGTGTTTGTACCATAAACCATTTTTTGCCGTTTGGGACAGATTTTCCATACAACTTTCCCAAAATTTTTTTTGCGAGAATTGTTTTGTTTCATCTGCATATCGCGTGCATTTTATATTTGGGAAAATCCATGTATGTGGGACCACTCATCAATTTTTAGTATTAGTTTGTACCCACCTCCATCACAGGAGTGATGTATTGTAATTCAGTCAGTTCTGGCTACTGGATGTACGATCGTGTATGTGCAGAATTTTTATTATTTATTTATTAAATTAATGAAGGATATGAAGCATGGTTGATGAAGAATTTTTGCCCAAGGACCTAAGCTGTTCTTCTTCATCTTTGGGAGATTTTTTTAAAACTAACTCTTTTATGGTTGCACATTCTATGAAAAATTCTTATTGTTATATTTTTTCGAAAGGGCTGATCAAAATAATTCAACTACTGGCAGTTTAGTTATGATGACAACAATACCCCAAGAAAGTAAACAAAAAACGATCAAGCAAAATAGTAAAAAAAAACTTACTACTTGAATCAGAACTTCAGAAAAATGAAGCTGTCATCAGATTTAATTTAAATAAAATATATATAGGAGGTGTTTTTTGTAATCCCGGAGGGAATTAGACGAAAAAAACGACATCGGTTTTAAACAATCACCATTTTAAAAACAACAACAACTAATCCCCTACGGGCTAAGCTAAACCCAGAGAATTCTCCGGGCTTTACTTAAGCACACACAAAAACTGTGTTACCGGCGTGAACTATGTATATACTTGTTATCGATATAGAAAAGCTATCCTTGAAGAAGATTTTTAGTGATTTAACACAGTACAAATTATTATTTCTATTAATGCAATCATATTTCAAAATGTCAGTCCGGTAGACGGCCATATAGGCCATACCAATCTAGGCTTAAGAAATTTATATTACAAAATGTTATGTTAAGAAATAAAGCAGTCATTAAAAACTAAAACTAACTACTTGTTATCGATGGTTTGTATGAAAACTCCCAGTCGTATTTATTAGATTTTTTTATTTATTTGTTTCTGTGATGTTGTCGCTAATACCTGTGGTCGTTTTTTTTCGTGCAATTTCCCCTGGGCTTGCAAACAAAACACGCCTATAGTTACATTTGGTCTTATTAATAAACGTTGGTCACACTTTAGACAACTGTCCAACCTTGGAAAATGTGTTCAAAAGCCTTGTTTATTGTTGTCTTAAAGCTGCCTAACCTAAACACAAGAGTAGATTGTCTTGACCGTGAATAATGTGATATTTATTTTTATTATATAAATCCATATTTCCACCAATTTGAAAATAGTTAGACGTGTCTAAGTAGACAAAAATTTATTAAATACGACTGATTAAGTTTAAATTATCTTGTAACTAGATTTTCTAAAGTCTCTTTGAATTTAATTTTTTAATTTTAGCATCCACCTCCATGCCTTCTTAATATTCAGATATATTGGATGTTTTGCATTTGCATATCCATTTTTCTGTGTCCTACGTGTTAAGAGCAACCAATTCAGTAACAAAATATAGGAGGTGGGACATAAGTCAAAAAAGTTTACTTTTATGTTAATTAATTTAGCTTTTTAACGGTTTGGCAAAATACTTTGAAAATTGGTAGGTAAACTGGATATAGTAAATCCTATTATGAAATTTCGTATAGACGAAATATATTAGGAAACAGAGCTTAAATCTGTTGTCATAATCAGCTGCTCTAAAAAAAATTACAAACAAATAAATTGAAATGGATGCTCGTGAATTACAATTAAATTTAAAAAAATTTTATTTATAATAATGATTGTGTATTTATGTTGGCGTCAACAGAACCAAATGCTAAAAAACTGTAAAAATCGCACATTGGGAATACCAAAGGCAAACGAATACCAAAATTATATTTCATAAAACATTTTTTGACAGCTCAAACTTTTATATGGAAATTCATAATAGAATAAAATATCTTGCAGAATAGGCCCAAGCTGCATTTTATTATCCACAATCCACATGATCTGATCTGGATCAGATCATCATAATAAAATATGAAACAGGACCACTGTGACAGCCAGTTGTTTATAACCATCTTTTTTTTCATTATTGTGTTTTTTATATTTTTCATGTGTTTGTTGTCAAACAAATTGTTTGAATTGCTCCAAAAATTGGGTTGGCTAAAATTCAAAAGTTGGACAGTTGTCTAAAGTTCTCTGGGTTTAGCTTAGACTGCTTTTAAACGCTGCAAATATGCTGCAATTACCCCTACAATTTTTAAGCATGTAGGCGGGGGACGTATGTGGTGTCCGGGGTAGACAAATTTGCAGAGGTTGAAATAATTGCAGAGTTATCGCTTTTTCTTCTTTGTGCTTTTTCTTATTGTTTGAGACATAAGCGGAGTAAAGAGTGAGGAGATATATTTCCTTCTCATTTAACAAAAAGTGCAGGTATTAAAATTTGCAGCGTTTAAATGGATGCTGCAATCGGAAAGAAACTTAAAAGAGAATTGCGGATAGAAATTGCAGTCGTCTAAAAGCAGTCTTAGCCCGTAGGGGATTAGTTGTTGTTGTATTTAACATGGTGATTGTTTAGCACCGGCGTAGTTTTTTTCGTCCAATTTCCTCCGGGCTTACAAAACAAACATGCCTACAAACAAATATGCTTACATATACAACGATAAATAATAACGTGCACATCTATAATCGCGCCTTTGGAAAAGTGTTTGTATATGTAAGTATATTTGTTTGTATGACTGCTTTTAGACGACTGCAATTTCTATCCGCAATTCTCTTTTGAGTTTCTTTCCGATTGCAGCATCCATTTAAATGCTGCAAATTTTAATACCTGAAATTTTTGTTAAATGATCGATTAAGTTTTATGAGTTTGAAATTCGGTCCACCACACATATAAAAAAAAATAAAATGTGTAGTTTTGACAGAAAATCACAGAGTTTCAAAGTAAAGGAACACACCATGTTGTTATTATTGTTTTCGTCGTCGCCACGACAGATTCGCATTGGTTAAAAAGAGAGATCCATTGTTTAGAAAGAGCGATAACTCTGCAATTATTTCAACCTCTGCAACTTTGTTTACCCCGGCCACCACATACGTCCCCGCCTACGTGCTTAAAAATCGCAGGGCATAATTGCAGCGTTTAAAAGCAGTTGTTATATCCAAACGACACCTTTAAGTTTTGAAATCGGACTCAGCCATCATTCATGTTTCCGATCGACACTTAGCTGCTGCTATCCAAATAGCCCACTCCGCATTTCAAGGTAGTTTCCCTCTTGGCCTAATTGCAAAGGCGAAACATTATTGATGAGTAAGATTATGCACAGCAATAATGTTTCGACACAGTGCAATGGGCTGAAAGGGTTCAACTCAGGTTATACGCAGTGAACTGAATGTAGGGCGCAACATTTCCTCCCCCTGAGGGAAAGTTTCGACCGGAAACACCAACTATGCTGCGTTACTCTTTATTTATTATTCAATTGGCTTAATCCTAACATTTTTTAATTTGTACGTTAAAAGTTGTATATTTAATTACATTAATAATTCAATTTTATGACTTAAATAATATTTTTTTTCTACATACAATTTTTCCTTAATTTTTTTTATATTTTTTTTTATTAAAACATATAACATTAAAAATTGTTTTTTTTTATTATTATTATTTAATTATTTATTAAGTAGCAATAACAGAGTTTCTTTTACAATTGGTAGTTACAGGTTAGTGATTTAGGATAAATATTTTCCACCATAATTTAAACTAACATATAATGACAATATGTAAGTATATTAAAAATTGTAATTTTGATTTTTGATTTCTTAATTGATAGACTTAAAAATATATCTTTTTTATTTAAACTAGCTCCCAATAAAAGCATAATTAACATTTATTTATTAATTTATTAATTAATTACATTTTGTTTTCTTTTTTTTTTATAGTTAAATATGATTTATAGTTTAATATGATTTAAATTTACAGTATTATATTTGAACTCGGGCAAATGTCGAACTGGAGCTGTTGTTAACATGAGAACCGGGATGACGAAATTCAAACACAACTTATGAACTTTATGTCAAAAAAAGAATGGCTCTCTTGGCCACCTCTTTCTCGTAATGAGTTGGGAGCAGCGTTGCCAAAGTGACACGATCGTGCCTTTCTGACACGATAATTTTATCATGGTGGCACGAAAAAATTCAATATGGCACGTTTTTTTTGTTTCCATTTTTTACTCCAAATAAAGCGAATTTTGAAGAAATTTTGAGAAAATTGCTCCAAATGGAGGCCAGATAGAGGAAAAACTGGCAGAAACTCTTATTTTTTATAGAACAAATTATTTCTTCTATTTTTTTGTTGTATTTCACCCCACAATTGATTTATATATTTTTTGTTAACATACGAATTTTTGGTTTTTTCATATGGCACGAAAATGACACGATTTTTTAGAAAATGTGGCACGGAAATTTTTTTTCGGGCGGACACGCTGGTTGGAGTGGGTTAAGTAAAGAAACGTAAAAAAAACGAAAGAGGCAGTCCAATGTTAACTAACAAGCGTCATGTGAATTTTCGTTCCTGTATTTCTGCACAGTTTTAATATTTTTGAGAGAATTTTATTCTTGCTCTTCAAAATTGAACAGCTTGTGACTTTCTATGCACAAATTAAAAGATCGGACCTATTGAAAATATGTCAATTGTAATGGCAAATTGGTCTTAAAAGTGTAATCATTGCTCAAACAAGCGATAGAAAAGTGAAACTGTGGTGACCACCTAAAAATTGCATGATATAAAATCTGGCGTCTGCATGGCTGCCACCATACGCGCACTTAAAACCAAAAATGAAGTTTAATGTGTCTATTTGATGGATCAGTCAAAATGGGAAATTGAAAATTCTTCTTCAGTACGTTTTCAAAAAATTATTTAAAACTAATTCAAAATTTATTTGCATTTAAAAATTTTCTCCGTGAAATAATAATTTTACTAAGATCATAAAATTTAAACATCAAATCACATGAGTGAAATATTCGAATTCATCAAAATTGCCGCGTATCAGTGAATTTCCAGGGAGGAAATAATCTAAAAAAAAAATCAAGAACGTTCAAAATAGGGAAATAATAAAATAAAGTCTACAGTGAAAAACTTTTATCATATGTATTTTGCAATTTTGCTAAAGTTTTCCTCATATGCACTGCCTTTGAACTGATTTGGGTATTGGCGAGCGCGCATTGTGGTCAAATCCAGTTGAAAACTAATCCAACATAGTACCACCTTAAAAACTAAGTAAAAAGCGGGAACTAGTCATCATCATCCTTTTAAAACTATGGAAAAAGGTATGTCGATAAAGTGAGAATTGTTATTCTAACGAATTCATCTATTAAGTGAGTAAAAAAGATCAAGAAAAGTTGACATTTTTTTTTTGAATTTTAAATTGAATTCATCAGACGGTCGATGATGACGAAAACAACTGGGTCGCCACGGGTAGTAGGTCCTACCATATATAAATATGGTCTGTTTTGTCGTTGGAGGAAGTTAAGTTTAGATATGTTCGTCAAAATAAATTTTGTGTCGAATCATTTTGTTGCGGTCTAAAAATTTTAAAATGATCAATTTTATACATACATTTTGAAATAGATTTATTATTATACCTTCTTTGCATATTTTTTTGGCTAAAACTGCTGATAGGGCCTTCATTGTTAACCTATTAGCTGAACTTGAGATACCACTTTTTAAAAAAAATTATTTTACCTGTTTTTTGCCTAGTGTTGAATAGCACAACAAAACAACTGTAAGCGAATTAAAAAAATGTTAACCTGATATCTTCTACATACGTTATTGCGTATTCTATATACATACGTGCAAAAATTCAAGTCCTAGGTTGCAAAAAGAAGTAACAAAAAGTTAAAAAAATAAGGATTTATTCAGTGGTTTTAAAAATTAAATTCTAAATAAAGACACCAAAATAATAAAGCACTCTTCATGTTCGTTAAAGATTTCAAATAACTTTTAAATCGGTTATAGATTTTAAGTTTCATTTTATTATAATAACACTTATTACATCTAACTTATCCAATAACCATATCGCCACAGCGAGTGCTAGATCCGAAAATCTGAGTATCATTAAGTTGAGTGATAACACACACAATGTTCTAAAATCTAAAATCTAAACTCTTAACAAATAAATTCATCGCAGTCCTAACCATAGATTTAGATTTAGATTAGATTAGATTTTATTCATTTAATATAAGGATATATACATTTTCTTTTATTACATTTTTCTATTATGAATATTTAAGGACATGACATTTTATGTCGTCTGCCTGAATGGCTTTAAGATTCCTTTAATTAACATTTAATTTTCTATTTTATTTAATTCAAATTTAAAAGATTTGGATTTCTGATTTTTTTTTTTTTAATAACTCAATTACTATTAGATGTAATCAAAAATTGTTCAAAAATTTAAGTTTAAACAAAAATTATTAAAGTTTTTTATTTATAAAACAATAGATTTACTATATTTTTAATGACTTTTAGTTTAGCTAAAACGAAAAACAGTGCGTAACGCTTAAATGACAGTTAAATAATGACTTTTAGTTTAGTTAAAACAAAATTTTAGAAACTTTCACTTATAATTCTCTTTCGGTGTGTGATTGCCTCCTTACAGTACACCACAAGCTGCATCCAATTTTCACCGTCGAGAAGCCGCAGGATTTCGCTTTCATGCAAAGACTGCCCTTTTTATTTCCTTTAAAATAGGACATACTCCCAGAAAATGTCCAACATCTTCCTTTTTCTTCATGTTGCAGAGACCGCAAATAACAGCCAAATCACTTCGATGAGGTATAAAATTGAGATGCAGCATCTCTCCTCTAATATGGAAAATTGTTCTGATAGCTTCCACTGAGAAATGTGGTGCAAAGTAATTCGATTCATTGAGATTGTAGTTTAGCTTAGAGTAAATTTTCCTAACCATAGTTAGTTCTCGACAAAAACAAAACCAATAAATTAACCTGATAATTTAAGGATTGAGTATCGAGGGTGTGATTTGTTTTTATAATGATATTTGTAAAGAAAGTTCTATAAAAAAAAAGAACCAGAAAGTCCTATTATCATAAGGTCAATGTGATTCCCTTTAAGTTATTTATTATTTTATCCGCACCATACAAAGACTTTAGAAGTAACTAAAATTAGCACAGATATTGATTTTCATCATTAAAGTAACTACAAAGTCTCATTGTAAGGATTCTATCATTGATAGAATCAATTTTAACTCATAATTAAATTTTGTTTTTTCGTTATGAAATTAAGAAAAATCCACTTAAAACAAACAGAGCTCCAGACAATACACTGGACATAGCACTTTAATTTTAATAATGTTTTGTTTGTTTCAATGTTTAGCAATTACAATATAAGTTAAAAATATCGTGGATGGTACCTCCTCCTGTTTAACATTATCCAAAATAAAAGTTTTGGAGGTTATGGCCAAGAATTTTTAATCCTTTTTTTTTTAATTGGCAGTAATACCATACTTTTAATAATGTTGCAGAAAATAACTCTTACTTATTTTATCTCCAGCTTCTGTGTATCAGAAGGAAAGAGTATTGAACTGTTGAATTTGAATCGCATATCGCATATGCTTATGTTTTCTGAATAGATTCGCTTCAGTAAAAAATTCTTCAATTTAATTGATTATTATTATTATAAGCTTTATTTATCTATTATAAAAATTTAATGTTTTCAACTATAGTCTTCATCGTTTCTCCATGACTTTGTGTCGTCGCTAAGTTTGTGAGCCGTATGTCATAATTGCTATGTCATGATTGCTCCCTAAGGTTTGAATCAAACTCCTGTTTTTGTTTCCAAAACTGTTTGGTGCACTCCTATGAATTAATGCTTCTTCTCTATTCAAAAACGAAATCAGTTGCCCCCAGGTAATTGTAACCTTCGATATATTTGATTTGTTTCCCGTCGATGTCGTATTCATTTT
This sequence comes from Epistrophe eligans, assembly GCA_951394125.1. Taxonomy (NCBI): domain Eukaryota; kingdom Metazoa; phylum Arthropoda; class Insecta; order Diptera; family Syrphidae; genus Epistrophe; species Epistrophe eligans. The sequence goes on from OX596030.1 coordinate 49,297,005, forward strand.
GAGCACTCCCTTATATTAACCTCCCAATTATTTTATCATTACTTGAAGTAGTAAATAAGATTATCTAAGATATTCTCCGTCGATTTTTACTCCTATATATTGCCAACACATTGCGCGCAAAATATCTTCTAAAACCGCAGAAGAGGAGGCTGAAAGCGGGTTTCCTTGCTTAACAACTCTGCTAAGATTTAATGTTTTTCCTTTGTTTTTTAAAGATATTCTAGCTTTTGCGTTTGTGTACATATTTTTTGTTACGGAAATGATTTTGTTGTTGATTCCCTTTTTTTAAGGAATTCTAAATTAACGCATGCTCAACCGTGTCAAATGATTTAGTGAAATCTATAAACGTCATGTGTAGGTCAAGCGGGTATTCATAACATTTTTCTGTTATTTGATTCACTGTTTATAGATGATCTGTAGTACCAAAGCTCTTACGAAAGCCAGCTTTTTCTCTGGGCTGTTGTTTGCCCAAATCTCCACAAATACTTCTAAACGCTGATGGGTCTGAAGTTGTTAATATTGGCTGTAAATCCTTTCTTGATTTATTGATTATACTAGACTATAACTCCCACCTATACAACTAAGTATTAGTATTCTTAAGTTTTTGTTGTTTTATTCAAATCTTCAATTTTAATAAAAATTGATTTCTTTTATATGAAGGCTTTTAATAATACAAATTCTATATACTACTAAAATACATCAGCCAAGTAGAAGACTTAGCACTATTTTAATTGGACTTGTTGATTGATTTCTTTTACTCGAATTTTTAACTCAGGTTGGTAGTGAATATTGAAATTATTCCGAAATACATATAATAATTAAACAAATAACATTACTCAACACAGTTTTGTTTTAGTCTGTCACCGGTCTATAATTTTCCCCAGGTGTTTGGTACCCTAAATTAACGTCACATTTTCGAGATATTATAACCTTAGGGTGAAAACATTCGGTTTGCCATTAGGTTTGAGATTTTGTTACGAAATAATTTTTCTTCAAAAAACTCGTTATGAAATTACTAATCTTCTTTTTAAAAATCATTAAAAATACTTACATTCGTTTTGTAGTAGTCCTCAAAACGTACAAAAAGTACGGCATTTTCGCACTTGACAAATTAGGAGACGAAAAAATTTGTAGGGCGGATTTGAGTTCAGGTCACCAAAACGTAAAGTCGAGTTAGATAAAGACGAATTCGAAATTTTGTCTTATACTAAGTCAGAAAATCGTTATTTTTGAAAAACGTACTATTTAAAAAACGAGATGTCATAGAAAACTTTTATTTTCGTTTATCTTTTATGTAGGAATTTACACTCTTTATAAAAGGATTGGCGAAATAAAAAAGGATTACTTTTGTGTAATTCAAACTTATCTTTATTAAAGGTGATTTAGAAAAGAAAAAAGAAAAGAAGTTCAATTTAAAAAGTAAACATAGTGTCGTCAAATTTTGACACTTTTGTATCGTTAATTCAATAGGAATGTGAGGTTGATATTTCAGATGGCGCAGCATGTTATAAAAACTTGGGTTTGTTCAACACCCCCTCTCAAAGTTTTTACTTAGTGATCGATAAAATCCATTCCCAAAGATGTGCTGCATGCTGCATGCTTAACCCTAGGTAGTGATTTTGTTAGGATATCAGCTGGCATTTCACTGGTTGACATATACTCCAAATTGACAAGTCCTTGTTGACAAATATTACGGATAAAGTGGAATCGAATGTCAATATGTTTAGTCCTTTTGTGAAAAGCTGGATTCTTGGCTAGTTTTTGAGCTCCTTGGTTATCGTTGTAAATTGTTATTGAGTCTAAAGGTGGTCCCAGCTCTGATATAAGTCGCTGCATATGTAGGGCTTCTCTGGTCGCTTCTGCCAGTGCAATATACTCTGCCTCTGTGCTTGAGAGAGCTACCGTTTTTTGTTTTCGTGCCTCCCAACTAAAAACAGATCCAGCCATCTTAAAAGCAAATCCGGTGTAGGATTTTCGGTCATCTAAGGATGCGCCCCAGTCGGCATCCGTAAAACACACAGGTTTTCTTCCAGATTTTCGAAAAACAAGTCCAAAGTTGTAGGTTCCTCGCAGATATCTCAAAGCTCGTTTGGCTGCATTCCAATGTTCGGTTGAATAGCAAGTATTAAATTGACTTAGCATGCTGACCGTATATGCGAGGTCCGGACGGGTGGATACTGCCAAGTACATAAGAGAACCAATTAGATTTTGATAAGGTTGCTTACCGTCATTATTTGTATCTGATGAACGCTGTAGCTTAATGTTTGCATCAAGAGGTGTTGCATGAGGCTTGCAATTCTCCATCCCGAAACGTTTTAATATTTCCAGTGCATATCTTGGTTGTGATATTGAAATTTGTGTTGTGTCATCGCTTTGCTTAAATTCCAACCCTAAGCAGTAGTGTATTTTCCCGAGATCCTTCATTTCAAAAAGTTGCATTAATTTCTGCTTCATCTCTTTGATCTGTTGGCGATTGTTTGATGCAATAATCAGGTCATCCACATAAATTGCTATAACCAGTGTTGTCTTCTCAGTACGCATCACATACAGACACGGATCATATTTGCTTCTCTGTAATTGTAAATTGGTTAGTTCTATATCTAATTTGTTATACCATGCGCGTCCTGATTGACGAAGCCCATAAAGAGCTTTCTTCAATAGGCAAACTTTAGGTTTCCCATCGTAGATTTGTTCTCGCCATTTAATAACGGTACTTCTGGTTTCCATACTTAAAAGATCTGAATTAATTTCACTCAGAGTTTCTTCAAGTAGTTCAGGGATTTCCATATAGACTTGTTCATTTAACTCTCCGTTCAAGTAAGCGGTTACAACGTCCATTTGATGGACTTCCCATCCATACTCAACAGCCATTGCCATAAGTAGCCTTATAGAACTGGCTCTAATTACTGGAGCGAAAGTTTCGTGGAAGTGGATACCTTCTATCTGGGCAAACCCTTTTGCTACAAGCCTACATTTTCTTCTTTCTATTTTCCCATTCGATTTATATTTTGTCGTAAATACAAATTTGCTATTAATAACCTTTTCCCCTTTTGGTCTATTCATTATTTCCCACGTTCTGTTTTTAATATGCGCTAAAAATTCATTTTTTATAGCATATTTCCACTCTTTACATTCATTTCTACTTAATGCTTCTTCAATGTTCAGCGGATCTTCATTGGTAATCATGTTGGCAGATTCGTATTCACAGTCCGATTCAGGAACTTTTCTAGTTGAAAGACGATGAGTGCCTTTGTTGTGTGTTGTTGGTAGTCGCACGGATGTTCTCAGAAAATGCTTCTTCTTTGGGTACTTCTTTTTCTTTGACGATTTTTTTCTTTCAATTGCAGGTGTTTTTTCTTCACAATTCCTTATGTCTGGGCTTTCACTGCTTTTGTCATGCAAAATTATTTCGATGCTTTCTTCAGAATTTGATGCTGGTAAGGTCAAACTACTGTCTCGGCTTCCTTCTATTTTGTCAAAACAGTCATCAAATCTAGAATCAAAATTAAAATCATTTGTAAATTTCACATCACGACTTATAATAATTTTCCTCTTTGAAGGTGACCACATTCGAAACGCTTTGGCTTCATTCGAGTATCCCATGAAGGTGGATTCTTCAGATTTATGCGCAAACTTCCCTCTCGATGGCTGCTTATTTAATACGAATGCTTTAGTTCCAAATATTTTAAAATGACTTACGGTCGGGCGGATCCCTGTCCAAATTCTGTGTGGTGTATCTCCAATTGTTTTTGTCCAACTTCTATTTTTGATATAATTAGCAGTGTTGACTGCTTCTGCCCAAAACATTGGTGCTGCTTTGGCCTGGATCATCATACAACGTGCAGCTTCCACTAATGTTCGGTTTTTCCTCTCGGCAACTCCGTTCTGCTGCGGGGAGTGAGGAACTGTCAGCCTTCTTCGAATACCATGCTCTTTTAAGAATGCATCAAATTGATTATTGCAGTATTCCAGTCCATTGTCCGTTTGCAGGTATTTGATTTTCTTTCCCGTATGTGTTTCTGCAAATGATTTAAATTCTTTAAAAACAGAGAAAATATCACTTTTATTTTTTAAGAAAAAAATCTCGCACCAACGAGACTTATCATCAATAAAGCAGGCAAAATACTTTGCCCCTCCCATAGATGAAGTTCTTATCGGTCCACAAACATCACTGTGTACGATTTCAAGCAAATCAGTTGTCCGAGGTCCATCACTTACGGGGTAAGGTGATTCAGCATGTTTGCCTTTTATACATGCCTCACAAGTAAAATCACTTTTCTTACCTTTGACTTGAAGACCTAAAACGGTTTGCATTTTTGCCATTTTCAATAGGTAATCAATATTTATATGACCTAATTTCTGATGCCATTCTATTAAGGAAGATTTTTCTTTCGATGAAATTAAATTAGCTGCCTCCTGTCCCTTTTTCAAATAGTATAGATCACCTCGCCTCTCAGCCACCAAAACAACTTTACCATCTGGTGCTATGACAGATGCCTCCTTTGTATCGAAGTTTACAGCACATCCCTTGTCTACTATTTTTGCCACCGACATTAAATTTGTTTTTAGAGCTGGAACATACATTACTTCATCCAACCTCAAATTTTGTGGAGTATCACCATGTGACATCGACATTCTTACTGAACCTATACCTTGAATTGACGTTTTCCCGCCATTTGCCAAACTCAATTCTTTTTTTAATATACCTCAGCTGATCAAAGCTAGACTTCTGAGATGTCATATGGGAAGTGCACCCACTATCGAGACACCAGTCATCACTGCTACCGTCATCATCTCCATCAGAGTGTTTCAATGCGAATTCTGTTGTTGTTTTTAAGTTATCTTCTGCACACACCTTGGAGTACTCCCTTCGCCCGGATGAATGATGTCTCTTCTGTCTACATTCTGAAGCCTTGTGTCCGATCTTTCTGCAATTGTGGCACTTGTACTTGAATACTTTGCGGGGAAACTTGTTTTGGGGATTAGTATACCCTTCTTTTTCGTGCTCATTTCTGTTATCTATGTACTTTCGAATATACATTGCGTCTTGATCAGAGTCTTTATCTCTGCATTTTCTCGCATCATATTCTTCTAAAACCTTTATTTTTAATGTTTCTGGATTCGGTAATTGATCGCGAGATTCTATCGCACATCGGAAATTGTCGAAACTTTCAGGTAGGCTGTAAAGAAGCATAATAGATAAGAGATCATCGTTTACTGAGATACCCATATCTAATAATTTATCGACGGCATCAAAGAATTCCGCAATGTGTACCCTGATGTTCACTCCATCCACCATTTTATGTAAAATTAGTTTTTTCAAGAGAGTTGCTTTTCGAGCAGGTCCTTTTGATTGATAAATTTCATGTAGTTTGTTCCATACTGAATTAGATGTAAGACAGTTTTTAACTTGCTTTAGTTCGGAAGGATTTATTGCCAGAATGAGGTCCGATCGTGCTTTTCTATCACCATCTGTCCACCTTTTTAGAGCATCCTCTGAGGCTGCATTTCCTGCCTCCACTTTGGGAATAACTCTTTCACCGCTTACAAATTCCCAGCAGTCGTTCTTAATAAGGAGAGCTTCCACCTGTAGCTTCCACGTATCAAAGTTTTCCTTACCCAAAGGCTCGATTCTCGTGGTTATGTTGTTCATATTACTAAAGTTAATTATTTAAAAGAAATGTAAAAAAAATAAATTTAGATTCTTTCTATTCTCGTAGAACTGGGCCCATAACCTGTAGGAATTTACACTCTTTATAAAAGGATTGGCGAAATAAAAAAGGATTACTTTTGTGTAATTCAAACTTATCTTTATTAAAGGTGATTTAGAAAAGAAAAAAGAAAAGAAGTTCAATTTAAAAAGTAAACATAGTGTCGTCAAATTTTGACACTTTTGTATCGTTAATTCAATAGGAATGTGAGGTTGATATTTCAGATGGCGCAGCATGTTATAAAAACTTGGGTTTGTTCAACATTTTAAATAAATAGTGAGAAATAATAATAACATATAATATTATATTCATTATCAACAGTTTTATTTATTTAGATTTTTTGTGCAGAAGTTCGATGTTTCTGCTTATTATCTGCGCTATCTAAGCGCTTACAGATCATGATGAACCACGAGCTCAACCGACAAGCCCTTCAGCCAGCCTGGTCTCTAGTTACTTGCTTGTTATCGACTGTTGCGATAGATGTAGATTCGAAGACTTTTCACTGTGGTGCGTCGCTTTATATAATTCTATATACGCTATCATTATGCCAATTTAAAATGATAAGACGTGTTTATTAAGATGTTTTTACAGTATAGCTGATAACATTTTACCTATATATGCGACGTTTGAGAGATTTTTATTTCTCCCTAGTGTTCAGTTCTTGCGGATGGTTTAGGCCACCTAGGTTTCATTCATCGAGCATGCTTCCAAGCAACTTTAAAGATAAAATGGTCTATGCCAATTTGGTTGTGCGAAGCGTTTGTTTAATTAAAAATGTTGTTTATAAAGTGGTTTCGTCGAGAAACGTTAAAAAATTAAAAGAAAACGTAAAAATAATCTTCAGGAAGTTGTTTCCTTGGGTTAAAGGGTATTCTTTTAATTTCCAATTTCCACAAATCGTAGACCGCTCATTCCCCTTACTTGGCTTCTTTTTCACCGAAAAACTGATAGTTTCGTTCACTTCAGCAAACATAAGCAAAAGCGCTTCCTGTCGCTTTGCGCATTAGCGAATTTGACAAATGCGATTAAATATAGAAAAAAAAATAGGAGACAACAGATTTCGAAGTTTTCTTTTCTTTTTGTTGTATCCTCGCCTCTGTTTCTCATGTACTGGAACTGGGGTATGCGGTACCAGCGGTGAGATGATGAAAGGTATGTTTTTAATTTGTGTGAATGCACGCATGTGTCAATTTGGCTGTGCGGGGTACTTTTGCAAACATGAGCAAATTTTCGTTGGCTTTTTGACATTAGTTTATGTTTGCTTATGCATATTAGACGCTGATTACACGATTCGTTTTTTCGTTCGTTTCGTCTTTCGTCTTTTTGACAGGCACGTATCCTCGTGATTACATGGTTCTTTTTTACATTCGTGAAGACTCTTTCGTTATTTTGACGTTCAGAAACTTTGCGGTGGATTTATTGGAAAATATACAGAAGTAATAATTAAAAATGTTTTTTAATCACTTCTTATTCATATCTACAGCTTATTTAAGTGTGAAAAATTGTTTTACAGCTCGAAATTAAAAGTTTATAAGTTCTTCGCACAATGCTCTGATTTGAGGGATGGGCGATTAAATTTTTCGATTTTAAAATCGGTGGGGAAATTTATCGAACCTGAAACATCGATGTTTTTCAAAATCGATGTATTTCTTTTTTTTATTTTGATAGCCAAATACGTTATAATATGTAAATTTACATCAAAACGTGTTTTTGATTTAGGGCCGTTTGTTCATAGTAGGTTAAATCTGTAATAAAGGTTCCGACTCTGGTTCTGGTGATTAAAATTTCAGATTAAGGATTCATTTAATCGATTTTCTCCTCTAAGAAATTCCATTAAAATGATCTGTGGCTACGTTCTGTAACTCACGATAAATTTAATCTTAAAATCGATATCTGAAATCGATGATTTTTCTCTCAACTACGATTTTTTCTGACATCTGCCTATCGCTCATCTCTACCCTGTTGTCAAACCATAAACGTCAATGTTCAACCAGAAAAAATCTTCAAATTTTCATTCCTGCTTTCGTTACTTCATTCCCCCTACATTTCTACACCCCTCACCCAAGCTGTCAAAAGCACGAAAGACGAAACGAACGAAAAAAAGACTCGTGTAATCAGCGTCTTATAGTTGAGCTTTAAAAGGGAATGAACGGTCTACGATTGGTGGAAATTGGAAATTAAAAGAAAGCGTCAAAAATCTCCAGCAACTTGTTTCCTCGTGTGAAAGGGGATTAAGCAAATGGGTTTTGGAGGGTGAAACGTACGCATATAGGCAGATCTTTGATACATACATATGTACATACAGAGAGCTGTCAGTTGACTTACGAATAGAGCGGTCGGTGAACGCTATTCACTTCTGAAAGCAAATGTTAACAAAAACTGGACGAATCGAATCAGACCTCAAGTGTACGTCATATAGATTCTTTGTATTCGTTAGGTTTCGTACGACCACGTACATCGCCTTCCGACTATTATAGTTCTATCTTATGGATCTCTAACACAGTCACTTTTTAATCGGTTTAAGGGTTCTTAAAAGTTCCGAAAAGAATAAGGCCTTCTGCACAATCGCCTCGCCATAGATCAGATTTCCATACAAACTATCGATAGAAAAATAATAAATAGCGCCGGTAATATAGTTTTTATTGGGACTTAAGTTAAAAGTCTCGAAAATTGTCTGGATTTAGCTAAGCCCGTATAGAATTAAGATGTTGTATTTATGTTTAAATTGCTCTGTTCCGATGTCGTATTTTCGTCCAATTCTTAGTCGGACTTAAAAAATAATTTATTTATTGAAGCCTCAATAAATATACATAAATAATGCGTGCTTTTTGCAAGCCCGGGGGAAATTGCACGAAAAAACGATGTCGGGGCTAAACAATCACCATGTTAAATCCAACAACAACTAATTCCCTGCGAGATAATAGGCGTGTTTTTTCGTAAGCCCAGAGGGAATTGGTCGAAAAAAACAACGTCGGTGCTAAACAATCACCATGTTAAATACAACAACAAATAATCCCCTACGGGCTAAGCTAAACCCAGATAATTCTCCGGACTTAACTTAAGCACACAGAAAAACTGTGTTACCGGCATAAATTATATACTTGTTATCGATAGTTTGTATGAAAACTCCATTTTGTTTCTGTGTTGCTGTCAGTAATACCTGTGGTCGTTTTTTTTCCTGCAATTCCCACCGGGCTTGCAAAAAAAAACACGCCTAATCTAAACTCAGAGTTCTCGGGGCTTAACTTAAGCGCACAGAAAAACTGTGTTACCGGTGGCGCAAATTACACAGACTGCTTTTAGACTACTGCAATTTTTATCCGCAATTCTCCTTTGAGTTTCTTTCGGATTGCAGCATCCATTTAAACGCTGCAAATTTTAATAGCTGCAATTTTTGTTAAATGAGAAGGAAATATCTCTTCACTCTCTTTACTCCACTCATGGAGTTTGTATGAAAACTGCATTTTGTTTTTGCGATGGTGTCGCTAATCCCCGCCGTCGTTTTTTTTTCAAACAATTGTCCCCGGGATTGCCAAAATCGCACCTATACATACATACATACATATTGGATTTACATAAATAAATTTGACAAAATTAATGAAATTATGTTAAATTACGTCACTGACATTGCTTTGAGCAAGAAATAATAGTAGTGCGTTCTTTTTCCCTAAAATGTTAACATTTTTGATGTATTAACATCTATGCCGGCAGCAGGTTTAACTAAAAACGTGGACATTTCTGTAGAAAATTACGTTGTGCTGGTTACACGTTACAATACGTTGAGTCGTTGATGTATATTGGATACGTTCAATATTGACTGCTTTTAAACGCTGCAAATATGCTGCAATTACCTCTGCAATTTTTAAGCATGTAGGCGGGGGACGTATGTTGTGTCCGGGGTAGACAAAGTTGCAGAGGTTGAAATAATTGCAGAGTTATCGCTCTTTCTTCTTTGTGCTTTTTCTTATTGTTTGAGACATAAGCGGAGTAAAGAGTGAGGAGATATATTTCCTTCTCATTTAACATTTGCAGGTATTAAAATTTGCAGCGTTTAAATGGATGCTGCAATTCGAAAGAAACTCAAAAGAAAATTGCGGATAGAAATTGCAGTCGTCTAAAAGCAGTCATTGGAACTTTCCATCTTCGTAGTTTGCTAAATCAAAAGGTCGAGTTGAGTTTGGGTTTAAATTTGGTTGACAGTCGAACTCGCCGCGTTCTGTGATCTAAATCTAGCACTTGAATATATAATTTGATGTTTACACATCTTAACCGAGAGTCCCGGCACTCACACTTTTTTTTTCTAATAATTGATGCAATCAAAAAATTTCATTGATTTATTCATTCTTAAATGTTTTTCTATTTTTTCAATTACTTCCGGTTGACAGATCAACAATATTTTTAACATTGATCGTTCCTAAGTGAAATGTTTTACAGTGTAACACTTTTAACAATGACATTTAAACATTATTTTTTGACACAAAAACACAGGGGATTAGTTATTGTTACATTTAACATGGTGATTGTTTAGCACCGACGTCCTTTTTTTCGTCCAATTCTCCCTGGGCTCGCAAAAAAAGACCCCTTAATTAAAAACAAAATTTGAAAGTACCTACATGCTGGAATTTTTCCCTACTTATACAATCATTGGTTTCATCAAGGAAATAAGACCACATTTGACACACACAAACATTTACAAAAAAATCAATTTCATTTTGCTTTCCTTTTACAACAAAAAATCTGGAATCCCGGATCAAAATCCCAGATTTCTTGCAAAAGGAACACGGCATAATTACTGTTTTCTCTAGTCGCCGCTTGAGTATTTCTCTAGCAACCAAATACCTCTCGCATGCGATTTCACCACAAACGAATTAATTGCATTTGCATGGTTCACACACAGATGTCGCTCTTAATTTGACAGAAAAATTCAATTCGATTACTTTTTTTCTTTTCATCATTTGTGGGGTTAGTTTTACGCAATTTTTTGATCTATCTTCGTGGGGGAGGCCGAAATATTACAACTTATTGTGAAAAATCCATTAAATTATATGTGAACATTTTATAAAAATACTTAATATCAACATAAAAATCATGTCTGGCTATGTAGGATTACGTGCAGTTTCAGCATTGGGACCAGCTTTGCTCGGAAAAAACATCATCAATAAGTTAATTTTCAGTAGCAGGAATTTCACATGTGATTTCTGTCGTAATGCTCCCTCGATCTCAGTGGCGGCTTCGGGCCCCTTATTTAATCAAATAGTGCGTAATTATGCTGTGGAAAAGAAGGTTTTCGAACGTTCAAAGCCCCATTGTAACGTAGGAACAATCGGACATGTTGACCATGGCAAAACAACACTCACCGCAGCCATAACCAAAGTTCTATCTGACCGCAAGCTGGCCGAGAGCAAGAAATACAACGAAATCGACAATGCCCCTGAGGAGAAGGCTCGTGGTATTACCATCAATGTGGCCCATGTTGAATACCAAACTGAGAGCCGCCACTATGGTCACACCGATTGTCCCGGGCACGCTGATTACATAAAGAACATGATAACCGGAACAGCCCAGATGGACGGAGCTATCTTGGTTGTGGCAGCCACGGATGGCGCTATGCCCCAGACACGAGAGCATTTGTTGTTGGCTAAGCAGATTGGCATAGGTCACATTGTGGTATTCATCAATAAGGTTGACGCAGCAGATCAGGAAATGGTTGACTTGGTCGAAATGGAAATTCGCGAATTGATGTCGGAAATGGGTTACGACGGAGACAATGTACCCGTTGTTAAGGGTTCCGCTTTGTGTGCTCTGGATGACAAGAGTCCCGAAATCGGCTCGGAGGCTATCTTGCAATTGCTGAAGGAAGTTGATACCTTCATTCCTACACCAGTTCGTGAGTTGGACAAGCCGTTCTTGTTGCCGGTGGAAAATGTTTACAGTATTCCCGGTCGTGGAACTGTTGTGACTGGTCGCCTGGAGCGTGGAGTCGTCAAAAAGGGTAACGAATGTGAATTCGTTGGTTACAACAAGGTAATCAAGTCTACTGTCACTGGTGTTGAGATGTTCCATCAGATTTTGGATGAAGCTCAAGCAGGAGATCAATTGGGCGCGCTTGTTCGTGGCCTGAAACGTGATGATATCAAACGTGGCATGGTCATGTGCAAACCGGGTTCTGTGAAGGCTTTAGATCAAATCGAAGCACAGGTTTACATTTTGAACAAGGAAGAAGGTGGTCGTACAAAGCCATTTATGAGCTTCATTCAACTGCAGATGTTTTCGCGAACATGGGATTGTGCGGTGCAAGTGCAAATCCCCGACAAGGAGATGGTTATGCCTGGTGAAGACACCAAATTGATTCTGAGACTCATTCGTCCGATGGTTTTGGAGCAAGGCCAACGATTTACACTGCGTGATGGAAATTTGACTTTGGGAACTGGTGTGGTAACAAAAGTTTTACCGATTTTGTCGCCAACCGAACGTATGGAATTAACTGAAGGAAAGAAAGCACGTGAAAAGAAGCAAGCTGTTAAGAAATAGGGAGCACACGCATTTCCATGTATTTTTGGACCCTTTTTGTAGAATAGTTGATTATTTTGTATTTTTAGTTTTTATTCGCATAATTTTGAGTATGATATATCGATAAAAAAGTTCATTAAAATGATTATAAAATAATAAAGTTTTTTTTCAGATAAAATGAATATGAAAATAATAGAATTTGATTTTACTCTCTAGTTGTTGGATACTTGGAATATTAAATAGATAATACGTTTTTAATTGTTTCTTCTAAGAAGCGGTATTTAATGTCATGAGCTGCCTCGTAAAGTTGTTACAGAAACCATTCCCAATAGAACATTAATTTTATATTTTGGAGCTGCAAAAGCACCCAATCGCTTCCCGGTGCAAAATATATATACATATCGTCATTGTTCCATAAAATATCACATATATACATATATATATACAATACATATACACTTGTTTGTTTTTAGATTACTTATCAATCAATCTTGAATATTTTGCAAGATTTGACATTTCTAAAATCTCAAATTTAATTTCGCTGTGTTTTCAGAAGGCAAACTGTGTTTTGGTTGCAACGAATTTTAATTTCAGTGATTATTTTAATTATATACATATATTAAATATTTGTGCGCTCTTTTTAAATAAACAATAAAATACATTTCGCGATAATAACAATAAGTTTTATTTAATTGAGCTGTCAAGCATCAGTTACATATCTCAGTTCCATGTGATTTATTTTTAACAAACTATTTAATATAATGTATGTATGTATAAAAATAAAAAAACAAAGTCAGTCGTGTTTATTAGATTTTTGCCTACTTAGACACTCTAACTATGGAAATATGCTTTATTTAATAAAAAATAAATATCACATTATTCATGGTTAAGGCAATCTACTCTTGTGTCTAAGGCAGCTATCAGACAACAATAAACAAGGTTTTGGAATACATTTTCCAAAGTTGGACAGTTGTCTAAAGTTAGACAACGTTTATAAATAAGACCAAGTATTTATAATGTTTTTCAAAGTGATTGCTTTAATTTTTTTTAACATTTGGGCAGGGAAAATTTTAAAATTGGTCAGGAAAAGTCAGGCAGGGACATTTATATTGAAAAAAAGTGGCAACTATTTTTTATTATCAAAACTTATATTGCATGTTTAGAGTCACTTCATAAACAAATGACTTTCTTACAGTGAACAGTTTGAAATATTAATTTTAGAACAGGATTTTGTGCAGTCTCTTTTTAGGTAAAACTAATTAGAAGACATTTATGAAAACTGTCAAAATGTGTAGTTCTTGTAGTTTTTTTCAATTCTGATTCTATTATACTGAAGCAATTTTGTTTTTAAGACGAATATTTGTAAATTTTAAACCAATGTAATTGCTCAGAAAAATTGTTGTGTTTTTTTTTTTGCAGACAGCTAAGCTTGCCGTTGTCGGTTCTAACAATTGTTTCGACGTTTTTAACAAATCTGTGCTGGGGGAGTAATGCGATTCTACTCGAAACCTATTTCCGATTTTACTTTCACACAGTTAAAAACCTGGGTATCACCTTAAATAAAACAAAACTCTTATTTGGGATAATTTATCAGATCAGCGCTAGGTAAGGTCTATGGTGTTCTTCGTACCTTTTGGGTAACCCATTATCTCCCCAATCAGAACAAGGAAAATACTTGCAAAAACTTGGCTTATTCCCGCTATTCTTTTTGGTTGCGAAATTTTTTTCAAATTGTGATTTTGAAAACAAATGTAGACTAAATATAGCTTTCAATAGCGTTGCCCGTTAAGTGTGTGTATGTAAATCGTTATATGGCATCAATTTTCAGAACTTTTTGAATTTTAGGACGTTGACTCTGTTGCATAATATAATGCAGATTCGGCAGCCATTATGACTTTTTAATCGAATTCCTTCTTGGTCTACAAGAACACTTGATCTTGCACCCATTTGTTACTCTTTAGTTGTATCCAACAACAATTTTCCGTCAACGCATTCCAGCTGTGGAATTCCCTCCCTAGATGTATTAGATTAATATCTGACACAAATCAGTACAGGCAGATACTATGGCAAGATTTGGAGACACTTGGATGAGGATCTTTGAAGTCATATGTATCAATTGATTTTATGTTTTATTCACTTATGTTTTATATAAACACTCAGTGTTATATACTGAAGCTTACACTAATTTATGAGATATTGTATCTTACAGTGTTAAGACTATTCCTTAAATAAATTGAAATTATATTAAATTAGATTCGTATGTTATGCAACTGTTTTTCTTAAATTTCCGACTTTCGAACGAGTATCGCTCGCAAACGCATTTGATGTCGGATGATTATTTGCGTTTCGGTAGGTTGTTCCTCGATTATGCGAAAGTACATAGTTGGCACTACTAGAGCGGATCAAAAACATTCGACGGGGTTGGAAGAGGCGTGTACTCAGACAGACTTAATTTAGGTCTCTCATTTCGTCTTCCTAATCATTGTAGCGTGTTCCAGGCGGAACTTAAAGAAAACGTGATATCAACTACTGATATCCGCATCTTCTCAGACAGCCAAGCTGCCATCAAATCTTCTGGACTCTGTTTCTAAAAATTCTAAAACAGCCCAAAACTGTCGATCATCTCTCATTGAGATGGGGGAGCAGTTCAACATTCACCTCTGTTGGGTGCTGGGCCATAGGGACATTCCAGGAAACTGTAAAGCTGACGAACTCGCTAAAAGTGGAACAACAGTACCTATACTGTTGGGCCCCAGTTATGTTCTTACTTCTTCCTCAGTGAGTAGAACTATTTAATAAAGACAAGATAATAGAACGCTCTTTAAGATTAAGAGATTTTTTTAGAACATTTATTAAAGTTAAGGAAATTTTCTAAGCAAGTTTTGCTTGGAGTTTCTTTTTTACTTTAAATGTGTCAATGCTTAGAAACAATTCATTAACTGCTACAGAAATTGCCAAAATACAAGTCTCACAGAAGCAAGGACTTACTAAACGTTTTATAGGTCTTTCTGACCTTGATTGATTGAAAAATCCGTTACTATGCAAAAAAAAAACTACAAAGAATGTACTTTTTTAAATTATTTTTTATCTAGCAATAATTAAAATAATGTGATAAGCTTCCAATTCCAAGCAATCTCTGAATGAAACAAAACACGGAGCTGGGTTTGAAGTAAGTCGAATGATCTTAAGTAGAGTTATCAGAAGTATCGGAAACCTAAAGCACTTAAAGCTGAAGAAAAACCTCCGTTAAACAATACACGTAACCCATAGCGTCTTAATTTAGCAAGTCTAACGATTGCCAAAAAATGAGGCGGACCGCATGGATAAAACTACTTCCATCATTGAGGAAAAAATATTGTGTTTGGATCGCTATCATAGCCGTGAGGGTTGAGTTATGGTGCAGTATTATTTTATGGCACTATTGATTTCATTTTTGTAGACTGTAAAATCACGTTGTTGGTTTATCGTCTATAAAAAATAATTTGAAAGCAGCCATCAAAAGTCGTAATACAGGACAAATAACCTGGGTAAAAGAGGAAATAAAACAACTTTATTCCAATAAAATAAAATTAAATGAAAAAATTATACAACCTCCATCTTAAATTACACCACGACATACACTCCATAGCCATAGACCTCATCATAGAAAAAATAGACCAGCAAATACAACAAACAATGTACAAAATATCGAAACAACAACAAACAAAAATAAAAAGATTATGTAACAAACAAAACCCCACTCCAATAATATACAACAAACACAAATTCTATCCGCGATTAGTCAAGAACACAAAAATCACATTAACAAGCAATAAAGCAAATTTATTAAATAAAGGCCTTAAGTTTAATTTACCAATAAACAACAAAAATAACCTAATCCGCGAAATAACTATTGCCGAAGCTACTATAAAATCACTATCAACACAAGAAATACAAAATGAAACGAGAATCGAAATTAACAAAAAACTTAAAAACTTAGGTACTAAAAAACAAACGATATCATAATAATATGCCGAAAACATATAAAAACAACATGACCGACATACAAAATATTAGACAAAAACTCGAAGACAACAAACTTTAATCACAAAAGCAGACAAGGGCAATACAGTCGTCATAATAGACAGGCAGGAATACATAGACAAAACCAATACATTCCTTAGGTAAAACAACATAAGAGAATTAACACAAAAAAGTATGTAAGAGAAATTAACATTACTATAAACAAATGCAAAAACTTATTCATAAACACAGTCAAACAGAGAATAAAACAAACATATGCCAAATTGCCAAAGCCCCACAATTCACGGGTTTTCCAAAAATACATAAAGAAAACACACCAATTATACCACTCATCAATTACAAAACAGCACCAAGCTAGAAAGTCGCTTAAACTATAAAAAAACTAATTAAAACAAACTTTAGCATTCAAAATAACCATAGTATAAAATATAACTATGTACAATGAACTTATAGAAAAACTAAAAGACATACGCATAATACCAAACTACAAAATAATCTCCTTCGATATAACAAATCTGTACACAAATATCCCAATACAAGAAACAATAAAAATAATTAAAGAAAATCTCAAATCCACAGTTAAAATCAATAAAAACCAAATAGACGAATTAATTTTATTATTACAAGTAATTTTGCAACAAAATCACTTTACATTTACTTTACATTCTCCGTTGAGTGGCTTAATAGCAGATTTTTATTTAAAAGACTTCGAAAATAAATACATCGTATCAAGTACAAATCCACTTAATCAAAAAATAGCCTATTACAGGTAGGTAGATGATACATTCATTATATTCGATGAAACATTAAGACAAATAGAAATCCTGAAAAAGTACGTTAACAACATAAACAATACAATAAAATTCACTTCAGAAATTGAAAACAACAATGAACTAAACTTCCTAGACCTAAAAATAAAAAGAACAACAACAACCTTAAGTACAAAGTCCACAGAAAACCAACCACCACCGACATACCAATCCACCAAAATTCACATCATCATGCTAGTGGATGAAACACTACAGAGACGAACTTAATATAATAAAACATATAGCAAAAGTAAATGGGTACTTGTAGTTTAAAACAGGACGTCCTTTCTTAAAACCTATTTAAAGCCTAACGGTTCTTCAGAAGGTCTTGCTGTAGATTTAAGGCTTACAGAATTTCAAGATTTTTCAGACGAATGTTTGCCGAATTCTTCATCCGATGAATTTTTCAAACCGCAGAATCATCATGATTACAAAGCAAAAATAGTCCAAAAAAACTAAAATTCACACGAAACTTGTAAGTGCAAAATCAAATATTCCGTCTACAATATCCAGTCTGAAAAAAAAACAATTCGCATAAGCATTGACAACCGTATCCTTTCCAAACTTGATTTGCACTGAAATCGGGGAGAGTACGATAACTATGGCGCCAAATATGTATAATGTTTTTTTTGTAGAGGGGGTCAAAAACAAGCATTTTTTACAATGGGAGGGGGGGTCTATCTCGCCCCGTTTAGGAGGTAGAGGCAGTTTTATAAAAAAAAAATGCTTTAAATGAAAAAAAAATTAAAAGAACAACGGCAACACTTAAAATGAAGTACTATACCGGTTTTGAAAGCCAGAAATCTGTTTTTTAATCCTAAATTTAAATTAAATTATTTATGTCAACAGTTTTTGAAAATTCGCATGCAAACTCAAAATGTTGATAAAAAAAATGAAAAAAATAAAGTTTAGACGAATTTTTTTCAAAATTGTGAAATGAATTCCTTAATTGGCTATTTGTGGTCAATGCATCATACAAAAGTAGTTTTAGTAATTTTCAATTTTCTCAAAAACTAGAAGACATTCGGTTTTTTGTGTTCTATTCAAAATTGATATATGCAATATGCATTGACCACAAATATCAAAATTTTGAGTTTGCATGCGAATTTTTCAAAAAGTGTTGACATAAATAATTTAATTTAAATTTAGGATTTAAAAAACAGATTTCTGGCTTTCAAAACCGGTAAAGTACTTCATTTTAAGTGTTGCCGTTGTTTTTTAATCGTTTAGGATCGTTCGATCCAATTTTCACGCATTAAAGCAAAACAAGGTTGCGGTGTGTTGCATGTTTAATATTTCATACGAAGTCGATGTATGACGGTTGTGTTTGTTTGCTCATCATACGAGGACTTGTATTGGGTATGCTGGGGGGTCATTCCGTAAATCGATTATCGTCAGACGATATCGTTTGAGCGATAGTGTTGCCTTTATTGGCTTCACGTAAGTCGATAATCGTCGAAAGGCTATCGTCAAAACGATAGAGTTTCGACGATAGCTAAATTGGTATCGTCTTGCATTAATTTTGTACTTTTAAGGTGACTGTAGTTGAAAGATGGAGTTGCCACTGTAATTTGACATCATGTGTTGTTATTGTTGCATTTACAAATTAAATTTAAAATGTTTCGGCGAATCAATTTTCTTATTGTAGAAAATGAAAATTAAAAAAATATAACTTATGCGCATGCGACGACAATTAAGAGATAAATCAAATCCCTTATCTCTTCCAAGTCATATGTTATAACTTATAAGTATGGTGATCAGCCCACAGTTTGTTAATTTCATTTTTGCCTTGGACGGAGTTCGGCTCATATCCCCTACCCTGACCAAATCAGGATGTTCATTCATAAACGAAGTTAAAATCGCAATTTGAGATTGCATGACGGCCCTATTAAGTATTTACATTTACATATATTAATTTGTAAAAAATATAAAAAAAACAACTTGCATCTCAAAATGATTTCCCTATAGTTTCAATCGGCACCTAACACAAAACAACAAACATTAAAATTGCATTTTAATGACAATTATGACAGCCAATTTGACTTTTAAAATGCACCAAATGCTCTCAAACTGCGAACTGTAAACGAGACGATAGTGGTCGAGTTACGTGAAGCAAATCATGGACGATCTCGTCGACGATTATCGTTTAGAAAATTACGGAATGACCCCCCTGACTTTTCAATTTAGTGTGCTGATTTTGAATTTTTTCGTGAACATGCTTTTATTCTTCTATTTTACATCTGCATATTTCTCTTGTCTGTGCTTAAACCGAATAGTCTAAGAAAGTTAAAGTTTGAAATAGAAAAAATTATAGGCAAGCTGAAATCTTGCAGGGTGGTTTTGATGATATTGAATAACTTAAATCTCAGTTTTCGTAATCGAGACTTTTGCAGAAAAAAAGTTAGGGTTCCACGGCCACTTTTACCTACATTTTCCTTATATCCTTGTTTCTCGGAAACGGCTTGAATAATTTGGATGAAATTTTCAACATTTGTTGATATTAGTAACAGAAAAATAAAAAAAATACTTTCAGTAAAATCCGACCACTGCCACGCCCAAGAGCCTCGAATACGAAAACTAAAATTTAAGTTCTCTAATATCACCAGAACCACCCTGCGAAATTTCAGCCTGCCTCTAATTTTTTCTATTTGCTATTTTTAAATTTAAAGTTGTGTTTTGAAGGTTATTAATAAATAACATTTTAATAAATAATTTATTTTCTTTCATTTATCTTTTATGTAAAATAATACAAAATCATATTTGAACACACGGCTTTTATTAAAACGTTGCAAAGCCAAATATTTACCAGTCATTAAAAATGAGTGAGGTTGCCAAACACGGAAGTTTTATGGAGGTGGGAAGATGTTCAAGATAAAGTTCGCTATGAGTATCAAAGTGATCTGGGTCAACATTTCAGTAGATCTTTAAGGAATCTCATTAAAGATGATGATGATCGATTCCTTAAACCATCGAATTTTTGTGTTAACTACAAGTAATAAATACCAATAATTTTCTTTGAAAAATTTATCAATTGGTTTTTATTTCTACTATATAACTACAGTGAGGCTATTCTAATAATACAAAAAATAATACGTATTTTGGTGACTGCAAACAAAATTAGTTGAGAAAATTCCTATAGCTTTTAGAAATTAGTCAATACTTCTCTTAATTTTACTAACCATGCCCTTCCTTGATATTTAATACACATTTTCTAATTAGACCTCAAAGAAGTACCAAAAACAATTAATTGTAAAATAAACTATGTGGACTAAAGGCTATTTTGTTTCTTTTCATATATATTTTTTTTAGCACTAAAACCTACCATATGTGCTGGGTCACATAATTTTAAAAAACCCAAAAATCGACCTTTAAAGCGTGGCAACTCTATGCCTTGTCCATATTTCGCCAGGCAACCCTAGCGCAAAATTTTAGTTTAGACACTATCTAAAAAACTGCATACCACTTATCCGGTAATCTGATGAGGGTAGGTCGCCCTATGGCGGGATCTTAAACTACCATACCTTACTTCCTAACCATATCGTCATGTGAATTCTTATACTTATTACTTATGTCTTACAAGCCATTTTTGCCAAAAATGAGCTATGAATGCCATCTTATATTTTCGGCCACGCTCTTTTCGAGATAGAAAGATGTGAAACAATAAGAAAAAGTACAGAGAAAAAAAGAATTTTTGCAATTTTGTTTACCCCGGCCACCACGTACGTCCCCATAACTGTTTGAAAATATCAAGACATGATTTAAAAGCAGGCTAAGCGACACAAAAATGTATGGCTTGCAGTTGTTCAATAAAGTTAGAGAAAAAAGGTTTCAAATATTAACCCAACCACACAGAAACAAAAAATGGACTAAGAAATAAGGTGTTCATGAAATATCAGAAAAGAAAAGAGTGGGACTCGAAACCGACTACATGTCTGTATTGTCAGAATAATTCGGCGAACAGTCAATACCCTTTGGACTGATGAATTGGCTGATAAAATTGATTTTTTTCTTTAAATTTTTGAAAAAAGTACCTCTTACCCCTTCAGACCTTGGAGTTTATTGTTGTCTAAGTATGATTGGAGTATCCCCCCTCATTAATGTGATGTATTTTACCCGTTGTTAACGCTCTACAAAGTTGTAAAAAAACTTCTTACTTACCTACAAGATGCAAATATAGCTGGTCGTGTCATCTCAAAGTAATACAACTTGTTTGGCATGCGTCGATGGCACTCATTTTTTTACGCTATCAGTACACATTTGAAAATTCTAAGGTTGACGTAGTTTGTGTATCTGAAACTTGGTTTAATGTTTCGCAAAACGATCAACTATGTTTACTAGCGGGTTATAAGATATATCGTACGGATAGGGTGCGTTGTCGCGGTGGGGGTGTTGCTATGTATGTGAGAGAAGGGATAACAAGTAAACATATAACTTCTCCAAGTGAGGATAGTGAATTCGAGTTTGTTTTTGTCGAATTAACCAACAGCAATATAGACCAAACAGACACGTCTGTATGTTTCCGCTTATTTGTCTTTTAGAGCAAATAACAGTTTCTTGTCTAAATGTTGTTTTATGTGGGGATTTCAATTGTAACCTTCTTGATGAAAACCATTTCTTGGAAGATTTCATTTGTCTTAATCTTCACTCTGTCAACACACGTACTGCCACCCATTTTTCGAGTTCTGACCCCACTCTCTTGGATCTATTTCTTGTAGATGATGTAAGTAAAGTTATGCTTTACGATCAGTTGTCAGAACCAGCCTTGGTTTACAAATGAAATTCGATCACTGATAAGACAACGTGACTTAGCCTATAAACGATGGAAAATTTTTCGTATTAACACTTTTCATCAAAAATTTACAGCTCTTCGCAACAAAACTGTTATGGAAATTCGTAAAGCAAAAGCCTCCTTGTATTCAAGTCGCATCAATGCTTCTTTAAATACCAAACAAGTCTGGAAAAATTTGAAAAGTATTGGCATAGGGAGTAAATCTTATGTCTATCCAGATGCCATAAACATCGACGCTCTAAACCAATCATTTGTAGCTAACCTTAATATAAGCAATCACTCTTCAGGATATTTACAATTTTCCGAAACACCATCTTCATCCTATATGTAATTCAAACATGAATTCTTTTAGGTTTTCTTCTATTACATCGGAGGACCTGGTAGAAGCGCTGCTTTCTATAAAATCTAACGCAATAGGTCTTGATAACATGCATCCTTCGTTTTTAAAAATTCTTTTACCAACTCTTCTGCCCTATATAACCCATGTATTCAATACCATCTTAACAACAAGTTCATATCCGGAACAATGGAAGAAAGCGAAAATTGTACTTGTCCCAAAGACATCAAAAGGAGACGAGTTTAGGCCAATTTCGATACTACCATTTTTATCAAAGGTTTTTGAAAAAGTCGTTCAAAAACAGATAAGCGAGTTCCTTGATTCATTAAATTTACTGACATCTAAACAATCAGGATTTCGAAGAAAAATAGTTGCATAACAGCTTTGCTAAGTGTTTCCGAAGATATAAGAAAAGCTATTGACGAGGATAACGTTACATTTTTGATACTTCTCGACTTCTCCAAAGCATTTGATATGGTCAATCACGGTATACTTTGTAGAAAACTTCTCAATTCATTCAATTTTTCTAAATCAGCGGCCAAGCTTTTATTCTCTTATCTTACAAGCCGAATGCAAAGAGTAACACTTAATAACGCCCTATCTGATTTCGTATCTGTCGTTAGTGGCGTCCCGCTAGGTTCAATTGTTGGCCCTTTGCTTTTTTCAATATATGTTAATGAACTTCCTACAATTTTAAAACACTGTTCAATACGTACATATGTATGCTGATGATACCCAACTCTACTTAAGCTGCCCTTTGGGCCTTATTGCGCACTATGTAGCCTGTATAAATGAAGAATTAAATATATTAGAACGCTGGTCACTTGAAAACGGTTTACTTCTGAACCCAAAGAAATCAAAGTGTCTCGTGATTTCAAAAACCAAAATTGATTTGTCTTACTTTCCCCCAATCCTGTTAAATGATTGTCCAATTTCTTTCGTAGATTCAGCTAAAAATTTAGGAGTTGTTTTTAACCGCAGCCTCACCTGGACGAACCACGTAAACAGCACCATTGGTAAATCGTATGGTGTCCTTCGTACGCTATGGTCTAGTCAGCACTTTATTCCAACACACGTTAGAGCTCTTCTTGTGAAAACGCTGGTTTTACCTTTGATTACATTCGGATGTGAAATTTTTTGCAATTTAGATTACGAAAGTAAAAGAAAATTAAAAGTTGCTTTTAATAGTGCCATACGATATGTTTACGGACTACGACGCTACGATAGAGTTTCGCATTATTCAATGCAATTTCTTGGAATGTCATTTGAAAACTTTATAAATTTCCGCACAATTACCTTGTTTTCCGATATTCTTATAACGCGTCAGCCTGAGGATCTGTACATTGAAATAATCTTTCTAAATTCTAATAGATCTCTACATCTCGGAATCCCGCGTTTTCGTTGCCTGACATCCGAACGCCAGTTTTTTGTTAACTCGGTAAGAATTTGGAATTCATTGCCACGAGAGATTAGAAATAAAAGCAATACGAAGCAATTAGGAAAGGAACTTAAACATTACTATCGTAATTCTTAGTTTATAATAAATTTCAATCATTGTATAAAAATATGTAACACTTAAATTTTAATCAAACCTGTAGCAATTATACATATCTGTAGCTTCACTATCTTATAAGATATTGTATCTTACAGTGTAAGCTTTCCATAAATAAAATAAATACTAAATACTACAGAATTTGTAACATTACATTCTTTTTCTCTTCGGGTTTTTCCATCTGCAGATACTGAGAAATATTAACTTCAACAGTCATCGTTTAGCGTGGTATTAGTTTTTAGTAAAATATATAATAAGCCTAACACACAACTAAAGACAACAAATAAAATACATCCAGAAATTAATAATAAAGTACAAAAATAACTACAAGTCAATATATTACACATTTAATTACATTAATTAAACAAAAAGTGGCAACACTGTTGCAATGAAAACGTAACAAATATTAGGAAATAATAAGAACTAAGAACGTCCATACAACTTGTTCTCAAGTGTAAGCTTTGAGTAACTCAAGCCGAAACATTGAGACCTTGAATGGTACTATAGAAATCAAGATGGAAAATGTCAGAGTTCCGAGATGTTCTAAATATGAAACCAATACAAAATTATCAGCAATGTATTTGAATAGAAAAGTATATCTCAATTTGAATGACAGTAATAATAAGTCAGTATACTATATTGATCTATTATCAAATTTTAACTTTGTAATATATATGTAATATTAAATAAATATTCGTTATGTCTCACAGTGGTCTAGAATTAATTTTAAGCGCGAAAAAATTCTAAACTTATAAAAATGAAGGTAAATTATATATTGTAATATGGAAACAAATACTAAAAAAGAAAGTTGTTAAGGGTTTTTTTGTGTGATAACACAATTGCAGTTAGGCTACCAAGCTTTCGCACCACCATATTCATTTGTTCAGTCTCAGTTCTGTAGGAATTTAGTATATTTAATAGATTATATTCGTTGGGCAATTTTGGCTGAAACATGCACTGATTTTTGTCATGAATTTTTAATTAATTTTCTATAAATTTGTTTTTGTACAACATATTTATTCTAATGGACATTTGCACACATCTCTCTCTTTAAAGTTTTTGTTTTGCAGCCAAACTTCGAAAAACTCCAATATTGTGACCTAGTTGGATTGCTGTAAAATAGCTTCTAAAATAGGACAGGAGCTTCTACTTTTGATTTTTGTTTGCTAAAGATTCACTTTAAACCATAGCAAAATATTCCGGTGTAAATCTCAATTCCTTCTTTTGGAATCTTAAGTATTATAAACAAATGTCTCTAAATTTTGTTGGTTGCTTTTCGTTTCCTAACGATAATTTTAAAAGAATACATTAAAACAAAATTGCTAAAACTTGTAAAAATAAGTTTAAAATCGAAAAATTGTATATAGAATTCGGTAGATTGATACACTAACTTCTTTGAAAGAAAACAACAAAATAAAAGAAATAAACTTAAAAATGAAAAGATTTCATACTAATTTGTATGGGAAAAGTATGTATTATTAATATGTATTTATTATTTATTAATATTTGTATTCTTTTCAACAGACGATGTAAATTTAAAAAATGAGGAAATTACCTTAGAAGATATTTTGAAATCCGATGAAGATGATGCTGGTGACAGTAAAGATACCGGTACAGAAGATGATTTTGAAAATGAACTGGAAATCGAAGAACAACCAGAAGACGATGAAGAAAATGATTGTGAGGAAGAACATGATGACGACTATACAAACGATTTTGAAGACGATTATGATCACGACGAAGAGCATAAAGATAAAGAAGAACAGATAAAACAGACAAAACAACAACCAAACGAAAAATTTACCATTCAAAATCCAAAAACAAAAACAATAACGATTGTACGTAAAGATATAAAAAAGCCCACCGCATCTCCATCGACATATAAAAATTATTCAACACAACCAACCATTTTAAATAATATAATGCAAAATAAGGTTGTAGCATCTTCTTCAGGTTTTATAAGGATTGCTCCAAGATCAACGACAACAACCGTCGCTAACACATCACCTTCGTCCCCAACAATGACTACAGTTGCTAAAAATGCAAATGGAAAAATAATATACCTACAGCGACCGGGAGGTAAAACTGTTCCAGTTCGTGTTCCAACTTCGATTGCAACGAATTCCAACAATCAATCAAAACAAACAGTTGCCATTCATGTGATGCGCACTCCGGATGGTAATTTTGTACCCTACAAATCAAACAAGGACGTTAATATTTCCAACACAATTTCGGGAACCAGCAAATTGACTGCAAGCCCTGGAGGTGGAAAAGTACTTATGAAAGCGCCAATAAAACCAGCGCCTAATGCTGCGCCGTCGGGGTCAAGAGCAATGGGGTCAACTATTATATCGTCTGTAGAATCTAAACCGAAAGTTCGGCAAGTTATAACTACAAGGCAAGTTATTTCAAATCCAAATAATGGAGGTGGAAAAGTTTTGGTGCAAGGTACATCAGGAAATTCCCGACAACTCATGGTGTCCGGAAATATGATAAAATTGTCGCCAAACACTTCAAGTGGACAATTGCAGGCTGTTCAAATACCTGGAAAGCCAGGTTTTCAGTACGTTCGCGTATTAAACAGCACACAGGGTGGAATGTCACAGCACAAAGTTGCATCATCTGATTCCTCGACTACGCACAAATACACAGTAGTAAACCAGTCTAACAAGCAATCAATTGTTGTTAAATCTCCATTGACTGACAAGGATCGGGTAAGATTTTGCTTTAACATTATAATAAAACTTTTGTATAATTTGTTTTCTTTTTTTTCAGCACATAAAAATGACAACAGTACCGACTTTTCGGAAAATAAACGACGTAATAGTACGAACAAACGAAAGCGGTGGACAAAATGTAGTGCGAACTCAGAAGATTTCTCAAATCAATTCGCAAATAGGAAGATTTTGTGGCCCGTCGAATACAAAAAGTCAAAGTAAAACCGATGTACCCCCAAATAAATGCTTTGTTGTATCCAAATCATCTTTGATTCGCAATTCAGTTACTAGTCAAAATCAGAAAATAATGCAACAACGTCATTCGATAATTGAATCCCGCACAGATACAACATCATCAGTTAAAGTTAACTCCAACTTTTCACCACCCCCGGCAAAGAAACTTTTTAGCATACTCAGGCCAACAATCGTTGAGCCACAACAGATGAAATCTGAACTAAGGGGCGAACCTTTGCCTTCAAAGCAAAAGGCAGAGTCTTTTATTTCAAAATATAGTAAACCAACTGCAACTCTTTTATCTAATACTGCTGTTGGGAAACCAGTGGCTAGATTATCGACAGGAACATCGCCACCACCTTCGGATGACTCTAGCAACGTTACTATTCGAAGAAAACACTGTAACTGCACCAAATCACAATGTTTAAAGTTGTACTGCGATTGTTTTGCCAATGGAGAATTCTGCCAGGATTGTAACTGTAAGGATTGTTTGAACAACTTGGAAAATGAAGACGAACGGCAGAAGGCAATACGAATTTGCCTAGAACGAAATCCAAATTCTTTCAAGTAAGTTTTCTGTTTTAAACTATTTCAATTCTATCAGAAACTTTGCTATCGAATGTTTTAAATAGTAGGTACCATACAAATAATTTTCATTATCCTTAAAAATTTAAGATTTTTAAACCCACTACCTAAAAATATAAAATTAAAAAGTTTGTGAGTGTCTGGACTCACGGTTAAGATGTGTTAACATAAACGTTAGCCCGAGTCTCAGATTTCGATTTAAATATCGTACCATGTATATGTGACACGTAACGTATTACACGTAAAGTACTACACGTAAGGCACACGTCTCAAGTTAACCCTACACCCCGCATAGATGTCTACACATAAAAAACTATTAAAAATTAATCTCAAAAAATATCTGTTTTCCAAAATTTCACTTCAATAAAAAAAGACATTAATTAAAATTCCTCAAACATTACCAAAATATTTTGTTATTACCTTTACACCGTTTAAAATCATCCCGATTTACTGAAAATTATTTGATAAACGTCTTCTTTACCATTTTCAACATACGTTCATGATAGATTAGATCGATTTTTTCAAGATTTTGTATCTACGATTTTCTTATCTATGGGCACAATAGATGGCAAACGTCTTCTCTTTATCCATATAAATTTTACATACGACTTAATGTACTGTACTAATCTCCAAATTATTAAATTTAAAATGTATCCACTGTACAATGTTTAAATAATTTAAAACTCTAGACCGAAAATCACAGCTGCAGCTAACGAAAGTGACCAACGATTACACAACAAAGGTTGTAATTGCAAGAGGTCAGGCTGCTTGAAAAACTACTGCGAATGCTACGAAGCTAAAATACCATGTTCATCTAATTGCAAATGTGTCGGTAAGTTGTATTTTATTTTATCATAAGTTAATACATGTGTATTAACATGAATAAACGATGGTTTTTTATTTCAGGCTGTAGAAATGTAGATGACCACCCTGATCTTGACATGGATACAAAGAAATGTCCGATTCCCACAAATACTTCGAGCAATAGAGGAAAAAGAACCTACGAAATGATTACACCAAAAGTTCAGAGTGCATCGCTGTTAACACCGGCTGTGACAGCATCAATGGTTGCGGCTAGCGGTGCAGCAGCAGAAAAGCAACCATGTAATTTCATCACTCAAGAAGTTGTGGATGCAACAATCCAGTGTTTAATAGCCCAAGCGGATGAATGCGAAAAAGGTGAACTTACACCTTATCAAACGGAAAAAATGGTCATGGAGGAATTGGGCAGGTGTCTTGTGGAAATAATTGACTTTTCGATTCGTAATACTGACTAAAATTTTTAAATAATCCCTAAAAAAGTCAAACAAAAACTTAGTTTGTTAATAAATAATATATAAATATATATGTAATATGTATAACAATTTATAATAGTTAAAAAATTCAACTTCGCAATTTATATTAATGTATAAAACTTCCAATATTTAGTTAGTTTTAATTCGAGATAATGGATGTTTAGCTCCAATTTTACTTTATAGTGGTTCGTGTTTTATTTTAATTTACTTATTCTTTTCAAAAGAAATCAAATACTTATGATTGAAATATCAATACAATAAATATAATTGTTTCTATGTAGGATGACAGTTTGTAGCTTTGCGTGGATTTTACATTATTAAAGAATTAAGTTAGAAAATAATGTAACAAGTCGTTATGTTTTTTATTTTACCAGCTTAAATATTTAATGATTAATTTTTGAAGCCAATTCCGCTATCTGTAAGACCTCTGTAAGGAAATAAGAGAAACTGATTGCCTTAGCGCAGACTAGACGAACCTGCAAGTGTGAGCTGGTGCCCTGGTGGGGTGGTACCAAATGGTGTAGCTGTATCATACAGCGCTACAATAAAGTGAACCCTTTAATTGTAGCTTAAGCAAGAAATGTGTGCCAATAAAGCAAGATCAATGACTAGACTTTCTCTTTCTTTCTTGGATCCTTGCAAAATGAAGTCTTTCATGCAAACACACTTTGTTTTTTTTTTGCCCTTTTTTTAAAAAGTTCAAGGTTG
Organism: Epistrophe eligans; assembly: GCA_951394125.1. NCBI lineage: Eukaryota > Metazoa > Arthropoda > Insecta > Diptera > Syrphidae > Epistrophe > Epistrophe eligans. The sequence continues at coordinate 49,326,275 of OX596030.1, forward strand.
AAACGTGTGGGGATAAAAAAATTCCTTCTGACCCCTTGTGCTTTTTGTTATTTTCTGTTGGAGAAAATCCATCTTTTTTGTTTATTTGCACTTTTTCTATTCTTTGTTCTCATTGCCTTATTATTTTTCAAATTAAACTTCAAATTAGAAATAAAAACAGCCGAATTAGGAAAATATTGCCGGAAAGCAGTTTCTTAAGAACACCATGAGGAGGCTATATACCAAAATCAAGCTTTCCGGCGATTTTTTCGGAGTCAAATGTCTTTAATGACTGGACTGTTTAGTCGTCTCACGGAACTTAATATAATAAAACAAATTAAATAATTTATCAGCTGTAATCTTTTATTTTAGGAATATTAAGGTTCAACAGATTATGATTTTTAAGAATAATTTGTGATAAATTAAGTGAACAATTCACGTGAATCGAAAAATTCGCCTGGATCGGATAACAGAATAGCAGATAGTCTCAAAAACTACCACGATTGGAACACCTTAACCAACAAATTGCAGTTAATGCGAACAATCTGCTGTCTCCGGGTCGAAGAAGGTGGAAAAGTTGATGCGCATATAGCGATTGTTAATCTGTTCGAGAGTCTTGCACCGATCGGTGAGAAGTTAGGTATCTAAACACTGAACAGTGGAGTGTGGGTATCACAGCATTGGAGACGCAATTTTGAAAAACTTATAATAGAATCCATGGCCGTAGCTAGGGGGGGGGGGGGGGGGGGGGGGGCATTAGGGTGATGCCCTACCTTAAAAAATCAACTATTGTAACGATTTTCTTATTCTCTTTAATTCGTTCTTTGTATACAAAGTTTGTATACAAAGATTCGTTCTACCAAAAAAAAATATCCTCGTTTAGCTATTTTTTTCCTATCCTACATTGCACCAACAAAAAAAAATACCCTCATTCATAAGTAGTGTATTGTGTAACAAAATGGCCCATACTGTATTTTTTGTCTGGAATTTTTTTTCCCTTCATACATTCCACGAAAACAATCTCTACTCTACTCTACTGACTACTTCATAGCTGATTTGAACGAAATGTATGTCTCAGATACGATGCGCAGCCTACTATTTTGTTTTTCTTGTGTGTGTTTTCACTGTTTCAGTATACACATTAATTAATGCAAACGGTAACAGTTTGAATGAGTTGAGTGCAATTGGTAGGAAGTAGAAGGAATAGCTTAGGAATACAGTTAGATTTTTTTGGTAACATTAAAATTGGATGCACAAAAATTGTTGTAAGAGATGGTATATGGGATATGGGCTTACGCAATTGACTCAAATAAAATAGAGTAGGTACCTTTTGCTTTGAGTGTCCTCCGACTGTCCTCCGACTTACTGACACTAAATAATTCAATATATTATTTTATAATACCTATTACAAATACAATGCAAATACAGTAGAACCCGCTTAAGAGAAACGGCAAAATGTCAGTATTTCTTTCACTTAAGCGGGTTTTTCACTTAACCGAACCCCGCTTAAGTGAAAAAAAATTTCACTTAAGCGGATTTAAAAATTCCATTCAGCGGAAATTTAAAGCTAGAAAAAAATTGAATTTATCTTTTGGAGTTGCCTAAAAAAAATTAAATAAAATCCAAAAAGCAATTTGTTTACAAAACGAGAATAAATGGTTGTGACATACAGAAATTTAAATGTCATTTTTGTGGTGAAAATGGTGGAGGTGAAAAATAAAAAAGAAGTGAAAGCGTTTAATAAATTTTTTGTTCTGTTTCAATTTTTTTTTTTTTCACTCAAGAGAGTTTTTTTCAATGAGAAATATAAAATTTAACTGAAAATATTTTTCAGGTAAGCGGGTTTTTCACTTAAGCGAGTTTCGCTTAAGCGGAGTGTTTTATAGGTTATTGGTCGAAAAATGTTCGGGGATGAGAGATTTGTTTCAGCTAAGCGGGTTTTTCTCTTAAGCGGGGTTCTCTTAAGCGGGTTTTACTGTACTCGAGTCGACTGCGTTCGGGGATCAAACCAAAGCTATACGGATAGGTTTGTGCTGTTGTGATCCCTTGTGAAAAAACAGCTGACGCAATAATAACTCAAGATAGGTTGACACCCTCGGATAGATTCTCGAACGCAAGGATTGAAGGCTTTACAAATTTATGTAGTAAGTTGTTTTCTGTTAAATATTTTCTTTGGTATAGGTATGTAGGTACCTAATTTAAGTTTTTGGTTTTTGCGGTCGAAACGAAACCGCAATTGTTTTTAAAATAATAAAAAGGAGATTTTTGTGTATACACATTTTTTTCCAAAAGTTTTAATTCAATTTTATTAATTTAATTAATGAGTTTGTCTTGTTCAGTACAAGAAAAATCCTGTGGAAGGCTAGGTCTTTTTTCTACCGTTAAGGTGAGAGGGACAATTTTCCCGAAAATAGACTTAAAACAGAAATTAGTATTACAAAACGGAAAGACTTACTTATATATATATATTTTTATATTTATATTATTTTTTTTTTTTTTGTTAGTCGAATGCAAAAGAAATGACCTTTGCCTAATTAGTGGAGTCATTTAAGCACTTTAAATTAAATTACTAATAATGAATATAATTATGTAGCCGCTTTTTGTTTTTTTTAGGTACCTACGTATAATTAGGTATACTCCCTTAACTAATTAAAAAAAAAATACTAACTCGTTTTCAAGATATGAATCTTCAAAATAAAATATTTTCAAAAAATCCAAAATTAATTTTATTGAAAAGCCCTAAGCCCTTTTCATGAAAAATAAGATTTTCCTCGAAGTGTATATGGCTTCCATATTAATGTTAAGAAAAGCTTATTTTTCTCGAAATTGGCCTCTTTAACGAAAAATTCCATTAAATTGTTTTTATTTATGACTTTTCGCTAAGGAATAAACCGATTTATATCGATTTTATTATACTGAATATTAATTAAAAAATAAAATATTTTGAATTTTTTGGAAATATTTTAATTTTTTTTATTCAATTTATTAATATGTATCTTGAAAACGGACAGCTGATTTTTTTATATTTAGTTTGTAAGGTCTAATTAGTTAATATACTAAGGGCTAAATAATTAACAAACGGCATACCAATCTTTTTCGTCTTTTAATTTTCTGAAATTTATTTAAAAGAATTATAATATCTACAAAATAGATAAGAACCAAAAAGGGTTGAAATTTTTAGATAAACATTTTAGCATAAAAAAGCATCATAAACGCAGTTTAATAGGGTATTTTATTCATTTGGGTTCCTCGGGTTCCGACCTTAAGTCCAAATTACTCTAATCTACTTTATATTCCTTTGAACAGTTGCATTTTTTACTTTACATAAAGCTTACAAACTCCTTAAAAATGACCCTAAATATCCTACAGGTTGGTAATGTTAACAATGGTTTTCCTTCTGATATTGCGAAAATTGGAGAACCGATAAAGCAGGTTATTTTAGACTCATATCCAAAAGAAAATAACAAGGCCTCAGAGTCACGAAAGAATGGTAGGCATGGTATTTCTGGCCTTTGAAAAGAAAAGAACCAAGTCACTTAATCTGGATGAAGTCCTTCGTATTTTTAATAATATGGCGAATCGAAGAATTCGGTTATTTTAATGAAAGAACTTTGTATTGTTATCTATGTAGGTACATACATATACTGAATATAGTATGTTAAGAGAAATAAAAATATAAACCAATACATAAATGAATGTTTATCACTTATCTATCCGACAATATTGAGTACCACCTTCACCAGATCAGATAATTTTTCATATCAAGTACATTTTTTACTTCCGCCCTACCTGTCATCACCGATGCCCTACCTTAAATTCAACTCTAGCTACGGCCCTGATAGAATCACTTCTTTTCGGAATAAAACCAGATTTTTTAGTGACAATCAGTTTGGTTTTCGAACAGATAAGTCAACAGGAGATGCAATTCTCAAGTTATAATAGTCAGCTTTATGACAGCTTAAATAAAAGCAAATCCAAAAAAGCCCTCTTCATTGATATGACGAAGGCTTATGATTTTGACATGGTTGACCATGACGTACTGCTAAACAAGTTATATAGTGCAGGGTTTAGACGAGTTATTTTGAATGGCTCGAATCATATTTGAAAGGAAGAGTCCAATCAATTATTTTTTATGGTAATGTTAGTACAGCTCGCAATTTACAAAATTGTGTTCTTCAGAGATTTGTACTCGCTGGTTTTCTTAGTTTAAATAAACTCACTTTTCAATATTAAGTTTAATGGTCTTTCAACAGCCTTTACAGATGACATATCCTTCACCTACCAGTCGGTTTCGGACCTTAACTGTGTAGTTCAAATTCAAGAAGATCTCCAATGCTTAAGAACTTGGTTTCCTTCTCACAAGCTTATTTCAAATGAAAAAAAAAACTAAATTAATGTTAAAATTAAATGGCATTTAACTTCTTGAATTTAATTTTGGAGACGACCGACGATATTCGTTATTGGTTGCGTAAGATAGAACAAATTGGTAATTTTTATTTTTTGGTTTTAACTGCAACGAATTTCATAAAAATCAAAATTGCAAAAGCAAACGAACTGAAAATTCTTGAATTACTCGAGGTGCAATCCAAACTGCTACAAGCAAAGCAATCATGAGCTAATAAAGACGGTAGTGATTCTTATTCAGCCAGAGCGGAACTGCTCATGAACTCTTTAGTAAATAGTATTTTGCTAATGCAAAAGATCGATCCGCTAGCCCCTGTAAAGTCGATATAGCGAAACATCGAACCAATATTTGGAGCTGCTGAGAGTTTATTCAATTATAAGGATATGTATAAATCTGTCATGCGTTTTACCCACCAAAACTCATTTGTTTACATTGTTCTGTTTGTAATTTCATTTTGAATATGAATAGATATAAAATCCAACAACAATGTAAAAGAGAATAAACAGATCCTTACTGTATATGTGTGATGTTTTTACACATGCTTTCTCATCTTTTATCCGACATCTGACTTTAATATGCGACATAGCTTGTACGCAAAATATAATCCTTGCATTCGAGGAACTGTCAGATAAGCTATCCATCTATCCCAAAAATTTTCAGATACGTTGGGTTGTTGTTGCATCAGCTGTTTTGTCACAAGGGATTACAACAACACAAACCTATCCGGATAGCTTTGGATTGACCCCGAACGCGACAAATGACTGCTAGGTTTCGTGTAGTTCAGACTAGTTAAAATGTCTAGTGTTCGTGACAGGGTTGCAATCATCATCAGGTGCAGACATCCGAACAAAACTTTTGTCTAAACTGGATAATGACGTGAGTTTCGATCTGAGAACAGTGAACGTCAGCCACAGCTGTGGGGTCGCCCTAAAGGGTTTTTTGAAAAACTTCAACTCACCCTACAATCAAATTCTGGCGTGTCATCGCAGTCCATAGTCCATACCAAAAGACAATCCATACCGGGACATTCCATACCAGTACACTCAATACCAAGATAATCCATACCCACGTACACTCCATACCAAGGGACAGTCCATACCAAAAGGGAAAATTCCAAAGCGTTTTCACTTGAAAAAGGAGGTATCTACGTTAATATAATTTGACAAATTGATTTTATATTCGTCAAATTTGCTTTGTTATTTGTGTATTTTGCTATTAGGATTTTATTTTCTTTATAAGCAGTCAACCTCGTCAACCTTCAGCAAATCACATTGATTCGAAGTCGTTTTATTGAAAAAAATAATGTGTAGGTAATAATTATTAGTTTTTAAGCATTCATTATTCAATAAAGTTCTATTTACAGTTACAAGCGGTGTTTTCTTTTATTCTTTTCGTTATATCGCCAAAACCGATTATTTGTTTAGCGCGAGAGAGTAAAACATTTCTCTTTCTTGCCGGTCTTAGGTCGAGGAATTTCTTTTGGCTTTTTCTGATTAAATGTCAAATACTAGGTTGACATCTATCACATCACAGTAGGTACACATATTAAAGGTAATGGGGGCGTTCAATCAATGACGTTTGTCATCTGAATTTTCAGAATTCAGAATTTTTGTTATATTGAAATTCGGATAGTTTTGCTATATTTTGTTGGACATATGTACATCTCAATAAAAATATTTGAAAAACAAAACAAAATAATTTATGGCATTCTATGCAAACACTTTTAATGAAATTAATAAAATCTGTTGTTTATTTAGTTAATTTTACATATAATTTCATCGTCACAACCAATCACGCTCAATGTTTATTTTACAAATATAAATAAAGTTCTATTTTATTTCAATTAAATGTAAATCCAACAGGTAAATTCAAGAATTTGACACAACGACTTTTGACTGAAATTTCAGATTTTTTTTTTGCGTTCAACGACATAAATTCATAAATCTGAAAATTCAGATATATGTAAAAGTGATCCCTTGAACCCGCCCAATAAGCATGTTTTTTATAAGATATTCGAGGATCATACATATGAGGATTTTACACCAAGTACTTTAACGCCTTTTGGAGTTAAATTTCAAGTGACACTTAGATAATTTCTAGGAGCTGTAAATAAGGTATTATGGCAAATTTTTTAAGCAAATGCGGAGACACGAGCATCTTTAGGCAATTTACTTCGAGACAACTTCGACTTCGAATGGTCTGAGAATTGTCAACAATCATTCGACGAGTTAAAATCCATTCTCACATGGAAACTTTTGCTCACGCATTACAATCCGAAGTTGCCGATAAAAGTAGGTACCTATGTACATACATCACTTCTACAGTTCATGATGGCTATGAAAATGTATCATGCATGTGGGAAGGTCTCTCATCACATCGGAGAAACGGTACAATCAAATTGAGAAGGAGGCAGCGACACTTATATTTACTGTAAAAATTTCCACCGAATGATTTTTGAGCGAAGACTAATTATAAACCACTCAAACAATTTTATTCTGCTAAACGTTCCCTTAAAATTTCGTATTCTGCTATAAAAATAAAAATTGTACAACTAGGTTCTCTCAAGAACTTAAAAAATAATTATTGGTAGAGTTTAAAAGATTAGAGAGTTTAAAGAATAATTTGAACCGAAAAATTCAATCGGATCGAATAGCAGAATAGGGTTGAAAGCCATATTTGGAAATAAAAAAGGAAATATGGAAATGGAAATAAAAGGAAAGGAAGAAGTGCCCACCTCTGAATGCAATTTCGCATTCAGAGGTGGGCACTCATACTCATGATGTATGATTTCGATATCCAAGTCTAATATTATCTCCACAAAAGATTTAGGACTTGTCGATCTACTTTCTCGGTTAATGACTAAAGTAGCAGAATTGGATGAAAAAGTCATCGCAAACATAAAAATTGAAAAAAAGAACTCACATCATATCTGCTCAACCTAATTGAAGTGTTTCCTTTAAATTTCGAAATGATCAAAAGTGCGACAAAAAAATTGTTACAGTCAAGTCAGTCATCACTACTAACCATGAAAGCAGCGATGGAAAACCAAAAATCCACCAGAAAAGACGAGTTCTTATAAAATTGCAACGGGTTCACCCTGGTATCGAGAGAATGAAGATCATCGTTCGAAGTCATGTCTACTGGTCTAAGACACTACTAATACTATCTACTTGATATGCCGTTGGAAAATTACCTTGTACTTCGGAGTTTGATCTTAAGCATAGTACTTAGCTGAAGTGAAACGAAAATTTTCATACACAGATTAAAACAATGAAATCATAAACGAAAAATTTCGTTCTCATTTTTGTTGTGCATTACGCTGCTGTTCAAAAAAAAAGGAACGCACATAATAATTGTACTTTTTGAAATTTTTTTGTTTGGCAATTAGTGACCCTTTCAATGGGTTGGATATTACAGACCAATTTCGCATCACATCATTTAATAAAACTTTCTGTTTAATATTGACCACAGAAAATTTTCGTTTCACTTCAGCTGCATACTAGGCTTCAAGAACAAAAATTTGTCTGATATTAGGATTGTTCAATTTTAGTACTGGGGTGCGTGTCGGGTCGCCCTGAACTCGCTGTGTTTTTTATGAAGTACTTTTTTTCCCTAGTTTATTTGCACTTACACAGTTCAATGTGTTCGGGACGAGCTTTGAATGGACACTCACGAAGTCCGGTTTATCCTCTGTTAAAGAATTCAAAGATGTTAAATTTATTTCAAATCAGAAATTGGTAGGTATTTTGGCTACAAACCCGAAACATTAATTCTAATTGTTTTCCAACTTAAAAATTAATATGTAGGTGTGTGCTTAATTTATTTTAACCATGTTTCCGACTTGATTTTAGATGGAGTCATCGGTAAATCAAATTTATTTATCTTTAAAAAGAAATTTTATCAACTTCGATCCAACTTTAGTACCTACCTACACACAATATAATATGTACTTCTTCGCGAATTAATCCGTTTTATAGATACTTACATATGTGTAATAAATAAATTGATATTATGTTTATTTTGTATAAATATACAAATTACAAAATTGAACATAATATCAATTTATTTCTTCCTTTGAATGAAGCAACAAGAATAAAAATGCTGAAAATCGTTTGCATGCCTATATATGTACATATATACATTATGCAGTACGTATGCCTATCTGTTTAGTGGTGAGATGTCTGGCAACAAATAAAAAATGAAGGCATAGCTACTGTTAAATATAATAAGCTAGAATTATAAGAACTTCTCAACTTTAATTTTACAACTCAACAAAATTGTTAAATGTCAAAGAAAATTCAAACTTTTTTCATTGCGAAAGTAGGATATCCTGTCAGACGTTACTTGAAATTGTGGCACAAAGAGTTTAACCTCAATTAAAGTATTCAAACAAACGTGATTCTCTGTATACACCTTTATCCATTCTACCAATACCTAGTACATTCCGCACACTGAGTGCGGATCCAGAATTCAGACGAAAAAGGGGCAGTTTTGTACTTTATATTTTGTTCTGAATATAATAAAAAAAATTAACTAAAAAATACAAAAACTTTTGCAAATGAATATTCTTTGTACCTAAAAATATAATTGAAGGAAAAATTAAGATAAAAAATAGTTTTAATGAAAAGGCTCGAAGACGGTAAACCTGACAAGGTATACAATCATGAGTGATTGAATTCGATTCAAATATTTTTTTAAATTTTTCTCCATGCTTCATTTCTGTGGGTTTGTAATATGTACCTACCTTTTGTTCTTAGGCTGAGGTATGCTCGTCAAATTCGGATCCTAGGGTCTTATTAAAGGAAGCACACTTGGTATGGTAGGTATGTTTCGCAAGAATTGTCTGGCAAACTATCGATTCGTGTTCTACAAATTACATTTCGTTTTTTAAATGATGTGACAAATTATCCTTTAGAATTTTTCATCTATAGTTTTTTGTTGGATAGGGTTTTTGAAGGTTGGAAATTTTTAATTTGGCATTTTTGTTTTTTTGCTTTTTTTATTTGGCCTTTTTATATTTCGCTTTTTTTATTTAGCATTCAAAATTTTTACTATTAAATTACGCGAAATTTCGGGTGCATTTGAACACCTTACAACAGTCCAAGCTAAAAAAAAAAAAAAAAACTGTGTGAGTGCGGGGTTCACGGTTAAGTTGTGTAAACATTAAAATTCGTCCAAGTGCCGGAGATTTGTAACTGAACGTACCCAATTCGCAATTACAACGTAAGGTGTGACAAGTAATGTGGGACACGAAACGTAATACACGTAAGGCTACTGTTTTTAGTTTAGTTACCCTACATGAAAAATTAAATTGGCAATTTAAAATTTAAAGATCTCGATAATGGCGCCACCACCTTGAAATCAACCATAGACATTTCTTCTTCGGTCAGTTTCGGATATTAGCGTGTATCGGATACAGCGACAACGAGGATTAAGATATATCGTCGCTGTAGATCGAATACCTTGTAACCCAGAAAAGTGAATTTTTCAGGAGAAACAAAGAACTTGACATAAAAGTATATTATAAATTTCAATGGGGCGATCAAAAACAAAGTGCTTTTGACCATCTAAAAAAGTGTCTTACGAACAAGCCTGTACTCGTTCTGTACGAACCATCTGCGGATCATGAATTGCCCTGGTATACGAGATATTTCCGCAACAAAAACGCATGGGGCGATACGATGTATTGCTATTTATGTGTTTAGCTTTGACACTATTGTTCTTAAGCTTACAAGGTTTTTTCATTAGATCCGGAAAGTTGTTTACCTACTATAAAAGTGCATCATTACCCAAAAAGTGTGGGTTACGAGGTATTCGATCTACAGCGACGGTATAATGTTACTGTAAAATCTACTGAAATTCAAGAATTTCCGTGTAAAACTTAGAATTTTTCAGCTCGTATACGGCAGCTCATGTTTATGATATTCATTTAAATATATTGAAGTATGTATGTATGTAAACAAATGAAACTATACAAATTGTTTGTAGCTCGTTTCACCAACAACGGTTTTATTTATTCAATTCAACTTCATTTTTTCTAACAATTTAATTTGTATAGGTATTTAAAATATCAAGTAACTATATATTATTTTTCATATTCTAAAGATATTTTCATAACCCTTATATGATAATAATATTATTTATTTCTTTATATGAATGTTTATCTTACATTAATTTACACATCATGGAAAAAACTTAGGTATATGCTTTCCGTATAATGAAAAGAACAACAAACAGTATATATTTATATTGTTTTACTAAACTGCTTAATTTTATATTTATGTTTTCTTGTCCATATATTTATGTATATTTTTGACTATAATGCTCATATTATTATAATTAGCGTTATTTGTTTAAGTTACTTTTAATTTTTGTATTAGATTTTATTTTAATACTTTTCGGACTATTTGGGAAATGAAATTTGCATGCACCACAAAGGTTTCGCTTCAACTTTCAGTAAATGTTGTGACCCGAAGAATTGGTTTACCACACCATAATACGAAAAAATTCAACTGTTACAAGTTTAGCAGTTGAATTACTTTTAGACAGTCTTGATCGGCAATCATTCCACAATTCGATGATCACGATGATCGTTAAAATAAAGTTTAAAATGCGAATGCCAAAAAAATGCAAAAGAAATCCCTAAACCTTAAACGCAATTGTAATCTTAGCTTAACGTCGGAATGATATCGCCCGTCGATAATCGACTTATCGAATAAGTACCCAGACCACCATAACACATTTAATGCAATTTTTAGTGAAACTTTGAAGTGTGCACTTATTATCAGTATCGCATGATAATCCGAAAGATGAATTTTAAATTTAATAACCACCTTTAATGTTATAACAGTATTTTTAAACTATGATTAAGAATGGATTATGATTGTTTTAACAAATAAATACATATATTGGTCACATTAGTTTGTTCAATTTCTTTGTAACAAGACTTTTCCTAGAGTATAATAAACAGATGGTACGTACATTTATTAAGTTATGTATATAAAGAGTTTGATATTACATTTATAAGCACAAGATCCTGTGGTAAATACATTTTATATATTTTTTATATAACAATTTTTTGTTTTATTTTTACTGGAAATTTTTTTTAACTTTAAATTGTGTTTAATTTTTGACCCCGTACCAGCTTTTATAAGTGATAGTAATAAGTGTTAATATATATGTATTTGATAAATGTATGTAGGTATAAGGTATTATGTTATTTTTATGTATTGTGTAGAATTTCCAATCCAATATGTAGGTAATATTTGTTTGATTTTTTTTATGTGTAGGTATATATGTTTGTAGTATATTATGTTTGAAAAAAGTTATATTTCAATATAGTTATTGTCTTAACTCACACAATAACTCTTCGGAAGATTTTCCGATTGAAGATTTTTCTGTGAAAACATAAATTAAAAAAGAAAAAAAATATTTATTTATTTATAAAACGTATCGTAATCACATAAATTAAAATATATTTTTCAAGTTATTTCAATACCCTGTACAACGCTTTTGTATATAACGAATATAATTATGTAAACTATTAAAGGAATGTTTTACAATTTGTTTTGGAGGCATATAGATTTTATTGTTAAAATACAAATTTTTTTTGTAGTTTATATTTATTTTTATAATTTATAAAATTTTTAAAACTTTGGTTTCTTGATTGAGTTTGCAATTCTCGTAAGAAACAAACATCTAAGAGAATAATTTTTTCTACTATTGTTTAAGCAAAAACTTTATTTGTTTAAATATATCATTCAAATATGTGCAGCTGTTTTATTTTTGTGTATTTCTTATATTTTATAAACATTTATACAATAATACTTTATCTATATGAGCTATGAATGTAGGTATATATTTATATGTAATTTATACAGAATATTGCGTATACTGTTTTATTTTACACTTTTGGTCCAGATACAATAATTCTGCTTGACTTATATGATTTAACAAATCTCTTCTTTGCTACACTACGTATGTATTAAACATAATTTTTGTTATTGCCTTAATACAAAAATTCATTGCACAAACGAAATGTTAGTTATTTAGTTATTTATGCAAGAACAAGTAATTTAATTAAACATACATTTAGACGATTTGACGAATATATTAAATTAAATGGCAAAAATTATATTACTTCCTACTTCTTTTCACACCTTCAAAATCTCGATGCCAAGCATACGATTTCCATCGATTTTCCAGATCCATCGGTTGATGAATTTTTTGGCATTTTATATGAATCAAAAAATATCTTTTAAATCTCTTACATTTGCTACATGCATATTTGTTTTGTTTTGAAACTGAACTGCTTGCCAAGTACTCAGGAATAATTTTTGGTTAATTTGTGACAAAGCAAAATTAGCGAGGATTCTGAAATATAAACTGACCAATTAATAAGCACGTTGCCTCCGTCGAATTAAATTTTTTTAGTAGTAAAAAAAAATGTTAATTTTTGCTGCCGAATCATGTTCACGTAATTATGATTGTTGAGTTCTCTTGCATTGTATTTCTAAAATACGTATTTGGAAAAATGTTAACTCGTATGTGTATTTGGGTACTTAACACTGTAGCTACTCATTTTTTTTATTTTATATGCGATTTATTTTTTTAAGCGTTAAAAATGAAAAATACTGAGTAATAAAAACATAGCTTATATTATTTCTCGATAGAGTTTAAATTCTAAAATTTAAATTGTGTAATTTTTTTAGAAGAAGATTGATTTTAAGGGTGATAAGTAGAAAACCTTTATAAGAACATCAAAGTAGCTTATTAATGCAGCGTGTAGTTTTAATATTTTGTTTAAAAACTTAAAACATAGCCTTACGTATGTACATATATGTATACTTGAACATATTATCTACAATATCTTCAATTTTTGGATGAAAAAGTTGGGAGAAGAAAACCAGCAGTTAACAGAGCATATTATATATTAGAAGCGGAAAAATTTAATATCCTTAAAAATGTAAGGAAATTGCAATTAAAAAGGGGTACTTTAAAGTTGAAATATAATTTTTCCAAATACTTTAATTTATTCGAAAAACTCAGGGTTTTAAAAAATGGTTTTACGTTTATTAAATTTTTTAAACTGACCAAACAACGCATAGAAAATTTGCAGCCATTCAAATTTTCGCGAAAATCCCAAATAGTCAGTCATGCTAGATATACAGAACACAAATAAATAATAAAATATTACTTGTTTTTGCATTTTAAGTTCCTTAAAATAACAACAAAAACAATAATACATTTTGCAAAATATAATATATTTTTAATGCTAAAGAAGTTCTAGTTATATAGAAATACATGTATAGATAAAAATAGATATTATATTTTTGTTTTTTTTTTTTTTTTTGTAGTAAGTTCCCATAAATTGTCAGATCTTAATTTTATATACAATACAAATAATTCAACATTACGAAATTATTGATTTACTAGATATTTTGTTTAAATTTAAGAAATTAGTAAATTTATTTAATAACAATTCAATGCTTAAATTTAGGTTCATATTCTTTTATTCTAGACATATAATATTGATATAGAGAACTTTTTTAATTATATTATTATAATTCTTTAAGACTTTCTTATTTTTGTTTTAGAAATTGATTTATTTAGAAGGTTAAGCGAACAAAGCATAAGCTATGAACACAATACAAGCAATTGCATTCCCAAATATATAAAATCATTAGATGTAAATTATTTAAATGCTGGTGGCTTAGCTTATTTTAAAAATATTTCCATTTATATTTAAACAAATTTTCTTTGGAGTAATTTGAGCATATATGTATAGTAACCGGGTTTGTTTTTTTTTTTTGAAAAGTAAAAAACCAGCTCAGCAAATTTTCATACGAAAAAATTACATATACATTTTTTGTTTTGTTTGTAATCAATAGCCGTGTTTAGGTGAAAGTGTATATAGCAAATCTGCAAAATTTTTATTACACGCAAACAATAAAAAATCATTTTTTGTTTTGTGAAAAAACGATAACACTTTTTTTATAGTTTGTTGTAAAAAAATTTCTGAACTGGCTATTCACTTTTTCAAAAAACAGAGCTTATAACAAAGTATTTTATAATCACTTTTTTTATTGTTTGCGTATACAAATTTACTCAGCTGGCTATTCACTTTTTCAAAAAAAAAAACACTACTATTAATTAGGTTTTCAATTTATATAGAATTAGAATGTGTATCATTGTTTTTGATAGATTTCATATTTATATTACTAAGATTCATCTCTCAGAATTTGCACACTTAATTTCAACACCCTCAAGGTTTAAATGAAATTAAAACACCAAAGACAGTGGGTGTTTTGGGGAATTCTTAAAACCGTGTTATTAAATATTCACACAATTCACGAACTTCGTACCAGAAGTTGGTCTCTGCATCAAGCTATGAGATTTTTTGAATTATGGTTTGAATAAGTTTAAACTTTAAAGAATAGTATGCTGATGATGCGAAATGAAAAATCCCATACAAAAATGACACAGCGAAATTATAAACGAAAAATTTCAACGAGCGAAATTGATAATTATAGGAAATTATTTGGAAAAGTTTCTGCTTCTTTTACGCACTGAATTATTTGCAGTAAAACACAAACAAATTTCGTTAACGCCTCATCCGAAAAACTCTCCATTCATATTTTTCCGAAATCTTTTCGTTGTCGATTTGGAGACTAAAGGAAATTTTCGTTTCGCTTCACCTGCCTACAAGGCTTAAGAAGATGCCGATCAAATAAAAAGTGGGAATTTTACAAATGTTTTATATTCAAGGATTACGTAAGTAAAGCGCATTTTGTGTGACTTAAATACTTGAAATGCTTTAGGTTAGAAACGCAGTTATGATTTTCAGTCCTTGCGATTAAAAAATCGCCAGAAAAATCAAACAAATAATTCAGTTTATAATATAATAATAATAATTTTAACTATATGCCAGTAAGAGACCTAAGGTCTTTTTCTGCCTAGAGTGGGGCTAGAACCCACACCTCTAAGTTAGCAGTCAAGCACTATACATCCACTGCGCCATTGCCACCCGCCATTAGCGTACAGTTTTCTCAGTATCATGTGCGGTCACTCCCGTTGACTCTCATGTGTTTTCCATTTTTTCGCGCTATCGAAATCACAAGTGTGTTCCTAGCCTTAGAAATAAACAGTTCTGAATTCTTTTTTATAAGAACTAATGTGAAAAAAATGGAAGTTATCAACTGTGTTACCAAAATGTGTTTTTAAAGTCTCAAATTCAATATTATGTAAGAGTATATTCTATAAACAAAATATAGAGGGACTTTGTGCGGATTTTACTATTCAAATCAATTTTCCAAATATTAATACACAAAATCTGTCCACTGTACATCGAGCTACATATATAAAAATATTCGATTATTTCTCAAATATTTTTTTTTACAACTTGTTAAACATTTAAATGCATATACTGAAATCTTTCTCCTAAATACCTTAGATATGTATGTGTATGTTAAATGTGAATTATGTTTATTTACTCGCACTGTCTTATTGCAATAATATGTTCTGTGATAACGAGAAAAATCACCCAGCAAGTGAACTTTACATACACTATAAATTTGTTCATTATAAAGGTAGATGCAAATTGTTCAATCATTACTTTAGCTTGACTAAAAAACTGTTACCTGTACAAATAACATTACGACTGTTTTTTTTAACATTTGGAACATAATTACCTATGTATGTACATATTTTTATTTTCAAAAGAAACCCTTTTTTACCGAGCAAAAACAAAGTTATTATTACTATTATTTGAAAATTACTTCATTTTTCTAGGAACGATTTATGTAGTTTGTTCAATATTAAATTTATTCAAATTTTGTTGATTTCAAAATTATAATCAAAATCCTAATAGTAATTGGATAGCAATGAGTTTTACCAAATATTTCAAACGCAAAGATTACGGTAGTTTTTATGCAACAATTTGTTTTTTTTTGTTTTATCTTTTATTTTTTTTTTGTGCATCTCTTAGATAACCTGGACCGTTTTATGTTGCAACAAAAATTTCGCAGTTCCCGAGATCCCTTTGAAGGTGATCCTTTCAAAATTCAGTCTTTGAACTTTCGCTATGCAGATAAACCTATATTCTACCCAATAAGCAATCGTTCTAAATCTTTCGAAAATGCTGAAAATTCTCATACGCAAAATAGATTCTATAACCAACCCAACTATCGTTATCGTTCTGAAAAAGAAAACAAAGCGTATGATAATCCAAAACAATCTCCGATATTAAAAAACGCACGAAAATCTTCATCTTTTTATTCATTTTCTGGTATTTCAAGACCTGAAAACTTAGCTTCTAATACATTTCAACGAGGGCTTAATTCAGTTGTTAGAAGAAATGATTTCAATCGATCAAGGTCTTTTATTGATCAACCGATTTCAGTTCCATTTACTGAAGAAGTTGCTGTCCCAAATCATCAAACTGATGTTCTGAAAAAGAACATATTGAAACCTAAAAACATCATTGGAATAAAAAAAAGAACAGATTCAATGCCGGCAATTAATGTTGATCGTAGTGGTGGGTGTAAAATAACTATAAAGATCAATGGAGTTCCCAGTAATCAGGTTCACATAAATGAAAATGTTGAAAATTGTGATTCTTTCCAAAACAGGACAAAATCAATAGGGAACCCTTCTACGCCTGAAGTAACTTCACCATATGAACTAAAACCCTCTAGATCTTATGTTATTCATAGGGATGGTGCTCCGGGTGATACTTGTTCCGAACAAAGAAAATCTTCGAAAAAACTTTTACGGGAATCTTCAACTCATTCCATGATTCCACATAAAGAAGAGAAGGACACATTTAAGGTGTTTAAGAAATCTTCATCAGAAGCAGATACAATTGGAGCCTTCTCAAGATTAAGATTAAATAGTGGTCAGTCAAATTCATCAAGAAAAGTCTCTCAAAATGTTTGTTTGGAGAATTCAGCTCGAAAAAAACCATTTACGCAGAGGACGTTATCAAGAATAAATTTTGAAAAGCAAGCTTCTATGTTGGAAAAAATTCTCTCGAACAATTCAATTGTTGTACCGACAAAAAAAAGCTTTCTTTTAACAAAATCAAAGTCAGTTCTTGATCAGAGGTTTACACCATTACCAATGTCAAGGAAATACACTTCTGAGAATACCAATTCAAGAACTCGCTGAAACAATTTGTTATATTTTAATATTTAAGATAGGGTTTTGCTGGAAACGAATTTTACTTGCGCAAATCCAAATAGTTTATACTTCGAGTAAAGAGGGTGAGTTAATTAAAAAAAACCAAATCACAATACAGAGCGAATTCGTGTGAGTAAAATTCGTTAGCATCGGAACCACAGCCTCAAGAATTTTTGATGTAAATGCATTTAGAGATTTGTACTACCATTATACTTGTTTATTACATTAAAAAATAATATTTATTATTTTCACAAATCTAAGCTTTAAAATATAGAATTCGGGAAAATATATAAATTAATAATTTTGCTGTTTTGTATATCAATGATGAAATTTCAATTTTAATGGAGTTCAAGTAGTGTCCTGCTACACTAAGCAAACCAAAAAAATTTGGTGTTTTTATAAGTAAAAATTATTCGATAAACGAAATATACGAGTATTATCTAGAGAACCCAATTAGGAGGTTTGTTCCCTCCTTATTAATCTAAACTCTAAAGTGGAAGTATTTACTCTGATTAAGCATTTAGTAGAATTCCAGTGCACTTTAAATGGGTAACCGAACAACCATTATCGCATTGAAATGGAATGCAATTCAATTTCTATCCTTCCCCTTAATTCTGCAATTTTATATCTATACAGACTTATTTACAGACAGTAAAAATGATTTTAGTAAAGAGAGTTTTTTATCTTCTTACTTTAACCATAGTTCACAATATTTAAGGAAGTATATTTTGAGTTTTAATTTCCATTCAATTCTGTACATGTTTTAAAAGAGACTATTCGAAGAGTAAATTCGATTGTATATTGTTTGTGTTAAGTCTCTTCGAGCAGCCGATCTGAAAATTTCTTTGTTTTTTTTATAATTAAATGTTATGGAACCATCAAGATCGGAGACAATCAGAGATGCAAACATCAAAATAATCGCTATGTGTCGCATTAATTCGCAACTCCTATTATTCTGATTTTGACATACATATGAGCGCTGATTTTATGTTATTTGGAAAAATTTACGATTTATCAATACGAACAACTATGTAGGTATGTAAAAAATGAGTAAACTTCGTACAAATCGAAGAGACCGATCTGATTGGATACGATAGATGGATTGTTGAGATTTAAATTGTCCAATTAAAATTAGAAATGGATTTCGAAAAAAAACTGACTGAGAAAGTTAAAAACAGAATCTGTATTAAAATTTTTTACAATACAAAAATCAATCTGTGAACCTTCAATTACTAATGAAGATGAACAAAATTAAACAATTAATTCTGTTTAAGTGGAGTGATTGAATTATATGTTCAAGGGACCTCAACTCCTAAAAGCTTTTAGCACAGGTGCGACAGTGCGCTCATCAGCTATAGATGCTGTTTTACCTTTCTAAGTCGCAAATTTTGGTCGATGTTTACCGGCTCATATAAAATTTACAGTATGTTCATGCTACGATTTTTATAAGAGTCGAAACATCGATCAAAATTTGTGAGAATACGACAGTATTTAACTGATAAATCGTATTTTGGGTTGAATTTTTAATTGAACCTTAAATCACTCCAACATAGGATGTGAATGTGCTTTAAAGTATTAATAGTTAAAAATTAAGGTATATTTCTAGTCTAGTTGTATCGAATTCATATTTTCCGTATAGATTAGGCTCATTCTGTGATGGAAACACCTACACCGCAAACTATTATAATATTCATTGATCTATAAGTGACAATTCGAAGTGTGAAGAAATGCACAGAATTTCTGTTCCACATACGCCCCAGTGAACCTTTAAGTTAAGTAATCAGATTTTCTAAGCCACATCATAAATAATCTACATTTTAATTATCTCAATTTGACTAGCAACATTTTGTACCCTTCTGTTTAGGGAGTAATGAATAAAATAGTATTCATTGTGTTTTTTCGACATTCATCAACTAATTTGTAACCATTAAAATTTTAAAGTTGTTTTTAATTTTCTATTCATAAAAGCGAGTAAAGTAGTTCTCTTCAGTGGCTACAACAATATATGTATGTTTAAACTTAAATTAAGCTTAGTAACATTGTTTTTTAATATTTATAGTT
Source organism: Epistrophe eligans (assembly GCA_951394125.1). Lineage (NCBI taxonomy): Eukaryota > Metazoa > Arthropoda > Insecta > Diptera > Syrphidae > Epistrophe > Epistrophe eligans. Next base: position 49,345,899 of record OX596030.1, read on the forward strand.
TTTTTTAAAGACAAATTCTAATTAAATAAATGTATTTATGTGAATTGTAACCAGGTGCATATTTTAATTATTTAATAACCAACAGTACTATTTTTTATTCTTAACTTTAGATGATATTATAAACTTAAAGATTATATGTATTTGTTTGTTTATTTTTTCTCATGCGAATTTTTTCATAAGACGGTGGGATTCAATCCGCTTTGAATATAAATATATTTTTTTTAAAAGAATTCACAAAATTTTAAAGCGGAAATAATAAAAAAAACATAGGATTACATATGATATTCCTGATATTATTGGTTGAAATATTTTGTTTTGTAAATGAGTTTTTTTTTTAATGAAAATTTAAGTTGTTAGTTCATCTTACCTAATTGTATTATTCTTCATCAACGTTTTGATATGTGACATATCGAATTGAGGATCTCTCGCCAATAATTAAGGACTGAAAACAAAACAAAATAAATATAATTTATAGTATTCAGATACGCACTGTAATTGATATTTTTTTAACTAAGAATGAGTAAGATTAATTAATGGTGGGATGAAGAATGCAGGCAGAAAAAAGAAGAAGTAAGAAAAGAATTAAGGAGATGGAAGAAAGGTAGCGGTACGAAAGAAAAATACAAGGAGAAAAAAAGAAAATATCAAGCGATTATTGAGAAAAGGAAAAAGAAGAAACAAGATGATAAGAGAAATTGAAGAGGCCAATACTGAAAACAAAGTGTGGGAAATAATAAATAGAGAAAGAAAGAAGAGAAAGAAAATGGGGGAAGGGATTGAAGAAGAGGAATGGAAAAGATATTTTATGAGCTTAATTGGAAGGATGGAAGAAAGAGTGAGAATGGGAGCAGAGGGAACAATAAGAGCGGGAGATGAGACTGAAATTAGCGAAGAGGAAATCGGAGAGGTAGTGAAAAAATTAAAAGAAGGAAAAGCTATGGGTATAGATGGAATACCGAATGAGGCGTGGAGATATGGAGGAGAATAAGCGATGTAGGTAGCATGGCAGATATGCAGAAAAGTGTGGAGTGGAGACGGTTGGCCGGAGGGGCGGAAAGAGGGGGTGATCGCGCCGATATTAAAGAAAGGGACAGGAACAAAGGTGGAGGAATACAGAGGAGTAACACCCATGCCATCGCTATATAAAATATATGCGGCGGTTTTAGCGAAGAGGCTAGAGGAAGAAGCGAATGAAAAAGGAATGATACCACCAAATCAAACGGGTGTTAGACGAGGAGTAGGAACGATAGACAATGTATATGTGCTGAACTATGTGCTGAACAGAGAGGTGGTAAAGGAGAAGGGCAAGCTAGTGGCTTTGTTTATAGATTTAAAAGCTGCATTTGATTCAGTAGATAGAAAAATTATGATGGAGGCGTTGGAGAAAAGAGGAGTGAGAGAAGGGCTCAGGGAAAGAGTGGGGGAGGTCTACGAAGAAACGACGAGTAGAGTGAAAGCGGGAGGAGAGATGGGGGAAAGATTTTGGACGGGAAAGGGAGTAGGGCAGGGGTGCCCAATGAGCCCAATTCTTTTTTTTATTTATTTATTATTTCGTTAAAATCTAACGTTAACAATAGTTCTTATAATCTAATATCATAATTTACAATTATTATTAAACATTGTTGAAAAACATAAGTTTAAATTTATTACATTTTTTATTATCATTTACAGATTCTAAACAAAAATGAAATTCGTTATAAATTGTTATTAATTGATTGAATGGGCTACATACACCATAGTTTGATCTGCTAAATATATGAATAATAGGTTGCTGTCGCCTTAAACTTGAACGACTGAAACTGAAATTTAATTTACTTAGAACTGATGGTAATGATATCGAACCATTAATAATCCCAACAATAAAACAAAATTGTATATACTTTCTGTGGTTAGTCAAAGAAGGGAGGCTGATCAAAGCTAGTCTTTGAGAATAAGGCGGAAGTAGATTTTCCCTTGCCCATGGAAGAGACCGAAGACAGAAACGCAGAAACCTTTTTTGGATCGCTTCAATTCTTGTAACATGTATTGAGTAATAAGGTGACCATACTACACAGCCATATTCTAGAATTGGTCTAACAAACGAAATAAATAGAAGTTTAAGAACATAAGGGTCCCGAAAATCACGACCGAATCTTTTAATGAATCCAAGAACCCTATTGGCTTTTTTAATTATATAATTTAAATGATCATTAAATGATAATTTGGAATCTAGAATAATACCTAAGTCAGAAAACATAGAAACCTTACATAACGGACAAGAATCAAACGTATAGTTGTACAAAAACGGAGATTTTTTACGTGTAAAACTCATAGTTTTACATTTGTCAACATTTAAAACAAGTCGGTTTTTATTGCACCATTCCCTAAATATTGTTAAGTCTTCTTGTAATAATAAACAGTCAGAGGAGGATTTTATACTTTTGAAAAGCTTAATGTCATCAGCATAAACAAGGACAGACGAATTTTTTAAGTTTGAAACCAAGTCGTTAATAAATAAAACAAATAAAATAGGACCTTAGTGGCTGCCCTGAGGGACGCCAGAATTGACAACAAATTGAATTGAACTTTCATTACGAAACAAGACAGAATAACGACGATTTTTTAAGTATGAAGAAATCCAATTTATAAAATTGTTGTTAAATCCTAGATGGTATAGTTTTATAATTAGTGTATTGTGACATAGCTTGTCAAAGGCTTTACTAAAGTCAGTAAATACGCAATCAACTTGCCCGCGTTTTTCAAATACATCTAGACAAAAGGACACGAAGTTAAATAAATTAGTAACAGTGGATCTCTTTTTGACAAAGCCATGCTGGCTATCACAAATAATAGAACTACAATGAAAAGAAAGAACATTACTCACAATTGACTCAAACAGTTTAGGTATCACAGATAGTTTAGCAATGGGCCTATAGTTCATTATTTCATTCTTTGGGCCTTTTTTATGTATGGGAATAATAAATGAACTTTTCCAGATATCAGGAAAAATTGAACTTTTTAAGGATGCATTGAAGAGAACACATAACGGATATGACAAATAACTTGCTGACGGCGGATATAGAAGATGAATTGAGCAAGGGGAGGGATAAAAGTAAGAAGTAAGAAGAGTTTGCTCGTTAGCATACGCAGATGATGTGGTGGTAATGGCTAAAAATGAATCAGAGATGCAAAGTATGATAAGAAGACTGGAGAAGTGTATCGAAAGGAAAATACTAGAAGTAAACGTGGGAAAACGAAAGTGATGAGGTTCAGGAAAGGAGGAGGGAGGAATACAACAGTAGACTGGAGATGGAGGGGAAAGAAAATAGAAGAAGGAAAAGAATTTAAATACTTGGGGTATGTGTTCAAAAAGAATGAAGGGCAGGAAGCACATATAAGGGACAGAATAAAAAAGGCAGCAGCGAGGTACCTCAATGGACACTAGGGGTAGAATGGCAAACTCTAGGATACATGGTGAGAGAGGAAACAAAAAAAGATAAGATAACGATAAGAGCAGGGAAAAGGAAGCGAGATAGCAAGGGAATGTTTAGAAGAGATGAGAGAGAAAGAGGGGGATGGAAGCGAGAGAGGATCACCGTGGGAACATGGGCGAAAGAGAACGAGGGGAAGGGAAGGAAGAGTGAACAGTACGACAGGATACGAGAGAGTAGAATGGGAAGACAGAAGAGAGAAGGAGAAGGAAAGACGGGAACTAATAAAGGAATCCAGATATAACAGGTGGTATAAAGAAGTAATGACCGAGGGGATCCCGCAATATCTGAAAGCAGGATGGAAAAAATGAGGGATATAATGTACGAAGGAGGGAGGGGGAAGAGTGGATAAAGGCACTAGAGGTTGTGAGAAGGAGTAAAGAGAGAGGGAGGGTTTCCCTTAGGGGAAACAATAAAAATACAATACGAACTAATTTTAGCATGTTTTTTGATTAAAAAAAAAAACTGTTAGTTGATTTTTTTTATTTTTTATTACGTGATTATGTGTAGAATAAATCTAAGCTGATATTCGAGACGAATTACATTTTACAACTTTTTTTTTAATCTGTAAAATAAAATTTATTTGAAGTCGATATTTCTATTCGTTCTGGAGATACGGTGGACAAAAAAATGTATTACGTACGTAAGAATGTAAGTACACACACACATATAGACATCTTTCTAAAACTGTTGAGATAAGTCAAACATTTTGATTCGACAAATCGAACCAATTACAATAACTTTAATGGGAAAGTTAATAAGGCCACAAAACTATATACATATGGAAGACAATAACATTGAAAATTTTAAAAATTTAGGCTTTTCTTTCAATGTTTGGGGCGTTATTTCCTTTTTTTGAGGCCTTATTTCGTAATTAAATATGACCCCAATATTAAGTTGGGGGTTTAATTTCATTTCATTTTTTTGGGTTTAATTTCAAAATTTTTGTGTCTTATATCATTTTGTTAAAACATCATTGTCTCATAAAATATCGTCAATTTTGTAAGCTATTCTGTTAATGCTAAAAAAGCAACATAATAGCTGACAAATATCATGCTATTTTTTTTTCAGTAATTCTCTTGCAAAAAATCTGTCAATTCTGTCCGTCTGTCTATCTGTGTGTCCTGTCCTTTCGGTTGCAGCCTAAAAGGGTGGGTTGATTTCCTTTAAACTTGATATATAGCTGGCATTCCTCCGACAAAAAAAATATATGCATATATAAGTTCAAAGGCAGTAAGTATCTAGAATTGTACCTATAGGTGCACCTTTGACATATTTTTTATGAACTCAAAGTATACAAGGATGTACTTTCTTTTGAAGGTTTAATTATATGTGTGTACTTTTTTGAAATGCTAAATGAATAAATAAAGATTTTCAGTAGGTAGGAACATATGTTTCAATGAAGGAACTGCATTACATATATACATTACATATATTATACATTACATATACATTACATATATTATCCTGGTACCTATTATATAGCGGCTTAAATGTCCATAAGAGTCTATAGCCTATTCAATGGCTTTTTCACCGAGATTATTACGATTACTAAAAACCAAGGTGCAAAATTTTATACACTTTAGAACGATGTTAAAGCCTTTTTATCATACTAAAAATGCTTTAACATCGTACTAAATCGTTTAAATTTTTGCGCTTAAGCTTTCATATCATCATTGTTTATTTTATGGAGACATTCGAGCCGAAAAACATTTAATTTAATAATTTTTAAAAGTTTTGTTTTTTTCGGTTTAAAAAAAAATTATCAATAGAATATTTTTACAAACTTTATACCAGTTCTTTGCAACGTCATGTCATTGTGATTGGTATAAAATTAGCCTGGCGTCGAAGTCAGTTTTGATTGTCGAAATATTCGAGACAAGAAATATTTTTCAAGAATATTTAGTAGTTTCTGGTAGTTTGTTTGCTTAAAAAAAATTATCAATTGAATTTTCTTAAAAAATCTATGAGTAATCAAATAATGGTATCGTGTCTATGTTCTCAAAATATCCGAGCGGTAAAGTATTATTGATAAATTTGTATTAGTATTATTTTGCAATTTTTTTTGTTTAAAAAAGTTATGGCAATATATGTCGAATAAAAAAAAAAAAACATTGTGCGTTTTAGAGATATTCGAGCTGAATTTTTAAAAGTTTTGTTATTCATTTTATCTTTGGTTGAACGAAAAATGCTGTAAATGGAATGTTTCTACTAACTTTATCATTTATTATTAACTACGTCATTTTGTGTAGAACAAAATTAGGTTGGCTACGAAATTAGTGATTATAATCAAGATATTCGATTCAATGATTTTTAGTATTGTATTTCAGTTTTTTTGCTTTAAAAAAAAACTGTCAATTGATTTTTTTGTACAACTGTAGTACCGGTACTAGTCCTTAAGATAGTACCTGGTTATTATACCAGTTGTTAGTATCCAAATCGGTACCAAGTGATTTCTTCACACAAGTACTAGGTAATAAATACATTTTTTTGTTAATTTTGTTTTCATTTTATTTTTTTTTTCAATTTTGTATATTCGAAATTTTAAGATTAAATTTTTTGCTCCGGAAAAACGCGTTTTTACGGCTTTTGGATGACATATGGATCGAAATATTGAATATGTCAAAATTATAGTTTGAGTAATTTGACAGTTTATGGCTTGACAGATAAATAAGATGTCCAATTCCATTGAAGGATGGCTATAATACCGATGGAATAAAAAACCTCTCAAAATCAGAAATTTGAGAAATTGAGATAAAGGTCAACGCAAGTTATGTTGACACGCTAAAAAATTGTGCCATGGCAACGTTGAGATGCAGTTATCCCGCTGACGAGCATTATGTCAATGCGTTCTAACTGCGTTGATCGGTGATTACACGGTCTCACGCCGTTGACCCTAAAATTCATGTCAAAGCGAGTGTCAATCCATTGACGGTATGTTCTGCGTTAAAGCTCACAAGCCTTGACAACTTTGGGTTAAAATTTGACGTCATTTTGACGTCAGTCAATGTGTTGACCATTTACGTCGATCGTCTAATCGTAGCTTAACAATGCCGACTGGCAACGATTGTGCTGAAGAATTACCGACGCGAGCGCTGGACTGCATTCATTGGATAGGAATATTCCAAAACTTTAATTACTTTTGATGCGAAGCAAGACCGAATGCTTTTTGTTGTTCTATTTCGTCCAAACAACCAGTACATTCGTCTTGCATACGTAGGTCTCCAAATTCTGCAATCAATTTGCGCTCCTCGTCATAATGTTGCTTGGGCATGGAAAAGTGTTTGAATTGATACTTCATTGAGAATGAGTTCCAAAGAAACACAATAAAGAAAGAGCTATGTAAATAGATTACAGAGAGCAAATTATGCTGAAGGGTATTCTAAAACATTTTATTTAAAAATATCACTATATATTTTCAATTAATATCAAAATAATATCTATTTCAAAATAGAGCCAAAATCTGAATTAGACCAGTTTTAGACTTATTAAGTTCCTAGTACCACTTTGCGAACTTAGGTCCGGTATTAGTGATGTGAAGAATTGCTAAGGTACTAACTTTTCGCTGAGACCGAGTATCAGAGCTAGTACCGGGTCTAGCTAGACTGGGTACTAGGTTGGCTTAGTACTTCTGCAGTAGTTACAGTATTGTGTGTAAAATAAAATTATTCCAGAGTCGATTGCTTTGTTTGTTTTCGAGATATTTGAGTCGAAAAAAAAACCTTTTTTAAATTTTTTTAGTGGTTTAAGTTTGAAAATTTGTTAATTTAAAAAAAAAAAATAACTGTCAATTGACTTATTCCAAAAACCTTATCAGTTATTTACTATACGTCACTGTATATAGAATACAATTAGGCCGGCTTCGAAACTAGTGTTTAGTCTTAAAATATTAGAACCGAAAAACGTTTTTCAGCAAATTTAAGCATGTTTTTTTATTAAGAATTTTATTAAAAAAAACTGTCCGTTAATTTTTTAAATTTTTTTTTCAACTCTTCATTACGTTATTCCGTGTAGAATAAAATTAACCTGAAGTCGATGACAATTCTTGTTCTCGAGACGAAAGATTTCTTACAACTTTTTTTTTTTTAATTTATGAATGTAATAATATAACCATTAATTGAATTTTGTTGAATATCCTCTCTGCACTCCATGACGTTATTATCTGTGAAATAAAATTTAGTTGTTGTCAATATCTCTATTCGTTCTCGAGATTCAGTGAACGATTGAATGTATCACGAACGTATGTACATTACATTTTACATACACACATACAGACATATCTCTAAAAACAATGAATTCGGATTCCTGGGACCTCGAAACGGTGAGATATGTCAAAACTTTCGATTCGACAAATCGGACGAATTACAACAGCTTCCAATGGGAAGTTAAAAATGTCTTAACCTAAATCCAAAGCTATATATGTAAGTCACATTGAACCGTTGCTTGTTATTATTACATATTCCGAAAGCTTTCATTTGTATATAATATTTGTTGAATCCGATGATATTTCAAAATTTTTTATAATGTAATGTTGGATTTACAAGACTGGTAAATTTGCAGTATTTCTGAAAAAAAAACGAAAAAAATGAATATGTCTATTTCGAAATATTGCCAATTTGTCAGTCGTGTCAATCCAGCATAACAAAATCTGATTGATGTATGTATAAAAAGATGACATGTATAAAATTACAACGACGCAAAGTGGCCCGTTTATGCAAAAGTGGATTGCAATAATCATTTTTCGGGTGGGTGTATATTGTATAACTGTATAAAGCAAAACTTTTAAGTTTTTTAATTGCAAAAATGTTTAGACCATTGGCGGAAAAAATTATTAATTTTTTTTTGTGTTGCGTGTAAAAACTGAGGGGAGTACGCGAAAAAACTTAAGTTTTCTTGTTTTGCGATATATTTGTATATCATTAAAATAATTTTTTTTTTTTAATTTAAAAAACTTTTTAATTCAATAATTTGTTAAACACCACTTTGTGTACACTTTTTCAACTTCAACCGCAAATTTCCATTTTCAATTTTTCAATATTTGTTCACATAATCGCAAAAATTCTGCTGCATAAAGCTGTGCTAGAGAGCTTTGGTTTGAAGAAGTCAGCCCATTTTTTTTTTTCAAAATTTTGAGTTTGAAAATAATTTTTGTCAAACAAAAACAATTTATTTTAAAAACAGGATTCATATATGGATTTCTGGCTTTGAAAAAAGGTATAACATGACATTGTAAGTGTTGCCGTTGATGTTTAATATTTTTTATTTTTTTAATTCAAGCCGATAGTTTCGTTTTTAACTCAACGACTTGATAGCCTAGAAAATTCCCTTTAATATAAAAAAAATTGTAACGATATCTGTTTTCAATAAAGAGTTATGATGTTGTTTCTTTGGCCTTCTTTTCCAAAACGATTTGAATATAATAGTTATTTAATATGTGATAGAAACTTCCATAAAATTCTAATTGCGAGCTCACTGAGATTTTTTTCGTGATACGCGCCTTTTTAACTATTTCCTAAGATAGGTTAAAATAAATACTTCAAAAATTAAGAATTATCAAAAATTAAAAAAAAAAATAAATCACCTTGATAACTCGTGTTATTATTTTTTAAAAGATTGTTTTATCTGCATTGTTTGCCTTATTTTTTGTTCAAAATCAACCAATAATTTCATTTAACTAAAAAAAATAAAAAAAGCAAAACAAAAGTAAAAAATTAAAGCATATTATTTATTGATAAAAAATTAAACGAACATAATTTTAATTTCTTAAAAAATAAAAAAATTCTAAGCGCCTTCTATTACAAACGCAGAGTTTGTTTGTACTGTAATATTATCACTTTCAGGTACATTGGAATGCACATTTGCATTATTTTCAATACCAACCTTCTTTTCTTCCTTAGTGGGTGGATTTTTAAGGAATGCAAGTAGTGGTGCATATAAAAAGCACAAAATTGCAATACCAAAAAGCATCCATTCGAATCCAATACTGTTCACAAGAGTTCCACTCAGAGCTGGTCCGACAGCAAATCCCATGCAAAATGCCACATCCCCCAATGCGTAAACACTGCCATAAACCGCCGAGTGTCGAATATCCACTAAGTAACCAAGTTCGGGCATCATGCAAGAGTCAACCATTCCAATGGCGAAACCAAGACCGGCATTTGGTATAATCAGATGATTGATGTGAGTTGCCATAGGAATCTGTTTAAAGTTTTAACTAAAACAACTGAAAAATTAAATTTTTATTTAATCTCACCATGATAAGACAGGAACCAATTATGAGCAATCCTAAGAGTGCCGCCAACCATCTTCCGATTCGGTGACCCAGAGGTCCAAATAGATTTGTTCCAATGAGGTAACTTATTGAAGCCGGTAAAAATGTAACTCCTTGCTCCCAACGACTTGCACCCATATTATCCATCATCCAGATTGGCAAAGAAGGTTCCAGCATTGCGATACCCATATTAGCGAATGTAATGGCCCCTGAAAGAAGACAGATTCATATGAAAATATTGTATCGGTTGATTTTAAACTATAAATGATTATACATATACCTAGACAATAAATTAACTTTTGATTTTAATCGCGACTTCATCTGCGTGAAGTCTTAAACCTCATTTGCATGAAGTATGTAAATAAAAGATTGTATCCATAAAAATATGACTCACCTGCAGCGATCAGAATATAAGGATCACTGATCAAAGCTTTCAAAGAAGGTGGATCAGAATCACAACGTTGAATTGATGGTTGGAGCATGAACAACTGCAAAACTCCATCACCAAGAGCCAAAGCCGAGAGAATCAAGAATGGTGCTGATTTCCCAACAAATTCATACATGATTCCCCCGAAGGGTGGTCCAATCAGTACACCAAGCGCGAGTCCTCCCAAAGCTATACCCATCGCATTACCACGTTCTTTGTCATCGGTGTATCTATCTGCCAACATGCCCATGCCGGATACTGAAGAGCAAGAAGAACCAATACCTTGCAAAGCTCGAGCCAGAAATAAGACACTGTAAGAACGGCCAAATGCAAATACTAAAAAGAAAAACGATATTAATAAAAGAAAGAACATTTAAAACTCTAAAACAAACTTACTGAGCGTTGACAAGAACATAATGATAAAGCCAGCAAACATTGGAATACTGTAGCCAATTCTAGAAAAAAAAAAAAAAACAAATACATTTCATGCAATTTATTTTAAGAGAATTTCCACTTACTTATGCGTCAGGGGACCAACAATTGGATTCACTAAGAGTTGCACAAAGGCCTTTGACGCAAACATTAGCCCAACTTCTACGGTTTCACCCACAAGTTCCTTATGTCGTTCCTCCATTTCGCGATAGAGTGTTGCATTTTCTAAATAACAAATAACACTAAGTATTTAGAAGAAAGACGGAGAGCACAAATGCTGTTATGTCCTTACCAACATCACTTATTGTGGCATACTCAATTTTGGAGGAAGTTGGCAACACCTCATCTTCATTTTTTGAACAAGGGGATAGCGTTGGTGGTGGCGGTGTTATTATTGATAACGGTGTCCTTGGAAAGCTATCAAGCGGAGCATCTGGATGCCGGATATCGTACAGGAACTCAGGGATGATAGGAACTGTAACAGAAAGAAAAATAATTTGATTAAATAGGATTGGTAGAAACTTTCGCCCACACTTCCGCAAATAAGTTGTTGCTTGTGGAACATGCGGAAAAAACACAAAGTTTGTTACAAAAAAAAGAGAGTCGCTTGCCGAACGATATTAAAATTTCATCAAGCTTGCACCCAGTTAATTGTTATGCAGTGTTCAGCTTCATGGAAATACCACACTGCTGATGGTAATGGGTTGTTAACTTTTCCTAAATAGACTTGCGACAACATTTTAATTGAAACGAGATGAGAATGGAATTAAATTTCGAGTTTATTTTTGAAGGAATGATTAACCGATTTGAATAGGGAAAAGTTTTCAAAGTTCAACGTTGGGAAAAAGGAAGATAAGAACATTTCGTTTAATACGTTTTTCAGTTTCGAGTTAAGAAAACAATTTAAGGTGCTTATTTAATATTTTGAGATCATTATGGTAATAAATCAAAAGTAATACAATGCCCATTTCATCTCTTAAAAGTTATCAATTTACTGTTATATACAGGAACGTTCTTATTTTTATTAATTTTATTAAAAAATATTCTCTCAACTTAAATTTAAAAAAAATTGTATTTAACTTAAAATATGGACGACCTTTTTTAATTTTTTAAAGAATCAAAAAAAAAAAATAAAAATATTTTATGGTCGAAAAAAGTTAAAGTATCGTCATAATGTTAAAAAAGACCATTCGAGAATCAAATTTGTGTTTTTGGGGCAGCATTAATGTATAGGAATTAAAAGGTGATCTTTCCAGTTGATACAAATTGAAGTTTTTTAAAGTAAAGACGGAGTTACATGATATGCAACTTTTCGAGCATGAATACCTATACTCTAGATCAGGCAACAAAAAACTTAAATTTTTGGAGCAGCGTTAGTTTGGCCCACCATTAAATTGGCTTGATAAAAGCTTCGTGCTATTGGGGAACTTATACCACATGAAAAAACAGCTAATACTAGCCAGATTTTAGTAGCCGACCAATATCGAACTTAAAAATTTGGGCTGAAATAAAAAGAAATCTACGAGTGCTCATCTCAAAACACTGTGTAGGGAGGCTTTTTTTATTCTTGATGAGATTTTTAAGAATGAGGAAGCTGTAATAGTTCTTTAGATTCACAGTTCACAAATCTTATTGTAATATAAAATTTAATTCAACTACATATATAACTATTCTACTTTCCTTTGTAGGTATATTATAGTTTAGTTTTCATTAGTTTTATTGGCCCATCACACACGAGAGCAATTCTACCTGGGGAAATCGAAGCTTGTAGGCGATGGAGCTGAGGAATGCGGAATGAAATGAATAAAATGTTGCACCTTGTTTTGAGTAGAATAACAAAGTATAATACTATTACAAAAAAATTGTTTGTTTCTAGACAAAAAAACAATCCGTTGTCATGTCATGAGTACTTCAATTGTTATTTTTGTAAAAGCAAGAGATTTTTTGTTGTTCGGAGTTCAAATTGAAAAAAAATATACTCCTACAATTAAAGCCGTTTCAAGTACACAATATTTTCAGTCAGCTTTCTTTACACCGTGTGTGATTGAAGTAATCCAGTGATCCAGTGTGTGAATGGCCCATTTTTTATTAAAAAACTGAAATCATTATTAGTCTTAATAAACTTTTCAGTATATAAACAGTCTTTAGGTTATTGGACCAGAAAAGTTTTGTGTAAAAACTATTTGGTGAATTGTTTATTTAAAAAAAATGTCTGAAGCTGAAGCATCTATGTATGAATACCAAAACAAAATGTTAAAAATCGGAATATTTTAGGTCTGCTTGGTAACTTGAAATGTCTTGCGAATTTGAACAAATTTTCACAAATTTTCATTGCTGTCAAAAGCCTTAGGAAAAAACCGTTTTGGGGAATTTGTTGAAAAAAAGTTACCAAACAGGCATATTACAATAATAATAATATCCCACGACTCTTTCCCCCCCAGATACCGCACGCGCTGGAGTCCATTTACGACGGCATGTGCGAATGCAGGTCGTATTGGAACTTATTTAAATTAATTGATGTCAATTAATAAAATAAAATCAGTTATTTTGTTATGTTGATAGGAACATAACCCAATAAATAATTTTTATGGACGTGTATGGGTGTATCTACTTAATACAAGCAGTTAAAAATATATGAAAAAGTTTAATTTTTTTAGTAAAAACTTATAAAAAATGTCAATTTTAAATATTAAAATAAAATGTCAAAAAGAAAAAAAAAATTTCCAAATTTAGAATGATTGCAATTTAGTTTTAATTTAAATTAGTAATAAAATGTACTACATATATAAAATATTTTTTTGTGTTATCTTGCTGTGATGATAATCAAAAATATTTGAGTTCGAATTTACTTCCCTAAGCATTCTAGTAATGGGTTCATTTCTGCCATAATCAGTTCTATGAGAAGCTTGATGGAAGAGAGGTATTGATCTGAGAAAATGTGAGTTATCCCCGAAAGTATTTGGTGGAAAAAAATAACATCAACTACTTCGCGACGTTTTTCAAGAGATTGTAAGCCAAATGGCTACAAACGATCTTGATACGGGGGAAAATTATGGTTGTCAACCCATGGAAGTTCTCTAAGAGAAAAAGGAAGAAACGACGCTCAATTGCTACAATTCTTTTAATATGAATATCGACCACACTTGGCTAGCATATTCAAGTAAAGGTCGCACAAAGGTTGTATAGAGAGATTTCGTAATGAAAGGGTCTGAAAACTCCTTCGACCATCTCGTGACGAAGCCAAGAGCAGAGTTAGCCCTAGCCACGATGTTGTCATAGTAAAGTCTGAAGTTCAGCTCACCATCGCAAATAACTCCAAGATCTCGAATTTGAGTTACTCGGGAAACTAGGCTATCATTAATAAAGTAGTCACGCGGTGGTATGGGGAAACGTATTTGGGAATATGTGTTTTCAATATGTGTACTGTGGAATTGACATCAACAAGAAGCGTGGCGGTGGAGTGTTGAGTTGATAGCGATGCGTCATCCTATAATTTCAACCATCCAAAACTTTTGGACTGTCTTGTTAAGGATAGTTAGTGATTAAAAAAAAAAAAAAGCAAGTTATGTACATATACCGATTGCATAAAAATGTTCTGCAGACTAAACTAGACAATTCTTTTGAAGAAGCTCGAGGGTTATGGAATTCGTGGTCCTTTGTGTTGGTTTAAATCCTATCTATTTATATATTCGTAAGCAAATAGTTGATATTGATGACATCTGCTCTAAGGAAAAACTTCTTGCCTCTGGGTGAACCCATTTGGGATCCCCTCTATTTTCTTATTGCATGTAAATGATATACCTGATATATTGAAATTTTGAAAGTGCCTGATTTTTGCAGCAAACGATATCAAGTTTTGTTCTGCTACTCAAAATAGCTGTTTTCCTAATTAAATTGAACAGAAATTTTTAATGTTTTTTGAGAACTCTTACATATATACTGCATAATTTTATATCTAACATAATAACATATTTCAATCTGATTAATCATTCATAGCTTTTAACTTTCAACAACGCACAAAAGTACCTATACTTGATTCTAGTGGTTGGGTGATTCACATGCAAATTTGTAAGTATGTACTTGGATACAAATATCCTTAAGTTTATTCATTTGAACAATTATCTCTTGCGTGCATCTACCTTTTATACTATAATAGAGTAAGTCGACCATACGAACTTCCTTTGTATATTTATTTATGTTTAATCCTGCAACATGCCAGACTGTATATGTGATTGTTCATGCATTATATCGAAGTTTATCCGCTTTTTGTTTTCGATTTGTTTTTTTTTGTTTAATTAGAACCTACAAGTGTTTGCTCGTATAGTTGCGATTGTCGAAAGATTCAGATCAAAAGCAGTCAAAACAAAAATACATTAGGGCTACCACATTCCCTCCGAAACATTTAAGCAACAACAACATTTAAAGTTTTCTTGATTTAATTTATATATGTACCTACCTGTCAGTCGCAATCATAATAAAATATCCACCCGGCAAAAACAAAATAAAATTATAAGCGGATAATAATAGGTCTGCCATTGAGCTTTATTGAAATCTTATTACTATTCGATAACGCAATGAAGGAGGTAATATTCTATATACTTCTATACAGATACTTCTAAATACACATACATACGTGAAAGGGATTTCATGTACATTGCATGACAGCAAAATATAAGCTTGACAGTTTTGTCAATTTCGTTGACATTGGACTTTAAGAATAGCTGATATTTTTTTGTCTTTTGTCCTAAAAAGTGTCATTAAAAAACCAATAGAAAATGATGCAGACATACGCAGGTAAGTATGTATCTCTGTTGAATATTCGCTTGAAAAATAATTTGGATGCAACATAAACCAAAACGATAGCTTATTAAGTTAGTTAAAATTTGCGGATGGTATTGGCAGCCTGGGCGTTCGATGATGTAGGCCATATGTAGCACGTAAAAACAATTTTCACAGAACGCGGACTTTGTAATACAGCAGAATAATTATGAGACGTTTGCTTTTCAAATTTCCAAAACGCAAAATTTGTTGAATAGAAAAAATATTTTCAGAGTTCTGAAAAACAATGTTCTTCGGAGTTGTTTTAGCAAATTTCCTCTATAAAAATGTCAGCACTATACAGTATATATAGGCGGTATAGGCTAACGTATGGAGTTATTGGAGTTCTGACAAAAGAAGTTATTTTAACTAAAAACTGCTTTAAGACCTGTACGCAAATAAGGAATACATACAATAGGAAGAGCAAGTAAGTGTAATCCAGTGGTAAATATTTTTAGTTTTAATCTGCTGAACTCCTATCAACATTGTTTATGCCTTTTGTAATTTGTCGCACAGCAAAATCTTATAATTTAACAATTAATTTTCGTTTTTATTAACTTATACAAATGATTATTTTATTTATCTGTATTAATTAAGAATATTAAGATGAATTTATTTTACACTGACTACTCAGATCACTACAAACTGTCTCCTCATTTACTATCGTTTTCTTTGGTAGACTCGGCATGAATATGTGCAACTGCCGTTTTGCGTCGCGCATTCCGGAACTATCTCGCTCTGTTGCAGCCTTTTTCTTTCCAATGCCATTATATGTTAAGTTTCTCCGAGGACATGTTGTTTTCGGTCTTGGTCTTCGACTATCTGTGGCTGGTGCAGCACTCCTTGCTCCCCTAGCAATATTTTCTTCATATAACCTAGCTGAGGCCAAATTTCCGGCTAGACGTCTAGCAGCTCCAGCACTGCTGGAAATCGCACACAAATCAATATTTCTGGCTGGTCTATTCAACCGAACTGGAACACCTTCTTTATTAAAAATTATTGTGATATGCTTCACCGAGTCATGTCTTCGAGAACAAGCAGATTCCGGTTGCAATTTTTGAGTTGATTCGTCTTTTTTGACTTTTTTTCGAACAGTATTTGTTCGTGATTCATAAATTGGTCGAAGCAATGGTGTTTTACCGGCTAGATCCAACCAATTGAGAACTCTTTCAGCAAGTTTTTCATCAGAATGTGAGTTAGTGTTAAAAACCGAACTTATGTCATGTAGAGAACTTCGTTTAGAAGGTGCTTCTTCTCTCATATCATATCTTCTTTTAAAATGGTCCATGAATAAATTTCTAGATGGTATTCTTCGATAGGTTCCTGTTGAGGGCTTTTCGATTGTGGGGTGTGACAAATTCTGCTGACATTGAACCTTGGAAGATCCAACCAAAAGAAGGTCTTCATCAAGCTCCGCGAAATTACAATATACCGAAGTCTGTATTGTTTCTGGAAATTTTAGAGGTTTTAAATAAACCAATATAGGATGTTCGATCGACTATATAATTTACTTACCACGTTTGTTTCGCAAGGTCGAGTTTGAATAAAATCTTTGCTTTGGCTCATAGTCAAGTATAAAATGACGATGTCCTGCTCCCAACCAAACAGATTTTACAAAGAGAGGTCTACTAGCCGACTCCCAAATTGTTGAATTCTTCATTACAGCATTTAACTCTTTCAACTATTCATGTAACTAGACTTTTTAAAACAATCCAATATGTCCCGTCGTCTTCACGCTGTGTCATCGACTAAGGAAAGGAACTGTCTTTGGTGGTTTCTAAATGGCAAATTAAGGTGGTAGTAGCAAACTATTAGGGCTTTTTTCTTCCTCTTTTCCCTGTTTTTTTTTTTTTGTTTTCTTCCATGCCTCACTACCGCGCACCACAAATAGCTTTTTTGTAAAACTTTTTTTTGTTGTCGATTCTTGTGTATGTTTTGATTGAGGTTTAAGAGTATTTTGCACGCGACTACTGCAATCCTCAATCAATGAAAGAAAGACAATGGTTTCTGTATCCTGATCCACATGTAGCATTAAAATGTGTCTCTTTAGCTAGTTTAATAGGTATATATATCATATTTAAATCAGGAAATGTCTGGTTTATTGCTGCTTTGGTGGTCTATAAAAATCCGTATAGCTTAAGCATAGGACAGATAAAAATCGCTAGAGTTCAATGTCACTAAGGAATCGTTTTGCGTTAAAATACCCACATTGGAACTTGTGTAAGTATAGTTTATAGGTAACCCTATGCCACATTATGACTTAAGTTTCTAAAAGCACACATATGAGTTAGTTCAGGGTATAAAATAACAAATTTTAAATGTTATTTCTGAAGAACAGTAAATTTTCTTTATGGTTTTGCTATGGAAATTTTGCAAAACTAAAGCATATAATAACTACATCTATTCTATAGGTTCTTTTCGGTTGTGAAGAAAGGTATATAATTATTACATGACATGCATGCTTGATTCCTCGTACTGAATGATGATTTATATTTCAGTTTAGATAAATTAATGAGTGTAAGAATGCATGTAATTCTGTGAAAATATTTAACCATGTGAGAACCTTAAATTATTGATAGAATTGGCAAGAACCGCATGAACTTTTTATGATATGCGTCGTTCTTCAAAATTCATCTAGAATAACAGTTCTTGATTTTTAAAATGTAAGTTATACTCGAACACAACACAACACAAAACAACACAACACAACACAACACAACACAACACAACACAACACAACACAACACAACACAACACAACACAACACAACACAACACAACACAACACAACACAACACAACACAACACAACACAACACAACACAACACAACACAACACAACACAACACAACACAACACAACACAACACAACACAACACAACACAACACAACACAACACAACACAACACAACACAACACAACACAACACAACACAACACAACACAACACAACACAACACAACACAACACAACACAACACAACACAACACAACACAACACAACACAACACAACACAACACAACACAACACAACACAACACAACACAACAAAGCTGATTTCGACAAAGTTTTGTAATTTAGTAACTAATACCAATTAAGGTAAACAAAGAAATTAAAGTTAATTTTAATAAAGTTTTATATTAACTTTAATAAAATAAGTTTTATTTTTTTCTTCTTAAGCATAGTACGCAGCTGAAGCAAAGAGGATTATACTAAAAAATTTTTCAGTTTGGCTTTCAAAACTCCTGTATGAGTATGATAACCATTTCCCAAAATTGTAACAAGTCCGGGGACATTATTCTCGCGATAGGGCTAATTAAATATGCCAAAATATGGTCAATATTTTCTTGAATATATAGGTAGGTTTAAATTTAAACCTCAAGCTAACGCATTGGTGGTTAATTGGTCGAAAACTGATAGCTTTTAATCATAGAATTGCTCTGAAACTTACCTTCTTTCATTATTTCTGAAAGGTGTAAAATTTGTTCTTTGTATCCAAAACAACAAACAATTTTAACATTTTTTTAAATAAAATTAAGAAACGATATTAAATAAATTTTGATTTAATATGGAAAACATTTCTTACAATTAACTTATATTATAGAATTTTGCAACTTAATCTTAAAAGTAATAATATTAAATGAATACTTTTAATTTTATAATGAAAATTAGGATTACGGATTGAAAAAAGTAAGTGTCATCACAATTATTGTACTATTAAATTAATTGTATAGAAACCGATTGCTACTGTTCTGAGGGCTAGTTTTTCAGTTCCCTAATTAACTCTGAGTTAAACGAAAGTTAGTTAACTTAACCCGAGTTAACTCAGAAACTGTGTTTCAGAAACAGAAACTTTAACTTTCATATTTTCAGAAATCTATATGTAAATCGAAGTGCGACACTATAGACATGCGCCTTTACTATCAAAACGGAGAGGGCGAAAATATGCGGGGGGATTTCCCTAGTTTAGCCCTGACTATCGAATGGAAAATTGTAGGTATTTTGACAAAAATCTGTCATAAATATTCATCCAGTTAATCCAGAGGTAACTCGCCAAAATTGATCAGTTAACTCGTTATATAAATTGACTGAAAAACTTTTTTCAGGAGTGAACTCTTATTTAACACCGAAACAAAGATGATCTAGCACTAAAACTGGAACTAAGAAATTGTTTTTTTTTTTTTAATTCAGTGAGCACAAATTAAAAACCGTTTTGCTTTTATACTGTTATTGTTTTAAATCTTCAATCTGAGTACACTATCCAAAAAATTATTTAATAAAGACACCACCAAAAATGTAACACACAAATGTATTATCAGCGTATATAAAAAAAGATTTTTATAAAAGTTTGATAAAACAACTACAAAAATAAATTTCATTGAAGCAGGATGGTTAGTTAGTTTTTCAAAGAAATAAAATGAGTGTCCCAGATTATAAACACACAAAAGAATGGCACCCAATGTAGCTGAACAAGAAATAAATAAGACCTTTCTGTAAATCTGAGTTGTCTCTATTTGCAGCTCAGCTAATCCTTGCATCATAGTATTAAATTTATTAAGTATTTTAACAACATGATTTGCTCCAAATAAAAATTGTGAAAAAATTGTAAGTGCTATTAGAACTCCAAGTATCTTAAGGAAAGATGTATTTATCACAGCCAGGTTGTTCTCAGTAATTAGCGGCTTTGCATAGCCATGTAAACCCCTGAACAGTAGATTGGAATTGACATACGTGAAAGCAACTGCATGACATAAAGTGATACCAAAATGAAAATATGAGATTTTCAATTTCCCATTTTTAAAAACGAAGGGAAACATGCCACTTATTTGGCAGATTAAAATTGAAAGTTTAAACGCAGCTCCAAGGTCCTCAGGATTAATGAAACGCGTCCATTCCTTGACTATCCGACTTCTTGTTGGAAATAGCATTTCAATCTTAAATTTTACTAATTTATGTTAATCCTTATTTCAATGTTTGGGTTTTTTTTTGTAGTTTCGATAGGGTCTTCCTTTGCTGAAGGATGATGTAAGACTGAAACTAAAAACTAATTTTCAATATAACCAGGCACAATTATACATAATAAACATACCTATAATGATATTTTATTCAGTTAGGAGTCATTTGACATGCTTTCACAATTAAATAGTTTAAAACAAGGTTATCAGGGCACGAAATTTATATTTATAATTCGTGCTGTATGATAAAATTTCTATAGAAACAATCGATATTTATTTTTTGGTATGCAGGTATTTAAAACATTTATGTAATTCATTGAGGTGAATTACTATTTTAATGCAAGCAAACGCATTGGTTTTAGATGATTTAATTAAAAAGTTTTAGTCGATTAAGTAAGTACGATGCTAAAACTTTATTTAAGTGTGATAAAAACCTTTAAACGCGATGGAAATCGTTTGACCGGTTTAAAAAAAAAATAATTTTTAATAGGTTAATTAATTATTATTAATGCGAAGTTTAAAAATTAATCTATACGATCGATCGATTTTTTGTGAAATCACACCATCGAAGGGAGAACAAATCAGCAAAGTATTCCCAAACATCGGCCACAATTATTTGAACAAAGATTTGTTGACTGAATGCGCCATTTTTGCTGCAAAGAATAAGAAGGTCGATGCTTTGAATTTAATTATTCAAAATCAAATAGCAGCCAAAATGTATTTCAAATCGATTTGATCGATCGTGTTAAAAAAAGGCCTAATCCAATTGAATTTTTGAATTCATTGGATGTACCATGTACATACCTGGTCTACTACAGCACCATTTGCAAACTCAAATTCGGCGCTAAGTAATCTGAACCAACCGATACTTTGTAATGGAACCAGGTTAACGGTAAAGAAACTGATGAACAACGTAATCCAAGTCACCATATCGTCGTCGTTCTATGAAAACTCCCTAAGTCCATTTCATTAAAAACTGATAGACCTTTCATAAATACGGCATAGTTAACAGAATATCAAGATTTAAGTTTTGTAAAATGTACCCAACTCTTAATTACGTTTAGTCTAAATACAAAATTTCTTAAACTCAAAAATGTTCAAGTTCTTGTCAGTAAAATTCCTTCACAAAGGCAAATGTTAGAAAATTTACAAAAATGGACTTAGGGAGTTTTAATAGAACGACGACGATATTATTAAAGGCAAATTCAAAGGAAAGGAAGTTCTTATTCCAAGAATTCCTATGATTCCGACTTGCAATTCGAGTTTAAGCGCATTAAATTTCCCGTTCGACTCGCATTCACAATAATATTCAACAAATCACAAGGCCAATCGTTGCTTTAATCTCGAATTTCCTTACTTTTCGCACGGACAATTGTAGGTACGTGGCGTTTTCGAGTGTGTGGAAGCCATTTGCATTGTTTTTTCTATTTACAGTGACAGCGTTACAGTGACATGTAATCTGTGAAATTCATTTTCGGTGTAGATAAAATGTATCTTTTGAATTTAATTCAAAAAAAATTTCATTTATTCAATGTAGAGGCTCGACTATCGAAAGGGACATTAATTATTAAATCAATTTAAGGCGGGACAAAGTTCGCACGGCCAGCTGGTTTTAAATAAAAATCATATGTATGTATTCCAATTTTCGAAATAGGTATCGAATTTTCAAAAAATAATTTTGAATTTTTTTTTTAAATCCAAATTATTTTTTTTTTTTTGAAAATTTTGATATGCAATATTTTTCAAACTTATTAGAAGCTCTTTATTAAAATCGGTTAAACAGATAATGAGATAGTCGGAAACCAAAAAAGATATTTTTTTTTCAATAATATGGTAAATTGTACTAATATTAGCTCACATGCAAATTTTAACCAAAATTTTACAGAAAAATTAAGTTTTCCTTACTGGTTTTTAAACACTTATATGGAAGGTAGGTACCGTTATTTTTGGTCATAAGAATAATTCTTATTTAAACTCTGGTAGATATTGTTGAAAAACTGCTAAATGTCAAGTTCAATTAAAATCGACCAAGTAGTTTTTGAAATATTCTCACTATCATTTATAACCATTTTCCGCAGACAAAGAGACAAAATTGCGAGAAAAATTTACATCGTAATGTCAAGTTTGATCAAAATTTTAAGTTCTGTTTATTTGACGAATCCATAACTTGCCATATAGCACTATATATCGCAAGTAAAAATCATAAATTGCGGAGAGCAAATTTTGGTCAAACAACAATAGTTTAGAGGGTGCAACTTAAATACTTTCCCAAACTCTCCGATTATGGTTATCTTATTACTTTAAACGAGCTATTCTTGTATATAGAAAAAAAAATAATTCGGAAATGGCTCCAAAGATCTTGATAAAATTTTCAGAGTTTATTACAATGAACGAGAAAAAAAATAAAAAAATTGGATTTAATAAAATCTGCCCCCTCCCACGCCCAATTATCTTACTTCTAAGTATGACGGAAACGGTCGGAAATGCCTTTATTTCTCGGAAACGGAACGATTTGAATGAACTTTTCAGAGTTTACTTTTATGGGTACGAACAAAATTAAAAAAATAAAATTAATAAAATCCGCCCACTTTTATTATTTTTTAGTTTCTCGAAAACAATTTAAACGATTTGAATGAGGTTATAAGAGTTTATTCTTATAACAAGAAATTGAAAAATTCTTTTACTAAAATCCACCCACTGCCACGCTCACTTTTATAATTATTGCTTGGTTTCTCGGAAACGGCACTTGCTATTTTAATGAATCAGAGATTTTTCTCCTCAATACGACAAAAAAATGTAAATAAAAATTTAGTGAAGTCCGCCCACTGCTCCACCTACTTTTTTCGTTTTTAGTTTATAGGAAACGGCTCCAACAATTTGGATGAAATTTTCAGAGACCGTTCTCTTTTAAAAGAAATAAGTAAAATCTGCCTACTGTCACACCCACTTTTATTAGTTTTTGGTTTCTAACGGTTCTAACGATTTGCGTGAAACATTTGCAGTTTATTCTTATGAAAAATGTATGCAAAATTATGAAAATTTTGAAAATTCTGTAAAATCCGCCCACTACCACGCCTTCTTTTCTTACTCCTTAGTTTCTCAGGAGAAACTTCAAACGATTTGGATGAAATTTTCAGTGTACGGTCGGAAATGGTTGTTTTTCTCAGAAAGGATAAAATATTTTACATGGATTTGTTTTGATGAATAAGAACAAAATATTGAAATTACTTAAATTATAGTTTTGAACGACGAGAAATCTGATAACAACTAAAATAATTTTGATTCGACACATATCAAGCTTATAGATCTGCACTGGTGGCGGCACACGCACTCAGCAAGAATCATATGTGCCTTGACATCTAAAATGTTTGCTTAGTGACAGAGGTGCAATATGACCGTAAACTTGATGCATATGAAAGTTTTTATATACAGAGAGACCCATATACGATGAATCTAGACAACGGCAATATAGAATCGCGGTTGTTCTCGCTTATATAATAATAACAATGATTACTATACGCAGAAACAGCAGCGCAGAAACTATACGCAGAAACAGCAACAACTTTTCGATTTAGTCGTGATCCTGAAGATGGAATGACAACATTCTGAAATGCATTCAAGGTACTCCTTTTAACGCATTTAATAATTAATTTGTCTATTTTTGTTATTTCATATTTATTGATAAAAAAAAGAACTTAACATTAAGATAACATCTTTTAGAAAATTAAGCCTTGTGGTGGAATTACGTTATGGACATTAATGAATGTATAATAATAATAATTAATAATTAAGTAATAGATAAATTAAATTAAAAGAAAATTAAAAAAAAAATATTAGCAGACAAAATTGTATTATAATAGTAAAGTATATAAAATCTATACATAAATTTTTATTTTTTCTTTGTATAATCGCACAACAATGGACCCAACTCCACCAACAAAAGACCTGCAGCCATTATTCAATTTTAAAAATGATTTGAAACATAAACTGGTTCAATTTTAATGATTTGAAACATAAATTAATTTGAAAAATATTCAGTTAAGTTTCTCTGAAAATGTTTCAGATTATCGGTTCTTCTTAGCTGGCGTGGCAACGAATTCCAAAGACGAACTGCACTAACGAAAAACTGTCGCTCAGAAATCTGACAAGTAAAACGTGGAATACAGATTTGGTTGGTTCTGTCAGAAGCTAGAAACTGAATATGGTTATAAAGGTCCTGTGGAAGGAAATGTGGTCGAATCTTCGAAGTCCAAAAACATAACGGGCTGCATTGTTAAAAACAACGTTTTCACACCCATACGTTAAAATTGGGACTATCAATGTTTTAACAAGCATTTTCTTAGTTTCTAATGGTGTGAACTTCCTTGCAGCAGATAGTGTTCTCAGTGCACCATAAGATTTTCCTACAGCAGCATTAACATGATTGTTCCATGTAAGATTACGATTAAAGTGCACTCCCAAATTTTTCGCTGTATTAACGTACTCAACTGGAATGTTGTTAAGGTATATTACAGGAAAATAACTTAAGTCTAAAGTCTTCTTAGAAATGACGAGGCACTTAGTCTTAAGAGGATTGAGAACAAGACCGTTGGTGCCAGACCATTCAAACAAGGCTTTCAAATCTGTGTTGATATTGTAAATGCAATTCTCGATTAGGCCCAGTGCTGTACTTCCGAGATACTGTACATCATCAGCAAACATTCTCGTTTCACCATGCCTCAAAATACTCGGTAAGTTATTCACATAAGCGGAGAATAATAGTGGTCCTAGAATGGATCCCTGTGGAACACCTCGAGATATTGAAATGAACCCAGGAGCTTGAGTTCCAGAGACCACAGCTTGACTTCTTCC
The DNA here is from genome assembly GCA_951394125.1 of Epistrophe eligans. Taxonomy (NCBI): domain Eukaryota; kingdom Metazoa; phylum Arthropoda; class Insecta; order Diptera; family Syrphidae; genus Epistrophe; species Epistrophe eligans. The sequence continues at coordinate 49,371,119 of OX596030.1, forward strand.
CGTTAAATATGAGAATATTAGGTTAATTGCTGGAAGTGAAAATCCAAAGTCGGTTGACAGTTTATGACACATAATGTTGTGGTCAATGGTATCAAATGCTTTAGAGTAGTCAAGAAGAACCAAAAATGAGACTTTGTCTTCATCTAAGGCTTTCCTAACATGCTCAATAACATCTAAGAGAGCAGTGGTGCTACTATGTTGATACCGAAAACCAGACTGTTTTGATGAGAGGAGACTTTTTGAGGTGAAATATCGAACAATCTGCTTATGCATTAATTTCTCAACTACTTTCGAAAAAAGGGTAAAATTGATATAGGGCGATATTCTGTTTTTGTTTGTTTTTAGGTATTGGAATAATTTTAGAAAATTTCCACTGTGGGGGAAAAATACTTGTAGTAAAGATTGTGTTTATAGTATGAGTATGAGTAACTAATGGCAAAATATGTGGTATTATTGCTTTAAAAAATTTAGGATGCATTTGATTTAACTGAAATCAGGCTTTCTACAACATCTTCCGGTGTAACTCTTGAAAAATCGAAGTCATCTTCGTGTCTGAACATGGAGTCCTCGATTTGCAAATCTATTGGTCTATTCAAGGCTGGTAGGGGAACTGAAGTTATAAAAAAATTGTTTAATTCAGTGCAGTTAACATCTAAGTCTTGGTGACTTTGCTTCCCAATTCCTATACTACGTATATTCTTCCAAAGCTTGCGCCCATTTTGAGAGAGGTTTAAATGATTTGTATACCATTTGGTTTTCGCTGCATTTATAAGACTGACACATTTGTTTCGCAGTTGCCGGTATTGTTGGCGATCCTCGGCTATCCTAAAACGTTTCCATTTTGTGTATATGCGATTTCTTTGAATTATGCAGTTTCGTATCTCCAACGTAAACCAAGGGTTATCACCATGCTTAACAGTTCTTGTTTTCAGTGGAACGTGAACGTCAAATAACCTATGCACATTGTTTTGGATAAATTCAACTTGTTCATCAGGAGATGTCATTTAATACACATTCTGCCAATTGACTGATCTGATGTCAGACTCAAGGAATACAACATTAAGGTTCTTAAAATCTCGATACTCGAAGGTAACTGTTATATGTTTTAAAAGTTAAAATTGTGTGAAATCAGTTAAGCTGTCGACTCAAAATTATTTTAGTTATTGAAATTGGTTTAAGTTAAATCCGCCTACTTCCACACCCTCTTCTCTTATGTCATCGTTCCTAGGAGGGGAAATCGCTCAGTGCTATGTATGTATGCTTTTTGTGATTGATCCTGGAGACATGCTAACAGTGTGATAGTATCACAGATCACAGTGTGCAGGGCATTTTCTACTCTGATTGTGACATTATTAATGTGTCAAATTTGTGGTATTTTCTGTTTTAAGAGCAAAGAGATAAATTTGGTGGTACATATGTACATGCCCCCATATAAGTGGAGATAAATGTTTAGATACCTTGATATATTGGGAGATACATGTGGAGATACTTCCATATTATATATGTGGAGATACCTTGACATATTTATGTGGAGATGATTGAACATATATCTGGAGTTAAATGTTGAGATACCTTGACATTATGCGGTGATTAGTGTAGATATACCATGAAATATGTGGAGTTACATTTGGAGATTCCTCCACTTACATACATGCGGAGATCTCTCTACGAGCTAAGGCTGAGGTGGAACCACAAGTGGCACGTTTTTCGGGTTAAACGGATTTTAATTCAAATCACATTTGTTGGTTTAGGAAGTTTTTTTATTATAATTCTCTCCTACTACACATATTTTTTCCTTATTGAACGCATTTATAAAGTGAACAAATCGCATAATTATGTTGTTTTCCACTAACTGCCATCTTTTCTCATACATATTTATATTTTCTCGATTAGGAAAAGACGAGTGAAGCTCTCTTCCAGGTACTATTTTTAAAATTCATCCTTACAAGTCCCAGATACAGGTATAAGTATTTAAATTTGTGAATGTTTGAAGCTTTCAGTCTGAAAACGTTTATCGCAATAGTAAAGAAAACTATGAGAACAAATCGTTATTGCAAGTGAAAGAGTTAAATTAAATCTCTGACAGTTAGTTGCAAAAAACAAGACCTCTCGCGCCCAAAAATATTTTCACCCACTCGTAGCAAATTGAAAAACATAATTTTATTTTTTAGCTATTGGCCAATTTATGTTTCCGAAACCAGATTGTCAACATTCCACGTACAGATCCAAAGTTCGTTGCCCTTACTTCGTTTGCTTGGTTCATCTAAGTATATAAACATAAACCTGCCTGTCTACAACTATAAATTATATCCCCTATTAAATTTTCACTGAAATATGCTTTACTTTTGATTTATATTGATTTCTACTAAACAATTCCTGAAAGAACATAATTAAGGTACACCTTTAGATTTCGGAAATTTCAGTCATGCACCTATTACATTCGTTGTTATAGTCTTTCAATAATATTTTTCGATAGTCATGACTCATGCTTAATCCATCATCGTACAACGCTTTCTTTTCCATTCTCACTTAATTACTGTCTCAATTATCATTTCCCTTTCTACAACTCCTAATAAATTGAAAAGCTATGTCAAACTTCTAACTGTCTCCCATATGAATAGAATATACAGCTTATACAATACATATGTACATTGGTATGGTAGCCCATTATCCCAAAGAATGCATTTTATTAAATTGTTTTATGTTTTGTGCTGCGATTAAGTGAATATAATGTAGATAAAATAATTATACTATAAAATTTTCGCTATAAAAGCGTTCTGTAAGGTTAAATTGACAGTAATTCAATTCCACCTTTCGTCAAATAAATAAGTGATATGTTTTTGCAAACTATCAATAGAATCTCCAAGGCGTGGACAAAATTCAGCAATCCTCAGGACATTGAAACTGCATTCACCATTTGTATGTTTGCTCTACGATTCAGTGGCTTGTTTCCTTACAAGAGATGTAACGGGTCATTCAAAATTTCATATCCTTATTTCGGAATCACCCTATTACATGTTATAACATACGGCTATGTTAATGCAATTCTACTCTATAATGACATGTTCTCGTACATCAAGCCTCTAATTGTTGATAGTACACTTGCCGCTAATAGTGCATTTATTGTCAAGATACTGGGAGTTATAATATCACTTATGATTTTCGCACAAGTTTTATTTGGATCTTATTATGTGATCAAAAGAGTTAACCTTTATACATATCTTGTGAAATCATTGAACGAGCTTGAAATTGATGTAGTCCACATTTGCCGAAGGATTTTATTTATATCTGGTTCAGCGACACTATTAATTATATTTCTGTGTCTTTATAACTTAATACATTCGATTCGCTTCTATACAAAAATAACTAAACATCCGCCTTCTCTGAAATTCTTTTTTGTTGTAGTTCTATCGAATTTTTATAAAAATATGTTCTTATTTCTTATGACAATGCATTTGTTTATGGTGTTTTTGGTTATATTTTTATTAAATCAATTTTTGGAAGAAATACTTAAGTTGCTACTTAAAGTTAATAAACATGAATATTGAATACAAAGTTTTGTCTTTAATTTGAAACTTTAGTTTTTATTACAAAATCGATCATAATAAATATAATATGAAAAAAGAATTTCTAATTCCAACAAAGAAGGATTACATTTTGTATAGTGAGTTTAAGAAAAAATACGTGTGTTGCAAGTTCACAAAGAATCAGACAAAAAAACGACATCGGAGTAAAGCGATTTACACGTAAATACAACAACTACTTACGTCCGTATAATTTTCGACCAGATAATTTGCGGGACTTAACTTAAGAACAGATAAAAACAAGTATTATCGGTACTAAATAGTTTGTATGGAAATTATCTGAGCCATCGAATGAAACAATTTTTTTCATGAAAACGAAATGACGATCATGGAATTACATAAGTTTGTTTGCTTATAGTCCAGTAACTTTGTCGTCTCATAGGAGGAAGACCTTGCGTCAGATCCGGTAGTTCTGTTTTTTTATTTTTGCTGAGTTGTTTATGATATTGGCCTGATGATGAAACCAAGTTTTCGACCTCGAGCGCCGAACGCATCATGGTCAAAAATCGAAAAAAACCTCGAAATTATCGCGTTTTTTACAGTTATTGGCAATTTTTACACTAAAGGACTATTTTTCGATTTTAACTTAATTCTACGATTTCAAACTGACTAAATTTTCTTCAATTTGAACTATGAACTACTTGTCGTTATTCATTAATTATTGCTAAATTTTGAGAAGCTATATTTTGGAAACTCTTGGGTCTACAGTCACAGTGATGGTCTTGTCAATTGTCTTTCAAGTTGATCGGACGTATTTTAAAATTGCTCCCTTGTCTGTTTTCATTTCGCCCATACCGTTTGTGTACCCATTCGCAAGTTCGAACCTCACAAATTCTTATTTCCGCGACCCCAATAAAGTGTATATTGTCTATTTATGCATTTATTTTGACTGTTGCATTTATAAAAGATAGTCTGCAAAAATTACTTTTTTTTGTTTGTTTTGTTTCTTTCGCCAGCCTACATAAACTTTTTTTTTTTCTTTTCACAATAACCTTTTTAAATATGTCGTGTGCCAAAGATATTTGTGTCAACGTTGATGTAAACGCGGATCTTTTAAAATGTAGTGGCCTTTGTGGTAAATCTCTCCACCCTACCCTTCATGCGTCGGCCTCAGTAAACGTGCATGTATTTACTTAAATGACTATAAAAACAATTTCGTATTTTATTGCGAGGAATGTAGAATTATTTTAATTTATGATAGAGAAACTCTTTTAAACGATTACGCTACGAATCTAAAAAAATCCAATCCCTGTCAAAAAAAATTCGATCTCCTATTTACAAGTGTTGAAAAATCTAATTCTCTAAATATGACGAAAAATAAGGAACTTCAATGTATTAGATAAATAACCAAATAAATCAAGAAATAAATTGAAAAATTCAAAAACATGTGTGTAAAAAAAAAATAAAAAAAAAAAAATGTTTCTATAAATAATTATGTATCTGAATTAAAAAATAGAAAATATTGAACATCAAAAACAACCAACTGAATTTTCATTTTTCAAACAGCTTATTTAATACCTACAGACTGCTGTTGTTTAACAGCCGCTGCTGTTGTAATATACGATAGGGTAATAACGATAAGAGATACACACGAAATTCACCAAATAAGTCCAAGAAAAGCATGTTATTTGTTTGCATAAGAAAGGGGAACAGAGCAGGGATGGACAATTTGGTACAATTGTATCAAATTCGATACAATTGAGTTTGTTTAAGTACAAAAGTACAATTTGCATTATTTCAGTACAATTTTATGAAACCTGTTTTCTTGAAATTTGAAAATATGTATTCATAATCTTTAATTAGATATCTGTCGCGTCTGATCTATGTAGCTGCTAAAATCCGAATCTCTTACTTTGTTTCTTTCATGTGTCTGTATCTTTTGCGGCTTCTTGTGTTTTGTCGCTACGGCTTAAAATGAGACAATCGAATTCAACACACCAAGAAGCTTATCTTGCTGCAAAAATAAGTGTGAAAATAGATTCGATGGCAAAAAACAGTCTTGTAAGCTGTCCGAAAATGCAAAAAAAAAAATAAGAAATCTCGCTATCCTTGTTTGTCGCCGAACATAATTTACCTTTTTCTGTACTAGACCACTTGAATCTCTTACTTAAAAAAAATGTTAATGATTGAGAAATCGTAAAAAAAATAATTGTTAATCGACACAAAGGGCAAAAGATTATAAAAAATTTGACGGCTCCAGAGAATTCAAAAATAATTTCAACTATTACTAATCGCCAATACTTTTCTTTAGTAGTTGATAAAAGCAAGGATTCTACTGTTTGTAAAAATCTAGGTTTTGTGATAAGAATATTTAATATAAAGTGCCAAGATATGTTTCTCGCGTTAACAGAAATAGAAGATGGAACGGCTTCAGGAATTTTTAAATCTATTTCAAAAGTTTTTTTGTGCAGCGGAGCAAACTGTGATGACAGCTTGTTTCTTGATATACCTAGTCGAGTTCATCCGATACAAACGTCCATAGGCAGTTCCTTGGTTCAATCGAATCGAAAACAATGGACTGAAATAAATTAGGATCTGCTTACGCTCGATTATAGCGAATGAACTGGATTGAGCATGATATAGATAATACAAATTTAGAAAGAGTCATGCAGAAAAAAGATCTAGGAGCAATATTTGATGTAAATCTGTCTTTTAAACCTCATTATGACTGCATGATCAACAAGGCCAATCAAATGCTAGGTTTTGCCAAGAGAAATACTAAGGAGTTTAATGACTCATATATGTACATTGATTACATTATTAAATTCCCTAATAAGATCAGTGCTTGAATATTGTTATACAGTTTGGAATCCTTCTAATGCATCGACAAAAATCGAAAGAAACTTTAGTAGATATGTTTTTTTTTTAATTGAATTAGAATATTCCTACACTTTCATATAGGGTACCAGATCCTTATTATTCGGATTAAAAACATTTTGAAGGTGACGCACCAGCAAGGCTGACTCATGATCGTTTTCTAATATATGAACCGTTTCATCGAACAAACTATGGGCGCAATACAGTTGTTTTTTAATTGACATCTATGGTCCTGTTGCCCTGATGTCTTAGTTTTTAAATAATTTTTTGTAAATTAGTTTATAGATTATTTTTGTTAAATAAATAAAATATGTTTAGCTTTATTCTTTTTTTATACTCGCTAGTTATATACTTCCTTATTTATATTATTTATTATACACACCTACAATTATTATTGTGTTCATATTATTCTGTAAGAGCTTAAGTCTCTGATTGATGAAATAAATAAATAAATAAGTTCGCCGGGTCAGCAGTATATATATAATATATATGTAGATTGTTGGTTGCAGTGTTGGATGGAGCAACCGCTCATTATGCTCGAGCAACGAAGGAGGTTTTAAAATAACAACAATTTATGACATTGTACATAAAACTTCGCTAAAATTTTCGAAAAAATATGGTTTGTAATTTTAATCATTTAATAAGGTGCCATTAAATTAAAAAATAATGCTTTTAGAGGTACCATTGCCATTATAGACGATTTAGTATAAGATACTAGGTTAAACATTTTACTACCTTTTTATCTTTTAATTAAAGTTAAAATTACCTGGTGTTTGTATCGTATCTAACTTCATATGACACTATGACATACAAAGTTCTAAGTATTTTAAACGAATTATCATTGTTTTAGGCGTGTTTTAGCTGATTTAGTATATGATGCTTTAGTCAAAAATTGTTTAAAATTACCTAAATAAGAAGAACTAAATTTTGAATTTGTATCGTGCTAATATCTTAATCTTAGGTTGTTTAAATTTGCGCTACTGAAAGAAAAAAAAATTCAAAATCCAAAAAAATATTTGTTTTTGAGTTTTGATATGTGAAATTATTTTAAGTATTGTTGGAAATCGATGGTTCTTTCGTTTCAGTTTTTTGTAAATTTTGTAACTATAACGTAAATGAGCCGTACATCACAGTTATTTGAAAATCCAAAGTATAGTTCTCAACCATAAGATGTTTTATCAATTGAAATCAATTTAATAATACACTACCTATTTACAAATCCTAAATAATGATTTTTATTTACTAAATAAAAGCCTCTCCAATAATTCTCTTGCATTGCCCTCTCTTTCCTTTCAAATTATCAGATCAGGCCTGTCGTAAAAACTAACTGTCATGCCATAAATATTCATCGTATATGAATATATTATAATACTGTGACAAACGCTATTAACTCTTTTATGACCGAAAATTGTTGTTATATTTTCATTCGGCTTTTTGGAAGCTTTTCTAAACTTGCGTACATTGAATGGCAAGAATGATAATTATATTTCACAAGGATATATTTCGTGCCTCAACACAGGTCCCCAATCGCTCTTCCAGTCAGTAGTTGTTCATTTGACTGTGTTGACGGTAATCGCATTTTATAAATAATGGCTGAGAAAAGCTCATCCAACAAAATAACAACAACGCAAACTTCGAGTCCGGAAAAGAGACGGTCTACTGTGCCGGATATTCGACCTCAAAGCAGTTTTGAGAATCGGTACAGTAATATCATAACTGAACAAATATTGGACAACAGTATTAATATGGAGGAAATTAGACGGCAGTTGCAGGCTTTCCTGCCCCAAAGCGGCCATGCTATACCAGCCAAGGAAATAAATGAAATGAGGCTGGAGAAAAAGAATGATTGAAGTTAACAACCAAATGGCTGCATTTTTTTATTTTTTAAATATGTATTTGTCTTAAAAATATTAAAGTATTTAATTTGTTGTAAATGACTTTTTGTGCGTTTTTCAGCATGATAGAAATTAAGTCATCATAAGGACGCTCAATTTCTATCAACTACCGATCAGATCCCTTTAAGTTAACTTTGTGGTATAAATGTAATAAATAAACAAAAGAACTCAAGTTAAGTGTGGTGATGAGTAATGACTCAAACAACTCTTGTTAACATTTTCCGCCGCCACCCTAACTCCTAACTTCCTTACCCCAACAGGGCAAACAAATTTAACAGAATAAAAAAAAGTTCTCTTTGTGCGTTTTATCAAATCTTTTTCTCCTTTGGCTATAAAGAAAAACACAAGTGCTTTACAGTTCGGAATTGGTTTTATGTCCTTCCGTTGGACGTGATGTTTTTTTTTAACCTATTTTGAAAGTAAAAAAATGTGCTTTTCTATAATGGACTATCTAAATAAACAGTGTCTCCGATTGCGTTATGCTTTAATGCTCTATGTATGTAATAAAATGAGCCCAGGACTATCCCTAAGCCTGAAATGGCGGCAGGGTGGACAAAGAAAAAAACTACTTGCCTGAAAAAATTAATTGAGTTCAGTAAAATTCGACTGTATTATATTAGACATTAATTCACATAATCTTTATAGGCGTTGCTGCGGATCCGTTTTTATGCAGTTGATAACAGATCAACAAAAGAGATATGATGTTATGATGCTCAGTTAGTTTTTACTTCGAACATTGCCAAATTTGTAGAAATAATAGTTCAATTAAAATTTGAAAACGCGAATTTAGTTATGAATCGAAAAACTACTAAATTCAACAAGATCTCTGCTTCGCCAAAGACTATTATTTAGTTTGCACACATATTCGCAAAATTTTTAGTATGTTAACACAGGATTTTCCAAATTTAAACGAATTAGCATCGTGCTATAAGTTTTTAACATTTTAATAAAATTAAAATCCCCAAATTCTTATTTTAACTTTTTAGTATTTACTAACTGCAAATGTCACTTTGACAGTACAAAATTTTAAATACTTGTTTGCAGGAATTGTCACTTTTTTAGGCGTGTTAAACTAAAGCTAAAGTTAAGAAATAAGCTTTAGTACTATACTAATTAAAAATGTTTAAAACAAAGAACACTTTAATAAAGAGATTTAAAGTTAGTAAATTGTTAAGTAGTATCACGCTAATACTTAACATCAGACTTTTTGCGCCATACACTTTTTCACAAAGTGTTAACTTATGCACATACTTTCTCATTTGAGATTGTTAATCAATAATTATATTTGTATGACTATAGCGATTGTTTTCTAGTCGTTTAGGAAAAATATATTAAGTATTTTAACCTAATTACCTACTCGTTACTCAACCTAATTGGGTGTGCGTTTCTTACCAAGGTGAATTAACTTTTTGTTTGATTTTGCCTAACTTCATTTGTTTGATTTAAGTTTATTAATTAAAACCTTTCAGAATAGTTAATGGTTCCTATGTTAGATTTCAAATATTAAAGAGGTTGCCGCTAGTAAATTTATTGTTTGTGAACAAAATTAACATGTTTGAATAAGAACTTATGTAGAAACTTGAGATATAACCTCGGTAAATTCAAATCCTTAAAATCATGAATTAGAAATCAGTTAAGTTTTATTTTCATGTTTTCACAAAGTCTTTTCAAAAAGAAATAAAAAATTCCCAAATGAGCTAGAAACTAATCTAATTCCTAGCACATTTAACAAATCTCGTCTGTTTTTTTAACACCAATTAATAAGAAGGAAAGAGAAGCAAACAAACAAGACTCCATTTTGATTTATGATGTTTTTTACATGCGATATATAGGTTAGGTACTATATGGCAAGTTATGCATTCGTAGAAAAAATTGAAGTCGAGATTTTGATCAAAGTTGACATTACGATGATAGCGAAGTCGAAAAAAGTGGGTCTCGCAATTCTGTCTGTCTGGAGCCCAAACGGGTGGGTTGAATTTCTTTTCGTTTTTTAGGCATTCTACCAACAAGTTTTTTTTTTTTTTTCATTTTTTTTAAGACCAAAAATAACGGTACCTGCCGTAAAAATTTTTTTTTAGCAAAAAATGAATATCTTATTTTTCGCAAAAACGTGCCCACAACTTTTTTTTTAAAGAAAATCAGTAATTTTTTTTACAAAAATGCTACCATTTTATAAAAAAATTGTTCGCAAAAATGGTTTTAAATTGTACCTCAAATAGAACCATTGATTTTAGATTTTCTCAAAAACGGTTAAAGTGATTTTAATCAGTTTTTTATAGAGAATGTTAACAATAATTTTATAAATATTGTGTAAAAAATTTTATTTGATTTTTAAAAAAATTTTCAATTTTTTTTTTTGAGAACTTAGTAATTCGAAAACGACTCGATCGATTTTTATTAAACTTAGTACTCAAAAGTTTTTTGACATTGTCTAGCAGATTTTTAATACAATTTTTCTTATAACCAAAAATAACGGTACCTCCCAAACAATTTTTTAAAAACCGGTATTGAAAATCTCATTTTTCTTCAAAACGGCTCCTACGATTAAAATGTTGGTGTGTACTAATATCAGAAAGATCTACCATGTTATGGGAAAAATAATGTACTTTTCGTTTAAAAATGGTACCTCTCATAAAATCATTTTTTTTTCTGTTGAACCAATTTTGATGAAATTTATTTACACAAAAGTTACTAATAAGTTTGAATAATATTTTTTCTCTTGTAAGAATTCAAAGATCTTAAATTCAAATTAACATTTGGTACGTATTTTGGCAACTTGTATGTAGCTTCAATTCGACAAGTATAGGGAAAGTTGTTGACAAATTTTGATTGTAAATATGAGTTATTTTGTTAATATTTTTTTTATGACTTTATTCGATTTATATAAGTATAGACGAAATGCCAAAATATACACAAGTCAATGGTAAAGAGATATTAGCAAAAAAAATGTCAACAAAGAAGCTGATGACACTGATGTAAAATAAAAACCTCATGAATCTCTGGGGCAGAGAAAATCCAACAAACTTATTGTCAATTTCGGTACTGTCGTTTGAGTTTTGACTGGAACACAGCCCGTTCAGATACATGAATAAAATGGAACCTTAATTAAAATGCAACGTATGAAGGATTTAGTTGCTCTTAATTTCTACGTCACAAAAAAAAACTATGCATCCAAATTAAGTATAGATAGTACCTCATTTTGCGTACCTACTTTATATTTCTTCAACAGTATATAGTGCGCAGACCCGAAACATAGGACAATGCTATACATATATAAATTATATTAGGTATACATACGGTTGGAAACCCTACCTCAAACATGTAGAAACGTGGTCCATTTTTGGATCAAGAGTTTAACCCAGCAATTTCACCGTATTAACTGTGGTTCAAGGAGCGATCAAGAATGGGTTTAATTATTAATTTGTGAACCCTGACCCCTGGGTAGACCTCATTTTATCTTCCAAATCTTGATTCGAGAATGAAAACCACTTATGTATAATTAGCCCTTACTAACTCTGATTTAACTCAGAATCAAGTGAGCAATGAAAATCTGGGTCTAAAACGTAGATATAATATTTGAGGACACAAAAAATAAAACCAACAAAAAGCAACGTTTTTTTTAAATATTTAAAGTATGGAAGCATCTACCCAAATTTATTTGGTCTTGGTGTGTTCAGGTTTCGAGAAAAGAGGCTGCGTTCATTAGAAGCAGAACTCTTGTAACTATCCGTCCTAAAAATTCGCATTTTAAAAATGTACACACATATGTTCTGTATCAAATTTTAAGGATCCTATCATAGGTAGGTACCGAAATCGAAATCGAATTTGCCCTTTCATAGTCTGGTCCTTCTTACATCGCAATTAAAAGCAACTTCAAAAATGTGCTGTAGGCCATTTCTAGATCTATATTCCCACATCTTTATAATGTGGGCGAATTCATTAAAAAACGTCACAGGACAAAATCAACAAGTTGGAGTGAAAACCGTTTCTCAAAAGTGAGACACAAAAACTAAATCGATTCGCCAAACCATTTCCACGATTCCATAATAAAGTTCGTCTTTTATCACAAAGAGCTCACACTTCAAAACTTGTTGAATCCAAAGAAAATTTAGTGAACAAAAATAAAAGACGCAAAACGTTTAAGAAAGATTTAAGATGTGAATAATAAAAAGGCAATACGAGTCTGCTTTTTCAATGATGCTATGATAAACATTGTTGGTGGAAATAGAAAAAATTGGCACTCAAACTCTACAAAGTAGGATAAATCACAATTGCAAATGTATGCGGATACCGTTGGGGGATTGTGGCAGGCAACATCACCAAAAGGTAAACCTCATAAATAATACATTAAAATTACGAAGTGTGAACTTAGCAAAGCCATTCAACTGACAGCTTTTTCTATCGCATTTAATGCATTCAATCTGAGATGGAATCTTTGCTAATAAATATTATCCTGCCACTGAAAAAGTTATACATTCTTGGTCTCTCCTAACCAACTTATGTTTATGTATAATAGCCCTGATGGATGATTAACATTCCTGTAAATCGCCATACTTTACGGTGTGGTAGTAAAGGCTATAAGGGTTGTTCCATTGAATCAGAGGAAACATTCATTTAGCTAAGTGCCTGTGGGAATAGTCAATAAAATGAAATTCTTTTTCATTGAAGTGGAAGGGCATTTATCTCCAAGGATACTTCTGCATTGACAAAATAAACTCCTTAATAGAATACTATAAGGCGACTTACCTACAGTTGTGAGGAGCATATTGTCCAACAGTAAGGCAATTGCGACAATTACCAAAACCAACCGTCTAGAGCCCCTCCACTGGATCATCCAAGCTTTGGTGGCGGCCCAGGTCCCAGCAGCCCGATAATCCTCCTGGCGATAATTATCCGATGGAGGTAGAGGCGGCGATGTCATTTGCGGTCCATAACTGTGATAGGTTGTGTTTCGTTCGGTGGACGTTTGTGGGGGCAGGTGTGAGGGCTGTGAATTATGGGATAACTCGCTTGAGTCCTGCGATGTGAGGGATTCGGTGTTGGTGCCATTTTGATAAGATGTTGCTGCGAGTTGTGGTGGCTGATTCTGATGTTCCAAGTGGGCTTTGAAGGGATTTCTACTGGGCGTAGAGTTAGAAGGAGGTGGATTGTTATTTCTTGGTCCACCAGGATCAGTCGATTGCATTTCGCCACGCACTTATTGCTAATGCTTGAAAAAAAAGAAGAAGACAAAAAAAGAAGATAAAAATATGAATTCTTGTTATCCTTTATAAGCTTCTTGATAATAATTAAGAAAAGTCTCCGAAACAGACGTTTTTCAAGTATATTTTCAGTAATTCCGATTTGTCTCTAGGGGAAAAATAAAAAAAAAAAGAAAATCCGGAAGTAGAATTCAATTTCGCGAACTACGTCAACGACAACCTTCCTGGTATAGTTGGGTACATTTATTATATTTGTTCAGACTGAAGTATCTGTATTTTTTTCTTCTTAAAGACTCCGATAGGATTTATTTGATTCATTCTTTGGCAATGAAAGGTTGTATAACAGAGAAGGATTTAAGTAATCCGTTTAGGATTATGTAAAATTGGCTGTGTTCTTAGAATCCCTGGGATGTGAGGCACACTTCAAAAAAATAAATATCAAATCGAATCAGAATGTAATGAATTGATAAAGTTATGTATTATTGCTTAGCGATATTGATATATAAATATTGGATTTGGAAGGTAATACCAAATTGTTCTAAATGTACGAAGTTAAGTGTAACATCTTCCTTGCTGATTTCAAAAAATATGTAACGCGAGGAAATAAACGTGAGAATTTAAGGTAAGGTTTAGTTAAGTTGAAAGGAATGCCAAACATTTCTTTTGTGACCAATTGCTAGATTGCAAACTGTCAGTGACATTTTTACTCAGTAGTCTTTGCTATATCGTGACGACATTCACGCTTCAACATTTCATTTTAGAAATTTGTTTTCAAATAATGGTTATGTGCTCGTTGAAATTTCGGTGAATGTTCTTAAATCAAAAAAAAAAAGATTGTTCAGTGATGAGGCTCATTTTTGGCTTATCAAATTGTAACAATTGCAGCAAAGATAATCCACGTCCCAAAAAATGCATTGTTTGCACATGATGAAGAGACATCGGACCATATACCATTTCAAAAATTAGGCTAATCCGCTTATCCGATCCCTTGTTATGGTCAACGGTATTTGCTGTATATAGGGACATGATTAATTACTTTTTCGTTCCCCGATTAAATTGCATGAATGTGGAAGAGATGTGGGTTATAAATAACGGTGCTTTTGTTAAGTTCTTAAAGAAAATATTCGACGAACGCATAATTTCCATTAACGGACTTGAACATTTTGATTATTTTCTTTAGGGATACGGTAACTCCAATCAACCAACAAAAATCTCGATACATTGGAAAGCAAAAAACGCTTGAAAAAGTGGACGAAAACTTTGTCTCTCCGATGAAATTTATTAGGTCCAGCCGGGTTATATGGTTATGGTATTTTCATGACTTATTTACAATCACAAATTTCAGGACATCTGTATAAGGTTATAAATCGAAAAGATAAGAGGAAAAATTATTTTATTTATTTATTAAATCCGTTTTGAAACCGTGGTAGAGGTATTGAAAATTTAATTTTTATTAAAATAATTTTGTACATATTTTATGCTTTAAGTCTTATGTTCGAATTGTACTAAATGATCGTTGAGCTATAGAAGAGTTGAAATAATCGCGTCATTCAGTTTCAAGTCTATACAGAATTTTTACCGAGGTTCAGCCTACATATTCCATCCAATTAAAAACGATTTTTCCTTTCAGCACTTTTGCTGAACTGAACCGAACAGCACAGTACAATCTGGGCCGACTGTAGAATCCGATTAAGTCAATAGTATAAAAATATATTAATGGAACCAACTACAAGATGGTAAAAAATTTATCACCGGTGAAACAAGCTGTCAAATGGCGGCTCTTTAGAAAAAATTAGATCTCAGAGATTTAGCTCCGTCAAAAAGTGAGCAAGCCAATTCTTTTTTACTTTTACTGAGTTCTCCGCGATCTCATTTTCCTGAATATGAACATGCATAAATATTCCGCGTTTCTAGGAGTAGGTACATTATAGTGATCTATGTAATTTTGACAAATGTCAAAGTAGAATTGACAGCTGCCGCCATCTGGAACCCGTGAAAAACTTTTGTTCAAAAATCACAAAAAATGTTGGTTGGTTGTTGGTAAAGATTTCTCATTTAAGTATTTATCGAAAAAGTACATGCATTTATATAAACGGGAATATTTCTATCCTATACCTTAGCTGGGGCATCCACCCTTTACAGAAGTCAAATTTTCTGATGGGCATTCTGCTCATGCGGTCTCGCATAAAGATGTGAGTCTAGAGTGGAAGTGTCATGTATTCCGATAATTATGACTTCTAAACTTCTAATAATTATGAAACGAATTTGAACCAGTAGAACCATCCAGGGGCAGTGATGCCACATGAAAATAAAAGAAGTACTTACAGCATAGAAAAAAATCCCTACATTATCCCTACACCCACAAAATGCATAAAATAAATACAAATAAAAAAAATTAAGATATTTCCTCACTCTCATTAAATTTCAAAAAGATTCATGAGGCACTGGTCTTACTTATAAATATTTTGGGATAAAATTTCTGCAAGGTGTGTGGCAGGTACTATTTTAGAAAGTTATTAGTAATAAAATTCTAAAAGTACCACGCTTTCAAAGAAAATTTTAATATTTCAAAAATCCGTTCTTTTTCCCCTAGGGTGTAGTTTTCAAACCGAAAATCCCTACGTGTAGGGAAGTACCCACAGAATTCTTATTTAAAAAAGGATAAGACGGTTGATTTGATATATTATGTAGATACAGGATGGTTATTTGGGTCATTCAAAGTCGGAAATGTTAATGCAATCAATGTGTTTAAAGTTATGAGTATTGACCATGCAGTATACACTTTATAAGCTTAGCAAATATACAAAAAGTTAAATTGCTTTTGAAAAATTGTTTTTCCTTTCAATAAATAAACATAAATGTATTGTATACTTTTACAACAAAAAATAAATCTTTAAATTAAAACTACTTTGAATTATTTTTCTGATGAGCCACAGTCCCATAGATAGTTTCCTACATTGCCTATTATGGATAATCGAACACCACACCTCTTAGTTACCAGTCAAGCACTACAACCACTGAACCATAACAAAATTTATAAAAGCATAATTAAGGTTGAACAGACTATCTATGACTGAGGTTTTTATTCGAAAACACCAAACAATTCTAGATTCAACCATCAAATGAAAAAAAAAAAAAATCATTTAAACTCATCTCTTATTCTTGGTTCGTGCCAACCCTCTTCTGAGTTATCATTTGTCGGCGCAACTCGCAAAATGAAAAATAATTTTACTTGGCACGCAAATGTATGTATATACAATGTTTCTTCCCACTTTTTACTAAACAAAAATTTTAATTCAAACTTAATCACTTTCAATTAAGCAAAAAGAATTCCCTATACCTACTTTGCCATGTGACTACGGCACGCCGTCACCGCCGCCCCCCACACCGCGCAACACCGACCATCGAGAACTTTGATAAAAGCCCTGACATTCAAATAAAATATCAATTAGATAAAAACGACAACATATGTCAACAAATCTTCACAAAATTAATGTACATACTTACGGATATTTTATGCTTATGTTTGTTTTCACTGAGCTCTATGATTTCGATTTGGATATATTGTATAATAAAGCTGCACAAGTCATAACCTTTCACTAATATTTTCATTGACTTTTCGATCTGCTGATTCCACATTGTGGGGTTATTTCTTCTAATTAAATAAAAAAATACATTGCTATAAATCAAAATATAAAATTATCAACTGCTGTGCCATAATCATTTTCATGACTTAAAATCCAAGTCTGCGAACTTCTTAATGAACAGTGCAGTTCAAAAGTTTACAACCACATAGAACAATTCTAAAAAATGGAGGTTTGAATGAAAAAAAATATTATACCCATAATTTTTGTTTTTAACTAATCATTTTTGTTGAAGACTTTGAATTTAAAAATTATTATAATTTGATTTTACAGGGCCTTTCAGTTCACATTGTATTAGGAACTTTTACTAAAGCAACATCGGAAAGTCCCTTTTCAGTATTTAAACTCCAATCGAAAATTACTTTTAAACGAATTAGGTAGGAAATTGAATTGAAGGTTGCTTCTGTTCTCCTCTTTTCCCAGTTTGTCGAGCAACACTTGGTCGTATCTGTTTCGAAATAATATATAATATGTTCCTGAAGGCATCGCGCTATAGCAATTAAACGGAGCGTTCGTTGGCAGAACGATGATGGTTGGTGGTGTAATTTTTTCCCACCCCCCGAAATGGAATATCACTTAAAATTGAAAAAGGGACAAATGATGTGACGAAGATGTTGATGGTGATGATAGCAGGCAAAGGAGTGTCACGTCTTCGACTTGGAACTTGGAGTGGGGACAACACTCTGGCTTTTGAGTTTTTCTAGTTGAATTGACATCGACAGGCAGAACATGGCATATGACATGCCTATTTATGCAGCTATTGATGCAAGAGTACTGGTTTTTGGAAGAATGGGTGTAATAGTCAATTTTAATTCAATTTCTCTGGGACCTTTTCATTTTGAAGGAAAATTGAATTCTAATTACGTATTTAAATCTTTTGAAGAATATTGGTGTATTATGATGCTTTAGTGTGCTATGAATTGAGAGTAGAAATACATATGTACATATTATGTACTTGCTTACGTATATTTTTAAATAGGTACTAACCAAAAATTCTGCATAAAGCTTATTACAATATTCAGCAGGGTTAGGAAAATGGATTTGGATATCAATTTGACGTAGTTTAAATAAAATTTACAAATGATGTGTTTCAAACAATGTGTGTATTTAAAAACTGGATTTTGGAACTTTAATACGGTGCAATAATGTTCATTTTTATGTACAACGTTTTCGACAGGTGGCATAAAATATTAACTACCAAACCTAATTAATTTTTTTTAAAAGCAGATGAACAGATTTTAAATATTTAGACTTTAAAACAAAGTGTTATCGTATACATTAGACAAGTTCGTGCGACCCAGTCGTGCTGTTTAGTTTATTTAAATTCAAATGTGCTTCAAGGGAGTCACAGTTCCTTTAACGACAAAGTTGCTTAAGATTAATAACCAGCGAATTGATGGATTCTAAATTCAGCGATGTGTAATAATTCAATTTCAACAGTATTCGATATTAGTACCTATGGTAAGGTGTGGTCAAATTTTGAGCCATTTAAATTACTACTTGTTTTCAGAAATTAAGCAATTCCTTATGGAACGAGATATGCAATATGCATACATATCGTTTTAATCCATCTATTAATGGAAGCAACAGGCTATATTATTTCTCCGACGTTACCGATTTGAATTTAAAATTTTAATTTGCTAAGTAGAGAGCAATTTGTTTTGAAATTGGTATAAAGAAGTCATTTAAAGAAAACTGAAGTTTGTCGTTTTTAAAAATATAGTTTTGGGGAACGATTTATTTTTTCTTCTCAAACATAAGATAATGTGAACGAAGGAAATATAAAAATTAACCCGATTTGCTATTCCAGCATAGTTGAGGAACATTAGAAAGGAAAAAAGCTTTATGTATTTATGTATGTACATTGAATGTCAAATTTAAATGCTGAGCAACTTTTCTGAACATAGGTACCAACATCATAACTTTCCTAAAAAGGGTCAAATACATGTGGTTTAAAAAATTATTGTTTTGTATTAAATTTTTGTTTCTATTAAATACGCAATTTAATAAGGTTGTTCATATATAGTTTTATGTGACTCTACAATGATATAATACAAAAAATGTAGTTCGATATTCTAGCTAAATTTTAAGACCTTAATGAACGGATTATTAAAATGAAAGTTATAAGCAAGCCAAACCAAACACAATGTATCTTTATAATTATTATACCGACTACAAATTTAGGTACATATATGAACATTTAGCATTTTTTTTCCGACGCGAAGCAAATTTGCCACGATTGTGATTTTAGTATAAAATTTTGAATGATTTTGAATGATTTTTGCTCTAACACGCCAGTCATTTTTCCTTTAATTATATACCTACCTTAATATTGAAAATCGGATAATTGGATCGAAAGATATAAGCATTTAAGTAAACGCAAATCGGGTATTTTTCAGATTTCGCAAAAATCATCATCAAAAACATACCCATTTTTTTCTCCGAACATTTCTCCTTTTTTTCTGTTTATTTTGATTATTTTGTTTATTTTGTTTATTTTGTTTATTCCCCTCACGTTTCACCCCCTTTGTCTACTAGGCGTTTCATATTTTTGAAATTCTGTTGATTTTTTTACATTGTATGCCTCCGTTTAAACATTTCTAATGTTAAAAATGTGCTTGCTCTTATGTGCATTGTACGATCATACTATTGTGTTAACTCTTGAGAGCACCTGGTTTTAAATGAAATAATAGTTGTAGTAGCCTTTTTGTATGCCACCTACAAAATATGTAGGGTTGTAATATGTAAACAGTTAAAAAATCATGTATCCGTTTTTTTGTAAATATATAAATTCTAAAAAATATGCGGCAAAATTTGGGGCGACTAAATTGAAAATTTAGGTGGTTGACGACTACTCAGAAAACAACTACCTAACTACATCATAGTGAAACAGCTACTTAACTTACCTTGTTATAATTTAATTTTTTATTCACAGATTTATTATATTTATTTATATTATATTATGTAGATAGAAGTGCCTAATCGGGTGATGATTACTGAAAAATAAAACCGGTTTTAAAAAAATCAACCCGCACTGCCTTAAATTATTATTATTCTTATAGTTGTAGTAATAATTATTATACCTATAATATTTTTTTATTTCTATTATTGTTATACATAAGGAAATGAAGAAACAGAAATATTGGCCAAGGATTATTTTTAACTTAAACATATTTCACAACAGCCCATCAAATTTAAAGTGTTCAAAACAGGTTTTATCTTTTAAAAACGGTTAACATGTTTTTTTTTTGAAGCTCAACGAAATTACCACAGCTTATCTTAGATGGAATCGAAACTTCTAATTATCTATTTCAAAGATTCACCAATTACTTAACAAAACATGTATAAACTATACTTTAAAATTTTTCAGAACTATTTTTGATTAGATTTAACGTACCTATACATTACATATGTCCGATTTGTTTTTACTTTCTCGAAAGAACTGTCAGTCTAAGTTTTCAACCAGTAACCACTTATAAGAACTTCGTAAAATGTGCCGCCTTGAAAAATTCTCAACATAGGCTCTAGCTCCTTTACTATGGTAACAATGACGAAGGGTCATGGCCTCTGGGATAAATCCCTCTACACAAAGATTAATTGTGAAAACTAAACTTTCTACCTAAGAATAAATGAACCTGCAAATTTGAGAATTTTGAATAAAATTCTCTTGCCCACTGCCCATCTCCATGGCGGATAAATGTCGAACAATTATCCGAACAATAAATCCAGCAATTGTCGGTTACTTACGAATTACTAAATTTAATGATTTGGTATCTGAATTTAAATTCTTAAGAAACGTGACAACATTTTGTTTGTAATTTATTTTCTATTTAAATATTTTTTTTTTCAATTAAAAAAAAATACATTACATAATGTACATTGCACATTCTTTATATTTTTTTTAGCTGAATTTGTTCTTTCATTTTTTTAAAAACCATCATATTGCCTTGGTTGTTGTAAAGTTTACATACATAATTTTGTTAATTAAATTAAATTAAAGTTAAATTAAAGATTCAATTCAAACATAGTTTTAGTAAATAAAGAAGATATACATAACATACAAAAACCATTTACATTAACGTATTTAGAAAAATTGCAGCAAAGTGCCGCCCGGATATTTTGAAAAATTGCCGCCCCCAAGCAAAGTGCCGCCCGGGGCCTGTGCCCCCTTTGACCCCCCCCCATCGCTACGCCACTGCTTCCTCTACCTTCCCACTTCCCGCATACATAATATGTACCTACATAAATCATTAATATGTATATACATCCACAAACTACAGTAAAAGACAAAAGTTCATACATATTTTTTTTTATTCATCGCAATTCCCAGACGACCCTACAAAATCGTTGATAATACCTAATAGGTACATATGTACATATACATGCATGATTTAAACTGAAGGAAAAAAATATTTCAAGCAAGTCGATGTGACAAAGATACATAAATGAAAACCCACTCAATAAATAATTTTGGTTTATTTCTTTCAAACTACTGAACAGATTTTGATGATTTTTATGTCAATACAAATTTTTGTTTCAATCCTACCAGTAGTAGTTTCAGAGAAATTTGTAAACAAATATGTACACATTCACGATACACTCATGTATTTTTATACAGTCGTTTAGAAGCTTAAATTGGGCTTAAATTTGTAATTCGGTAGTTTTTCACATCATTCATTTTAGTTCGATATGTTTTGACTCGTTTAACGAACAAATTAACGAAGGTTTGCTATTCGTTACCAAGTGCTAATTAAATTTACTTAAGTTTTGAAATTTGAAGCAAACTAAATTTAGACGAATCGCTATTCATAACATGGCATAGTCAAATTCGTAGTTTCAAGTTCGATTCAAAATTTCTCAGTTTTGCTGTCAAAACACTTAGCAAAACAAAAATCTTGGATTCGCTTGCTCACCTTTTGAGTGAGAAAAATCTCTGAGATCTCATTTTTTTGAACGCGCCAAATGTTACGAACACAACACAACGCAACTGCAGTCGGAACTGCAAGAGTTAACCAACTTTTAATTTATCAAGCTCAGCACTTTTGAAGTTTCAATTTTTATAAAGAAAAAAAGAGCCGGACAAAATACTGAAGCTTTTTATGCTTATTTGTTTCGATAAAATTATTTTAAATAAAAAGAAAAATATCAGAAATAAAAAAAGTGAAAAATAAGCTCGGAAATATTTTTTTTTTTTTTTAAATATATAGCTGCAACATAGCCGTTGCAGCTCCAGTTCCAGTTGCAACATTCTATTGTGTTCAGGCAGTTATCTGAGACCAAGGAAAAGTTTCGAAGAAACGTATCGGTAAATTGGTAATACAAATTGAGTCCACAAATGTATATGAACAATTTTTTGAACTATTTAATTTCCTGAAGATCTTAATTCAGAACATGCTCATGAATTTTCAAAATTTCATCGTTATATTTTTGTACAAAAATGGAAATAATTATAAATTTTGTAATCAAGCTATAAATATATAAAATAATGTGGAAAGGTAATATAAAATCAGCTTTTCCAAATTATCTACCTGTTGCTTTATGCTTATTTTTAAGTTTTATGTTGACAAATTGTTCTGCTGGAAGATCATTCTGTCAATTAAAGCGCTAACAAAGTCTTAATGCACTATTTATTCTTTGCATTAAGAGTGATTTGCTATTTTAATTGTTCTTTTATTTTTTTTTTCTGAATAATAAAACTAGCAAAAAAAATAAACTAGAGCACCTTTTACTGGCAATATAATATTTCCTAAGATTTGGGAGTTATTTCCCTTTTCTGGATTTTTTTTGGGCGAAATTTCCAATTTTGGGCGTTATTTCTCATTTGACTTTTAAAATTTTTATTTTGGGCGTTCTTTAATTCCTTTAAAAAAAAAATTGAAAATTGGAAATAACAATTGTTCAGAATATTTTTGGGCGATATTTCCAAATCGATTTGGGCGTTATTTCCTTGGGCGTTATTGCCATACGCCTTTTACTGTTAAGGTCTATAGCATGGCCCAAAAAAGAAAAATTGGGCGCTACCTCTGTTGACGTCCCCGATCGAAGCGAAACAAATCTTCAAATAAATTAGGTTACTTCTTTTAAGTAAAAATATGCGCGCCCAAAGTAAATTGAGCCTAGAGCCTAAACGGGTGAACCGGTTTGCTTCAAATTTAGTACAGAGTAGGTATTTTTATTTGAGCAGAATGGAATGTGATGACCAAATTTACTGTAAGAAAATATTTTGGCAACAAATACAACTACTTATACAAAATAGAGAAAATGGTCTTACTTTTTCCTTATTCGCATTTATTTCTAAAATGGTAAGACCGATTTTGTTATACCTAATTTTGCAATCTGGCCATTATAAATAGTCCAAAGAAAATTGCATCTAAAAATTTCTTTAGTACCTTTGTACGTACTTTTAAACATTTTCTCGTTAAAGACATCATTATATTATTGAACGGACGCGTCGTCGCTTGTGAACTAAGTCCATAGCGGCTAGTGCTGTGTGGCACGTATCACATATCGAAATAGAAACAGTGACATTATCGGGAAACATTTAATTCTGGAGTATCCCGTGTATAGGTATCGTCCGTATTCTGACAATTATCCTTGTTCACGCAATCATTTATCCAAAATTTGGACATCGTCGCAAATTTTTTTTTTGTCGGAATTAGGGTCAAAGTTCGGTTAATTTAGTAGATTTGAACACGATTTTTAACTCTATATAAGCTTCCGTTTTAAATTGCCATTCACTACTAAACAACATGTTGCTTTAACATCCATTTTGAAAACCTTTTAGGCACTTTATAAATTTTTCAAGATACAACACTTTCAAGCACATATTGAATTTTTGAAAATAATTTTTTTTTGAACTGAGTTTAAAATATAGTATTAAAAGATTCCCGCAAATAGCAATAGTTTGGAATTCAAATTTTATTTAAAAAAATGTATGTAATTGGACATGTTGTAAGTACATACTACATACATACCAATAGAACCTATAGATGTATATTAAGATGTATGAAAAACGTATCTTAAATCCTCTGTTTGTCCGTTTACTTATGGACCCACTGTCATGGTCATTTCAATAAATATTATTATAACAAGATAAAAAAGCAAAATCACTTTCTTAATTAAAAAAAATAACGTCCTTATACGAAGTTTTTTTTACTTTGAATAAAATCACATCGACATAACAAATGCGCGCATTTTTTCACTGTCATGGACTTGGGCGGATGTATATCAGAAAGCACATGCAAATACAACAACAAAAAACGCCGCAGGCTCAAAACAAATGGATTCACGGGAAATACGGAACGCTCAACTAGATTTGAATTGAAACGGAATAAATTGAATGTCTGACTCTAACAAACTAAAGAGGCGGCAAACTGACGATATAGCAGCGTGAGTAGCAAGTTCTGACTGACAAACTGTGCTACTGGGAAGGGTAGTTAAGAACGTTTATTGAGAAGAAGGTTAAGAAGTATTAAAGCAATAGCAAGTAGCGCTGCAAGTTCATCTGCTTTGGATTCGATTGAGTTTCGGGTAGCTGTATAACTGCGTTTGCCTGTGTCTGGACTGTTTGCACCTCGGACAATTAAATTGGCTAATTAGTTTTATTGCAATTAGGCATACAAAAGCAGCAATAGAATCTGAAACTTGTATCTACCTCTAGATCTACTATATACGTAAAGCTTAAGCATGAGTTCTCTTCATATTATTTGATGGATTGTTTTACTATGATGTGTTTATTGTTGTCTTAAAAAGGCGGTAGACGATCTTTGATAAAATTTATGCAGTTTAGGGAGGCTAAATTGATCTGTTTCATATCAAAGATATTTGTATCGAAATACAATGAAATTACTCTACATGATATAAGTTCTAATAATTATTCTTAATTTCAAACTTGCACCTGCCTAATTGGTTGAGCTAATTAGAACCTATTTTAATCATGTTTAAATAATTTATGTTTTATTTTAAATTATATCGCCACCTATTTTTTACAAATAAAAAAAGCCCGTTTTGCTCTCAGTGGGAAATTTCTAAAAATTCAAGTGGCTGCACCCGCCACTTTTGTGTCGAATCCCTTGAGGAATTTAACATATGCATGTTATTGCCACTTTCTCGATGAAAATTCAATAACGAAATCACTACTTCATTGGAAGTGTAAAGCCGGATCAACACCTATCTTGTTTGGAGTGTTTTGGAGTAATGTGTTGTGTCGCTGTGCACAATAATAAAAATTTTGTCTTGCAAACTTTCATTTTTTGTTTCGCTATTTACTTATTCTCTTCCCCGAAAATTCTCTTATCTTTCCCATTGAAAAAAATGTCTCCTACACCGCTGTAGCGTGTTGTGGTATGGTTCAATCGGTAAAACACACCACAACACATCAAACGAGACACACGACTCCACAACACACCACACGATATAAGTGTAGATCCAGCTTAACTAGCTTATTCATCAACTCATTATTTGTGATGAAAAATATGATAAAAAGTCTTTAGTGAAATCACTAGGCAATTGGGACTTGCTTTTTCAATGCCTTATTATTTACTGATGAAATACATATATTACGAATATTCAACGAAGAAATCACTAAATGAGGGTAACTTGCATATTCATCATTATTTTCCATGAAAAATATGAAGAAAAGTTAGTAGTGAAATCACAAGGGAATTGGGGGTTGCTTATTCACTACCTCATTTCCTTATTTCCCTAAATCTATTGTCTTTTAAAATTGCTTATAATTTGTAAATTAGAAAATTACTTCTGTTTGGATTTAATATCATTCAATTATCAAGTGACGTCATCTCCAAAATGCGTTAGATGCTGTTGTACCCTTCTGCTTCTAAGGCTCAAACTATGGTCAATGTTTACCAAATCTTATACAAATTTTAGCATGAATAATATACTGTGAATTTTATATTTCTAAGAGAATTCTTTTTGCCCATTGAATGTTCGTATGATTTTCTCCATAAAATTAACCATTTATAATTAAGCATTGAATTGAATTTATTGAACTGATGAAAGGATACATTACTTTTCTTCCTTGAAATCTTCATATTTGTCGTGTCAGGTAAAGGAAAGGCAGTCTTATAGGTTTTTATCTCTTCTTTTGCTCGGGGAGAATTGATTACTTCTTATGAAAGAAATCATTACATTTTGTACATTTTGATTGCAATTCAGCAGATTTTTCAATAACACTTTGTTGGGCGAAGTAAAAAAAGAGAGCGTCTCAAAAGAATGTTGTTTTGTTCTTTCTCTGAAAAATTATTCTTTACAAAGCAGACGAATGGATTTAGATAACGAACTGATGAGTTTATGCATTACTTTTCAACAATTGAGTATCGCATGATTTTACTTACTAAAATAGCTGCCTTTATTTCAGTATAGAACTCACTTAAAATTTTTGGACCAAATTAAAGAAGAAGTTATTTCGAAATGTTTTCCAACGGCAAAGCAGACAATGCGATAAAAACCATGAACTGATGAAACGATGCATTACTTTACATTACAGTAACTAAATCAATGCTTGCTGTTTCTCCTATGAAGTGGTCTTTGAATTCAATGGTGAATTCAGCTTAATTTTTTAGTGAGGATGAAATTTTTCTATTTTGCAACCCCTTTGCATTGAGTAGGTATAAAACATTTAGCACAACAAGAATCGGTCACATAGAAGTCACATTTATAATATTAAAGTACGCATATTTTTATGTTAAATTGATTTCCAGCATGATAGGATCATTTATGAATCTGAATGAATTTAGGCGTGGTATTCACCTACTTTCACAGAATTGCGATCAATTTAATGGAGCACTTCCGACTGGTGAAATTTGTTAGAAGGCAAGGACTTGAAGGGCATATACCGAGAGAAAGATTTGAGATTTATCATTTAAGACGCTTGGAATTCACCTACTTTTTAGAATTGCGATAATTTCTAGATTCACTTTTATCTTTCGAGTTTTAACCTGAGGCCTTATTCCATAAAACCAAAACGATTGAACGATATCGTTTCTATCAGATCGAAAGAGAAATATAAGGACAGCTATAGCCCAAACGATATCATTCGATCGTTTTCGTTTTACGGAATCAGGCCCCTGGCAAAAAATAATAACTTTAATTGCTAATTAGACTTATTCAGATATTGTGAAACGTGAATGAGGTTTTTAACTGTAGAATAAGTTCGATTTAACCTAATTGGAACTTTAATCAGGCATTGTGAAATAGACCATAAATATTTGATATTAGATCTCACTACTTTTCACGGCTGACTTGTCACATGCAGATTTTTGTATACCTAGAAGAACTTGGCTCTCTTTCTAACATTCATGTTTTTGGTCTGATCATATCTATTTAATTACTTTTTATTTTTGTTTCAATCATAAGAGTAAGGTTTTACAAGCGAATTTTTATATTGAATAAATATCATAGTTAATTACGTTCACATAATACTAGACAACTCATAAGAAAGAATTACTTAAATTGTTAAAAAATACATTTATTTTAACTTGCAAAGTTTGTGGTTTTCGTACACAAACCAATTAATTAAGTTTGCTTGACCCACCTCATTTATTTAATGGATTTCTGGTGTTATTTTCATTCAAATATATAATATACGTTCTGAGATTTTACTATTAAAATATTTCTATTCTCATCGCGTTTAAAAGTGATTTATGTTAGGCATATTTTTCACAAATAAGACGTATAAAAAAGTGGTTATACTGGACTAGGATGGTAATTATATACTTCATACACTACACTGAGTACACATTAAGATTTATTTATGAAAGATCTCTCAACAAGTAAACACATAATTCAATGATTATTTTATTGAACGAAACAACTTTGAATAATTTGTACATATAGTGATACGAATCCCAGCCATTGTTTGAGCAATAGGTACTTTTGTTAACATAAAATAATGTTATTGAAGAAAAATGATAAAACGTGCTACCTTCCTAAATTTTGCAAATACATTTTTGTTTATATACACTTCAAGTTCAGGTCTTTGAAAAAGAAACTTTTGCAATTAACTCCAATTAGAGGTCCAATAACTTTTTAGCATAGCTGGGAAACTTTTTTGCACCTGTAGTTGTATACCTACCTACCAGCGTCGTTTTAAGACTTAACGAGCCCGGAAAAAAATGTCTGTGGGCCCTTGCCATTGGACATATGTAGATACTTTACATTTCATACACGGTTTTCAAATGTTCACGTGAAGTTTATTTAAATATTGCTATTGCACAACAGAACACATAAACACAATTTGATGCAGGTCTATGGAATATTTAGTCAAATTTATCTAGTTGACTATTGGCCCCACATTTTTGAAACATTTTGTAAAAAGTAGAATTTCAAGAAAAAAGAATGAAAAATAAACTGTTTTACAGTTTTGTTTTAATAGATCATTAAAATTTCAATCGCCAAAACAAGGCTATACTTTGACAAACGATTTCAATGTTCTGAATTCAAATCCGCCCTCAGAATTGCTCAATCGGTTTAAATTTTCGAGATGTTTTAATTTAAAAAAACATCTTGAATTTATGTAATCATTCCTTTCTTTTGAGAAAAAGAAATGGTTGGTTTTTAGTTTCGCCTGAACCTACCTTATTTACCGAAATTCCAACTCTACTTTTGTACAAAACTTGTAAATTTAAATAAAGTAAAGTTATACTCTCAGACGCCATAACAAGTTTTGTTGAGTAAAATTATTTCGTGATAGTTATAGAATATCTGAAAAGACGAAACCAAATTAGGAATTTGGAATTTATAGTTTCGAATTCAGGCTATCGAACAAAATCCTTCAGAAAAGTATTTTCTTATTCTGAAAAAAAATTACGATTGAATTGACACATTCTCCTGATTTATTGCATTAAAAAATTAAATAAAAGTTAATTAAAAAACTAATTGAATTTATCAACCAAACACAGAGTGCAAGCCTTTCAAATTTGCATATGAAAAGTTTATCTATCTAAAACTACCAGTGAATTTTTGCTATATCATTTACGGCGCAGGGTCATAACCACTGGCGGACTAAGGTAGTGGCAAGGTGGGGGGGGGGGGGTATGTATATATATGTATATTTTGAGGCTGAAAATGCAAAAGTAGTGTAACCCACTTTTTTTCATTTTTATTCGATCTTAAATACTATATATAATTTGGAATTCAAGCTGAAAAGGTCACATTTTTTTTGAGCTTAGATATTTCAGAATTAAGAAATTTGGCTTTAATGTATTTTACTACATTAATATAAAAATAGCAGACAAAAGTATCAATTTTGCAAAAAAATGGGTACTCATAATAATTTTCGTCATAATGTATTGTATTGTATTGTAAACGATATTTTCTAAAAATGTATTCAACGAAAATATTTTATTTTGTAATGTTGTAATTATTATTGTATGTTCATAAAGAGAAGTTGTTGTCTACTCTTTTCGGGAAGATGGCGTAAGCACCATTGTTAAACCCACGCCCCTTCGTGTATCCAAAAAC
Organism: Epistrophe eligans; assembly: GCA_951394125.1. NCBI lineage: Eukaryota > Metazoa > Arthropoda > Insecta > Diptera > Syrphidae > Epistrophe > Epistrophe eligans. The sequence goes on from OX596030.1 coordinate 49,400,740, forward strand.
ATGTTCAGATCCATAAGGGTAACATTGACAGTGTGTGTGTGTGTTCATATTTATATTTTTTAACTTGAAAATGGAAAAAATAAAATTTAAACAATTTCTTAAATTACAAATGAATTGAATACCTATCTCATTAACACTCAATAAATGTTTTAAACGCCTGTTAACTACGACTGATATTACTTAACCTCGGGAACGGTGAATTCATTGTTTCCAGTAAACTTTAAAACCATAATTCAACACCTACTTGACTTATTTTTTTTAATATGATTTCTCACAAAAACAATGGAATTAAATAAATCTTGAATAATTGTTTAATTTATTCAAGATTTATGATGAATTGATTACTTACTGAAAAATTTAAATCCTCTATTTTTTACTGACACGCAATTTTATTTTTGAACATAAATACTTTTGAACAATTTTGTAGTTTTTTTTTTTATTATGGATTAATTTTCATAATTGAGCATTAAATCAATAGAAATATTAAAACAATTATTAAATATACAAAACATGAAAAATACATTTTCATTTCAGTTTGTTCGAATTGTCTTAAAAATATTAATTATTAATAAAAAAAAAAATTAATATCAAAATTAGCAATTTGTATGCGAAAAAAAGGTCAAGTAGCTATGAATGTAAATATGCAATGGTTTTATTAAACGCATCTGGTGAGATTGACACAGAGTGCATATAGTAATGACTTTAGGGGCGAAAGTTAAAGCCTCGTTAAAATAAGAAATTGTCGAATTTTGATAAGTTTTAAGGATCAACATAACTACAAAAGATATCCCTGTTTACAATAATACAATCAGTACTAATCGGCTGTCTGTTCTAACCAGACGTTCTTCTATGCGGTACATTCCAAAAATCTGTATGCTTTCTTTTCCAACTTTAGTTGAAGACATTAATTTCTCTTTCAACATGAAAAATCGTAAGATGAGTGCGGATGACCATAATCTTAAGTTTGGGAAATTAACCCCCTTAAATTGTCTTCTGCAGTCACTGATAATGACTAAAAAAAAAATAAAATTTTCTCCATAAAAAAAACTTCGGAAAATGTTCACTCTATGCTTAACGAAATTAAAGTCCATGAGTATTATATACAAAAAATGTCAATTAGTATTAAATTAATGTGACAAAAGTTAAAATCAAAAAGTGACCAAATACAAGTTTCTTTTTAAAAATGCAATAAAACGAACAAAATTAAATGTTTTCCTTGTATTATGGCTTTATTAGTAAGAGCAAACGTTCCCATTAATTATGGAACACAACGTCGTTCAAGTGGATGCCTCGGCTGGCTTCGCAGTAGCGCATTCTGTCACTCTATGTAATTTTCCAAGACCTAGCTGATGGTTTCGGTCTGTAGATCACGGATTGCTTGGACGATATTGGCCTTAAGTCCTTGAATCGTTTCCGGATTGGTGACATAACATCGGTCCTTCACGGTTCCTCACAAAATAAAGTTTAAACGGGTCTAACTGCAGCTCCAAGGCGGCCAATTGACATCGGCAAGACGGCTGGTAACACGATTTTGGAATTTGGGTGCGCAAAAGATCGATTGTGGCATGGGCTGTGTGGTATGGCGCGCCATCCTGCATGAACCAGATGTCGTCCAAATCCATGCCTTCAATTTCAGTAAAAAAAAAGTCGCTTAACATGGCTCCGTAACGCCCACCGATGACCGAAAAGTTTTCGAAGAAAAATGGTCCAGTGATGCCATCACTCCACAATCCGCACCAAACTGTCACTCTCTTTGGATGCATTGGCTTCTGGCAATAACGTGCGGGTTTTCCGAGCCCCAGATGCGGCAATTTTGTTTGTTAACGTAGCCGCCGAGATGAAAATATGCGTCAGAAAAGATGATTTTTCGCCCAAAATCGTTGTCCAATTCAAGCTGCTCTAAGGCCCGAACTGCGGATGGTGGTGCGCCTTCAATTGCTGAGTGAATTGCACCTTGAAAGCGAATAAAAATCCGAGATCTTTGTGCAGAATTCTCCTAAGGCTAGTGCGTGAAATGTTGAGATCGATGGCGAGTTGATGTTCGTTAATTGAATCTCACACTCTCGGCTACAGCAGCCACATTCTCGTCTGTGCGCACCCTACGACGACGGGGACCATGAGTGTTGTCCACTAGCATACCAGTCTCACGAACTTTTTGCACAAACTTGCGTTCAACAGGCGCGGTGGGTGCTTCATTTCGGCCAAAACTTCTTTTCAAAAAACGAACTGTTTAGGCTACACAGCACTTACTTTGGAAATAAGTTTTCAATATTTCCCAACGTTGTTTAAGCATAATGCGACTTATTTCAAACGTAAAGTGACTTATTTCATTACGCAGAGGTATGATACTGACTTTCTGTCAAGATTTCGAGCGGGAAACAGCTGTCCGTTTCAAGATAACTTATGATATAAAAACAAACCACCATAGATGGCGCACCGGTTATTAGTTCCATGACCTTCCAACAGTAAGGTCATTTAAAGTTGTTCTTTTCGGTTTAGACGGCACTTCGTCGTTGAAACATTAAAAAACGAACTAAACACTCTTGGCTTGAAATGTTAAACATTAAATTAATAAGGACACAGCAAGAACATTTCCTTGATGTATTCTATATAGTTTTTCTCAAACGCGGTTCAGTTAGACTTGTAGATCTAAAAAAAATATTAGATCTGTATTCAGAACACAGGTAAAGTGGGATTTTGCACGTCGTCAAAAGCAAAAATACACACAAAGCTCTAATTGTCAGATATTCGGACACGGAGAAAAAAATTGTCACATCAAGACTCACTGCGCGATCTGTTTTGATAATCATGAAACAAGTAAATGCAAATCTACTAACATCAAATGTGCAAACTGCAATGCAACACACAAGTCCGCTGACCTATCATGCATAAGCCGCAAAAACTTTTTCGACATGAGAGAAAAGCTTTCTACAAATAACAAAAACAAGCGTGAAACTCAAATTGCTGAAAAAACGCACTAGACATACGAAGCAAACACCTCTGACTTCCCACCTCTCCAAACTCATCAGAGAGCACCCATTTATATTAAACTGGTTTCTATGCCTGTTTCTGCCCCCACCGACTGCAGTGCAGTACTTGATCGAACAACAATTTTGCTACTGATGACAACACTGGCGGTCTCTTTTCAATGGATGAAATCAACAAGCTTACAATGGATATGATAACTTTGCTAAGCAAATACATAAATGCATAACCAAAGTAGATCAATTCAAGACTATTGCACAATTATTGTGGGGCAGCTTGGTTCATAAATTGTACACTTTGTGATAAAAGCATCAATTTTTTGTCAGTGTTGTACATTATATTTATAAACATAATTTTAAGATATTGGGCCACCTTATATTTCCACCCCTTTATGTGGAAGGAGCAAATAAAAAAAAAAATACCTAAAATAAAAAAAAAAAAATATTTAAAAAACAACGGAAACACTTACAATATCATGCTTTACCTTTTTTTAAAGCCAATAACTCATTCCTCAATTCTGTTTTCAAATTAAGTTATTTTTGTGCCCAGTTTTTTAATAATTTGTTTTTAAACTCAATATTTTGGAAATATTTAAAACATTTTTTTCAAAATTACGTTATTTTAAGTACTAATTAAGTTTATAATTATTGATACTCTTATTAATTTTTAGTATAGTTCTAAAAACCAAATGGCTGTAAGACTTAGTTTTTGAGAAAATTAAAAATTACAATAATTACTTTTTTCTTAGAATCATTCAAAAGACAAATTTCCACAAGCTCGTCCTCTCCACCCCTTTACATCCTTTTGCCTATAATTTCATTATGGTTTTTTATAACGGGTGTTTTTTAGAGGTATAGAATTTTAAGTTAGCAACACTATTTTAACTGGCGGCCATTCTCGCAGCTGTCAAGTGATTTATTTTTAGTTTGGTTTGGCATTTCAAGAATAGAAGCTACAGGATCACCTAGCAAGGCGTAGATTCGGTAAATGGGCCCAAAACAAGATTGCCGTTAATCCCAATTTTCATAAGCGAATTTTGTTTAGCGATGAAGCTCACTTTTGGTTGAACAGATACGTCAATAAACAAAACTGCCGTATTTGGAGTGATGATAATCCTCAAGTATGTTGAGACACCGTAACATCCACAAAAACTGACTGTTTGGTGTGCTTTATGGGTTGGTGGAATAATTGGTCCGTACTTCTTTAAAAACGATGCTGGCCAGAACGTTGCACTGTTTACTGACTTTTTCGTTCATCAATTTAACAACCATGACGTGCAAGAGCTGTGGTTTCAACAAGACGGCGCAACATGTCACACAGCTCGTGCCATAATTGATTTATTGAAGGAAACGTTAACCGCATAGTTTCACGTTAAGGACCTGCGAATTGGCCTTCAACGAAGAGGCTAGGAAAGATTATTCTATAATTATTAGTCAATTTTTAAAACGTGTTATACTATTAAGATTTAATTTTATTCAATTAATTTTTAAACTTAAACCTTTTTATTGGTTTATTTTTGTTTTACTGTAATTTATAATTCCTATCACTTGATTACGCAGTATTTAAGAATACTTTAAAAACTATTCGTTCATCTATATGTATGTGTAAAACCGTACGGAATAAAAGAAATCATGTTGTAAACGGTTGCCCTTACCCCCTAAAACATATTACATTCTTAACGTAGCCATTCCAATAATTTATTCCATTTGAGATCTTGGAATTATTTTTGTCAGTAACTTCTTCCACTCTAATTTTGATGAAATAATTAACAAGGCCAATTCCTCTATCGGCTTTTGCGGCCTACTGTGGTCGGATTTCCAATACCTTAAAAAGCATCGAGAATTCGCTTATTATACTCTTCGTGTACCAATTTTTAACATGGAATATTGATTCACCGATTCTGTTGGAAATGATGCCGATCATTACTAACCCACGTCAAAATCACATATTAAGGAGTTATTGAGCTGTTAAATGTAAAGAAAAGAAAGAAAAGAGATTTTAGCGTCGTTGTTCTACAAAAATACTGTAAGGATCATATTTGTAGAAGCATTCGTTTTCTACAAGTCACCATAATAACATCTTATGTTGATGCAAAAATATACCAGAAGTTGTAGGCAAAAAACTGAAAAAAGTATCGATTTGCTGTGGTTTTATCAGTATATATTGAAATGGGCCGAGGGGGCGTGGTTGTGGAAATTTGTTTATTTTATTTGCCAACCATATTAAATAAAATATCAAAAATTTATAACTAACCCGACTTTGTGTAGATCTATTGGTTGGACTAAGCCTATAATTTAGACAAATCCATTATTTTTGCTCAGAAATTAAAGAATGGTTCTAAAAAAAGTAGTTATTGTAATTTTTAATTTTATCAAATACTAAAGGTCTTACAGCACTGTACTAAAAGTTAATAACGTAAAATTTTGAAAAAAAAAAAAACATAATAAGTTTTTTTCGAAATATATTTTCAAAATTTTGAGTTTAAAAATAAATTATTCAAAAACTGGCCATTAAAATAACTTAATTTGGAATTGAAGAATGAATTATTGGCTTCAAAACAAGGTATATAGCATGATATTGTAGGAGTGTTGCCCTTGTTTTTCTAATTATTTTTTTCTATATAGGCTAAGTCGCTACACTATTATAAATTAAGTATCTTTAATATAACATCCATGAATATAATATGTTGGAATGCTATAAGCATTCGATGCAAATCCACCGATTTTTTTTGCTTTTCTTAATAAACATAATCCTACATTTAGGCTTAGTGTCCGAAACTTGGTTGAGCTCTGATGACAAATTAACCAATTTAGTATATTTGCTATCGTCTTGATAGAGAGGAGAGAAGGGCGCGGTTTTGCCGTAAAAAAAACCATACGACACTAAGTAATCCGAATTGTGAATACTTAAAGTAATTCAAAACTTAGTAATTACAATACCTTTTGCAAATGGTAAAGCTTTAAAAAATATTTTCAGTTTATTTTTTCTGCAGATTAAGCTAACGCGTAGAAACGCTTTCATTTAAATCACGATTTGAGGAAGCTTATAAGTATAAATGATACATATATAATGGGGGGTGATTTTAACTGCAGGCACAGAAGTTGGGGATGCTTAAGAGCGAATGCGTGGGGAAACATTTTCTTGCTAACCTTAATACTAGGCATCCATTTCATATTTTGTATCCACCCCATCCAACCCCATCAACTTTGGATTTTTACTTGAGCAGCATGCCCGGTTTTTCAACCAAGCTTTAGTAATAAAAGAGCTAAGCTAAGATCATTTTCCAGTCTTTATTAGAACTTTTACATCACCTTTGAAGCAATGAAATTTTAGACATTAAAAATGCAAACTGGAAAACATAAGTAAAAGAGAAATCCGATCCAGATTAAGAAATATCCATGCACCTTTGGCTGAAGTAATCAATCAACAACAAATAGACCTAAGTACTTCTTTAATTAATTTTTGTTAATCTCGCTAAGCAAATGCTTTGAGAAAATTAAATTGAGAATAGTACAGTCCATCAAGTTTATCGAATAACGGAATATATCTATAAAAACTAATTTCAGCACAGGAAAAGTACAGGAATGGTATTTCTTGTTGTCGAGATGCTTTATTACATAAACTTTTTTTTTCCAGTGTACTTGATCAAAACAATTCAATCACTTCTTTTTGAAAGAAAAATTCAAGGTTTCAATAAATAATTGATACTCGGATATTTATAACAATTCAGCAAGTGTACCTCAAGGATTGGTGCTAGGTCCAATCTTGTATACTATTTTCACTTACGACTTCCCATGTTTAACTAAAGCAATTTTTGCCGATGACAGCTGTATCTCTCATCAGATTTAGTTCGCTTCAACGACTCAACGTTGAAACAAACTTGCAATCTGCACTAAATGTTATACAAGTTTAATTTTTCGACTGAAAGTTTAGAATAAATACTTCAAAGACACAGGTTAACTATGTATCAAAACACTTTATACCTCTATAAATCGGAAGTCAAAACTTAGCAATGAAAACAAGCTACTGATTTTCAAAGTCGTGTTCCAGGAAATTATGTTTTATGGTTCCACCGCATGGAATAAATGTGCATCAAGTCATTTTCGCAGACTCCAAATAGCCCAAAAAAGGTTTTGAAAATGATCCTTAAGCTTCCATGGTCTTTCTCAAAATGATATCCACTAGAATTGCCAAAACTTAATGGACGTTATCATATATCTTGCCTATCTTCAGATAAACCTCTAATTTCAAACCTAGCTTATTAAGTGATATTAATTATTTATTTATTTATTTATTTATTTATTTATTATAATTACAAATAGGTACATTATCTATAATATATCACTTTTTTTTGTTTTTATTATTTACTAGCAAAACCCCCGCTCGCTTCGCAGGGCGTTTAAAAAAATAGTTTGTTTTTATTTGTTTTGCAGCGAATGTGTTGAAAAAAAAAGAGAAAATTATTAAGAATTAAAAAACAAATGTTGCCGGTGACAGGAATCGAACCTGAGACCCCTCACGTCTAAAGCGGAGATCTTTCCACTGCACCACGAACTCTATTATTTTTGAATTGTGCAAATTACTAAATATTGTTCAAATGAGTAACCCATGTGACCAATTGAAATTTCATTTCTTTTTTTAACAGATTTTCTTTAATTTTTTATAATTTTTTTTTTGTCCTAAAACTTCTACCCTTATTCCTCTTTAATTAAAAAAAAAATTAAGAAAATCGGTCAACCGGTTTGGCTGGTTAGCGAACGTACACAAAACCAAACTTTAATTTATATATATAGATTTACTTATTTATTAAAATGTTAATTTTTTTGTTTATTAATCTGTTAATTTATTTAATTATTATTTAACATTAATTATTATTAGCATTATTTAATTATTAGTAACAGATAATAGTTTATTTATTTATCTATTTGTTAATTCATCCATTTATTTTATAATCATTTATATAATTATTTATGTATGTATTTATTTATTCTTTTGTTAACTTATATATTCATTTATTTATTTTGTTGTTTTATATTATCATTTATTTGTTTGCTTTTTAATATGTACCTAAAACTTAAAGCTTTGTCTGAAAAAATCCTGCATCGCCCACCTTTTTTCTCTTTACTCTACTTTATATATAATTTTGTTGTTTATTTTTTTTTAATGAAGGTTTTTTTTTTGTAATTTTTCCTTCAATTACTTTTTTACTTAGTTCTTTTTCTTTATTTTATATGTTAAGATTATCGGTATATATACTATAGATTTATATACTGTAGATTTATATCATAGCTCTGTAAATTGTGCAATATAATTTAAAAAAATAATGTATAAATATTTTGTTACACAAAATGAAAATACAATAATATAACATGTTTGGAAAACTATTAACAAAAATATTAGGATTATTAAAAAATTAATTAAAATTTATTGTACGACTGGATCCAACGAATTTGCTCTTGTTGTTCAAAACATTAATATTGCTAGATATTTAAAATGAATAGCATTATCGTTATGATTTTTGATTTTCCCCTCTAGGGAGTCTTTACAAAAAATAGTTGCAAAATTATAACAACATCGGGAGAGCCATTCATTTTTATCTTATTTATTTTCAGGAACTAAAGACATGACAAGTATAAAACCGTGTGTTAGCGTGCAGTTGGAAGCGGATCCCATTTCAATAAAAATAAAAATAATGCACGACTGAGTCGCAAGAACTTCTGCTATTATGTACGATGACACTGTGATTTTAAAGTCTTAATATTTTAAAAACTGTTTATCTGATTAAAGAAAAAAAATGAATTATCGGACCATATATTTTATACACCCTGCCAAAATGGTAGCCTTAAAAAATGCAACTTAAAGCAAACAAATTAATTTTTAAATTTTTTTTAATTCTCATGCAGTTACTTCTGATAATTTATCTATTTCATTGTAGTTCATAGAAAATAACAAAAGCTTAATACTTTTTAAGAAAGTTAATTTGACTCTTTCGCATCTGATGTTTTCTGGCAGGTTATTAAATAAACGAGGTGCAGTTACCTTATAAAAGTGAGAAAAGTGTGATTTTTTAATGCTAGGTACAGTGACTAAGTACCTACCGTTGGCACGCAAATTATGAGATCCATACAATTTTGTAGCCGTATATCCGGAATTTTAGAAAAATATTTTCAATACCTTATAGAAATATAAATGCTTTAGTGGCAGAATATTTAGGCTTTTGAACAGATCAAAGCTTGGAGTTCTACGATTCACTCTAGAAATAATTCTTATAACATGTTTTTGCTTAATAAGTGAAGGTTCAATTTTGTTATAATGAGTGGTTTTCCCAACTCATGCGGAAATCTATCAATTTATACCTAGGTATTTGAAACTTTCAACGCGCTCGATTTCAAAACAACCATCTGAGCAAAGCGAGTTATAATCATAGCATATAGTGGAATTATGCAGACAATCATTATCATTATTAACTCGAAATCTTAGACAGAAGGGTGAATGATAACTTAAGGTAATATCGTCACAGATATTACCCATAATATTAAAAATCATAAATTTTGTTTTGTCACTTATAATAAGTCGATGGAGATAAAACCATTTATATAAAAGAAGAGGAGTTAGATTTTTTCTAATGACATTATGATTCTATGTATTTCTTTCGAACCAAAATGTTCAAAGAAGAAACTTGTTAGATGAAAACTATTTTCAATTATAGTGCTGTTACAACACCATGTATTTTCATTAGATGAACAACTAGATAAATTTAAGCTTATGTTTGAGAAAAAATTATTAAACGAATTTGCAACTTTAACTTTTTCAGGATCACTTTCAGTTGAGTTATCAGTTTCTATAACGTATTCATCTCAGTTTTATTTTAAAATACCATTTCCCACCCATTCTTTTTTCGAGCTGCCTAAATTTTTAGCAAGTTTATTTCTATAAAAAGTGTCTTTACTAAGGGGAATTTCTGTTTTGAGCTCAAGACAGAGCTTTTCATAGAGAATCTTTAGTCTTGTGTTATTGGAATGTTTTTTAAGACAACCAAAAAGTTTTTTTTGTATTTTTTTTTTTTTTAGTAGTAAGAAATTCATCCAAGGTTTACGACAAGTAAGCTTTAAATCTTTCCTTTCCTGTAAGAGACTATTATTCGCAATATGAATTTGAAGCTTGCCTAGAAAAAGGTCAAAGGCAATTGATGGATTCTCTGTTTCATAAACTTCATCTCAAGACTCATACGTCAAAGAAGATTTTAGAGAAACAAAATTATTTTTTTTTAAATTTTTTCGAATAAAATTGTTTAGTCCTGGAAACAATATTATCAAATTGAAGACTAGTTAAGCTATGGCCAGTTATTTTAAAGTCAAACACATCTGCTTAATAGTTCATATTATTATATGTGGTCCAGACATGCAGCCCTCTGGTAGGTTTATTTATTGAGGACATAAAACCAAAGGAGGATAGAACAGCTATAAAATTGTCACCATCAGCATCGTGTAAATATTAAATATTAAACGAAGTGAGAACCTTAGAAAGTAACGCCAACAATTTGAAAGACGCTATTGACTTAGAATATTTGATTAGTTTATAAATCTGTATATACAATATACCTACATGCATAGTGTCTTATTTATAAACGTTATCTAACTTTGGACAACTGTCCAACTTTGGAAAATGTGTTTAAAAACCTTGTTTATTGTTGTCGTGTAGCTGCCTAACTTAGACACAAGAGTAGATTGTCTTAACCGTTAATAATGTGATATTTATTTTTATTAAATAAAGCATATTTCCACCATTTTGAAAATAGTTAGTCTAAGTAGACAAAAATCTAATAAATACGACTGATAGTTTCTTTTTCTCTTTATTATTTTTTTTCTTATAACACTGTTTTGTTTTTAAATGAATACATATTTAAATTTATTTATTTTCTTGAATTTGTAGAAATCTGTTTGTAACACTTACATCAAAAAATGTTAATTAGAATTTGTTTGGAAACTTTCACTTTTTAATGAAATTTAAGTTTATTGTGTTTAAGTTATTTAACAAATAAAGATTTGGTTTGATCTGGCTTACCAACTTTCGTTGCTTTTGAGTCTAGAATTTCAAAAGGTAATTTTGGATCTTATGTAAGGTATGATTTATGCGATGAACTTTGAGAAGATGCATTTTCGGGAATTTATGAAGCTTCAAAAAATGTCTGCAACTATTGACATTTACATTGACATTGAGACCAAATACATAAGAATATAAAGCATACAGATTAATCGTTCGAATTATGAAGTTAAAAGTGCCGAAGATAACTTTTGCTTGAAGGTCTGCAAATTGCGATCCATTTCTGCACTTCTATATCATGGATCTCGAAGAAAGATTTATCAATAATAAAAATAATTTGTAAGGATTTTCGGTGCTCTTCACGGATGCTTCCTTTGAAATGGACGAAGCAACTGATAAATATATTAATTGCCGATTTTTATCAAAAGTTCCTTGCTGTCAGGCCATCTGCTTGTCTCGTCGAATTGAAATCATGGAAGTCATAATTTTATCCGTAGACGTAGTACGTAGATGCGATGTTGAGTCTATTGCAAAAAGGCTTGATTTTAACCTGGATTCAGTACTATTTGACTTTCCATACTGTACGAAAGTACCACTTCCGAATTTTCATTACTATTTGCCCTATTTTTTAATTTTTGAGAAGGTTAACTTTCAACTCAAATTAAAGAAATATATCAATTCAGATTTAACATTTTTACACAACAAAAAAAAAAGTTCATTTTATATTATTTATCGCTTCGTTGAAAATTTTGACATTGGTTGCAAATTGACCGATATTGTGTTTTTGTGTGGCTTTTGAGAACATGAACATTTCAGACGGCTTTCAGTATTATTAAGGAAGTAAAGTAAATTAATCAACAATATTCTCAAAATAACGGGTGCTTTCATAAATGCATGGTTGCTTTGTTTACATGCGATCAATTGCAATTATATTTACTTCATACAAAATATTTGCTAATGTGTTTTACGCTGCATTTATGAACACTTTTTCTGATTTGCGTCATATGTCAAAACAATAAAGAGACAATAAAGGAAAGAAAATTGTTTATACTATACCTGTCTCTTTCTTTAAGAAAGAAATTCAGATTGCATGTGAGTTTATATAGTTGCACATTTGCGTTTTGCTTTTATGAAAAATTGACATTTATCATTTGCATTTATGAAAGTTATGCTTTCTTCAGACTTTCGCAACCATGCATTTATGAAAGCACCCAACACCTTTATCATTAAAAATTTTGGAATATAAGAAATTCAATCAGGTCGAGACAACAAACAACCAACTAGACCGAACAAGCAAGCCAGACAATTTGTTGTTATAAAAAAATGAAAAATGTACCTACCCACCGTTCCCAAATATTTACCAACAAAAGCACTTGAACATGAAGACATTTCAGAGCCATATATATATTATATGGTTTCCACCAAAATGTCAAAATATGTTAAACTGTAGTTTTGAAATATTTTAGGAATTACATAAATTAATTTAGGTTGTCAAAAGTAATTCTTTATTGGGTTCATTAAACTAGTTTTTTCATTGACCAAACTATTGCGAATTGTTAAAACTTGCACTTTATTTTAACAATATTTCTCAAAAAAGTCAGGTAATAATTATTATAAACACTTACTGTTGCACTCTTTTTTTTATTTGAATAATTTGTAGATCATACTTAGCCGTTTGTCGTAGATGCAACGCATTACAATTGTTATTAATTGGAAAACACTTGTTGAGATCAAAACCCCGTTGTGATTTTTAGTTGGAAACGATAATAAAATCCACAGAATACGACATTCCGTGTCATAACAAAATTATTAAATAGCTTTCGATTTATTTAGACTTTAGAGTTTTAGATAAAAAAATTCTATAATATTATTACATTGGTTAAAGCAAAATATGTCGATTATTTACCATGAAAATGAAGGAAAAGGAACTCGTTTAGTTTTTTAATATGCATCTTGCAACAGTGTGTTCGACCAAATTATTTAGTTTGTGTTTATTTTCAGTGAATCATAGTCGCGCTGCGATATCACATCAAGCAAAAACATTAAAAAGTAAATTTTACGGATCCCAAACAAAAAAGAAATAATAATTTTCAATCTAGGTGAGTTAAACAATTAATATTTTATATATTTATGTAGGTAATACGATTAATTATATTTTCAGGCATTTTGATACATATTTTTTTGTTTTAATTCTATCTACATACATATGTAGATATTTTCGATGCTTTACCAACAGTGAGACAAAGACGCTGATTACACGAGTCTTTTTTTCGTTCGTTTCGTCTTTCGTGCTTTTGACAGCTTGGTGAAATGAATGAAAATGTGAAGATTTTTTCTGGTTGAATATTGACGTTTATGGTTTGACAACAGGTTAGAGATGAGCGATAGCTAATTGTCAGCAAAAATCGTAGTTGAGAGAAAAATCATCGATTTCAGATATCGATTTTAAGATTAAATACATCGACTACAGAAAATTACAAATATGCAAATAAAACGGTTTATGTAACTAAAATGTAAAGAAAGCAACTTCAAATATGTGTGCTTTCTAAAAAAAACATCGTTCTTAGAAAATATTCAATGTGAAAGTACATTTTTTTGCGCTTTTTCGCTGGAAGGATTTTGGAAATCGATTATTTCATGGGAAAGGAACATGAATACTTTTCATACTACATGGGGTTTGCGGGGTCTCAGCAAAGGGATCGGGTAATAACTAATAACAAATAAAATATTCCAAATCATCATGTTAATATCTACTTTCCTTTCTCATTTCTGCTGTATTCATTTTATAAAAAGTAATTCTCTTTGTGTATAATTTTCGTTTTTAAAATTAAGAATTCATGTGGTCATTTAAGATTTAATCCCGATAAAATGTTCACACCAAGTGAATTTAAAAATGTACTTGATAAAACAATATGTAGGGTGGAAATTTTTGTTTCTTTTTACATTTTCTATAGGGCAAGTATTGGTTTCGTGTAAACATGGAGAAGTCTAAAAAAGTAGTTTTACCATACCGTCCGTTGATTTCTACGCTCTTTGCACTATACGAGGTCCATTGAGACAGAGGTTAAACAGGTGGACCGATTTGCTCCAAATATCGTACGGAGAAACTTTGAAAAATAAATTAAAACTCATAATGTGTTTTAATTTCCATCATTTCTCGACTAATTTTATCGATGTGAGTTACAGAACGTAGCCACAGATCATTTTAATGGAATTTCTTAGAGGAGAAAATCGATCAAATGAATCCTTAATCTGAAATTTTAATCATCAGAACCAGAGTCGGAACATTTATTACAGATTTAACCTACTATGAACAAACGGCCCTAAATCAAAAACACGTTTTGATGTAAATTTACATATTATAACGTATTTGGCTATCAAAATAGAAAAAAAAGAAATACATCGATTTTGAAAAACATCGATGTTTCAGGTTCGATAAATTTTCCCACCGATTTCAAAATCGAAAAATTTAATCGCCCATCCCTCAAATCAGAGCATTGTGCGAAGAACTTATAAACTTTTAATTTCGATCTGTAAGACAATTTTTCACACTTAAATAAGCTGTAGATATGAATAAGAAGTGATTAAAAAACATTTTTAATTATTATTTCTGTTTATTTTCCAATAAATCCACCGCAAAGTTTCTGAACGTCAAAATAACGAAAGAGTCTTCTCGAATGTAAAAAAGAACCATGTAATCACGAGGATACGTGCCTGTCAAAATGACGAAAGACGAAACGAACGAAAAAACGAATCGTGTAATCAGCGTCAAAATCACGTTGCGTACAATGAGACAATTTCTCACTGTTGGTTACATGGTATCATCATTTATAGCATTAACTAATTTTTTTACGCTCCTATCTATTCTTGTCCCACTTAAGGTATGGAAAGCTTTCATTGAAAACGATCATTGAAAATTTTGTCTTTCGATTTTAAGACAGTTAAACAAAGAAAATTGGTGGTATTTTGGTAACAAATTGAAGCTTATTTTATTACTTATTTATATTTTTTTTATCAAAAAATATTTCATTTACTTCACTATCAATCAATCAATAAATCAATTTTATTATTTCAATGATCGAAATCGTTTTCAATGAACAGCTGATTTTCGTTTCATAAATCGTTCCAATGAAAAGTGTTTGATTTTCTTTCTGTTCTTTTCTGTTATTATTTCGTTTAATGACCAACTCTAACCTTAAGGGGCCAGTTATAACTTTCATTGAAAACCATAATTGAAACATAAATCAGTGAAATGTTGCAATTTTTTTTTTTGACAAGTAGGTTACAGCAATCATTGAAACTTGGCTGTCATTGAAAAGATCTGCCAGTGAAAAGAAAAACTAATAACGTTTTGCTAGAGTTGGTAAAGGGTCGATATATAGTTTCTGAAAAACTATCGATATCAATAATTATTTCGAGTTCCCAGATTTATGTTCGACTTTGTTTGACTATTTTACCGATTTTTGTTTGATAGAAAAGTAAAATATAAAATAAACAAATGAAAAAAAAAAAAACAAAATAATAATAATAATTCATAAAAAAACAACCCTCAAAGTTATTGACCGCTCAATAAAATAATTCAAAAGCAACAGGCCATGTAGGTACTCTACCCTACTTGAGACGAAAAACATTTTTCAAAAATGTTTAGTAGAATTTTTTTTTTTGATTTAACAAAAACTGTGAAATGAATATTTAATAATGGCATTTATGTTATTATATGCTACACGTATAAAATTGAACCAAAGTCGGTGCCTTTAAATTAGTGCAGGATATACATATTGAGGCAAATAACATTTTACAACTTTTTAAAAATTAGCGCAAAATTTTAAACGATTTAGTACGATGTACTAACATGCTTTAACATCGTACTAAATCGTTTAAAATTTTGCGCCATTGTTTTTATGTGGTTATTATCTGTATAGTTCATCCGAAGTAGATATCTTTGTTCGTTCTCTATAGATATGGTGAGCGAAAAAAGGTATTTTGATCATTGAACGTACACACACAAACATTTCTTTAAAAACAATAGATTCAGATTTTAGGTTTTCGAAATGTGGATAGAAGTTAAATGTACGACTGAGCCACATGAACTCGTTATTTTTTGTTAAATCGTTAGCGAAAAATTGAAAAAAAAACGTTCTACGCTTTATATCAGTTTTCGGTAAAAGAAAAATGGTACCAATTAAGTACCTACAAACAATATTCTGTTCAAATAGGATTCATTCAAAACATTCTGCAAGTAATAAAAAAAGTTATAAAGTATTAAAAGTTTCATTTTATTATTATTTGCAGAGTTTTGAAAAACTAAACTTCGAAAACCAAAACAATTGTTTTTGGGGCAAATCCGTTCTTCAGTATTTCTGTGCGGGTGTGTATAGTTTACATTTTTACAATATAAAACCTAGACGGATTATCCGATTTATCTGCTTCGAACTTTTTACAGAGTATTATTATATTCACTTATCCATCATTTCGTGAATGCAGCTGTGGCGATTTTGATGCATAGATCTTAATTTTTTATTGAAAGATTACTTTTCAGGGGTGTTGCTTAGAGTTCACATGGTAGAGTAAATATTTACAGTTTTCACAAAAAAACTAGTGTTTTTCATTCCCGTCATTCTTGTAAATGACTTCACGAAGTGTTATCAGCTTTGGCATGGCGTTTCATATAAGTAGCCCACTTGACTTTTGATTTCGTAACATCGGGTTTTTTGTTTCAACGATATTTTTCTGGAGAGTCAGATTTAGTGAGTTTTATTTTCAATAGATACAAGGAACCTAACATTTGAACATTTAACTGTAACCCTTAAATTGAATCTTGTCACCTATATCACAACGAAAACAATAACTTAAAAAAAAAGAAAATATTGGCACCGAAAACAAGTCAACCTGTCATTTATCCCGAAACCCCTTTATAAAGTCCAGTTGTATTGAACCAGTGTGCAACTCCCACGTCTACCCCAATCAAGCCATAAGAGCTTCAATAATAATTGAAAGTTAATTATATTTGGTGTATGTGTGTAGCACTTCCCTTTTTCATGGAGTCGAAAATCATTTAGTCAATATAGTATGGTGTGGCAGCAGATGATGATGATGATGAATACTTACAACCCCTCAGATACGTTTTTATCGGCTATACCAAAATAGCCCGCACTTTTTTCGAGGTGGTCAAGTAGGCATCAGTCTATCGTATTCGAGTCGATTGATTTAAGTGGAAAGGACTGTTTTTGAGCTTTCGAGTGTTATGTGGATTGTGGTTTTGCTAAGTGTGAAGTGTGTTTCATGAACTACATACCTACCTACTCGTATCTGTCCATTTGGTCAATCGTTAACAAATTAATTTGGTTAGCTATAAGTGTTTGGTTAGATTGAAAGAACTTCTGTGCTCAGAAGTGGGATTTTTCCTTTCAACAGAAAATTATAAATCATTCTTATTTTGTTATTTTTTTTCAATCGATAACTTTTTTCTTCGAACACTCACTTACGTTCAACTTCACTGATTTCTCTTTTTTTACTTTACACTGCTTTCAATGAATGTCACTTTTAATTATGTAATTATATTTTATTTTATTTTTGCACACCACTCACAGGATTGAGATTCTTTTAAGTTTTTTTTCGGTTAGTAGTTCAAAGGCAGAAAACAGTTCCTGCTGCTCTGAGATCCTGCCTCGTACTGAAGGTATCACTGAGTAATGTCCTGTAAGGATGCTATCTGATTTCAGAATGTCATGCCAGTCACTCGGCTTCGGCATTTCCTTGGCTATATGAGAAGTTAAGATGGCACCCCTTACTACCGAAGCATTCTCATAAAACAGAACACATCAGATCTTCCCTCACTACGACACGATGGCAACGGTAAAAGTGGAGCAACAGGACGATTAATGCTGGTGATGGGTGGTAAGAGATTTGATGGGGTGCATGGCATTCCACCCCTCGGGGTATTAAACAAGTGGTTGAATTATTACGCAACTAAAGGGTATATCTATATCTTCATAAAGAGGTTATTTTTCTACGTGCGCAACTAGTGTTCTGTTCCAGCTTTGCATCGGATAAAATTGGATAAGGGGAAAAGTGTGTTGGTATTTTATGAGAGATATTTTTTATGGATGGTGGACTGGGAGTTGTGAAAATTATCGTGACGGTTTCGATGGCAATTCCTATTCTGTGAGGTAACCTTTATATCCTACGTACATATAGTGAAGAAGAAATGAAGCAAAACGAAATCACTTTGGAACTTGTTGAATGCAGTTTTGAGAAGAATTAAGGTTTAGGTGAATTTCTGTGGAATTTCAATGAGGCAACAAGTACCTTCCATCCCACGCGTCGTTGGTTGAATTATTTATTGTTAAGATTAAGGATGTATAAAAGATTTTTCTGGGGTAGGGTTGGGTATAGCATTTAAAAAAAAAACCGTTTTGAAAATCTCGCATAACGAAAATTCACATTAGATATTTAATTTTAAAATTCTGCAAAAATAAATCTTAAACTATTCGCAATTAAAAATAAAATATTATTCTTGTTCGCGAATTAATAAATAATAATAATAAATATGCAAAATAATTAATTTACTGTGTGTGTAATTAATAATTAACTACTTTTGTCTTACCTATGGAATGTATGTAGGCATTATCACCTACTCCAAAATAAGATAGAAAAACAATTGAATATTGGATGATGGAAGAATTTTCTGCATTTGCGCAAGATTTTTTTCTTTGAACGCGATTTCGTAATTTTGAGATTTCAATAATTTGAAATAATATAATGTTTATTTGAAAATTTTGAAATTTAATTAGCTATAAGATATTGATTGTTGTAAAATTATACTGGATCCTTCAACCTTTTATTTTATTTATTTATTTATTTTATTTCAATGAATAGCTTAAACATAGTAAGATATATATCTTATAAATAAGTGCTAAGCGTGAAATAAGATAAAAGAGTAAAAATAGCTACTTGAGTAGTAAATAAGAAAGTAGTTAGAAGTTTAATGTTAATAATGTATATAAATGTATATATGTACATATTTTCAAATTAAATGTTCTTAATAATAATAGAAATAATAATGAAAGTTAAATAAAAAAAATGAATTCAATGTTACTAGGCATTGGAAGAAAAATGAGCCTTTAGCTTGCTTCTAAATCTTGTTGTATTATCAATTCTTCTAATATCACGAGGCAAAGAATTCCACAGCCGAATAGAACCAATAAAAAACTGTTGTTCTGAGTTCAAGCAAGAGCACCGAGGATGAATCAACTGAGCAGATCTGATTGAATTGGCAAATCTAATTCTTTCATAAAGATATGCAGGTTGATGAGATAAAAGAATGTTTGACAAGAGACTCAACCTTTTCAGTAGAAAATTGTTTTATCTATTTTACTTAGATTATTTTTTAATATGATTCATCGTTTATAAGTAAAAACCACTATTTTTAAGCTTGGCCTGAATTAATTTTGTAAGCCCTTCGTGGGTATTTTTGTAGTTGATTCAGTATGAAAAAATGTCTGCACTAATTTTCATATTTTTGGAGTTTTAGCTAGACTATAATATAAGTCTATTTGGATTAGACTATAAGGGATTTATCTCTTGGCAAATAACATTTTACCAACATTAGGTCCCGAATATGAGCCAGCTTTGCTGGTAATTTCTGCATATTAAGTCAATAGTCCAACATAGAATTTGTCAGCTTCCTTGTATTTAGTGAAGCATTAAATATATTCCATTTCTAATGGCTTTAAAATTCGTTGGGTGATGATAGAGCAACCAAAAATGAAATTTAGTAATGAGCTCTAAAAGACTGCAGTAATTTGGTAATGTAGTCAGTAAAGTCACAATAAACAAATTCTGTACAATGCTTCTAAAAGAGTCAATGTCCAATGTATTAATATTTCGTTTTTCAATTTTTAAGAATGCTTAAAACTTAAATATTAATTTTAAAAGTTTGTTTAATAAAAATAGATTGTTTTCTTTGCAAATGCAGCATTGTGAAATTTGAAACTATCTTACGCTGAATCCATGATTGTGTTTACTTCAGTCAATACATATCTAAAAAATGGACATTGGCTCTTTTAGAACCAAGGTACAGAACTAAACCATTTTTTTCCGCAATTTCTTGCTTTTTTGCCGTATCTCTTGTGGTACCAACAAAAACCCGTGTCTCGTGTAGGTGTGCTAGGGCGTGAGCGAGATCGATGTTGTTTTCTTCTATTAATGTCTCTTCCTTAATCCTTCCTTTAATCTCCGCTATTTCATTTACCAGAGCATTAATTTTTTCATGAAGATCCGATGAAGATGAGTTGCATGATGATTTGGCTGGTGTTAACGATGATAAGCATGACGTGGTATGTGAGGTGATTGCAGAAACGGTATTATTGCCTTGACTTGCTTCCACTACTTTGTCTGCAAGAACAGATAATTGAGGAAGCTTATCGTTACTTACAGTCAAAATACCTCTCGTCGCAGATGGTAAATGCTGCATCCATAATGCTTTAAGAAGATCGTCATTAATCTTGTTTCCAGCCAGATCTCGCATTTCATGCAAAAGCTGTGAGGATTTTTTATCACCTAAATCAATTTCTTGCAGACGTTTTTTGATTTGTTTTTCTTTTGAATCGGCGAATCTTTCGATAAGCCTACTTTTAAGGGTGTCATACATCTGCTCGGCTGACGGACGCAAAATAATATCACTTACTTCAGCGAGGACACTGCTTTCTATAGCAGTTACTACAGCATGATATTTTGTGGTATCCGCTGTAATACCTGATGTAAAAAATTGGGATTCGATTTGGGAGAACCACAACTTTGGCGCCAGAATGGTGGAACCCTAACAGAAACTTTGTGGATTTCAGTTGTTGCAGGACTACCAAGGCTGCCCGCCCATGTGGTTAATGTAGGTGCAGATATGGTTGTAGTAATAGGTGGCACATTTTGCACACTTGTAACCGGAGTAGTTGTCGTCTTGTTCGAAGACAGACACTTTAGAACCACGTGCTACGCTTTAGATACCTATAGTTTGACGTTAGTATGAAATATGAATACACCGCTTCTGCGCGCGTGTTAAAAAAAATACGGGGTCACCACTTTGTGGAAGCAAAAGTAAATTTAAAACGAATTAAAACGAAGCCTGTTTAATTTTAACAACACTTTAATTTAACTAATTCAATGTAATTTACTTAAACAATTTATTTAAAGGTAATTTATTTAAAGTTGAAGTGAAGGATTTCGCACGATGCGATGGTTAAAGTGTAACTAACTGAATTATATTTTAACTACTTGCACTAATCATCTTTGCATTAGAATGTGCAGGCTTGCCAGATGTCTGCTACAAAACCTTCAAAAGGCTCTATGAGAACAAAAAAAACGTGTGTGAGATTCTTACTTCACTAAAACCACCTCCCCCTCCCGATTGCAACTAAGTTGAAAGGCTCTATGAGGATCGAAAAACGTGTGTGAGATTCTTACTTCACTGAAACCACCTCCGCCTCCCGATTGCAACTAAGTTGAATCTTATCTAGCAATTTATTTTTTTACGAAGTTGTACAACGTGTTGCAGGTAACTTTTCGGTGATAGTTCCTGCGTTCCTGCGTATACCGCGATTTTAAAGCGGTTTCCTGTTTACCGCACCAAGTCAGAAGGTTTTGTCCATCGCAAGTGGTGGTGTGCTAAATTTGTCTCGTTAAGAATCGATAATCGTTTTATAAGCGCGTTCTAAAAGCCGTGTTCTATGCTTTCACGCAAAAGAATTTTATTTTATTTCGTACCGTGGGGATTCCAAGATCCTTGTGTAGACCTTCGTTTCTAATATACCACGGCGCATTAACAAATGATCTTAGCAATTTATTTTCAAACATTTGAAAGATATTTAAATTAGTATCGCGGAGTTGTATACCATAGATCCATTATATAATATCGGCTTGTTTTCTATCTTAAGTTTAGAGTGTTTCCCGAGTAACCAGTACATTTCTCTGAGTTAAATGTTTAATTCTTCGCACTTCTTTTTTAAATGCGGCTTCCATTTTTATTTCGCGTCTAGAGTCATTCCGATAGAAATAGATTTCAAGGATATTTGAGTTATCACCACAAGTAAATGATGCCATCGTTCCCTCCGTGTTATGTCCCCCTGTCAACCTGAGTTGGATTTCGACTCTAAATCCCAATAGGTATTAATTGACCGAAAATTTAAGAAGTAACCTCGATGGTACGATCGAAAACCAACGATCTTCTTTCAAAGCCTGTTACAAAACAAAAAAATCTTCGATAGCACCTGAAAATTCTTACTTTAACTTTTTCATGTAAGTTTAATAGACCAAGAGTCCGCAGCATATTTTGGGTGTGAATGATAGCAAAAATTTACTGGTATTTTTATATAGATCTTTACTTTTCATATTTAAATATGAAAGTCTTGCACTCAGTGGTCGGGGCCTTTGATGGTAACGGTGCATTTAAAATGCGTTTAGTTTAGAAATAAAATAATAAGAAATAAGATAAAAAATACAGCAACTAAAACATTATTGTAATAAAATATCTGATCGCCTCCTCCATGACTAAAAATAAAAGAAGAATTAAAGAATTTTTCTTTTGTTTTTTTTTTTTCATTTTTTTTGATTCAATGAATTAATTTTTGTTTATTTGATTGTATTTATTTGAACATGTTACATTCTACATGCCACACAACAGCCAAAAATGCAACATGCTAGATGCAAAATTCAACAAGCAACATGTCCCTTTAATATGTCACATTAACGATGCACCATGGCTTTTGCAACAAGCCGCGAGCTAAATGAAGCGTACGATATCCCAATCATGTCCAAATTCCAATCCTTGTCATGCTTCCCTTACATCATGTCGCACGCATATTATGCTTAATTAATCATGCAAACATTTTTATAAACAATTTCATTTCTTTTACAACAACAACGAATCTGAATCTGAAAAACAATATATTTTAAGAATTTCTACTCCTTTGGTTCGTACAAGTGCATTCATCAAACTTTTAGAGCAGGGCCGTAGCTAGAGTTGAATTTCAGGTAGGGCATCGGTGATGACAGGTAGGGCGGAAGTAAAAAATTTACTTGATATGAAAAATTATCTGATCTGGTAAAGGTGGTACTCAATTGTCGGATAGATAAGTGATAAACATTCATTTTATGTATTGGTTTATATTATTATTTCTCTTAACATATTACATTCAGTATACCTACATAGATAACAATACAAAGTTCTTTCATAAAAATAACTGAATTCTTCGATTCGCCATATTATTAAAAATACGAAGGACTTCATCCAGATTAAGTGACTTGGTTCTTTTCTTTTCAAAGGCCAGAAATACAATGCCTGCCATTCTTTCGTGACTCATTGATAGCCTCTGAGGCCTATTGATTGTAGTCAATGTTGAAAACGTACTTTAACAGCACTTTAACTAAAGACGAATAAACTCTAATTTGCTTACTTTAAACTTATCAAAGACTTCAATACGGGCAGACGGCACAAATCTGAGAGATGCATATTATTATAATTTGTCCACCAATTTAACCGCACTCAAAGTATTCATAGGTATCTACTCTATTTTATTTAAGTCAATTGCGTAAGCCCATATCCCATATACCACCTCTTACAACAATTTTTGTGCATCCAATTTTAATGTTACCAGAAAAATCTAACTATCAGACCTATTCTGCTAAACGTTCACGTGAATTTTCAATATAGCATATAAATTGCGATAAAAATGAAATTTTAACAATTAGATTCTCTCAAGAACTTCAAAATTAATTATTGATAGAGCTTTGAACTCGAAAGATTGGAAAGTTTATAGAATAATTTGTGACAAATTATGTGAACAATTCACATGAATCGAATGATTCGATCGGAGCGGATAGCAGAATAGGGCTGTATATTCCTTAGCTATTCCTTCTACTTCCTACCAATTGCACTCAACTCATTCAAACTGTTACCGTTTGCATTTGTGAACGAAATTAATGTGTATACTGAAAGAGTGAAAACACACACAAGAAAAAAAAATAGTAGGCTGCGCATCGTATCTGAAACATACATTTCGTTCAAAGAGACAAAAAATACAGTATGGGCCATTTTGTTACACAATACACTACTTATGAATGAGGGTATTTTTTTTTTATTGGTGCAATGTAGGAAAGGTTAAAAATTGCGAAACGAGGATATTTTTTTTTTGGTAGAACGAATCTTTGTATACAAACTTTGTATACAAAGAACGAATTAAAGAGAATAAGAAAATCGTTACGATAGTTGATAGTAGGGCATTGGAGGTTTCAAGGTAGGGCATTGCCCCCCCCTAGCTACGGCCATGTTTTAGAGTCCCTGTCCAAGATTACCAACAATGTACCATAATCATAATTAAGATTTAGGCAGAAACCGTAAAGTTAGAATAAGCTCTATGGTGATTGTAAAATATTCCGATATCCATTTTCTCCCTTCCATAAATTGTATTTTTATTTTTTATAAGTGCTTAGCTCCAGACGTCTCTTTTGAATGTTTCGACAAACAATATCGATACTATGTCAATACACCTCCGCTCTTTCAGATTTATAACTTTTTTTTTGTTCAAATCGACTAAACACTTATCTTTTGCTCATCAACACCCTACCTACTAATTGTATCTTAAAGTTTTTTTTCTTTTAACCACCTTACGAGTATGTTGAACTTTAACGAAGGATTGTTTATTAACCTAATTCATGTAAGATCACGACAGCATTTTTATGATACGTTTTCATAAGCATTTGAAAGAAAAATGTATCTAAGAATGAGTGTTAAAAAATCTGTTATTTTATTCATTCCCCTACTCCGAGATATCGATTTTGTGAAAGGTAAGATTTATTTTGCTTAAAAGGGTAAGGTAGTTGTTGAAAACTTGCATTTTTCAATATCTAATATCTATGTTATATTTAAGAGTCAAAAAGGCTATTGTAATATTTAAGAGTACGAAACTAATGAAACGAAGTTGATATTATGTATATTAGACTGATTAGAAAAATTAAAATGTCTTCGATTTTCAATGCCCCTAGCTTTCTAGTTGAGTTTAGTGAAATAATAAATCTAGTTAAAATATCAGCCCTTTAGTCTTTAAGATTAATATTAAGAGGTCGCTCATCGTTAACTTCAATTTTGCATACAATTCGTATGGGAAATTTGTTTATGTTGCTTCTTTATTTTATAACTTTGGAACCGGTTACTGTAAGGTAATGACCGAAACGTATTTTAAAAAAAAATAAAAAAGTCCTTATTTAATTAATGTACAGCTAGCCATTGTTTTAATAGTATGACATCTATAGTTGAAAAGACGATTCCCTGTGCATACGGCTGTCGTCTACAATATTAAAGACGACATTTACAATATTATTGTGGCAACTTGCGTTTTGCACAATTTATAGGTACTAGGAAATAATGGTGTGTTATTAGAACCAATTTCATTCAAACACAATTTAATTTAAACTTTATTATAATTAAAAAAAACATGAAATTCTTGCACAAAACAAAAATATAAATTTCATTTATAAAACAAAATAAAAATTAAAAAAATATGAATTATTTATTCTTGGAATCACATAATGTATCTTCATATCAGGAAGTTTATTTAAGAATTAACTGTTCACATCTTTATTATTAATCTTTAAGGACACTGCACGTCTCACACATTCTTTTTTAAGAAATTCCATTTATATTTCTATGTCCAATTTCAAAGAACATTTTCTCAACTCATGTTTAATAAAGCTTGAATATTTTTTTGAAGTTTAGCAAGCTCAATTTTTATTGCTGATAGCTGCGACTATCGCTCCGTTATTTTGCATAGTCGAAGCAACCGGTCGGCGTCTTTCACACAATTTACTTTGGTTTTCTGTTTTCAAAAGTAAATCACTAATGTTATTCTTAGAATTTAAGATGTACTTAGTTATGACACAGATTTAAGAATAGTTAAAGGTCATTCATTTCGTGGTTTCAAGTTGGTAGCGCTGGTATTTGACACCTGTCAAACTCAGCTGTCATTTAAAGTGTCGTAATATTAGTTTAATTTTTGCCATTTACGATATGGATCGCTTAACAATCGAACGACGCGTTAAAATTATTAAAACTTACTATGTACAAAAGTGGTGATTCAAACGTAGCCACTTTTCGCGCATTACGCGATGATTATGGTCGTCATAATCGACCGACTACGCAAGCAATCGGTATAATTGTAAAGAAATTTGAAGAGAACGGAAGCGTTACTGATATTGTAAGGCCTGTGCATCATCGTAATGCACGCTCAGTCGAAAATATTGCTGCTGCAAGTGCAAGTGTTGCTGATGATCCGAATTTATCGATTTCCCGGCGTTCGCAGCAATTGAACGTGTCGTTTTGGCCGCCGCGCCGTTTAATGATCATGACTTGGATGATATGTGGTTCCAACAAGACGGGGCAACAAGCCACACAACACGACTAATTATGCATTTATTGCGTGATAAGTTTCCTGGTCACGTAATTTCACGTTTTGGCGACGACGCACGACGTCAATTGGCCACCAAGATCATGCGATTTGACACCGTTAGATTTTTTTCTGCGCAAAAGGCTCTAGACTCTAGACGCATTAAAAATCAATATTACTCAACTTATGGCCGAGATACCGCCCGAAATGTGCGAAAAAGTGGTTTAAAATTATCTCAAAAGAATCGCATGTTGCGAATCTTCCCAAGGCGGCCATTTGAATGATATTGTTTTTCACACTTATTGGCAAAGTTCAAACTTTATAATGAAATAAAATTTTCATAAAAAATGTATCGCTGTGCGTATTTTATTTAGCTTTACTTTCGACAACTATCTAAAGTTAGAAATACTTTGGAATACGTTTACAAATAATACTGAGTATATGTGAAGTTAAAGTGGCTTAGAAATTTAAATCTAAATAAGTTCCCTTTCACACGAGGAAACAAGTTTCTAGAGATTTTTTTAACGTTTCCTTTTAATTTTTTTTAAAGTTGAGCTAGGTCATGGTTTTTCAATCACATGTATAACTGTGACTGTGTTTTAAAATTCACTGTGATTGTAATTTAATCACATGTTGTGTTTTAAGTTATAAAAAGCTTACTTAAAAAATTCTAGCTTTCTTAAGTTATATAGTAAGGAGAAAAGAAGGCGTGGCAGTGGGTGAATTCCTACAAAATTCATATGTAATGCTGTATGTCCTAAAGCTTATTTACAAAATTGGCTTACTTGATTACCCGAATAAGGAGAAAACTCAAACATAAAAAGGAGGCGTGGTTGTGGGTGCTGGGGGAATTCTAAATGTAAATTCCATGTTTCTTATTTACAAGACTTGTTCACGCATTATTGACAAAATTTCAGTTTTCAAGAATAACAGAATAAGAAGAAAACTTAAAAATAAAGTAAGGTTTGCCAGTTTAAAAACTCAGGAACAATTTCTGTAGTTCTCCCACTTCTTCGTATTAAATGAAACATCTTTTCGGCTAATATTTTCTTTTAAATCCTTTACTTGTTGCTTGATTGGGAGAAAAGGCAAATATTTTGTTAAGTTTCATATTTTGTTGCAATAAAATAATAATAATAAAATTGTATGTACCCAAATATTTGAATAATAATTACGTTTTACTTTATATCTTTTTAATTTTTTCACCTAGTTTCCAACAAACACTACAGATTGGGAATAAATCTCTTTTGAATTTTGTTGGGGCTTTATATGTCAAGCATATTAAATTTCGTTCACAACATAAAGATGGTGCATTTTACCGTTATTACAATAGTATTAAACACTATTATTTTGCTTACACTATGTTGACGTTGATTGCTGATTTAATATGGCGATTGTCTTGTTTCGCTTTGTGAAAGTGAAATAAGGCCAAATGCGGATGTTTGGCTTTATTTCACTTTGTTCAAGCGAAATAATGCAAATTTGGTCTTATTGCACTTTGGTAAAATTGAAAATTACTAAAACTACTTTTTTATGAGATTTTTGTTTTTTGCTTCCTTACATAAATACAGTGCCAGCACCCAGCACTACGGCGGCGGGCGTATAAAAAGCAAGGTATGTATGGGGAACATAATTTTTTAATATGTGTGTTTGTGTCTTGCATACATACCTACATATATAATGCAACTTTAAATGCAAAAGAAACTTTGCATACACTCAACCTCGCACAATATAATAAATTATGTTAAAGTTTGAGAAGTATATTAAATTTTTTTTCAGAAGAAGTTAAACAATTAGCATATAAAATAATAAATGGAAATAAAATAAAATAAAAGAAAATAAATTATTTATTAGTTGGTTTGTTTTTAGTGTCAATTTGTCGTTGAGCAGTTTGTCTTCTTCCTTTTTGTTTGCCATGTATATTTCATACTCTTCGAGGGCGTCAAGCAATTTGCCTTTTTTGCAGTGGTGTAAGGGGATGAGGTTTGCTTCGAAGTCGGTATAGGTGTGATTGTTTTCCATCAAGTGCATCATGGTAAAATTGGATTTGGAGTTAGATTGGGTCTATGCTCGTTAAATCTCTGTTTGACCGATATGAAATTTGGTGCAATCGTTGCATGTTAATTTGTAAACACCTGTGCTTGTTTTTTTGTCATTTTTTGTTTTCGGTTGAAGTAGTTTATTTATGCGGTTATTTGTTTTAAAAAATATTATTATGTTCTGTTTTTTAAATATATTTTGCATTATTGTGCAAAAATGTATTTTGATGTTTCTGATTGTTACTTAAGGTTGTTGTTGTTGTTGTTGTTGTTGTTGTTGTTGTTGTTGTTGTTGTTTTTTATGTTTAGGTCCAGAAAGCTTAGTTCATTGTTGTTTTCAATATGTGAAGTGAATTGTATTGTATTGTTTATGTTGTTAACGTACTTTTTAAGGATTTCTATTTGTCTTAATGTTCCATTGAATAAAATAAATGTATCATCTACATACCTGGAGTAGGTTTTTATTTTGATTAAGTGGGTTTGCATTTGATACGATGTATTTATTTTTGAAGTCGTTTAAATAAAAATCTGCTATTATGCCACTCAACCGCGAACCCATTTAAAGGCCTTTGTCTTGTGTGTAGAATTTGTTGTCAAATTTGAAGTAGGTAATTTTGTTGCATAATTATTTGTAATAATAATATTAATTCGTCTATTTGGTTTTAATTTATTTTAGCTGTGCATGTGAGATTTTCTTTAATTATTTGTATAGTTTCTTGTATTGGGATATTTGTGTACATATTTTTTATATCCAAAGGGATCATGTTGTAGTTTAATAGTATATGCGTATGTCTTTTAATTTTTTTATAAGTTAATGAACTTATAACACATTGTTCATTGTTTAAAAAATTAAAGTTGTGTTAGTTAAAAGTTATCAATAAATAACATACTAATAAATAATTTATTTTCTTTTCTTTTATTAAAAATACACACTTGGAGACGAAAAACCAGCAACATGTACAGTTGTGTTCAAAAAAATAGGAGTGATTCTTTTTTAAAGATAAAATCATAATTCAATAGTTAACTAAATTATTTTTATTCACTTTTTCTTTTGTACAATATAGGCAATTCAGCCATGTCTTAATAATGCTCATTGACTACTTTGCTCAAAACAAATAAGATAGCTACAAAGTAAAAACATAAATTTTCTTAAAATTAGTCATGCATGAGGCAGCATCACATTGGACAAGATATCCATATAAACCCGCTGATCCATTATGCCAATTATTTGATGTATGGGGCCAATACCACTATAAGAGAGTTTCTCTTATAGTGGTATTGGTGGTATTGGCCCATGCCATCACCTTAGCACCTCCATGCTTAACAGTTTTAACAGTGTACTGGGGCTTATATGCAGAATTTTCTGCACGTCGTCGTACGTATTCTCTCGAACCAGTTCCATCAAATAAAACAATTTTCGTCTCATCGGTCCACAAAATGTTTAGCCATTTTTTTAAAGGCCAGTTGGCATGTGTTTTAGCGAAGTGTAGGCGCGCTGCTACATGCTTTTTTGTCAGCATGGGCACTTTTCGTGGAATTCTAGCGGTTAAATTGTTTTCTAACAATCGCCTTCTTATAGTTACACTACTTACTGACAATCCGAGATCTTCTTGGATCATCTTAGAGGAAGCAAAAGGATTCTTTCAATGCTTTCCTCGGCCCACTATAATCAAATGTTTGGAAATAAACGATTTTTCAACTTTAAAATATTCATACTTACATCTTAATTTTTTTTTACAAATTTTATTTTTACTGCTTTTAAAACGTATATTTTTATCCAGACTCCTATTGTAATGAACAGCCTCATTGGGAGTAAAAAGCACTTAAATTCTGGTTATCAATGAAAATGTGCATGAATTGCAAACCAGTTCATTGTGTTTTCATTATCAATGCCCCGTTATATTTACCGGAAGAGAATCGAGTTGTTTACCAGTAAGCACATGGTAAAAAAATAACTTGGATACATTTTGTAAAAGCACTCCTATTATTTTGAACACAGCTGTAATAATACCTATATTTATTTTTTATTATTAGACAAATCAGGAAAATGGAAACAACAACAGAATCAGTAGAAAAAATTCGACGGATATGTTGAGATATGTACAAGTACATATTTGTATTGTCCACAACACGCGGAGGTCCAGGTAATAAGATTCAATATTTATTCACCATTCTTTCTCAATATTTATATTTTTAGAGACTATTCCTGGTCAATCGTTCCATCAAGTTAAGCCACAACTTAGTCATCCATCATATTTGTGAATCAACCCAATTTTAACTGCACAGATGTCCACTCAACAATTTAACCGTAGAATTCTCTGGACAAGACAGGTGAAACTACACCCGGGAAAGGATCTGGTAGCTGGAATTAGCGCCACCTCAAATCAAGTTCAAAATATCAGTTTGTTTGATAAGGAGTTTTATTACGTGCTATTAGATAACATTCAAATTGGATAAATTACAGCTTTTTTAACGGTAGCTTCCATATAATGAACCGTTCATTTTAGCCAACATTTTTTCGTTTTCGCTAATTTTTTCGAAAAAGGCTCTAACAATTTTCATAAAATTTAGCATGTGATATGCTCGGAGTACTATATTCTGTTCAACTAAAATTGTGCAGTGGCGCCTGATGCATCCTCACTACACTGCACTGGGAAAAATGCCACTTAAAAACGAGCAAGCCACTGACTTTCCTTAATGAATTGTTGTTGTAATTCTACGCAAAAAGTTGTACACCCCAACACGACCGTTGTATCCCACTGCTGATGGGATAGGGATACTATCAATACGATCGTGCGCTTGTTATCTACATCAAAACAGAGTTACCATTATCATTCTCAATTACAAGCAAGGAGCTTATTCAGTGGATTTTATTAAGAAGCTTTTGAGAACAAATTTTATGAAGTTTTATGAAGTATGTATGTTGAGTGTTGTCGTATTGCTTTTCCACTTTTAATTTTTGTTTCTGGAGAATCCGTTAAAATGCAGTTTTTTCTTGGCTTTTGGTCTTTTAGAAGAAAAAAGTTATTTGTGCAAGGTTTTGAAACACATATTCGCATTTTGTGACATTATTCATTTAAAAAGGTGTTTTTAAGTGATATTGTTTTTAAATAAGAGTGAAGTGATATTGTGTTTAAATACTTATTAGAATTAGTTTAGTGGATATTTATTGTGTTTTATGTTTAATCCAAAGAGCAAATTGCTACAAAATCGTTAAGTGCGCAAAAAAGCAGCAAATTGTTGAGGCATTAAAAACACATTCTATGGCCTCTTTAAAAATAAATCGAAAGCTGTAGGAAAAGCAGTAGACGGTAACCCTACGCGTTTTTCTCTCAATTGGGGCGATTTAAAATGTAAACTACGGAAACCCTGTGAGAGCTTTAAAAAGGGGCATGTTTATGCAAGCCAATGAAACTAGAGTGAGAGCCAAACGTTCTATCTTCCCTGTACTGAGAATTTTTGTTGAATAGAGTATAGTAAAAAAAAAACTGCATTTTTAGTTTTTGGCTAAAAATTGCACATAACGGAAATTAAGCAGTAACATTACCGATTTGCACCTGTTCCAAACTGTTAAATAATTACTAACAGCACCCACAGAGCAAATACGTGCGGCCGAGTTGTGCATTTTATTCTATTGAACAATTCTTTTACATATCTTAAGACAATCCCATGGCATTTAAACAGCTGACACGTTCTTACTAAAACTATTAAACCATGGGAGATTGTTTTTTTGGTTTAATATCTCGGCAGTGACTTTTTGTTTTTAATATTTGTTATTTTATCTAAGAAATTATATTAACTCTTATTATGTTTACTCAAAATTGTAGAACACTTCACTCAAGAATTGCTGTACATAAACATGAAAATGCTCCAAAAATGCCTATAAAGAGATTTCAATGGACTGATTCTGTGAGGTAAGTTTTCTATATTTAAGTTTTTGTTGTTGTACGTTTTCAATGATGTATTATTTTCAATTTTAATATTATGTAATGGCTTGACATTTCCCAACGTTAAGCTCGAGGAAGTTTTGTTGACACCAATCAAAGAAATTGTTTAGATGTATTTAAAGCGCCTGAGCATCTACGATAGATAGAATGTGCTTTGATATCCGCATATCATCAGCATAAATTTGTTGGTCAGATTTTGAAAGACAGTGAAAATCAAAGGACCTAAATGACTTCCTTGCGGGACACCTGATGATGAACTGATGGGGTGGGAAGTGCATGATCTAAATATGATTGTATATTGACGATTGCGCAAGTAGGACTCAATCCAAGATACAAATAGGAAACCCATATGCTATAAGTTTAAAAATAATAATTTTGTGGGAAATTTTTTCAAATGCTTTACTAAAATTCGTGGTAATTGCATCGACTTCATGACCAACTTAAATTGGTAATCGTTGATCTGCCTTTAAGAAAACCATGTTGTTTTAGAGAGAATAGTTGTTCACAGTGAAGGAGTAAAGTATCATGAACTATAATCTCAAAAATTTTCGGTACGCAAGAGAGTTTGGCAATGGGTCTATAGTTAGATATATCATTCTTACATCCTTTTTTATGCACGGGAACGATAAACGAGTCTTTCCATTGTTTAGGAAACACACCACAAGAGATCGATAGTTGAAAGAGCACTGTAAGTGGTTGGGCAATTTTTGAGTCACATTTTTTAAGGGACCGAAAGAAAAGTCGTCTTTAAGAAGACGACAAGCAAGAAAAAAAAAAACAAAAATCTCATAATAAAGTATTTTCAGTAATTTTTAATATTCTCAAGAAGTAGAAGACAAAAAATCATCTAGTCTTCAGTTTTTGATTGGGAATTAATAAGAGCAACAAATTTTAGAAAAAAAAAATAATAAATATATATAATTTTACAGTTCTGAAAAAAGCGTAATAGTGCCAAAAATAATCTTTTTTTTAAATATGGTCTTGTTTCCATTTCATTTTTGGTATTATTTCATTATGGCTAACGAAATAAAGCCAAATTGCGGTTATTTCGTTTTCAAAAACGAAATAAGACCAAATTTCAAATTCGGTTTTATTTCGTTTGGCGTTATTTCACGTCACCTTTTTACTGTAGTTGAAAACTAAATAACGCCAAATTGGTTTATTTCGATTTGTTAATTGAAATAAGTCCAAACTCTGAATTTGGTCTTATTTCGTTTTTATTTTTTAGAATTTGGTCTTATTTCATTTGGCGTTATTTCACGTCACCCTACTACTTTGTAACACATCAGATTGGAATACCATTGAAATACAATTAAATACAGATAAAAAGGCGTTTTCTATCGAACATATTGCCCAAAAATTAATAAAAAATATATGTACGAAATTGAGTCTACCTTACAAAATCTCCATTTCAAGAGGAGTGGCTTTTCTTTTCGCCTTGAGTGTTTCATTTAAAGCTGCAAGTTCTTGGATTTGTTGTAATTCACGTTGATTTTGGTTTTTTATTTGTTCTTCTGTCAAGGTCACCGGTATTTTTATTTGCGCCGTGAGAATCCCAGTTTTTTTCGTTATGGGATGGCATCAGTTTAAGTTCAGCTATTGCTGCCTGCTTTTTTTTTGTTGAGAAAAAACTTTCTTTTTGAACCTTACTTGTAGACGGTCTTGGTTGTTTTTAAATTTTTTGGTTAGTATTTATTTCAGTCATTGTTTCGAAAATGATAGACCTCGGTTGGTTGAAAATATCCACCACTTTCCGTAAATGTTTTTCCGCTTCACGTGTGTCTTCATCGCTTAAGGAAATAGTGTTGAAAAATCCAGCTATAATTTGGTTTAGACTTAATAAGGCTTGCGGATTTTTTTCAATTGAAGTACAAGGTTGTTCTTTTTTTGTACCCAAAAGCTTTTGAACTTGGATGTTGATGTCTTGATTGACATCAGACTGAATTAAATCGGGAATGAATACTGTTTTGTCACAAGCATGTACATATATGTTAACATAATTATGTTCATTTTTATCAAATAATCTACGCAAGAGCAATTAAATGTATGAATGCAAATATTGCACTTTTTGCAAGACAGGTAACATTGTTGACACATTTCTTGTTATTTACAAATCTTATATTTATGTGAAGGATTTAATGAAGAGGATATTTTCCACTCTTTATCATGATTTATCACTTCAATCATTTCCAATATGATAGATTCGCTTGACAGGTGACTTTTACTTATTGCTTTGGCTTTTTCGGTGGAAATATTTTTTGAGAGCTTTATAATTCGCTTAAAAAAACTATCGTGAGCCAGCTTTATTGGAGCATCAATAGTTTTATCCAGTCTTTTAACTTTTTTCCGTTTAAATAATTATGCTTAAAAGTTTTATGAAAAGATTCCACATACATATTCGTGTTGATTCCCAATCCAACACGATGGCAATAGTCCAAACTCTCCGCTCCGGACGGCGAAGATAGTAGTTTTGGAAATATTCGCCGAAGGCTTTGGTGTCATTGTCATTGAGTAAATCCTTCCGAACTCTGACAAGCAATAAATTGAATTCGTTATTGCAGGTGGTTTGTAGTAAAACTCTTTGGTCTTTATAAACTAGTGTCTTTTTAAAATCTCATTTAATTTTGTTCAAATTTTGTCGCCAGTTTTTATATACGTGCAAAGTACACATAAGCTTGTTTTGAACCACACCCATATCTTTTAACCAAGCATTATAGAATGCTGAAGCATCGTCAGACATAAATATTTCGGTATTTATATTACCCACATTTATCACTTCAAAATATATTTTTAAAATGGTTTCGCCTGACCTGTTTGAAAAACAAAAGGCTACAGGGCAGCCCTAGCCATATTCGTCGACAATTAAAATGGTGTATAGTTTGAAGTCGTACGCGTTTGTTCCGTGAGTTCCATCAATACATATTTTTCCTCCGCCAAACCGTTTAAATTGCTTCGATTGAAATCTTCTTGTTTAGTGTAGTTTGTTCAATGGTCTTCCAGTATTTAAAGTCTGTATTGATAAAAATTAAAAAAAGATGCTAGGTACGACCCACACTGGTAACTTCCCATTGGTACCCAATTGCCCATGGCAACTGGACACCCAAATATAAACCCAAAAATCTAGTTAAAAAAAAATAAATTAGGTACCCATTTGCAATATATTGATTTTTTTAAAAATAAATTTTTGTTAATGGAACACTCAGAGAAAAAATCTGTGTAAAATTGCCTTAGTTGCCTTAGGTGAATTATTTTGTATGGATGTTATCTTTCGAGCATAACATAGCCTAGTTCTAAGGCAAGTTATGTACGCCCTAAGTAACGTGAAATAGGCTAATTTGCCTTAGAAAACTTAGTTAAATTATTTTGTATGGATGTTATCTTTCGAGCATAGCATAGCCAAGTGCTAAGGCAATTTAAGTACGCCCTAGGTAATGTAAAATAGGCTAACTTATCTTAGGAAACTTAGTTAACATTTTTTGTGTAGGAATGTTAGTGTACGAGCATAACTTTGCCTAGAACTAAGGTAATTTATGCACGCCCTAGGTAAAGTCAAATAGGCTAATTTGCCTTAGGAAACTAAGCTAATTTTTTTTCTTGAAATGTTATTTGACTAACATAACTTTGCCTAGAACTAAGGTGATTTATGCACGCCCTAGGTAAAGTCAAATAGGCTAATTTGCCTTAGGAAACTAAGCTAATTTTTTTTCTTGAAATGTTATTTGACTAACATAACTTTGCCTAGAACTAAGGTGATTTATGCACGCCCTAGGTAAAGTCAAATTGGCTAATTTGCCTTAGGAAACTAAGCTAATTTTTTTTCTTGAAATGTTATTTGACTAACATAACTTTGCCTAGAACTAAGGTGATTTATGCACGCCCTAGGTAAAGTCAAATAGGCTAATTTGCCTTAGGAAACTAAGCTAATTTTTTTTCTTGAAATGTTATTTGACTAACATAACTTTGCCTAGAACTAACGTAACTTTACTTAGGACCTTATGTAATTTTCCCTCCAATTTTTTTTAAATGTGCAATTTTGTCTTAGATCTTATGTGATTTTACCAAGCACTAGGGCAATATTGCCGCCAAAAATCTTGATTAGCTGACAGCGGCGTCGCAATATTTTCGTCAGGGAGGACATCCGCATTCCTTTAATCACCTAGACAAGGGCGTAGGCAATATTCCGACTTGAAGGGAAAATCTCATTACTGAACTTCTCACTTAACTTAAATTTTTATTTAAAAATAAAATGTATCTCAAATTAACAAAATCATCATTTGGACATTCAGTTTTTCACGTTACAATACCGAAGATTGTGGACACACAAAATCGGAATATTCGGCAAATTTCCACTACATGTCTCTTTTGTGCTTGTTTGTTAGCTGTTTGCCAACGTTTCACAAACTGTCTAAAATTCCTGTTTGTTAACTCAAAAAAGTTGCAACGACAGAGCACAATGAGATAGCAAATAATTGCTCCTCCATTGGATAACTTGCAAATTTCTGTGTGCAAGGAGTGTGAAAACTGATAAATACACAGCTGTAAATGTCTGTCACGTAACGTTGGCTAAGAATATACAAAAAAATCATTTCGGTATTCGCAATGTTAATTCCAAATCACCTTAGGCCGAACTCGACGTGTCGCAATCGGTAGTTTAAAATCTGTCCAAATTTTACAATTTAAAAATTACAAGGTTCAAAATGATTTTTCACCGTTTGACCGTCTTGTACACAAAAGGAACATTTTATACAAAAAGTGGTTCAGCGCATTTGTTAACTTTTTGAAAAATGTTCCCTTTCTAGGTGTATTTCTTCTTCTTTCAAAGTTTGACATGTTTTACACATGTTTCTTAAAAAAAATAAATCAAGCCGGCTTGTTATTTTCTGTGTTTGTTTTATTCTGTGTCTTGGACATGGATAACTGAGTTTCCACCAACTTTAAGTTTTAAGATGAGAAGGGCACCAAGTAAGAGAAGTGGTCGACGATTGGTGGAAATTAAAAGAAAACGTCAAAAAATTTCCAGCAACTTGTTTCCTCGTGTAATGGTAACTTTTTTCAAAAAAAATTGACAGAAAATTCTGAAAAATTTTTGCAAATTCGCAAGAAATTTCACTCTACCAAACAGACGTAATGTAAATGTGACGAAGAAACGAGACGAGAGCGTGACATGAATCGCTGTCATCTTTTTCTCGTTATAAAATCGTTCCCCAATTCAATATGCGACCAGTTTTTTTACAGCATTCAATCGTTTTGTTTGCTTTCAGTGCGGTGTGTGAAAAAGTGTTTTTTTGTTAAAAAAAATATTAACTGCCAGGTTCTACATTTCACTTTCGCTCGAAATGAAATTGAAGTCAATCTAATTTCATCATTTGATTTCAATTCTATTTCGAGTGAAAGTGAAATGTAGAACCTGCTGTAAAAAAAAGTTAAGAGAAAAGAAAATAACAAGTGGCAAAAGAAAACACTATTGATGTTCTGTCATTTGCGTTTTTTTGTGCTTTTTCGTATTGTTTGAGACATAAGCGGAGTAAAAAGTGTGAAGAGGTGTTTCCTTCTCCTTTAACAAAAATTGCAGCTATTCAAATTTTCAGCGTTTAAATGGATGTCGCAATCCAAAAGAAACTCAAAAGAGAAACCCCGTTAAAAATTGCAGTAGTGTAAAAGCAGTCATTGATAAAATTGGTCGAGAAACGTTGAAAAGTGGAACAAACCTCAAACGATTTGTTACAATTTTCATCGTTTCTCGCTTGATCTTATCGATGCGCGAGTTACAGAACGTAGGCATGGTATACTTTTAGGCGCTGATTACACGACTCGTTTTTTCATTCGTTTCGTTTTTCGTTGTTTATACAGCTTGGGTGAGGGATGTAGAAATGTAGGGTGGAAAGTACTTCATTCCACTTACATTTCTACACCCCCTGTTTAAAAGGAAACTACAGAAAATGTCTACGATTTTGTTTCCTCGTGTGAAAGATATAAGAGATTTTTAAGGAAATTATAAGAAAACGTAAAAAAAACAACTTCTTTCCTCGTGTGAAAGGGGACTTAGAAAGCAATCCAAACACGAACAGAAAGTGACCAATTTCGCTTGCTGATTTCTAACTTGATGATAATCCAAATGGCTCGGTTGAACCCATGCACACGGTGCAAATGGTCCGACCGACTTCTACACCCTTCACCCAAGCTGTCAAAAGGACGAAAGACAAAACGACCGCAAAAAAGTCTCGTGTCTAACTCTTAACTTTTATCGTTCCTTTTTTCTTACTTATTAATGTTACTTTTATGGAATAAAAGAACGAGGAAAATTTACTATTGTTAAGAAAGTTAAATTTTTTAAAAAAGAACGCATCATTTTACCTTAGCAATTGGGAAGTTCC
Organism: Epistrophe eligans; assembly: GCA_951394125.1. Taxonomy (NCBI): domain Eukaryota; kingdom Metazoa; phylum Arthropoda; class Insecta; order Diptera; family Syrphidae; genus Epistrophe; species Epistrophe eligans. The sequence goes on from OX596030.1 coordinate 49,439,559, forward strand.
CTCATACGTCAATGTGACAATGTGAAACAATCAACAACAAAAATTGCCTAGTTGGGGAGAAAACAATGCAATACAAATATACTTACATACACAACGATAAATCACAATGTGCACACTATTCGCACCTTTGGAAAAGTGTTTGTATGCGTATGTATAATTGTTTGTATTGCATTGTTTTCTCCCCAACTAGAATCGCCAAATATAATATAGTTATAGATATATAGTTTTTGGAAAAGCCCAATCGGGCAATATTCCCGCCAACGCCAACGCCAACCATCATCGCTACTAACGTAGTTTTACCAAGTCCTAAGCTAAATTTACCTAGGGCCTAAGGTAATTTTCCCTCCAATCTTCTTTATATATGTAATATTACCTTAGGGATAGGGTGATTTTACCTTAGCACTAGGGCAAAGTTACCGCCAACCGTCTATACTAATGAAACTTTTACCTAGGCCTAAGGTAAATTTACCTAGGGCATAAGGTGATTTTCCCTTCAAAATGCATTATATGTGTTAAATTAGCTTAGTTCTAAGGTGATTTAGCATAGTCCTAAGGTAATTTCCTTCGAGTTCCGTTATTTTGAGTGATTTTCGTGGATTTACATCACTTGGTTCGTAGTTTTCATGGCAAGCAGTTGAAATTTTAAGTGATAGAAAACAAAAAGTTAAAAAAAGCATTGTAAGCATAATATAATAATAAATATATTAAAAACTTGAAAATCAAAAGGAAAAACATAAACTTTTAAATAAAACAAAGCGTTTTGGAGCATTTCAAAGTAAGTATATGTTTTTATAATAGAAAATCTTATGAACAAAAGTGAAGCTGTCCTGTAAATATGTATAGGTTTTTATTTTACTTTTTGCCGTCTTTAAGTTCGATTCCTTTGATTTTTTAAGGATTATCAATCAAAACCGGGTATAATATATACAAAGCACACAAAAAGCTGACGTTTTATACAGAAATGGATGTATTCCGAAATTTAGCAAATTTGCCCAAGAAATTTATGGTACAGCACCTGCCGCTTTTGTTCATCAGCTCCTTATAGTATATTTTCATTAGGTATACCTATCACTCACAGAAAAATAGTTATTATTATGTATTATATTATCACTACTTTTTGACAATTTTAAAAGAAATTATATACATTTATCTATAAATTTTGTGAAAAGTTCGACTTGATTACATCAGCTGTGTTTTCTTGGAGGTGGGGAAGTACTCATGAGTTCTTAGCTAGCCATTTTCAATGGAACTCAAAAAGAATTGATTTTCCTACAAATCTCATCTACTCGCACATGAAAGCACGAGTAGTTGGTAGTACCTTCTAGATTATCGTTTGTATCTACTCATGAGTGTTGTTCTCCACATCCAAAGAAACACGGCTATTTTGAATTTAAAGGAGTTTTTCAAAATTGGCTATAGTTGCAGTATTCACTTCTTTATTGAAAATTTCGAAAAATACCCAAACATAATTTGACTTTTCTCGTAAACTATCAACTCGATTGCAGTGATTCTTGGTTTTCTGAGTTCTAATTTGTATCCTCTAGCTTCTGACGTTTTTCGCTTTGAATTTAAGGGAATTTTTCTAAATTTTGCTTTTATTTGCGTATTTACTACTTTATCAGTATAAGCTCGATTGCAATTATTCAGAATTTTTATTTTCATCCATTAGCTTCTGGTATTTTTTGTTCTTAGTTTGAAAAGATTTTTCAAAAATTGGCAGTAGTCACTATACTTTATTGAAAAATTCAAAAAAAAAACCCAAAGAATTTGTGGCTTTAGAAAATGTGGCTTTAATCGATACAAAATTCTTTTCCTATAGAAAATAAAAAATACTACATAATGAATTCCCAAAAACCCAGGTAGTTCCACAAGTGAACTTCAAGAATCCACCTGCAATCCTAAAACATCTGTTAAGACTTGACATCTTCTCAAAAATGTTGAAGCGAATCTTCAATCAATCATGGTTATTAATTCAGAAGGCGAATTATCGTTTCTCAATCAAAACGAACCAGAATACTTAAACATTGCAGTTGAAATTAATCAAAAACATCAAACCACAACCAAAACAAGAGGATGATGACTTGACAAAACTACTGAAATCATGGAAATTCTATGATCAACTTTATGTGTTTCAAAAAGGTAAAATTTCTTAAATTTTTTAACGTTTTTTGAAAGAATGTTTTTATTAACAGAAAAGAATATCAGTAATATTGAGGGCTTAAAATGCACGAAGGAAAGACATATTGACCAATTATTTTTATGAACATAGCTACTTTAATACAAAAATCATCTTGGAGGCAAGTTATGTATCTCTCTGGCAAAAGGAAAATGTAAGTTATATGACTAGACTGTTTTGTTTATGTCTAGACTATTTTCAGTTAAATTATTACTATTATTAACTGTTTATATTTTTTTCTTCATGTTTGCAGTGTAATTGTTCCTATAAATCCGAAGCCTCAAAATATATCGACTAAAGAATTCTTTGTAGAATGCTTAACAGCATAAGTAGCCCATCTCCACACAGTTAGACCTCGGATTCTTATGTAAGTGTGAATAATAATAAAATTTATTAATAATAAAACGACTTTAATATAATAAAGATTCTAGGAAACAATTACAATATGTCTGTGTGTATGTTTATCAAAACAAGATCCTAAACGGTTTCAGCCCATTTTCTTGAAACTTGAAACAAACTTTTAGCAGCTCATTGTCAGTGGATTGACAGATCTGGCAATATAGTCACATCTTTCAGTCCTCTTCACTTAGCTTGAGTCTTGAGTTTTCATTCAAAATATTTATTTCAAACTGTGAGGACACATGGTTAAGATTTTGTTTTAGTTAATTAGTTTACTTTGACTAAAAAATTAAATCGAATACAGTTTTTACAGGGGACAATAAAGTTCTCTATTGCAGCTGTGTTAAAGTAATCCCACCTATTCGAACAAAATCTAAACTTGTAGATATCTTTCACGAAGTTTGTATAGTACCTAAAAGTTTTTAATTGAACAATTTTAATTATAAACGAGTATGTACTGAAACATGCTGAGTTATAATTTTTTAACGTAAACATATACACAGATAAAAATATGTTACCTTCGTTTTATTAAAATCACGAATGTTTTTATTCCATCTCCACCAAATTAAAGTCGGAAAATGTATGAAATTTCAGAAATTTTGTTTAACTTCCCATTTGGAATCCATAGTGATTTAACTTTTGAAGTACAAATAAAACTGGGTCTTAATGTAAGTTATTATATATTTATTGTTCACAAAATAGTTCAATATTTTACAGAAATGGAAAGAGCATAACGGTCAAGAAATTTGTAACTTTGGCGAAATAACAAAGATTTTTCCTAAAGAATGCTGGGTAAGCTATTTAGTGATTGCAGCAACAAAACATTTTTTGATTGAACTTTTTTAATCACAACAGATTTCCTACTTTGTCCCATGCAAAAACAAAGATGTCCCTAATGGTAAACTTTACGACCGATATAGGATGAACCCAGATCATCGAAAAAATCAAAATTTTTAGATGTTCTGAACGAAGATAGCAATAAAGGTACAAGTTTTTACTAAATGAAATAAAAATAAAAACATATAATGATCTATTTGATTTGAATATTCAATAGAACCACTTAGCAAGAAAGAGATGCGATGTGAGTTGGCTCAAGCTAAATTAAAATTGTTATAGAAACATAAATCAATAGATGGAAACTATGTCATTCAGAAGGAGAATGAACGACCAAAACAGTGACAATGACATCCCGACAGTCCTTCATGAATGGCTCGAGCACTAGTATTCGCCGGCGCCAGCACTGGTAATAACTTTGTTTTTAAATAATTTAAAGAATTCAGTTTAAATTAAATTTATTATTATTTTAAATAAACATTAAAAAATTGTATTAGAAGCTTTTTTGACAAACGAAATAAAGCAACAATTGTTGTTCTATCGTTTACTAATGTTTTCTGTTTTATTTATTTGCAGATTATTATTGATTAGAATTTCATAAAACACAACAACGGCTTCGATTTTGTAAAATAGCAGAAATTTCGAAACGTAGCCTAAAAACTGTGCACCGGAAGATTTAAATCCAGTTCTTTAAAAACATATTTGCAACAGTTGAAACAAAAAATTCAAGAGCTCGACATTGGTATGAACATTTATTTTTAAATAATTTTTTGCATTTAAGGGGTTTTAACAGATAACATAATATTTAAATATAGCGTACATATTTTACATGGATTGAAACTCCTGCAGTCCAAACCTTATCAAATGATATGAATTCACTAATAAATTAAAGTTGTAAATATTGGCAGTATTTAGAAATGTAATTTTGGAGAAAATCTGATTTATTTTTTTTAATTCCATACTTTCAAAAAAGGAAATTGAATATTTGTGAAATTTTTTATTTTTTCTGAAAGTTCAATATTACATCAAAGAGAATTGAAAACAAATAGATTTTTAAAAAAGTTTCTGCTATGCAGTATTGTCGCATTCTCATCATATCTTACTTTTCTTTGCTTCTCCAAGAACTAATTATAATTTTATTAATTCATTTGATTAGGGATACAATTGATAATTTTGGTTTATAGACTGTAAAGTTCGTTTTTTTTCGGCTGGTGTATTGCTTTTCAGAGCATATATCGAGTTTTAAAATCATCCGCAAATGGCAGTTTAACATTTATGTACCCTTCAGTTTTCATTATTTCCTTCACTTCTTCGTCACTAAGTTTATAGGTTTTGACTTCTTCCCACTTTTTTGATTCTTTTTTTGGACACTAAATTAATTTTTTTTTAAATTTAATCGATAATATATTGCTTAATTCCTTTTTTTTTTTTTACTGCAATATATTTGACTCGCCATACCCTACAACATTCCTCCATTTGTCTTTAGACTAAAGAAGATTTGCTGCGCAATGTTGTCTTATAGTTTCATCAAATCTTCCCATTTTACGTTTTTTCTTTTCTTTTTTGAAACACTTATTACGCAAATAAACTGTCTTTTTTCACAGCCATCTTTTCAAATAAATTAATTTTGGACTCATCAGACAATTTATTTAGTGCAATAGCGATCCTGTTGCGCATTGTTACTGTCTTCTTTTGCTTCCCCGAATTTTCGGGTTCTTGTTTCCAATTCTGAATTGTTTTCTTTTAGTCAATGTAACATACGAATTCATTTAGCACGTTATCTATCGACTAGTTTTTGTAAAACATAATATAGTTTTCCTTAGCGTTCCTGATGATTCTTGGTGTCTGACAAACTTTTAGGGCTTTTTTGTCAAGCCAACCCGCTCAGCAAAGGTTTTACATATTCATTTTTGGGTTTTAAAGATATAGAAAGCTCCCACTCTTAAAGTTGAAAATTCAAATTAAAAAGAACTGCAAAGAATCAATTTGTTTAAATTCATGTTTTAGAAATAAGAGTTTGATTTGTTTCTTAATTTTTAATCAAATCAAAATGTTTTTGAAAATTAAATATATTATGCCCTACAGGGGTGTTATTTAAAAAAAAAAATATTTCGAAAATAAAAAAAAATTACAAATTTCACAAATATAAAATCAAATTATCTCCAAAACAATTAAAATTAGAAAAATGAGGTATGCTTGTAAATTTTTTTTGAAAATTTTACCTTCAAAAATTGTTACGTTTTTTAAATACACTACAAACATAAATTTGTATATGTTACAAAAAACTTAATTAGTATTACATATTTGCTCTGCTCTAAAATATATGTCCATTTATATTATATCTCTTAATAAAAACGTTATTTTTTATGCTTGTTTAAGAAAACAGAAATTTAATAAAAAAAATTTAAAATTATATAAAATGTATTCTATTTTTTCAAGAACTTTTTTTCAGATATAAGACAAATCATTCTTGGCATTTTTATAAAGCAGGTGATAGAATCTAAGGTAAGTTTAAAATATATTTGCGTATGAATTATCTTATTTCCTAGATTAATTTAACTTATTTTGTTTGCCTATACTAATACTTTTCAGCTTATTGCCTAGTTAGATTTTACATAGTATTTTAGGTTAGAAACGCGTTGACTTACCTTAGATTCTAAGGTAAATCAACACGTTCCTAAGCTAAAATACTAGGTAAAATCTACCTAGGCAATAGGCTAAAATGCCTTAGTATAGGCAAAAAAAATAAGCTAAATTAACCTAGGAAATAAGCTAATTCAGGCGCAAATATAGGTAAAACTTACCTTAGATACTAAGGTAAGTCAACACGTTCCTAAGCTAAAATACTAGGTAAAATCTACCTAGGAAATAGGCTAAAATACCTTAGTCTTGGCAAAAAAATAAAGAAAATTAACCTAGGAAATAAGCTAATTCAGGCGCAAATATAGGTAAAACTTACCTTAGATACTAAGGTAAGTTAACACGTTCCTAAGCTAAAATACTAGGTAAAATCTACCTAGGAAATAGGCTAAAATACCTTAGTCTTGGCAAAAAAATAAAGAAAATTAACCTAGGAAATAAGCTAATTCAGGCGCAAATATAGGTAAAACTTACCTTAGATACTAAGGTAAGTCAACACGTTCCTAAGCTAAAATACTAGGTAAAATCTACCTAGGCAATAGGCTAAAATGCCTAAGTATAGGCAAACAAAATAAGCTAAATTAACCTAGGAAATAAGCTAATTCAGGCGCAAATATAGGTAAAACTTACCTTAGATACTAAGGTAAGTTAACACGTTCCTAAGCTAAAATACTAGGTAAAATCTACCTAGGAAATAGGCTAAAATACCTTAGTCTTGGCAAAAAAATAAAGAAAATTAACCTAGGATGTTATGCAAATTTAGCCTAGGCATATAGGTTAATTTAACCTAGTTCTAAGTAGATTTAGCGAATTTCAAAACCAATTCTTATTTACCTAAGCGATCTAAGGCAAATTAGGTTAGGAATAAGCAAGCTCAAAACGGCCTTAGTCCTAAGGTAACTTAGCCCCTGATTTAGGCTAATTTTACACATGTTTTTCTCTGGGTGAATGTTACTTTGATATAAAAAGATATAAAGATATAAAATTTTGATTGAAATGAAAAGGTAGAAAATTAAAAAAAAAAGAATTTATGGCTAGTGCCTTCAATAAGAGGATTTCTTAAAATCGTTTTACCATAATACACACAATATCTTCATTATAATCACCTAAAAATCTTAAATTTCAACTTTGAAGAAAATCGCTTCAGTTGTTTAGGCTCTAGGTCGAGGTTCAGACATAAATACATAAATACATACATTAAAATATATTGAAATACATTGTACATACAGACAGACGACTTTTATATGAATCTAAAACTTGTCGTATAGTAGCTTTATCAATTGTGAAAACTACGATAGGTATATAGTTATTGTACGGACATTTTTTTTTATATTAAAACTAACATAATTTAGCGTTTTTCCTACCAAATGCAATTTCTCTGTAAACAAATAAAAGAACTATATTTTATATTTCAAAGATAATGCAAAAATGTACAAATCTTTGGCATAAGGTTAATAGACCGAAAAGCTTGGAAGAAATGGTTTTAACTTTGTGATCTCAACTGAAATTTCCAGTTGTGACGTTATAAAACATAGGAGTAAGATCAACGACTTGTGCAAAAAGTTGGGAGTCCAAACATTTTTCGACGTCAACATTGAATATTTGGAAGAGTTTTCCATTATCCTGCAATCAATTGTCGAAGCTATCGAATTTCAACATGAAAAGGGTATGCTGTATGGATTTTTGCTACCAACTTTGGCAACAATCTAGACAAAGCTACGGAAGTTACAACTAAACAACACTTTGAGTATTATTCCCATAGAAATAATTAATAAATTAGAAAGTTTTTTGGTGGCAAGGTTTAAGGAATATTTTGAGATATCATCACCACGAATCAATGATGCCATCGTTGCCTCCGTGCTATATACCTCTGTTAAGCTGAGGTGGATTTTGACTCTAAATCCAAATTTTGAAGAACCTAAGATTTGCGAAGTATGCTCGATGGTACGATCGAAAACCAACCTTCTTTCTAAACCGATTACAAAACAAAAAACTTCGACAGCACCTGAAAATTGGTATTTTGATTTTTTCGTGTTAGTTTAGTTTTTATCAGATTATTGATTTAAAACAAAAATGCTGTTTTAGAATAGTTTAATGTGGACTGTATTTTGTGTAATTTAGTGTAAATTGTGTTATGTGTTGATAATGTGTATAGTGTGAAATTAAAGAATGAGGTTAATTGTTTAAATAATATAATATTTTATGTATGTTAAATGTGATATGTATAAATGTTCTTTGTTACGTGAAATGGTGATGTCCAAATATGTATTATGTATAAATGCTGTGCTCTGTCTTTTGTGGCTAATGCTGCTGCTTTTTTATGTTGATCTGAACAGTCCAATGGTTATTTTACGAGTGACTTTTGTTTAAGAAAGATTAGGAAGCAAAATGACATATTGACAATAATTCAATCGGTAAAAAGAGAGTGAGCGAAAAAATAGTGTAACTTTACAAAGTTTGGTAATGTATACAAAAAATAAAAACTGTTATACAATTCAATTCAAAATTATGAAATATAAAATAAATATTGTATTAAATTTAAGAAGTTGTTTTTAATTCAAAACAAATGCATTAATAAAACTTACAGATGATGTAGAAAGTGGTACATCCAAAACATGGCTGAAGAAAATGAAAAGTCAGCGTCACTGAAAATTTAAACAAATACCCCAATATAAAAAAAGCGTTCATAAAATATAATACGCCGGTACCATCATCGACGCGGCGGCGCGGCGGCTGGAGAACGCCTTTTTTCAATTGCGGCGTTATTGTATGCTCCTAGAAAAGAAGCACTTTCAGACGCCAATTTTCAAAAATTGCTGCTTCTGAAAGTTAACGCGTCTATTACTTAAATTAAAAAAAGAATTAAAGAATTTTTCATTTATTTCTTTATTTGTTTATATTTTTTGTTTATTGTTTATATTTATTTAATCCATAGATTCATTTTTGTTATGTATTATTGTCAATGTTTTTTGATTTCTTTATTCATGTAACTGACAAAGAAATTGTTTTATTGCTTTCTGTATTCATATTAAATATGTAGGTATGTAATGTATGTATATATTTTAAATTGTGCCACATAGAACGTGCCACTTGCCACATGCAACAAGTCGAAAGATCAATGAAGATTGCGGTTCCCACTTATGTACATAACTCACATCCTTGCCATCATTCCATACATCATGTCACTTAATAAATCTTGCAAACATTTTTGTAAACAATTTCTTTTCTTTTTATTACATCGTGTTTTTTTATAAATACAAGTCTGAAGTATTTCAGTTTAATGATTAAAAAAAGTTAAAAGGCTTACAGATTTACATGCAACTTGCCACATGCAACTTACAACTTTCCCCATGCCCCAGACAACCGCTGTAGGTTGACGTGCCCGACGCATTTTCTTGAACAATCGGGTGGGCTATTTCGCGGTTTCAAAGGATTTTTATTCCCATTTTGGGTCCTTTGTACCGTTCACGCAACTCCGTTCCTCCGCTAAGGGTATATGTTGACTGGTCATCCAGGCGCCAATGTTAACAGTTTTATTAATAAACAGTACGTTAAAAGTATTTGTCGATATATGACCCACTTCCTTTTTAAAATTTTGTGCACTGGCTCATAAGGGTTGGTTTTAACTTATAACGTTATAAGTATCTCATTGATTTGTGGACTTGTAACCCACCCAAGTGGGGCAAAGTCAATTGTGGATAACGATTGCTTTGCTTTATTTTTTATTAAATTTATTTTATTTATGCGAATTTCGTTTGATATCTATCTACATACATATGTATTAAAAAAAAAATTAAAAGCGACTTTTTTTCTCGTGACCCCTTTTTTGCGAACTTTTCAAATTTCTCAGCGGCAACACTGAGTACTACTCATTACTAAGATAGTTATTCTTAAAAAATTAAATAATAAAAATGTTTAAATGATGTACAATGTACATTTATACTTACTTTTTTGTCGAGAACTACTTCCTTGTTCTATTCTGATAGGGGTTTTGGAATGTTTTGACGACTCATTTTCTCACCGATGATGGTGCAGGTTCTTTTTCCATGTGATCCACACCTTATGTAGGTGATCTTGTGTTTATGTGGGATTTTAGAAAATTTATTTGGTCATAAAACCACACTTTTGGGATATTATATATGCCGTCAATTCCCGCACCCGTTTTTTAAAGCCTATACATTCTTCATATCGCGAACGCATTGCGTTTGTAAATTCTTAAGTTTCACTTTTATTATTTGAGTCGTTATGTATTTACTTAATTCTTCAAGTAGGTATATTATAGTAGGAGTAGCACCTCTTCAATCTATCGATATATCCTTGTGTTGGAGGTTATATAAATTTTCATTTTCCTGATTTTCGTAAATTAATTTTTGAATTAAATCTTTTGTCCACGCAAATTTTGAATAGATTTTAATTAATTTTTAATTTATTTGAACTTTGAAGTTTATGCACTAAAATACGATTTGGAAATCAAAAAAAAAAAAAAAATCAAACACCACGAAAATGTAAAAAGAAACGTCAAAAAAGATTTATCTCTCCCCCTACTTCTTGCACTTCTCAACTAAAAACTGAGAGTTCCTGGTGTGAAAGGGAACATACCATATACATGTGTATATATGTATGTACATATATGAAAACGACTGTTTGTTTGTTCGTCTTCTATCCACGCATTTTTAACCCGATTGAGTTGAATAATTCAGACTACACTACGCTGTACGATCGTGCTTTTTTGACACTCCAAATGGAGTAAAAAATTTTTTTAGCCGGCATGACGGGACTCGGCCGGAAGGTTTGTGCCCACTCCCACACCCAAAAAAGCAAATTTATGTTTTTTTTTTATATTGTTATTCATTAATAATTAATAAGCTTAAAGCTCAATGAAAAGTAGTGGTTGTGTGTTATGTTAATTTTTCCTGACCCGTCTGTCACGCTTTTTTTATTGGAATTTTCTCCTTGTTTAAGGTTAAAAGCTGAAAATTTGAACTTAAAATAAAATGGCATACATAGGTAACATTTGTAATGTTTTTGAAAAACCTCCTACAGCCACATTTGAATTCTTTTCTCATTAGCTGTGTTCATTTAGTGGTAAATAGATTTAAACGATAATCTAGTGCTACCAACTACTCTTGCTCTCATCTGTGATTGAGTAGGTGAGATTTCTAAAGGGAAATCAATTCTTTGAGTTCCATTGAAAATAATTTCTGGCAAAGTACTTAAGATGAGTATAGCCCATAGCCCACTTAACATATGGAAACTTTTTTTTGGTTTATGTTTTCTAATTCTCACCGTATCCCTTGATTTGCCATTTGCAAAAGGGCTGGGAAGATACCGTCTACCCCTGGTGACTTTAAAGGTTGCAGTGGTACTAATCGCGCACTCTATCCTTTTACTTGAATAGATAGTTGTAGCTACTTTCCAGTCTCCTCTGTTAGGTTTGAGAGGTGTTCTATCTAACGAATAATTTGAGTTATCCCCTAACTTGAGAGTCTTCAAAAACGTTTTCTGTTATTTGCGACATCTTCCATGGAACCCAACACATGCTTATGAAAGTCGATTAAATCTTCTTTATCTTTTGACGCTGGAAAAAAGGAGAGAGGTTAACAACGTCATGTTTCTATTTCAACTACTATCAGGATCTATTGATTCATCTTTTATTTTAAACCAACTATAAACATTAATATTCGTCCAAGATCGACTAGAAATCCAGCACTTTTCTACATACAGTCGATTATGGTTTAAACGAAGCTATTAATGTTATGAGTCGAGACTTTAAAAAATTGTATAGGTAACTCAACTAATTCAATAAATCTGGACTTGTAATGAAACATATTTTGTATTCAAGTTAGGAAAATTATTTAACTTTGTAAAGTGTATTCTTGTTTAAATTATATAAAACAAAAATCGTAAAAATTAAATTTGTAAGTATTTTAAAACATTGACATTATTGTCTGTAGTTGAAATGAATAAATAAATTATGGTAGACTACTTGGAAAGTGCGTGTGAAGTAACAGAGTGGACCTCTGTTCTTCATTCTCCGTGAAACTCCCATCATTGTAGGTACCTAAGTGCTAATGATATGATTTTTTTTCTTCTGCGAGAGCTTTATGTAGTCTTGCCACAGTAGGGGCATAGGCGTCTTTAGACATTTGGGGGCCCTGGGCCCAAACCGATATGGGGGCCCTCTGCACTGTAAAGTTTTTTTTTTTAGGTTATGATCCATTTCCTAAGGTACTTTTTTTTTTAAAGACGTCACACCCAAAAGCTATTTTGAATCAATAATTCAACAAGTCCAATTAAATAGTGCTAAGTTCTACTTGGCTGATGTATTTCAGTAGTATATAGAATTTGTATTATTAAAAAGAAACCTTCATATAAACAAATGGTTTTAGTTTCTAAGTGAAAAGTTATGACCACAATTTTAAACAATATTCTATGTCTAAAACACTGCCGATAAGCTGAAAATATTGAAAAGAGTAAAAACTTCCAATAAATAAATGTTACAAAAGAAGGTAGTTTTATAAAGATAGGTACTTTTAATAAATAATTTGCATGGTTTGCACTTATTATTATACAAATTAAATTTTCTGGCTTTTTCATTAGGAAAATCATGAATTATTTCATCAAAGTTTATTTCTTGCAGCACATCATTTTCTATTGACATACACTGTTGAGTCTCTCTTGGAGCATTTTACTTCTCAGTCCATTTTTTATTATTTTTAGATAAGTGGCATACTTGAACCATAATTCTCTTACTTATCAATTGCATATTTTGTAGGTACCGAACATATGGACAGAGAGAAAACAACAATATTTGCTTTAAAATTTTGAGGAGTTATCGCGCTGTAAAGTACGAAGAGCTTTCTAGTTTCGCTGGGATTGGTTGGTGGTTGTACAAAAATGCTGCTATGATCATATTCGTGGGAAATTTTGTTTTCTACAATTTTCCACAAAACTTTTTTTTGCGTAACAAAAAAACAGAACGAAGTTATAGGCAAAATTCAATTTTTTAATTTTTTCAGAATTTGGAAGGGGCGTGATACCAACCATACATCAAATTTAGAAACACCCGACCTTTTGGTGATCCCCTCTCTTCTGGCATTTGTTTACTAGACTATATACTGCAAAAGTTTAAGTTTTTGTAATTTTTTTTTCACTTCAAATTCATAGAAATTAAATCAAGGTTCATAGGGATGGCGCACTTACGTATGTAAGTGTATTATTAATGACTCATTTGACGTTTCGAAAAACTACTTTTCGGCCAGTTTTTGATTCGGAATAAATTTACCAGCAATGAAATTTCCTACCAAACAATAAAATTTGTTCCGAGTATTGAAAGATAATATACGAAATGTGGACTGCGGAATGGAAGCGCAAGAACAAAAATTGCCTCCAAAGACTGTTTGAGAAGATTTAGGCTGTTGCAATACCATTAAGTTTTTGAAACGTTTAAAATATACAAAAAGCTGTACATCTGCATTGTGGGCACATACAAAATAGCACATATGACAGTTTTTTACAGCTGTTGCATCTCCAGCTCCATTTGCAGTTACAGCATTCTATTGTGTTCAAGCAGTTAGACGGCTCCAACACACACCTTATATAGTTTTTATCTTTTCTCACACCATAGTAGTCTCAACGCAAAAAAAAAAAACATTCAACAAAAGGTTTGAAAAAATAATATTAAACATCATTGCTTCTCGCATCCACCCAGCACTTCTATAAACCTATTCTACGAATTCCAAAATTACCCCTTAATCAATAAGGTTATTAAATTTTTTAAATTCCATTAGCACGACAGACTGGGTTGGCCCTTAGCCTTTCCAAAGTAGTCCCCCTTACCACTTCATGTATCATCATCCCTCAACATTAGAGCCCGCATTATGGCGAGTGCCAGTGAAGTTGTTGAAGTTTGCGCTCAAGGATATTTAGTGTGTCATTCGCAGTTCTTCATAGAAAGATATAACATCTTTTTTTCTCTGTTACAACCAACCCCGACCCCTTTCAAAGATCAATCATATTCACAAAGGAGCTCTTAAGCCTGGTCATGAGGCTAGAAAAAGACCTCATACTTTCCGTTTCAACTATTGCTCGTTATCTTATTCGTATAAAAGCAATAAAGCAGCTTCACCCACAACGCACTGTACCAATATTTTCCAACCTACCAGTGCCGCCGCTGCCGTCCCCCATAATAATAATCTAACTTAAAATGTGGAATCAGGACGTAAGGACGTCACAGATAGCTCTCTTGACTTTTGTGCTATAAATTTCCATACGCATCCGCATCTGAACAATTCCATAAAGACAATGCTCTAGAGAAAAGACTTCATTAAGAAATTCTTGGGTTTTGTGATCCTATATATTCATTCTCATCTCGGTGACTAGAGGGACGGGCAGGATGCAGGAACATTCCTTATAGCAAGTTCGTGAGAAAATTTGATTCGATTTATTACTATTCGATTGAATTGTAGACACGAGCAGGAGCATTTTGTTCACACTTTGCAATAATATGGAATACGTTTTTATTGAGGCTTTAGCAATTTGCTCGAAGTTGTTTCCCCGAAAGCCAAGTGCGAAATTTCCTTAAGAATATAGCATTTAGCTGAGTATTTTTTTTTTGCGTTGGAAATTAATATTCATCAGCAATTTTCTAGAGGGTGGAATACGGAATTTCAAGAATTCGGGGGATAGTGAAATTCAAAATGAAAAATGTCACCCACATGCCAGACATTTTTTTTACAAAAAAGTCTCTTTTGTTCGTATTGGGTTAAGTTAAATGCTGGGAATGTAATGTGTACGTATCTTCTGTCTGAAACTATCAACTGGTGGGTTATTCGTTTAAGAAAGATAACAAGGTTCAAATGAATGAATGAATAATATTGGGGTTTAATTGCTCTGTGACCTTAAAATCTACATACATATTATTATCCTTTTTGATGTGTAAACATCTATTCCGGCGGTAGGGCAAACTAAATCGTGGAAATGTCTGTAGCACATTACGTTTGGCTGTTACACGTTACAATACGTTGATGTTTATTGGATGCGTTCAATATTGGGTACGTTCTTTCGTAGCTCAAACTAAATCAAAAGGTCGAGCTGAGTTTGGGTTGAAATTTGGTTGACAGTTCGAACTCGTCGCATTCTGTTATAGTGCATGAATATTTAATTTGATGTTTACACATATTAACCGTAAGTCCCGTCCCAGCACTCATGATTTTTTTATTTGGAGACATGCCCATCTTTAAACATTTTTCCAAAGTTGTGTAAGGAGACTTAAGTACTTGGAGTACTTTTAGAGAGCGCATAGTTCGCTTTTTTCATCTGAGGACGTCCGAGATACCTATATGACGTCTTTGTTGCACAAGTGCACCACATCTACCTTAATATGGTCCGATGTCTCCTCAAGGCTCAAGAACGTTGCAGAATCTGTAAGTGGTACCTAATGAGTAGTACTCATTACACAAAGAGTATTGTGGTATCTTTTATTATTTTCTTAACTATTTATATTGTTTTCTCAATTTAGGCGCTCGACGTCAAAACGGCCTAAGCCCCAAATTTTAAAGAAAAACTTATTTTTAAAAAAAGTTTTTTTTTAATTTTCATTAAAAGTAAATAAAGTTTGTTTATTATTCTTGATTTGAAATAATTTATTGAAAAAATTTATTAATTTAGAGTCATATATGGCTTAACTTATGCACATGCTAATCTCCGTTCTAATTAGCGTTGTGATCGTTAAAACTATAAACAATAATCTGCACTTTGGATTGATGCTACTGCAAAATGATGATTGGACCATCCATCAGTCGTGTTTGCTGAAGATGTTAGACAAGTTCTATCGAAATGCATTCAGAGATATTCAATTTTAATTAAAATTCGATATATGTTTAGTTTTAATTTTCTTTGAAATAATATAAGTGTAATCAATAAGGTTTTAAATTCTTTTGATAATATCATTGAAAAACGTTTTTCAGCTCGAATATTTTGAAAACAAAAAAAGCTCTCCGGAATAATTTTATTTTACACACAATGCTATAACTATACCAATTGGTGGGGTTTGTAGAAAAATTAAATCCTGTGATATAGCCCTGGTAACAGCGATAAAGAGTTCGATCTTCGAGCGGAGTTTCAATTTCTTAATCGCAGAGAAATCGGCCACCTCTTTACTTCTTTTTCTAAAAATAACGAACTTAGATTTTTCAAGATTTATTATAAGATTCCAGCATCTACAGCACTCTGTAATTTTGTTAATCATTCCCTGAAGGACAACTGCGTTATCAGTGAACAAAACAATAAAGCCAGCTTATATTGTATCAGCGTAATATTGGCATTAACCCAACCATCAATAAAATGTAGATCGTTTATGAAAAAGCAGTAAAGTTTTCTCTATTCATGCATTTTTATTTTTATATTGTTAAATAAATTAGATAGCTTGTTTGCAGTCATATATTCATTTATGATTCCGTACTCCTTATCAAATATTTTAAGTCTCTCTTAAAGGACTGGAAAGGTTGTTGCTATCCAATCCATAAAAGATATCTCCACCAATTTTCGATCTCCCTTTTGAGGACCAAAATTTCAACAGCTGAATGGTGAGCATTAAAAATGAACACGTAGGATACTCCGTTTTATCCCGGTTCTTTGTTACTTTTTCAGATGTATAAAGTGTTATATTGAAACACTTAAAAGAGTTCGCCCCTATCTGTCAAATCAAGCTATCAAATTCTACTGAAGGATGACTATGGCTACGATGTCCTTAAATTAAAAAAAAACTTCTTAGAATCTGAATATTGTTATTGTTACGATCTTTTCAGCTATTTGAGCAATTTAAAAATGAGATTTCGAAAGATCTAAAGTGCTTACAGGCCCGTGCATGCCCTAAGATGACCCTGGGTATGTGGCAGAGTACAAAACTAATTCGACGTATGCTAATAAGCTAAAGCATAAGTACCGCTTTTCCTTTTTGTTAAATTGCTTAGAAAACACCATCAGCATTTTGATTTTTGACTATACCTACATATTTGAAATTAATATTTCGAATAAAATAAAAAAAAATAAAATAAAATCTTGTTTGTAAAAAACTATAATGTAGTAGTTGATGCACATTGAAAATGTATGATAATGGTTCAATAATGTAATGATATCTTAAAAAATGAATTGTTAGGTACAAGGTTTTGGTTTTAGCTTATCTAGAAACTCGCGAAAACGACTTTGATTTAACTTCGTGACCAAGGTTTTTGGCAATAAACTCATATAACGTAATGATTGATTGATTGATTTTGTAAAAAATTTGCAACCCTCAGCTTGTTAACAATTCGAACAATATTACATTTAACAAGCCATATTGATTTCAAATAAAATTCAACTTTCTAGTACTTTTGACTAGCCACATATTAAAGTTTTGAACCATAAGAGCAAGTTGGTGCGATCCAGTCGTGCATATTTTATTAAAAGTAAAATAAAACCCAAAACACCAAACCACACTTAAGAATTGCTTCTATTCCCTAAACGAAAAATATCAAATACCGACCGAGATTGACCAGCCAAAAAATTAAGAGCCCCGACGTAAACATCAGGTCGAAACCGAAAATTTGTCAAGAAGGCTTTTGGTGAAAGTGTTATCCCCTCACTAGACCATGGCCCAATAAAATGTATAAAATAAATAAAAAAAATCATCTCAAAAGATTTTTACAAGAGGCATTTCTATATTTTCTGCCTTAAGTAGTCACACACATTCAACAAGGAGTTGTGCTTTAAATCGAAGGGCGATTTTTTTTATTGTTGACTCACTTTTGGGTTGGGATTGGGAATAAAAAGGAATTGTTACGCCACCATTATACAACACATTCATTCGGTTTCCTTTTATGAAGGCAATTGTGGGAACTGGAAGCGTTTCTATCTGAATTGTCCTTTTCTTTATGTCATCTCGTCTAGTAGACGGCTTTCTACTCCATTAACTTCTATAGCAGCGTTACGAATCTGATTTTGTATATGACCTCTCTTACATTTTTTGTGGCAGTGGGTTGTGTATGTAATAGATAAATTCATGGTGATTATATTGGGTTCTTAAGATTTAACAAAAGAAAGTTGAGAGTGTATGCTTCTACCTATATAGACAGATTGTGCGTTGAAATAACTTTGAAACACTAATCAGGATTAAAATATTGAATACATAATCATAATCGCTTGCATTAAGCTTGATAAATAAATTATTTGAATAAATTATCTGAACGAAAAAATTAAACAGCAATAAAGTCTTAATTTGTTTAATCAATTATAATATTTGAATCCAAATCTCAAAATTCTAAACACTTCTTGCATTGAGTCAGTTCGAAATTCGAACTAACTGTGCAAAAAACAAATCATATAAATCGAAAATTCTTCAAACATGGCTAAAATATTTTTTAAATTCCTTTCTAAAATATAAAATTTAATAAAACAAAAAAAAATCACGTTCATATATCGATTTCTAGAATTTTTTTAAGAAATGTTTGTTTTAAATACGACTTTCATATACATATTTACAAGGTTTATTGATTATTATTTTCTTTTGTTTAAAAAATTATTTAAAAAAGTGGATAAGGCTAAAATCTATTTTTTCATCGGCTTTTTTAGTCACATTTAGATTAACATTAAAAAATACTAACTTTCCTCTTTAAAGATTTAAGCTTTTCTATAAGATTTACTCCCGATTTACTCTTTTAAATTTCCATATTAAATTTCCATACTGGTTATGAGTCATAATTAAATAAAATGATCAAATGAAAATGCAATCAATTTAAATCCAATCTTGAATGATTTCTCAAGAGAGAAAAGACTTTTTTAAATTTTTGGTAATTGTATAATTATATTGGCGCAAAATTTTAAACGATTTAGTAAAATGTTAAAGCCATTTTAGTAAGTTATTAAGCTAAAAAGAAGATTTTGCTAATTTTAAACGATTTTAGTAACTTACTATCTCTTAACATTTTACTAAAGTTAAAATCACAAAATGGCTACTTTAACTTTTAGTAACTTGCTAAATCCATATGAAATCTGTCGTTGTCCTCGAAAAAAATTTGTTGGCAAAGAGTTAAATTTTGTTTTTTTTTTATGATTCGTGTGCTAATTGTTTTTCAAATAAAATAAAATAAAATGTTTTCGGAAGACATCAGGAGTTTCTGAAGCTAATGGAGGTGCTGATTATAAAAAGATATCAACCATCCCTGTACGCCGCAGTACGGTTTATGGTTGGTTAGATACACTCCAAAATGTTTTTGACTTTTCATCATGATGGCAAAAATTAAGAAAATTGAAAAAGGTTTTGGAGTGTATCTGGCCAATGGTAAATCAAATTATTAGGTCCGTTCCCTAGGTTTAGGTATGTTTACTTTGTTTTTCTTTCACGAACTGTCATTGTTTGGACGTGTTTAGATGCACCATTTTTAATAAATGGGAAATAGTATTTAACTAGTTAGTAAAACGAAAAAAAAGGATTAAAATTTCCGAAGAGCTAGTAAATTACTAAATATTTAGCAAATTGCTAACTAGTAATATGCTAAGCCCTTAACAATAGGTTGTTTAAAATTTTGCGCCATTGTTTTTATTTAGTTCTAATAAATATGATTGTTCGCGTACTGCGAATCTCTACGAATTTTACTGTTTTTACTTATGTGATATAGGGTATACTATATGGCAAGCTATGGATTCTTAAAAAAATCGAACTTGGTGGTATCTATAGCGTTTCGTGGGCATTCCCTCGACACGTTTTTTTTTTTAATTTTTTGAGACCAAACATAACGATACCTGCCGTAGAATTTTGCAATTATTGAAAATCTTATTTTTCTCAAAAACGTGCCGACAACCTAAAAAAAAAATGAATATGTACTTAGAAAAATCAGAAAAATGGTTTTAAATGTTACCTCCCATAGAATCATTTTTTGAATTTTCGATCTTATCAACACAGGTTAAACTAGGTGGAATCGCGTAAAGCGGTAGTTGATTATCACTGTTTTGAAATTCAATTTTGATGATCAACTTTTCTTTGTTCTAAGTAAAGTGATCGCTAAAAATTTAAAGTTTGGGAAACTTGGTACAAATTTTGAGTTACTCAACAGGCATAAATGTCATTTCGATCAGCTGTTGTGTTTTAATGTTTTGAATTTTCAATAAAAAGTTTCGTTTCTGCAAAAATTTAATTATACCTACATAACTTGCAACAGTTATAAAAATAGAAAAATTTGCATTGAAGTCCTATACATAATCGTTCACTTATTTTTATTTTAACTTTGATATCTTTTTCACTTTTTTCACTAAACTTTTTTTTCACTAAACAATCTATCTTTCTAAAAAAAATTAAACAAAATGTGTGAAAGTAACACCTAAATATCTGTCACCAACAAACCATAGCAAAAAAGAATCAACTATCGCCTTACGCGATTCCACACCTGGTTTTGATCAATTTTGTATGGAGACTATTTTAAAATGTTCTAAAAATTTTGTATACCAAAATTTTCAAAAACGACTCATACGATTTTGATTAAATTTTTGTACGAAGGTTTTTTTAATTTTAAAAATTCTATATATGTATTATACACTTGTTGATTCCAAATAGATTTTACAGGCACAAGTCAAATGATGAGTCCAAGTGAGATCGCCGGGATGAAACGCGTTAAAAGTTATTTTGAATCAATTTTTTTTATCAGTACGATTTACCATATTATTGGAAAAAAAATTGTATCGATTACTAACCGGAATCTCCCAAAGAACCATTTTTTTGTTTTTTGAATAACTCATTATAAGTTGAACTGATTTCAATGACGTACCAATTTTTTGTTTCAAAATTTTATATATACAATATTACATTTTTAAAAATACATTCCAACGATTTTAAAATTTTTAACCTTAACTTCAGATTTATTTAAGAAATCGGTTTACCTATACATCGCGTTGGTGTCAAAACAATTTCAAAGTTTAATCAATTTATTTACAATTATATTTATTTTTTAACAATTTTTCAGTCTAAACTGTAAGTTTCTTGTGTGTGTGCAACACGGTTCATATTTTGTATGTACTCACATAATACAACGCTAAATTAAACTACGTTTTTGGCGGGTGGCTTGAAATATAGGCCAAAACTAATTTCTTTCTCTAGCACATAAATAGTTTTTAAAATATTAGGACTTTAAAACTTCAGTCTGATCGTCAATAAGGCTCCCGGAAATTTTGCCAGAATTTTTTTTGAAAAAAACCCCAGATTTTTTTTCTGGCTTTAAATTGGAAAAAAAGGCAGATTTTTTTTTGGAAAATAAGGCAGAAATTTGGAAATTGCGCCAGATAAATTCTGGCCTTATTTCAAAACTTCATTTTGAAAAAAAAGACCAGAAAATGTGTTGTTTGTATATTCAAAGAAAAAAAAACTAAATAGTGAAGCAAAGAAATAACACTAAAAATTATAACTTGAAGAGAAGAATAGCATGCCTACCCCACACACCACGAGGGCGCGACTAGCGCGCCGCGACGCACCCCGCCCCTCGCGCGTTGAGTCCATAAGTCTGAAACAGTTTAAATGTAAAATTATAAATGTTTTCTTTAACTTCATCTTTTTATTCGTATCTAACTACATATAAAAAAATTAACAATATGAATATGTAACAAAAACTGTAACATAAAATTATGCTACTAAATGTAAACTTGAATCGTGTCTACTACAATTTGCCTGCAGCATGGACAGTGACAACTGCTTGGGCTTGCTATTTCATGTTGCATTCAGAACATATCTTCAAATATTTGCATTCATTTATTGAGTGCAGCATCAGAAAAGGAAAAAAACACCAGAATTTTTTTTTCTAGCTTTTGTTCCAATTTTTTTTTTCAGGGCCTTTTTCCATTTTAAGAAATGGAAAAAAAAAACAGAAAAAAATTTGGAAAAAAGATCAGAAAGTCTGGAAAGTCTCACAGAAAAAAAAGCCTAGGAAAAAAAGCCAGAAATGCGTCTGGGGTTTTTTCCAAAAAAAAATTCTGGCGTAATTTCCGGGAGCCCTTCTATAATTCAATTTGAACTATTGTACACAAATAGTGAACAATGTTCTCTGAACACCCTAACACACAACAAAATTAAAAACAAAAACGAGCCGAAGAAGGCAGAAAAAACACGTCCTCCTTCTTTGAAGACTAAAATTGAACTCTTTATTTTTAACTTAATTATTTACAAATCTTATACCTAGCTTACAACTACATATACATTTCTTAACCTATCTTATCTCTAGTTTTCTATAAAACTAAACTAATAATAGGGTTATAAAGTGGATAACGACGATGTCTGACGCATCCCTTGTTCATATCATAATGCTAACAGATGTGAGTCATAAAACACAATCTGCGAGATCATTTATTGTTATATGACAAGGTTCAACGCAACACAGCGTCGCCATCCACTTTGATCTTCAACTATTTACACTATACATTTCTACTATCTAAAAAGAATAATCTAAATATATAACAAATTAACAAATACCTTAATTTTTTGCATTTTTTTTTAAAGCAATAACATATCAAGTGCAGAAAATATTTTCATTTCAGTTACGCGGAAGTCAAACTAAAGTCTGGGCGTAAAACTTTAAAGCTACGTTTGACAATAGAGTAAAACCGGAAGAATCGACAAAAGTAAAGAATTTGCGATGAAAGTCAAAAACTGCTGCAATTAAAGAGCCAGATCTTAGCGATCAGTGACAAATTGCATTGCACCAATCGAGTATTCCTATGCTCTCTGAATGCCCTGAAGAATGACCACTCTTTATCAGTAGATTTGGAAATGACATTAAATTTTCTGGAATCTCGAACAAAGAAAAGTGGAGACCACTACAAAGGGCTTTGAAAGGAGGAGAACTGGGAGCTACTCGTCACATGATGCCTTCAAATGCTCAAGAAGTTATCGAGACGATTCGAATGTTATATAACCAAGCGGAGTACCTACTTAGTCTACAACTTCTTGAAGAAAATAAGAATGAAGGCATAGCCATCCAGCTTGTGTTAGACGCCGCCGTAACAATGTGCTAACTTCACACATTGCCATTTTGGATTTTTGTAAAAAAAAAAACGGTTGTGCTCCGGTGTGTTCAACTTGTGCAGCGATGTGCCGTATTTAAAAAAAGATCGTACTAAGCGTATGGTTAGAGGCATGCTATTTTTTTAGCTTGAAGTTAGCACCTCCATTTTTGATTTTCAAAAAAAAAATTGTGCTGTGTTGTGCTCAACTCATGCCGGCATGCGCCGCAAATTTTTTTTTAATTCGCTAATTTTCAAATTTTTACAAAATACAAATCTGAAGATAATTAAGATGTAATAGAAACTTCCTTATTTGCGGCGACTTAAATAATAGACACTCTTCATGGGGATGTCCAAGGGACAACAAATGGGGTAAAACGTTATTCGGTTTGAAGAATTTTGAAAATGTTGATATCTCATATACTAAGGATCCAACATACATTCCATCAAATGGTAGAGGACTTCCGTCTACTTTGGATATTATTTTAACAAACCGTCATGATTTGTTATCTTGTCCATTTGTTAGTAACTATCTCTCCTCAGATCACTTTCCGGTGATTTTTGAGATGAATTCACAAGCAGATTATAGCAGCCTAAACCGAAATTATAATTTTCAAAGAGCCGATTGGAAAATCTTTAAAAAAAGCTTGACCACTCATTCTCATAACTCTATGAATAGCATAGAGGCTATTGTTGAATGTATTAATAAATTTGAACTTGCTATAGACGAGGGAGTCAACATCTCAGTTCCTCTGGTTCCAACTACGAGTATACAATACGATCCTATACTAACTGATGATCTAAGAAAAACTATTTCTTTTAAAAATACCATACGGCGCAGATATCAGAGACAAAGAACAAATTTTCTAAAATTTCAACTCAAACTTCTCAATGAATTGGTTCTTAAAAAACTTCAAATTATTAGAAACAAACATTATAACAAAACTGTATCCCAGATAAAAAAACATGACAAGCTTACTTGGAAACTTTCAAAAATATTTAAAAGGCGAAATGCGAAAATACCTCACTTGACAGTAAATGGCAATAAAATTAATACACATCTGGAAAAAGCAACCGAGTTAGGAAAACTTTTCGAAAACAACCACTCTATCACTCATTCCTTAATTAATATACCCATTACCCACCACCGAAAAGGTAAATAAAAGTCAAGCAGGTCAATCAGGTTTCCATAGATCCTCAAAACGTTCCCGACAGAACTTAAAACAAAAAAGCTCCAGGTTACGATAAGATATCTAACCAAATTCTAAAAAATTGTTTTCTATTTTTAAGTTATCTATTTCATAACTGCTTTTTACCAGGTTATTTTCCCAGAAGGTGGAAAGTAGCAAAGATTGTGCCGATCCCAAAGCCTAATAAGCCACTTACAGAGACATCTTCTTATCGCCCTATAAGTTTGCTTAGCTGCTTAGGAAAGCTATTTGAAAAAATAATCTGTCTTGAAATGACAGAAATCGTTTCAATCAAAAACATTTTTCCGCCAGAGCAATTTGCCTTTAGAAAAGAATTTTCTTCAACTCATCAGGTTATGCGACTAACCAAAGATATTAAAAAAGCTCTTAAAAATAAACAAAATGTTGGAATGGTGTCCTTTGACATTGAAAAGGCTTTTGATTGTGTATGGCATGACGGTCTCGTTGATAAGCTCTTAGTAAATGGTCTTCCCACGTATCTTATTAAACTTATTCAAAGTTTTTTTATATGTTGAAATTTTGCAAAACAAATCTCCTTTGTATTCAATTAAAGCTGGCGTCCCTCAAGGGTCGATACTTTCTCTCCTTCTATATAATATCTACGTGTCTGACTTTCTTGTTTTAAACTTTTGTAGAAGATCATTTTTCGCAGACGATACATGTATCTACAGTATCTCAGAAAATTGTCAAAAAATTTTATTTAACCTTCAAAGAGCACTCGATACCATCGAGCTCTACTTTTACTGCTGGAAAATTAAAATAAATCCTACAAAAACTCAAGCTTGTTTCTTTACAAAGAAACGAAAGCAAAGTAATCTGCCACAAAATAATCTTATAGTAGGTATGCAATTCTCCAGTCCAATGGGAAAAAACAATTCAATATTTAGGTGTTACTCTGGATAAAAGCCTGACTTTTTCTAACCAAATTTCAGAAAGTATTAAGAAAGCTCAATTTTTAATCAAAATTTTGTATCCACTTTTAAATAAAAAATCTAAGCTCAGCCCTGAAAATAAATTATTAATATATAAAGTTGTTTTTCTTCCTGCTATGCTCTATGCTTCACCGTGTTGGTACACTTGTGCTGAATGTCACTACAAAAAAGTACAAATTTGTCAAAACAAGATCCTTAAAACTATTTTAAACCTCCCTTGGCATTTCTCAACGATAGGGCTACATGAAATTGCTATTGTTTCTACAATAAAAGATAGATTTTCGAAAATTCATAATATACCTTTATTAACAAATGTTTATTGAATGAAACCCAATATTAAAAAATATTTCTAAATAATTATGTTTGTTTTTTTTTTGTATGTTAGTTTTAAGTTTTTAATAAAAGGTCCAATGCGTTTTTAAGAAAAAAAAAACCTTTCTCAAAATAAATATCACTAAACCCAATTATTTCTTCATTTTGTTAAATTTATAATTGGTAAGAATGTATTAAGATTCTCATCTCTATGCATTAAGTATCTTTTATCATGTACATATATGTACTGAGTAAATAAAATAAATAAATTCAAAAATTTATCTTATCTCATGAAATCCCACGAGTGGCGTTCAGTTGAAACTGAGGACATATAGAAAAGAATGCTGCATAGAGTGGGGCTCGAACTCGCACCTCTAATTAACAGTCAAGCACAACATCCACTGTGCCATTACACCAACCGCGTAAGTATAAATTGTCCATATGGATAATGAACTGATTCCGTAATCAAATGTCCTGGATCCTGGCTGAAAATGCAACCCCAAAGAAACTTAAAACAGTTTTTTTGCTTCGAATCGGAATATTTCTCGAGATGGGTTTCGAGGAAAATAAACACCGAATCGACAAAAATTATCGATAGTTCAGAAGTCCGTTTCTGTATGAATACAAAATAGGTTGGCCTTCTAAAGAAAAAAATACTAGAAATCTATCAAAAACCTGAAGAACAAGAATTGATAAATGAAGTCAGGTCGTCCCATTTTTCGATTACTTGGAAGCTGTCATTACCGTCCCTTAAGATATAAATTTTCTTCTCTGCATCATCTTCGCTCCCAGAAATAAATAACAAAACAAGAATATTTTTTGTTTTAATTCTTATGATCTAAGAACTTTATTTTAATTTTGTACCTTATTATTGTTATCGTTATATCATTTTGTTTACTTTGGAAACCTGCATTGATTTGGCACGTTCAGCAAAGCTGAGAAATTTTGCTGGGGAATAATATACAAAAATGAAGAAAAATTCCAAGATTGCTAAATTTTTTTTGGGAGAGTTGAGCAAATTCAACTCAATTTCGAGAGAATGAATACAATTGCTGAAAATTATCAAGTTCTGTTCAACTTTGATTTAGTTGAATCGGTCTTAATTAGAGATACACGAAGCTTTGAATGTGCTTATATTAAGAAAAGCACAAAGAGACGGTTATCCAAATAAGCAGACGATGCTGAAGAATTTCAAGTGTTGGCCAAAATCAAGTATTCTCTAATCATGATGTCCAGAAATTTCTCCGTTACCAGGAGCTTGTTAATGAATTTTTTAAACCTTTCACTTACACTGGGGTTGATTACTTTGGGCCGATGCTAGTGCATTCTGGAATGGAAAAAAAAACTGAGAAGCATCGTGTTTTCTTGTTGACATAATGGTTAACAATAAGAGCTGTACATATTGAGATGACAACATAAAGATAAAGTATATACATTTGAAAAAAAATTCAATGATGGTGGTAATTTTTTTGAGCATCGTAGAAACGGTGTAGAGTGTATCGTTTTAAAAAATATTTGGAGATACAATTATTAGAAAAGATTGAACGATTGTAGTGATTTTTTTTGTTTAATTAAAATTGAAAACATTACGGTTTTAGATACGGTTATCAGGGTATCAGGTCAACAGCGAGAGCATAGTCGGTTCCGCCATATTTTTGTGTGTAGAAGAAAAATAACCGGTGCATACTAGGAGTAATTCCTGTGATCTTCCGAATCACCATTGAGTGTTAAAATTAATCGAAGAAGCATTAAAATGCATTAAAAGAAACACCACGACGGAGTCACGCCAATTTAATTTTTTAATAAGCATTTAATAATTATGTTATTACAAACGTCTATCTCAAATTGTGTGAGGTTTTTCCATTTTGCAATTAATTTTGATGCAGCGAATGTAATGGAAATGTAATTCCAATTTTGATGGTTCATTGATGAGAACTAGTGCGCATAATACAATTTGCGATTTTGTTTTACCTTGGACTTCGATCTCAGTGCAAACCATCATTCTATCATAATTTGATCTTGCATTTTATTTTTGAAACATAATTTTTTGTTCAAGAAAGAGATACCAGCTAGGAACCGCTGATTTAGATATACCTGGATTAATGGAGTCGTAGTAAGTACAACATGAGCGAAAGATAGAGAACTTAGAAGACCAGTATATAATCAGAACAGAAAGTGTGGTTGGGTGTATGCACAACCGGCTAATTTCAACGAGGTTGTGTTTACTGTAAAATCATGCGATAGATTACCTAACTAAATATTCTATTATAATATTGCAAACCGACAGAAAGACGTTGCTCCTAAGTGTAATTTATTTTCACCACACTTTTAAAATTGTATCTACCTGCTTATCAGACTACTATCTTATTTCCTTTTCTTATGTCAACCTTCATCGAAGTACGTATGCGGAACACTACTGCTA
The DNA here is from genome assembly GCA_951394125.1 of Epistrophe eligans. Taxonomy (NCBI): domain Eukaryota; kingdom Metazoa; phylum Arthropoda; class Insecta; order Diptera; family Syrphidae; genus Epistrophe; species Epistrophe eligans. The sequence goes on from OX596030.1 coordinate 49,467,504, forward strand.
AACCAGCGTCTAATGGTCAACTTCCTACGCACCCAAAAAGGTAGTTTTCTTGTTTTTAGTTCTATAATTATTATTTTTTTGGTTGAAGGTTTGAATGAAACAACAACACTTGGGTGAGCTACCACCTAGATTTTTATAGGCTGGAGTTATAGCTATTTCACGACTGCCAGGCCGATCATCAGACTCCTTTTCAGTGGTGCTTGGTCAATTTTCAATTTTAATATGAAAACCTTTTATGCCCAGCTGGGACTCGAATTTGGACCAAGCTCCCTCCGAGATAATGTACTTTTCGCTACCGAGGTCACGTGATCAAGTCTATCCCAATTTAGGTTTTATTGTTTGACAATTGCTTTTGAAACCAGCAACACACAATATGTTGTTGTACATTCGGTTTCTTTCTTTTTCTCCGTACTCGGTTTTGAAGTCAACAATTCGTTGAACATATAAGGAGGGAAATTTGTATGAAAGATTTGACGCAGGTCAAGAATTAATTTCAATTTATAAGGGGTTTTTGTGTGATAATACACTTGCAGTAAGGTTGCAATATTAATATGATGGTGCTTGGTAAGATTTGCAGCCTAACTGCAAGTATGTTATGACACAAAAACCCCTAATTATTTTTTTGTTTAAGTTAATATTCAAACCAAATAAATCGAATTATATACTGAAATTTTTGTCTGCTCGTCATCATCTTATCACATACTTTGGACTTAATCTAAATTATATTTAAATCCTTTGTTTGTTATAAATAACCTTATTAACTTTTATCAATAGCTATTATTATTACCCCATAAGGCAAATAAAAATAATTGCAGATCTTCCAAAAACCATAATAAATAGTCTCGTAACCTTGTCGTTTCATAGGAGGAAGACCTTGCGTCAAATCCGGTATTTCTGGTTTTTTGCTGAGTTGTTTATGATGTTGACCTAATGAATAACCCAAATTTTCGACCTCGAGCGCAGAACGCAATATGGTTAATAATAAAAAAAAACGCGAAATTTTCGCTAGAGAATAAAATTTTCAAAAACTATTGATTAACACATCTTTATTAAAAAAGAAAATTCAAAAGGTTTCTGCATGGCTTAAAGAAAAGGTATAGGATTTTAATACAGATGGTTCCGTTATTTTTGTATGGTTCTTTTTGTATTTTAAGTATTTTTTTAGGAAATGATCCCTCCCACCCAAACATGGAGTGATATACACCGACACCCCTCCCATACGATTGTTTTCTTCTTTTGATTCAGCCTACACCTACACTGTAGTATTTTGATGCATCTTATGCCAAAAACCCTTTATTTGTTATTTAACAGTTTTTTATACTAATTTTTGTTATTAAGTAATTATTGCTATATTTTGAGAAGCTGTATCTTGGAAACTATTGGGTCTACAGACAATTAAAGAAAATTTATTCAGTTTGAAATCGTAGAACGAAGTTAAAATCTCCTTTAGGGTTAAAATTGCCAATAACTGAAAAAAGCGCAAAAAAGTCGAGTTTTTTGGATTTTTTACCATGATGCGTTCGGCGCTCGGGGCCGAAAACTTGGGTTATTCATTAAGTCAACATCATGAACAACTCAGCAAAAAATCAGAACTACCGGATTTGACGCAAAGTCTGATGTAGGTATACATATATAGTTTCTGTTTCTGAATTAAAATAATAGCAGGCATATACATAATATGTATATTAAACAAATATAAAAAAAATTTTCAAAATCGGAGGACCACTTTAAAATTTCGAAGTTAAAACTTTATTGAGAATTGACTCGGCTAGGTGCTTTGAATATTTGACTACATGAATATTTTTGAAGTTCAAACATTTATAACCGATTCAATTTCAATTTATAAAAACAGTCTTATTGTTATATTTTTTTTTGTACAATTACACATCAGCTAGCTAAACGTTAAAAAGTTATAGAAAAAAAGAATTCCAGTCTCTAACCATCATCACATCATCATCCCATCTTCTTCCTTATACTAAAAATCTTCGGTGAACATAGTTGTACTGGATCATCTCAAATTTTATAAATAAATGTAAAAACGTGTTTAGATGGCATATCTAAACCTGCGCACTTCTTAAAACTGGGCGTTCCTAGAAAATAACCATGAATTTGTTACATCCTCTAAAAGGAGAAATCTCTTTTATCCGAAGGAGAAATTTTATTTTTTTATGTAATTTATAGGTTCCCTCTCGTTTGAAGGTTTTTATTTATTTTAGGAATGTTAGCATCTATCTACTGAATTGGAATTTCAAAGATTGTATGTATATGTATCTACTTGTTGCTTTTTGGGAGGCAGTTGGTACATAATCATTTCGTATAAAAGTAGAACAACGATTTTTGTGGTCTGTCACTCCTTGATCCGTCCCATAGAGAGGAAACTCTTGTTGCTATCAACATTTGATTTATTGCCTGCAATTCTGATGTGATTTATAATGTCCTGTAAAATACGGACTAATTCTATATCATATAGTGTTAAGTGCTTTCGTTGTTGAGTGAAGAGTATATTCATATTATTAATATAATTTTATTATAATTTTACTGGTAAAACTGGTTAACTTCATGGTACCTTACTGTTATACATATGAAAATATACTGAAAATGGTGAAAATGTTTCTCTAAGGCTGAACACATACTGGAGCTAATGAGAAGAGCGGTGAAGTCAAACTTTTATTTTTTTATTAAATCATTAAATCATTCTCAATATATTAAAATTGATAATCATTTTCGATAAAATCGAAAATGAAAAAAAACATTCTTCGAGACATTTTATTAATAACCATTTTTGGAAATTTTATTCTTACAAAATGGTATTCTTTTTTCAATACATTTTTGAGAAAAATAACATTTTCATAAATTATTGCTAAAAAAATTGTATGGAAATTATCGTAACTTGTATCATCTCCGGTCGAAATTTATATTTAATCAGTGAGCTCAATAAATCTTTATATTAATACGTTAAGCATTTTCTTGTAGTTCCTTTTTACTATACTTAAACCGAACTTGTTGCGCTCGGGTGTATTTGCTATGGTAAAAGTTTTGTATGGGGAATCCATGATTTCACATATGTCTATCTTTACACACATATATGTAGGTATTATTCATCAAACAGAGACACACTTGAAAATAATTAACAACGTAAGGAAAATATAAAGAAATAAATACTAACCACCGTAATTAGACTTCGTTACAACTTTTCTTAAAAACAGTCCCTACTTAACAATAAATTAAAATCAATAACATTACATAAAGAATTAGCTTGTCTTAAACAGCGAGTAAAGGGTTCATTGGTTCCATAATTAACCCTAAAGGTACATAAAATGAAAGATTACTTCGTAAGCCACGACTAGGAACATGAAAACCAGTCAACGAAAGCAAATGAAGGCAATTAATTTTATAATTAATTAAATCACTTACAAACATCAAAATATGTACGACTTGATTCCAAGGATTGAATGGCTAATAACAAACACCTCGAATTATATGATGGCATATCAACTCAACATTCCATATTTTTTTTTGATAACTGTGGATAGAGAAGATCCAAGTACATCATAAAGAAGCAATATCAGTGACGTACCACGGTAAATCATCGTACTATGACATTTAAAAACATTTAAATGTAGATCGTTGTTAGGACACCAAACAGATAGAGATAAGTTATAAAGATCCTCTTGCAAGTTTATGCAATCAGAAATAGATTTTATTTGTAGGAATAATTTAAGGTCGCCAACATACATACATTAAACAAAGACTATTACTCAAAACATTCGGAATATCATTGATAAATAAGAGAAAGAGAAGTGGCTCTAAATGACTTCCTTATGGAATCCCGGAAGTTACAAAAACCGGGTTCGAAATAAAGTTATTCATTCGAACGCGTTGAATTCTACTATTTAGTAAGATAGGATTCAAACCATTTTAACAAGTTAGACTGAAAACCTAAATCACGAAGTTAAACCATTAATATTTAGTGATCAACCCCGTCAAACGCTTTAGAAAAATTAGTGTATATAACATCACATTGATACCCCTTCTCAAGAGCACCCAATACATAATTACTAAAAATCCTAAGATTGTTCATAGTTGATCTATCACCGATAAACTAATCCTGTAAAGGGATTATTTTCTTCACTAAGAAAAAAAATTTATTATAAACAATTTATATTTTAGGATGTAGATTTAAAGACAGAACGAAAAAAGCCAGCAAAGAAATTACAGATAGTTAACGGATCACTAGATCGGACTGAATTAGGAATTCCAGTAGAATATTTCTTATTATTAATAAACTTCCAAAAACATTTACTATTTTTTCGCAGATTTGATTAAGAAAATTAAATTAACGATTACATTGAAGGCAGTTCATATATAAAACATTATCATCCCTAAACTCACCATAAAGTCTAAAAGCTTTATTTCTTCGATTGTTCAAATTTATTAGCTTTTTATTGAACCAAAAAGGCTTAGATTAAGATTTCTTCTGAATTTAAGGAGAAATTAAATCAATTGCCTCCTTTAGTACTATATTATATTAATATATGGTAAAAGTTTCTTCAATATCAATATTATCAAAAGTTGAAAACCAATTAACCCTATTTATAAAATTAGAAACGTAAGATTAAATTACATCTATCATCATTTCCAGATGTTTGCTTTATATACCAAAGAATTCAAAGCTCAATGTACTAGATGATTATCAGTGTTAGGGGCCAGTTATAGCTTTTATTGAAAACCTTCCTTGAAACACAAATCAGTAGAATTGTGGAATTTTTTCTGACAAGTAGGTTATAGCAATCATTGAAACTTGACTATCATTGAAAAGATCTGTGTTGCGTGCCTACATTTCTAATGATTTCTGATAGTTTGCTTACCCATTGATTTTTTCGGAGTGACTGATTGATTGAGACTGCTATGGACGGAGGATATAGTCTCCTTTCAGACGAGGAAACTGAGTTTCTAGCAACTTTCAGTTTTTATTTAAAAAGGGCACGAAGTAAGATTAGGTATGTTCAACTAGTTCGGAACAGTTTCGAACACTTTAGAACAGAAAAGTACAAGTTTTTGCTGTTCAATGAGAAATTTCCTGTTCTAAACTGTTCTGGATTGCTTTTCAATGAGTCTGTTTGGAACACTTAAGAACAGGATATTCTGAACCTTCTTTTTAGGTAAAACAAGTTGGAACAGATTTGTGAAAACTGTCAAAACCAGCTGTTGTAATTTTTTAAATGAAAACAGTCTGTTTTTCTATAGCTTTCGTCTGCCTAAGGGCCAGTTTATTCACTGCTGATCATCTTAATCAAGGATTATTGCAACTGGTAAATTTACGAATATAAACGTTTAGTAAAATTTTTATCAAAGAATGTAAATTTAAGTTTTTAATCATGGAATTACTAATCAGCCAATTTTGGTTGATTATAGCTACTTAGTTAGAACGTTTGAAAGTTATAGTCCAGATTTAACCCACTTTGAAAGAACTGGCCACAACTCTTGCATTTTAATCAGTTTTCATTCTATTATTCATAATGGAATAATTTGTTGTTGTTTTTTACTGACAGCTTAGGTAGCCATTTTGTAACATGTTCTATCTCTTTCTGGCGTTTTTCACGAATCTGTGCTGTTCTGTTCTAACTAGGGTTACCATTCGTCCCCATTTTGGGGGGATTGTCCCCCTTTAAAATTTCAGGAGCTGTTTTGTCCCTCAAAACAGAAAATGTGAAAGGGGGACAAAAAATTCCCCCTTTTTTAAACATCTGTAAATTATTTTTATTTTTAAGCACTATTTTTTCCTTCACAAAAACTTTTTTCAGTTCTTTTATTTTTTTAACCGGTTATAAAAAAAGGGTGAATACTTCCATCAGTTTTTTAAATTTTCACAGCTGAATAAATCCATTTGATTCATTTAACGAAACGTTTCCAACTTCACTCGCAAAAGTTGTTTTACATCTGTCACTTTGTTTTTCATTTCAAAACAGTTCCATTGTTCGTGTCTAAATAATATTAAATATGTTAAAATGTCGGATTCAAATTGATCCTACGACACTGAAGAAGAAAAAAAGCAGAAAAAATATAAAAAAAGAAAAGTGTTTTACAAGAAGGCATGTGAAAAAACATTTAATTGCATTATGAAAAGTGCGGAAGGCCAAGAGTATGCCAAATGTGTTTTTTGCAAATGTGATTTTAAAATTTGTAACGGAGGCCAATGCGATGCAAAATTACAAGAAAAACAAATAAAACATCAGACAAAAGCAAGTCAACTTCAGCGTGATAAAATAGTCACTTTTCTGAACAAAGTGGGGAAACCAAGTTCTAACCTGTCCGAAGAAGAAAGGAAACAATTTGCTGCAGAAGCAACATTATCATACCATACGATAATTCACGCTCACAGTTATAACTCTGTCGCTTGCACAAGTTCTCTTTTCTCTATCATCTTTCCTGATTCAAAAATTGCAGGTTTCTATTACAAAAACATAACATATAATTATGTAGAATCATTTTTTTTTCTTTTGAAAAGATAAATTTTCTTGCCGCCGCACAAAGTGCCAACAAATTGGGAAGGTTCTCGCAACTGAATCACAAAGAAAAATTGTTGGACAATTATCGCAAGGCCACCCTTTTTCAATTGTTACGGATGCATCCAATAAAGGAAACATAAAAACGTTTCCTCTGATTGTTCAATATGGTAAAGAAACCAAGCTTCTAAAGTTTTATGATTTACCATCCGAAACTTCAATCACTATTGCAAAAAGTATCCTAAAAAATCTTGAAGAGGCAAGTATTCTGCCTAAAAATATTGTAAGTTACTGTGCCGACAACGCAAGCGTAAATTTTGGGGTTAAGCAAAGTGTGTTCACCGAGCTAAAAAAGTTTAGTCCAAATCTTTTGAAAATAGGCTGTGTTTGTCATATACTGCACAACGCAGTTAAAAAAGCTTCCAGCTATTTAATTTTTGATGTCGAAGTCATAATTATAAAAATTTTTAATGAATTTGCATCGCATACAAAACGACGACAGGAATTAATTAAAATATATGATTTTTGCGATGTTGAATACAACGAACTTTTGCGACATGTTCCAACTAGGTGGCTGAGTTTAGTTCCTGCAGTCGAAAGGCTTTATAAAGGATTCCAACCAGTCAAGGAATACTTTTTACAAAAAGAGATGTGCTCTCCGTTGTTAAGAAAGTTTTTAGAAAACGAGTTAGCTGAAGTATATCTTGGCTTATTTTCTAGCATAGGATCGGAAGTAAACGCTGCTATTAAAAAATTAGAATCTGAAGGCCCATTAATTGTTGAATTGTTTGAAATTATTGAACAGTTACGGTCATCGTTAAATGTTAGGCTAACCGAAAAGTTTTACGGCTCTATTGCACAACAGAAAATAAAATTCTGTGATAACGTTGAACAAAAATGTATTTTTATTAAAACAGCCAATGCTTTTTTGGAAAACTTAATAAATTATATTGAAACTCGTTTTTATTCTGAGTATATAAGCATCTGGAAAAATTGAAAGTTTTACAGTTGAAAACTTTTCCTTTATTTCATGAATTTATGGAAATTGTTAATTCTTTCAACATTAGTGATATTAATGAAGATTATCTTTTTCAAGAATATATTACTCTGAAGCAAAGTTTTGTATCGATGGACGAAAAAGAGTGTTCTTTGGAAGTAAAATGGCAGCTTTTGTTAAAAGCGTGCAATGTTCCAAACTTCGAAAGAATTATCAATTTTATTTTTTCAATTCCACACTCAAATGCTCAAAGTGAAAGAATTTTTAGTATAATGTTTAACACTTGGCGAAAAGAAAGAAATCGTTTAGTTATAGAATCAGTTGAAACAATTAATGGTGAAGCATAATTATAAATTTAACTGCAAAGAGTTTTACAAATTCATTTATGAAAATGACATATTGTTAAAAAAAGTCAAATCAGGCGAAAAATATGCCTAATAAAGACTTACTAATGTAATAATTATGTACCTTTATTTCAATGAATGTGATTTTGGAAATGAAAATACCTGTACTTTATGTTCCTTTTTTTTATATTTTTTTTTATTTAATTTTTATTTAATATCTAAACATATGAATGTATTTATAGTTTTGTCGTTAATTTTTTTTATAATAAAATAAAAAGTTGAAAATAATTATAAAAAAAAAATGTTTTTGGTTGTTGAATAGAAAATAGAACAATTTAATGTTTGATAACTTTTTGTCCCCCCTATATTTAAAATGTCCCCCCCAATTTATCCAAATGTCCCATTTTCTCATTTTTGGAAATGGTAACCCTAGTTCTAACTTTTTCCTAACTGAACAAAACTATTTGCGAAAACGATTGCACAATTAAATTCACACGACCAAATAGTCTTTCGAGCCTATCCCAAGCTTCGGTATAATTTGCATCTGAAATTTTGATATGCTGAATAAGATTCACTTAAAACCGATTCTAAATAATTCAATTCATGAGTCGTCGACAAATTTGGTTTATTGTCAAACGAACCCAAAATAAATCGTGGAAAGAAATCCAATCCTTGTAGATACCTGAAAATTTAGGGATTGTAGTAGGCGGCAACTATATTTTGTCCGAACCTTGAACTTTAAGCATATCGCTTTGCTGGCTGACCAAGTATTCTAGAATCGACATATATCTTTGTTAGAATCTGAATTTTCAATTGATTCATCTTTCGCGAATAGCCTTTTTTAAACCCGCATGTGCTTCGAAGCATTTGGACCCATACACAATATGTCCCGAAGTCATTGTAAAATTCCTCAACTTCACCTACATACCTCTACTCCACGTGTTTGAGGCATTCGTAATGAGTGAAATGAAGCGAACAAAATTCACCCCTAGCTTCAACAATCCTACTCAACCGAATCTCTAGCATCTCCGTTCTCCACGGTTATCGAAGATTTGATTGCGGATACAAATTCGACCGCACTAGTCAAACATGCCTTCGACTTTCCCCGTTTTCGCTTCAATACATTCATTTCGTACGCAAAATTGTTGCGGATCCCTAGCAATTTCAGGACAAGGAACCTAAAAAGTAAACAAGTAAATTTGTTAACAATTCCATCATGAATAATTTAATATCTACTTCTGACCGCACTTTCCCATCACTAGGTCCATCTGAGAGAAAATGGAAAAAAAACTAAACGAAAAAGAAAAGTAAACATTGAAATAACAATTTGAAATATTATAAAAACCTTTAAAACAAAGAAAAGAATCAAAAACAAATTAGTTAATAAATAAAAATAAAAATACTGAACCAAAATATCAATTGTGCCGATCGCCATGTTTGCTTGTTTGTTGTTCGTTATTGCAAATGAAAATGAACATTGACGTTTCTATTTTAAATCAGAAGATTCATGACTGATTCCTTGTGTTCGAGAATGGATAGGTTATCCATTTATCCCAAAAATTTAAAGATACGTTGGGTTGTTGTTGCATCAGCTGTTTTGTCACACGGGATTACAGCAACACAAACCTATCCGCATAGCTTTGGATTGATCCCCGAACGCGACGGGATTTATTTATTTTATTGAGATGGATGAAAACAATATTATATGTGTACCTGTAGCGAAACTTTTGTACTTCACTGTACTATAATAAAGTATAAAGTAACCATCATTGCATTCTTACATACAACATAATAAGCCGCTAGATGTTGTGGCATGATTACTTATGTACATAATACATAACTGCTCTTCCATTATTGAAATATAAAAAGTCTTCAGTCAGTATCCCACATTCAACGAGTGAACATCACTCATATTAATAAATTATTAGTAAAACAAATTATTGCGTCTTATTATTCATTATTATTTCAGGTACTTAGATTGCTCTAAGGTACAGTCTCCTCATTTGGTGACCCCGACTACCCCGTAAACCGTAACACGCTACCGAACCTGATTAAATAATTAATACAATTTCAATAAACTGAGGAACCATGCCTGGGAATAATCTGCCTGACACCACGTCACCGATCCAGTGCTTCATTGTTCGCCCAACTTGAAGGTCAATTTCATCTTGCTACTATCACCGACGAAACCACAAAATTCTTTTTTGCATCGTCCCACTTGGATGCACTTGCAGCAGCTGAATGGCAAGACATTATCCTGCGCCCACCTACTGAGACACCGTACGCAAAATTGAAGGCAGCTCTCATCGAGAGATTGACATCATCGCAGCAAACAAGGCTTCATCAGCTGCTGGACAAAGAGATTTTTTTGGGTGATCGCAAACTATTGCAATTTTTGCGCCACCTGAAAAGTCTTGTGGATAACGTCCCCGACAATATTCTTCGAACCAAGTGGTTGAGTAGACTCCCACCAAAAGTACAAACTATTTTAGCGACACAGCAAGACATGCCTCTTGAAAAACTGTCTACACTCGCCGACCACATAATGAAGATTACACATACAAATAATCTGGCAGCTATTGGCAGTTCTTATGATGTTTCTGCAACACCACCGTTTATTAAAACTCGAGGAAGTAATCTGTGAGCTGGTAAGTGGTAAGTTCAATTAAAAACTCATCCCATGAACGTCAACGAGTGCCAAGCCGTTCACGATGCCGTTCAAGATCCCGGTAGTCGCCAACATCAGCTAACGGTCTTTGCTTTTGGCTTTTGGGTGCATTCTGCTCGCACTTAATTTTGGCCTGCGACGAAATTTTACTTGGCGCTTCGTAGTGGCGGACATCGAAAAACCAATCATAGGGGCCGATTTTCTTGCCCATTTTGGTTTACTTCCAGATCTGAAAAACAATCGCCTGCTTGATTCCACAACCGGACTTTCAGCTTCCTGCGTCTCGTGTTCCATCGCAGGCATTTCATCAGTTAAAATGCTCCTAAATACGTCATCCTGGTTGCGCATACTAGCCGAATTTCCTAGCATCACAAAACCAGCTAAGCATGCAACTCAGCATTACATAACGACAACACCTGGTACTCCACTTGCGAGTAAGACTCGCCGTCTCGCTCCAGATCGATTAGCCATAGCCAAACAGGAGTTCGAAAAGATGGTGAAGCTTGGTATCGCACGCCGCCGTTCAACAAGCCCATGGTCGTCACCACTTCATTTAGGCGGCCAAGTGGTGACTTCGGGCAACTCAACGCACGAACCGTGCCTGACCGCATGCTTCGAAATGCGGCACAAACCTTTCAAAGGTTTATCGATGAGGTGACGAGGGAACTCGACTTTGTATTCCCGTACATCGACGACATATTAGTGGCCTCCAAGGACGATGATGAACACCAAAATCACCTCCGAATGCTCTTCGATCGACTATCACAATTTGGGGTTGTGGTCAACACCGCAAAATGTTTCTTTGGTCAGTCCGAGGTTAATTTTCTCGGATACCATGTGTCAGCCGACGGAATTCGCCCTCCAGCAGACAGAGTAGAAGCTATAATCAAGTTTAATCAACCAGAGACTGTCAAACAGTTGCCTGAGTTTCTTGGTATAATTAATTTTTATCGTAAATTTCAGAGAAACGCAGCCACATGTCAGTCTCCTCTTCATGAGTGTCTTCAGGGATGTGTCAAAAGTTCAGACCAAATTGAATGGATTCCAGAACAAGATGCTGCTTTAACAGCTTGTAAAGAACAACTTCAAAACGCTACGCTACTCGTCTACCCAGACACAAGTTTACCCTGGACCCATGTTCTGTAACTCAGGCGATAACTTTTCGCATCGTTAAAAAATGAAACGATCCATTCCGCAATTATCGCCTCTGGAAAAAAATGTGTTTCTGTAAGTCGATGCGATAAGTTCAACTTCCACACTATTTTGACTGGAATTTCCATTGGAAGGCGATAAGTCTATTTATCAGTTTGACGTTTTAAAACAAAAAAAGTTAAATTTGAAATCAAATTTATTTGTATACGCGTATTATTTGTATAATAAACTAGCAAAACCCCCCAGCTTCGCAGGGCGTTAAAAAAAAATTGTTTTTTTTATTTGTTTTCCAGCGAATGTGTTGAAAAAAAAAAGTAAATTATTAAAAATTAAAAAAAAAAAAATGTTGCCGGTGACAGGAATCGAACCTGAGACCCCTTACGTCTGAAGCGGAGATCTTTTTTTTTTTTTTTATTTTTAATTCATTTTTATTTTTCATTTTACTCATAACTAACTTAAAGCTAGACAAAAATTCATAAAAACTAGCCTATTTATCAATAACTTACATCTTTCCACTGCACCACGAACTCTATTTATTTAATTTGCGCAAATTACTAAATATTGTTAAAAGCAGTGACCCATGTGACCAATTGAAATTTCATTTCTTTTTTTAACAGATTTTCTTTTTTATAATTTTTTTTTTGTCCTAAACATTCTACCCTTGTTCCTCTTTAATTAAAACAAAATTCACTGAATAATCAGTTGTGTTTACCTTTTTGTTTTCAGCCATAGACAAATTTGTTTTTTTTTTTTGTTTTCTTTTTTGTACTTCCCTTTAACACGTTCATAATTTGAATGAAACTATTATCGCTTGCTTCTGGGTCCGTGATAATATTTGACACTTAAAATGAAAAAGTTAACGATTTTCAAAGATACAGAAACGCATTTTATCGAATTTTTCCAGGATTTCTATTCCGAGTGTTCCAGTCGGTAAAGTTATCGAATGTCAAAGTTATAGAAACCCGATAATGCGATAAAGTGTGTTTAGTTTCATTTTCCATCGTTTCTCGACAATTTTTATCGACGCGATAGTTACAGAACATGGGTCCTGGGCTATTTTTACGGATACCTCCCAGACTGCTGTAGGTGCAGTGCTCCAGCAACTACGAAACGAAGTTTGGGAGCCTCTGGTATTTTTCAGTCAGAAAATGCAACCATCTCTGAGAAAAAGAAACCCATACGATATGGAACTACATGCAGTGTATGCAGCAGTGAGAAAATTCAAACACCTCCTTGAAGGACGCCACGTAACAATCTATACAGATCATAAACCGAAGAAATCCAGCAGCGCCTTCAAGATCCACCAGCCGATTCATTGGGCCTTCGACATTTAAGTATTCCTGAATGCAACCTGCCAATATATTGCGACGTCAACGGTCAGCTAGCACGCCCTTTCGTGCCCATTGAGCCGCCAAAAAATGTTTTCTTCTCTCCATAGTATAAGCCATCCTGGAGTAAATGCATCTGTTAAGCTAGTCTCACAGCGCTATGTGTGGCCTGGCCTGAAGAAAGATTGCCGTCGATGGTCTCACACTTGCCTAGCGTGTCAACGCAACAAAATTTCTCGTCATGTTGTGTCACCAATCAAAGATTTTCAGGGTGGACATACCCGTAGGTTCGAGCACATCCACGTTAACATCATCGGACCATATACACCATCGAGAGGATACCGCTACTGCCTTACAATCATCTACCGCTTCTCACGTTTTCCTGAAGCTTTTCCATTGGAAGACACCGGAGCCGAATGTGTGGCTCGGAAATTATTTACAGGTTGGATATGCCGTTATGGTGTGCCACTTCGTATAACCACCGACCAAGGAGTTCAATTTGAGAGTCAGCTGTTCAACGCTCTCAGTAAACTACTCGGCAGCAAGCACATCCACACAACGTCATTCCACGCGCAGTCTAATGGCATGGTCGAGCGCCTCCACCGACAGCTTAAGGCGGCAATTCGATGCCATGAAAGTTCCTTTTGGGTCCCTATCTTGTCATTTCAAGACATGATAAATACTTTGTCGTGGATATTTCTGGACGATCAGCAACTGTATCCATTGATCGATTGAAACCGATCCAGCAGACGAAACCAATAACACCGTCGTAGAGCTGCCTTCTATCTCGACAACTCCAGAATCATCACATGCTGGCCCATCTGGATACACATCATCATCATTTCGGCCAAGTACCGACTTATCAGGCACAGATACATCAACTCCAATACGACGTATCCAGTTCGATCTTCGCTATTGATTTTTGTTTTTTTTTCTCGCCGAAAAACAAGGGAATGGACAAAAGTTTGGAGGCTACGCAGGCAATCGCAAAGTTTTTCCATGCTTCTAAACGACGAACTTCGGTTGGAGGATAAAGACGCGTACAGACATTTCCTCCGAATGAACGAGGATTCTTTTCAGGAACTACTTTGCGTATCTAGTTAAAAACTCAGTTCAAAAATGGAGTTCTGTGATGCGGGAAGCTATTCCTGCGGAGGAATCACTGGCAATGTTCCTTCGATTTGGCTACGGGCGAAAAATATAGAAGTTTGGATTTCCAATTCTCTAGACCTCTAGATTCTCTAGATCCCACATTTCACTTGTCGTAATGGCATGCTGCAAGGCTATTTACAACGGTTTGAGAAACCAGTATCTGGAAGTAAGTATTGACTATTTTGCAATTCTATTAAATGTACATATGTACATATGCTAACTTTTATTTAATAAAAATATTACATTTTCCTTCAATAATCCTCTTTTTCTGGGTGCCTTAGACGGCAAACACATAGGGTTTCGAGCATCCAATTCAGACGGTGTCTATTACTATAATTATAAAGGCTTCAATAGCATCGTTCTGTTGGCTATGTGTGATGCCAATTATAGTTATATAGGCTGCAATGGAAGAATAAATGATGCGGGTGTATTTAACCGTGGAGACTTGCGCACAATTATTGATAAAGGGTATTGTTAAGTTATCTTTATATATTTAGAATATACTTTTGGACAGTAGAAATGTATTGTGTAAATATAGTTCAATTTTAGTCTTCAAAGAAGGAGGACGTGTTTTTTTCTGCCTTCTTCGGCTCGTGTATTTTTTAAATGTGTTGTTAAATTGTTCAGGTATCAATATTTTCCACCGGATAAGGTAATTGGAAGCAACAGAAAATTACCTTTTGTAGGTAATAATTATTGGTGATGATGCTTTTACGCTCGAAAAGCATGTGCTGAAGCCATATCCTTATAACAGCAAGGAAGAAGCAAAAAAGATTTTTAACTTTCACTTGAGCCACGCAAGGCAAACAATTGAGCACGCTTTTGGAATGTTAGACAACAGGTTTCGTGTTTTCCAGACTGAAATTCATCAAAGGCCAGAAAAAGTTCAGGAAATTGTGAAAACGTGCTGTACGCATTTGCAGAATATTTTAAAAATGAAGGCAAATAGCCATGGCAATATCAATATATTTAAATGAAAAGAAAAACTGATATATTTTTGTATTCTTTTTAATCAATTTTTGTATTCTTTCTTAAAAAAATTACATAACATAGCTTAAACTTAACTTAAAACTAATATAATTTGAACTTAAATTACCTTATCACATAAGCCTAAAATACAATTAATTAATAATAATAATAATAAAAGAATAAATTAAAATTTATGAAATAGTCTTTGTTTTTAATTTATAAATCAAAATCGTCGTCAAAAAGTCCTTCCATATCCATAGCTTGCTCCAGCACAATGCACATTGCATGTTGAATTTCATCGGTATTCACGATGCTTCTTGAATCTGAGGAAGTTAATTCTTGATCCTAAATAATAGATTAAGAGTTATTAAGATTGAAATAAATGCCCGAGAAATCAAGTGGAAACATTGCCATTTCCTGAGCATCAGAATCGGAAGAATCTTCAACAAATGACAAATGGAAATCTCCCCGTAGGAGTATTATATTCTTTATTATATTTTTTTATGTGCTTCTTTTATACACTCTAATATGTGTGATCCATTTTGTTTCGTCCTGCAGTTTTTCCGGTAGGCTCAACATTTCCACCTCAATCATATTCAAAAATGGACGCAGCCAAGATTCGTGCGCATTTTTATTTTGAATATGTTTAGAGCTTGTTGCTGCACTAATTGTTCCTATGGCTAAAGATGCAAGGCTATTTTCTTTTCCGTACCTTATTGTATTTGTATTTGTAATTTGTATCTCTCATACCTATTATTGCAGCTGTATAATATTTTACTTGTATGTATTTTAAGAATTAATAAATAATACATTATTTAATAACACAAGCTTTTTCTCTACATCCAATTCGATAAATTCAATAGCGTTTTAAAACCTTGAGTTCGAATATCCTTAAAATATGTATTATCTATGTATTTATATTTATTAATAGTATCGAAAAGTTTTCTTGAATTTTTAATTCTTTATTTTATTTTAATCTGCAGCCCAAAAAGTTTAGAAATTCTGTGTACTACAATTACATCTCTTTTACTATTTAAAAAGTGGTACCAGAATGCAGCTTGTTTTATTTCCAACACTTTTACCTTGAACATCAGATCAGTAGAACTCAAGTTAAACATGAACCTAAGCAACACAGCTTGCGCTGTTGTTAATGTTAATAAATTTTGTAATCAATATATACATAAAAAAAAATTAAATTATTAAATAATATGCATTTTGTTTTTTTTTGTATTATTATTTTTTATTAGTTTATTTTTCATCACCGTGGATCACTTCTTCCCCTTCTTAAATCAGTGATGCTGCATAGCAAGAGGTAAATAAAATTACTCAAGTTATTTGATAAACTTATTAAAGAGTTAATAGGGAAAAGGAAATTAATGATATAAATTAAAGAGTCAACAAAAATAAAGCGAACTTTTATTAGAAAATTTAAAGTAAAGAAAAGCTAAGATTCAAAACAAAAAATTAAAGATATAAATTATAGTGTCTTGTGAATAAAAAAAAAACTAGAGCTAAAACTTAGATTTTTAAGTAAATGCAAGATTTTTGGTGAATAAAAATAAGCTTAAGAAAGGAATTTAAAGGTGTCTTCTAGTAACAGCTACAGCGTGTCCGCCGGGAAGGTATACTACTTTGTTTGTTTATAATTTTTGATTAAATGAAAGAGAATTGATCTTATATTGATAAAAGTTTTATTTAATGTCGGCAATTATATATGGAATACAATATCAGGTAAATGCCCGCCTCTGTTAGTCTCACAAATGCGAGCCCTTTTGAGCACATTTTTCATTACATTCTCACACATTTCACGCGGTATTTCATTAATTTCATCACGAATATTTTGTTTGAGTTACTCAAGCGTTTCTGGTTTGTTTGCATAAACCTTGGTTTTCAGATATCCCCACAAAAAGAAGTCCGGAGCAGTCAAATCAGGCGACCGTGGAGTGGAGGCCAATCAACATCACCATTTCTTTAAATAACTTGTTGTGGAAAGAGGTCTCGCAGTAATTCTTTTTTTTTTTTTTTTTTTTGTAACTTTATTTAGCTAAAAAAGCTATTTGAAAATACAGTTTTTATCTTAAAATCTATTTTTAACATAAATTATGGCAAGTTTCTTAAATGTAAGTATATTTTGTTCATTTTTTATTTCATTTGGTAAGCTATTAAAAAGAAATAATCCCCTGTGCATTACCATATTTCTAGTTCTTTGGTTTCTATAATTTAATAATCTAAAATCATTTGCATTTCTTAATGGATATAAATGGACTTCATTTACATAAATTAAATTTTCACAAAGATAGTTTGGTAAAAGATTAAATTTCATTTTATATACAAATAATAACACGTTAAATATAATTCTTTGGTTTATACTCATCCAAGATAAATTTCTTAGCATAACTTCTATGTGAGTAAGTCTATTACATAACAAAATGAGTCTCATTCCTTTATTTTGAAGTTTTTGCAAGCGATTTAACATAGTATTATTGCACATAAATAAGATGCTCGAACAATACTCAAAGTGAGGCTTAATTATGGTATTATAAATTTTTACAGCAGTTGCTTTGGAAATTCGCTTTCTAATTCTACTAAAAAAAATGAATTTTTTTCGCAATTTTCTTACAAATGTAATCTACGTGAAAGTTAAAGCACAAACCATTATCAATCAAGACTCCCAAATATTTTATTTCACTAACAACTTCAATTTTTTGATCATTAATGCAAATATCACAATCTGATTCATCACCATTCAAAATCATAGATTTTGTTTTGTTGATGTTTAATTTCAATTTGTTCATTTCAAACCATCGTTGCAGCCCCTTTAAATCATTATTTATTTTTGTAATGCATTCCTCAACAGTATCCCCAGAAATAAAGAGAAGTGCTTCATCGGCGAACAATACAAGTTTACAAAACTCGATTACTTTTTCCATGTCATTTATGTAAACCAAAAATAACAGGACTCCCAGTAAAGATCCTTGGGGTACTCCATAATTTACATTAATAGGATCTGAGAGAACACTGTTAATTTTAGTTTTTTGCCTTCTTTGATATAAATATGAACGAAACCATTGTAATTCTTTTGATCTTACGCCATACTTCTCCAATTTCAGCAAAAGGATATTTCTATCAACTGTTTCAAAAGCTCTTTTTAAATCTAAAGAAACTGCAACAACTACTTTTTTGTCCTGAATTTCAATTTTCCACTTTGTTATTACCAAATTGAGAAGTGATTCACAATTATGGTTTTTTCGGAAACCTGATTGATAATGGGATATAAGGTTAAATGATTCTAAGTAATTTTGTAATTGTATGTAAACTACTTTTTCAATAATTTTACTTTCTAATGGCAACATATTTTACTTCTCTCAGATTGTAATTGCCTTCTGTACGCTGGGCAATCTATACTTCTTGTGTCGTGATCAACATTTATGTTATCAAAATTTGTCTTTTTTTGCACTCTACTAGTGCAATCTTTTACTTCGTGGTCTGTTTCTCCACACTTATAACATATTTTTTCACTAGTGCAATTTTCAAATTTGAGATTAAATCCTAAACATAGCATCTTCTTACGTTCACCTTTTCATGAATAACACATCTATCATATTTAATGTAAATACATTTTTCTTCCATCATTTTTTTGAATGCTTCATTATCAACTTCAATAAGTATATTATAAATTGAACGATTTTTAAATGATTGATACACTTTAATAACTTTAAAGTCAAAATTATTTTTGTTTTTAATGGCTTCAATAATTATATCATCATTTAAATTTTCACTCAAACCGCTTATCAAAACTGATGGATTTCTCATAATAGGCATATGCACTTCATATTTTGCACTCATTTTGTTTTTAATTTCCTCTCCAATTTTTTTTGCAGATTTATCGCTATCACAGCTGATCGCCACCGCACTGTTCTTTCGTTCAAATATATTATTGACTTTTATTGAGAGCGTTGCGGGATTCACTGCACTTTTTAAATCACTCTTAGTTTTATCAGTCTCTTGAGTTGTTTTAGGTTTACCCAATACAGGTGCAATTTCAACTGGTTTCTTTAATAGATCCGCATACATTATTTTTTCTTCTTTTTGTGTGTTCTCCACTTTCTCACTCTTTTTCTCTTTATTAATAACAATAGATTCACTAATTTCTCTTTTTAACATTTTCATTTTTTCTTCCACTTCTTGAATAATTAAACTTTTATTTAAATCAATTTTTTCAATTACATCTAAATTATTGACAACCAAATCCACATATCTTAAACAACTTTCGCAAGTGTATCCAACACCTGCAGTAGCTCCCTCATTCAGCACTTTAGTTTCACCTTCACTAAGCCTTAAACATTTTCTTGCATGGAATTGATTTTTGCACCGACCTCTGCATTGAATCAATGGGTCAGATCTATTTGACTTGCCACATTTATGGCAATTACCACTCATTGTCTTAATGTTTTTAATTATTCTTCAATTCTTTAACTTTTTTATATTTTAAATCACCACTTTTAATTATAATAATACCATTCATTTAAAGAAAAAAATAGATTTAAACTTCCGAACTAAATATTGCGACCGGTCACTTCAAATTCTCTTCTAACTTCCAATTCCATTGTAATCCTGGCTGTATGCGATGTGACACCGTCTTGTTGATACCACATGTTAATCAAGCCCAAAGCAAGCAGTTGTGGCGTTAAAAAGTTTTCAATCATAACGATATCGCTCCCCATTCACAGTTACCGTTACGCCCGTTTCATTTTCAAAGAAGTAAGGTCCAATGATTCCTCCTGACCGAATTGCACACCATACTGTAACTTTTAATGGATGCAAGGGTGACGGATGAATAATTTGAGGGTTTTCAATTGCCCAGAACCGACTATTCTGTTTATTCACATATCCATTCAAATGAAAATGTGCCTCGTCACTCATTATGATTTTTTCGTGAAAATCACAGTAATCGATGATTGATTTTGATAAAATATTTTAACGATTAAAACACGTTGGTTTATCGTATATTTTTCCAAAATAAATTTGCCACGTGTCTACTTCACGACTGCCAAATATGAACTGTCAAGACTAATGTTTACCAAAATGGCGGAAAAAAAATAGTAGTATGTGATTTTCCGTTATGTGATTTTTTCACTAACTTAAATGCAGTTTTATTTAAATTGCGTTAATTATTAAAGTGTACTTACGAATATTTATTAAAATCATTAGAGCCCTTTTGCGAAACAATTTAAAATCTCAAAACAGCTATATTTTGTAGCTACCTAGTCTAGTTGAACTATAGCACACAAAAAACAAACTTCTCCTCTAGGGGACGTTATACAAATTCGAACCAGATTGGTCCACCAAATCAGGTTCTGCGTCTGTACGTCCACTGGCCACTGGACGTACTGACATACGATATAATAAAAACATTTTTGTACCAGCAACCCATACTTACAAAATAGTGCTGATAACGAGTTTTCACAACAAAAATCCTAAACCCACTTGCTTTGCGATTCGGTTTCGGTCTATATAAATCAATTCTAGCTAAAGCTTCTTTAAGTCAAAACATGTGAATAAACAAAATAAACCTTAAATTTCGAAGCTAAATCTAGAATTTTCTAACTAAAGCTGTTTTGCTATCTAGCTGAAGCTACTAGTAAAAACTATGACTAGTTAGCTTTAGCTTCCTCCAAAAAAAGCGTTAACTCTTTTTTTTATTCACAAGACCCATAGGCTCAAATTAAAGAGAGTGATATGATCATAAAAGATTTGTAAAATTAAGAATTCTGATAAGTTTGTACTCATTGGTTACTTACTTCATAACAGGAATCTGGCTAGTGTGCGCACATACACCGAGAACGGATCTCGCTTAGTACAATGTTTTTAATTGTTTATTATGACTTTTTTATGTAGGTATGTACTTTTAGGTATATTTTATTTTATGATCACTTTCAACTTAAAAAAAAATTGACTTATATCACTGAGATTTTTAACATAAAAAAATTAAATTAAATAGAAAAAGGACTAAACAATGTGAGGAGGAGTCTCCCCCTAGGAAGCGCACCAGCGTTGGAGGTTTGATAGCACCGCCGCCGGCTTCGTGTGTTGGTAATACCGACACAAAGAAGGGGACGGTCTCCTCAAACACTCTAGCAAGGACAACGACGGACACTCTACCCATACCAACTGCTGGGCTATCGAACTCACCTGTCAGGCGTTGCATAGAGCACCCCGCTCCTACAGGTCTGGCAGGTGGGAAGATACCACCGGGAGAGGCTAGTGCTGAGGTGAAGCGCACAGGGAACATCCAGGGCCATAGCCCCACATGCAACCTAGGTGCTTCTACCTCTTCACAGCCAGGTGCACACGAACATGACACGATCGCAACACTTAACAGTGACATAACGGACACGACAGTCGTGGAGAATCCAACTGAGCAATGCAAAGCAGAGCCTGCAACGCAACGCAAGGTGAAGAGACTCCTCGGTGACAAACAAATTCAACGCCGACAAAGACGAAACGATGAGAGCACTGTCCGGTTCCTAGCCAGACAAAACCTCGAAACCTTAACGGCTAAGGAAAAGCTAGCTCTATGGACAGATCCAATCAAAGACTTGCTACACTACTTACGACTGACAAGACAACAACAATACCGGCTCCTAGGAATACCACATCGGGAGTGTCTAAGGACAGGCCAATGCCCCCCACTGACTCACCAGCTGATGCAGTGTACATACATCCAAGCGAGCAAGGACCGACATGGACTCACCGACTAACAGTTCACTCACAAACAAAAAGAAAAAAGCCAGACTCTCCAAAGCGCCTGTAGGGCAACAATTCGCCATAGTAGACTATGGGAATACTACACGGAAACTGACGAAGGATCAATGGCAATTGATGGAACTTCGGATCCTTGAGGAGGTAAACGAGGCTATCGTTAAGAGTAGGCCACCGCCACTCTTCGGTAATCTCAGCACCTTTCAAGGATTCAAAATGCTGACATGTGAAGATGAGCACACTCTCACATGGCTTCAAGAATTTGTTCAGAAAGCTGAAGCTCCCTGGCCAAACGCTGACCTTTGCCTCTTGCGAAGAAAGGAAATCGGCGTCCTGTCCAGGCCAAGAGCCAAGCTTATCATGAAAGGGCCGCTCATTCCGAGGGATCGTATTGAAAGATACCTCAGGTCACTCAACACTGACCAACTAAGTCAAAACTGGGAAGTGACTGAGATGGGCGAACAGACTAAAGATGGCACTGAAGTGGTCGTGATCCTAAGTCACAAATCAATACAACTTCTTAGGAAAATCGATTTCAAGGTGCGTGTCGGTACATACCGATGCAAACTGCGGCTGATAACTACCAAGAAAAAGGTAATTATTGAGGATGGGGTTTCTTTAACATGAAAGTAATACAAATAAATCTCCATCACAGTAAAGCCGCCAGTGCCAATTTAGTCTATCTCATGGAGAATAGACAGATAGACATCGCCCTTGTTCAAGAACCCTGGATTGCAGGTGGCAGGATTAAGGGCTTACACTCCAAAGAACTCACGCTGTATAAGACCACAAATGTAGGCATTAACAGTAGTTGTAGAGCCTGTATTATAGCTAGAAAACAGATTAATCTCTTTCTTCTATCCAGATACAGCTGTTTAGACCAAACGACGGTAAAACTCGAACGCGTCGGGCTCCCACCACTCGTCATAACATCATGTTATATGCCAGGTGACGGTATGGAAGGACCACCGGCTGAGATGACCAAACAGCTCATCCAACGTGTCGCATTGGAGAAATGGGACGCTGTTATGGGATGTGATGACAATGCACACCATTTACAATGGGGCAGTACTGACATCAATGACAGGGGTGAGTTACTTTTTGAATTCATTATAGAAAATAACATTTTAGTAGCTAATAGGGGAAACGAACCCACTTTTGTCACTAAGAATCGTAAAGAAGTACTCGATGTAACGTTTTTAAGCAACTCGGATACTGTTTCCATAGACCAGTGGAGGGTATTAAAAGATGAGTCGTTTTCTGACCATAAACTCATAGAATTCTTAATACCCGACACCCCAGACCCTCGTAAACCTTTCAGAAATATCAGAAAAACAAACTGGGATATTTTCAATAAGGAAGTAGAGATGAATAGACATAGCAAACGATAACTTCACTGACATTCTCGGTAAAGCATTTGTAAAAGGGTGTCCACCTTGTGGTCAAGGTAAAAAGAAACCACCCTGGTGGACAAGTGAACTTGGCACCATTAGGAAAGAAACCAGGAGACTTTTCAACGTTGCCAAACGCACAAGAACAGACACTGACTGGGAAATTTATAAATCCAGTCAAAAGAAATTTAAGATGGAAACACAAAGAGCAAAACGCAGCTCAGGGAGAAACTTCTGTAGTCAAGTTGAAAGTACTAATGAATCAGCAAGACTCAGAAAAATACTAGCCAAGGGACCGATTGTTCTAGGATCTCTTAAAGAACCTAATGGACATTGGACGGAATCGTGTAGCGAAACACTAGGACTCCTGGTAAACGCACACTTCCAAGGTTGCACCTCGAATGATAAAAAGAATCCACAATTGGGGCTCTGCATCGAGAACACAATACCTGCAAAGTTGATTACGGAAGAAAGGCTATTAACTCCTTTTCACCGTACAAATCACCAGGGTTGGACGGTGTTTTCTCCATGATGTTACAAAAATGTGTTGACCTTGTAATCCCGCACTTAAAAAACATATTCCTAAGTAGCCTGAAATGGGGATATGTGCCTAAGGTGTGGAGGGAAGTCAAAGTGGTTTTTATTCCGAAAGCTGGAAAACCAAGCCACACAGGCCCTAAAGACTTCAGACCCATCAGTCTCACGTCTTTTCTCCTAAAAACGTTTGAAAGACTAATAGACATATATATACGCAATACAATGAGCCCGGAAAACATATACTCAGAGTTGGGAGGAGTACAGATCAAAGTATCTACTTCCAGAGGGACTCCACAAGGTGGGGTTCTTTCTCCACTTCTCTGGACTCGTGATGAATACAGTCCTCATGACACTTAAATATAGTGGAGTTCAAGTAATTGCCTATGCTGATGATCTAGCATTGCTAGCGACTGGTAAATTCCCCACTACAATTAGCGAACAAATAGAAAATGCCTTATCAATAGTGCATACATGGACTAAGAACTGCGGCTTAGCGGTTGAACCACAAAAACCCGAACTGGTCCTTTTTACGAACAAAAGGAAAGTGCCATCCTTCAAAATTCCCCTTATTGAAGGAACCCAACTCAAACTCTCCGACCACGCCAAATATCTTGGTGTGATCTTGCATAAAAAACTGAACTGGAGTCTCAACATTAAGGAAAGAACTAACAAGGCCATGTTTGCTTTCTACTCCTGCAACAGAATTTTTTGTAAAACCTGGGGCCGAATCCAAAAATTATTAAGTGGATGTTCACAGCCATAGTTAGACCTGTGCTGACATATGGTAATTTAGTCTGGTGGAATGCACTGGACAAAGTCACCAACCTTAGAACCATGACTAAGACTGCTTTTAGACGACTGCAATTTCTATCCGCAATTCTCTTTTTAGTTTCTTTCCGATTGCAGCATCCATTTAAACGCTGCAAATTTTAATACCTGCAATTTTTGTTAAATGAGAAGGAAATAATATCTCGTCACTCTTTACTCCGCTTATGTCTCAAACAATAAGAAAAAGCACAAAGAAGAAAGAGCGATAACTCTGCAATTATTTCAACCTCGGCAAATTTGTCTACCCCGGACACCGCATACGTCCCCCGCCTACATGTTTAAAAATTGCAAGGATAATTGCAGCATATTTGCAGCGTTTAAAAGCAGTCTAAGGTACAAAGAATGGCATGTATTGGAATCACCGGGGTTATGAGGACCACACCCACTGCGGGTCTGGAAGCAATTCTCAATTTAAAACCCCTGGATCTTTTTGTACAAGAATCGGCAGCGCACTGCGACTCAGCCAAACTGATAGCTGGAAATCCAGCGCCATCGGTCACGCATTGATTCTACAGTAATACACGGGAAATAAAGTATGCACTGACTACATAACACCCCGTTTAGACTTCTATAGACCTTTTACAACTATCTTTCCTAGTAGAGAGGACTGGCTAATCAACGAACCATTAACCTACGAACCGACGGTAGCTGTTTACACCGACGCGTCGACGGCTCCAAGATGGACACTGGTGTTGGTGCAGGCTTCTTCTCAAAAAACCTTAGACTAGCCAGTTCATTCAGACTTCCCAATTACAGCAGTGTTTTCCAAGCTGAGGTCTTGGCAGTGACCAAAGCAGCTAGACAAATCTCAATGATGGCAATACCGCAAACTGATATTACCATTTTCATTGACAGCCAAGCTGCATTAAAAGCCATTTCTGCCGTTGAAATCAAATCGAAGCTTGTGACTAGCTGTCACGAAGAGCTAAAGGTTCTTGGTACACAGCACAACATAAGGCTCTGTTGGGTTCCTGGTCACAATGGTTTCCCAGGAAATGAAAGTGCTGACGAACTGGCAAGAATAGGATCAACACTTGATCTTAATTAATCAGGCAGACCCAACTGTTCAGATCCCAACCTGTAATCTAAAACAGGTAATCGAGAACAAAGTCCTAGCCTTAACGAACAGAAGGTGGAACTCGCTTGACACCTGTTCTACTACTAGACAACTATGGCCCAGTTTCAACAAACAAAAGACAGAAAAAATCATCTAACTGAGTAAGAAATCTCTCTCTTTTCTCGTTAGCATCACCACTGGTCACAACCAATTAGGCTACCATAAGAAGAAGTTAAAACTCAGTATGGATGACTTATGCAGAGGTTGTGGTGACGAGGATACACATGAGGACACTACTCATTACCTGTGCCACTGCCCTGCGCTATGCCATATAAGAAACAAGTTCCTCGGAAGGCATTTCTTCAGTGACTTAGAGGACCTCTCCGCTATTCCAAGCAAAAGCTTGTTAAATTTCACTAAAGCTACAAAATGGCTTACAGATTCGTAATCCCTATCAACCCAGCCGACAAACAGGCAGGTATCGCCTCCTCAAACATAGTCCAAAAGACATAAAATGATACAGGATGACACTGATAGAACGATTAAGTACGACGGAAAAACGCGGGTGCGCATTGCGGTGGTGACAACTAGCGGAGAATGGGCACCTCGCCCTACACCAACTATTGCTACTTCTGCTTTGTACACCAGCGTTAACAAGCTGACCCGACAAAACAACACGATCACATACACCAACCACCGTACTATCTAATCCACCCACCAGACGTTGCATGGAGCCACTGCTCCTACGGGCCTGGGGAGGGATGATTTACTCTGTGGGGGCTAAGGAGGGGAGCACGCCCAAGTAAGACAATGGTGCGTTAACCCCTTCTCACCCAGGTGACTATGTGCCGACAGACACTTCCTAACTCAACTAATTTTGAGGGCACCCTCCGACCTTACGGGCTACACCCCGCTGAAACTTCAACTACGCCCTTAACGGGCCTTTTTGTCATAGGATTTTTATCATAGGTTTCTTTACATGGGATCATATCCCTAGGGTATCACAATGGATCTACATTGATCTAAGTGTGACAGTAACAAGACCAACTGTCAGCCCGCTTACCTAACCTAACCTAAACAATGGGCCCTATCGGGGATCTCCCGGGGAATTTTAGTTCCCACGGAAAGTTTCATTCCCAGAAATATTTAATGTGTAAAAAAGAGAATAATAAAACAAATATTGGACTAATGAAATTAAAATGAAAAAAAAAACTATTTTCGTTGATAGAATCACTGATTAAGTGATTGGGGTTGGAAAGTATGTGAAATCCTAAGTGTCAGATTCATCCAAGATCTTGTTGGTTTTAATGGACGGCTTCTCTGACGTTGTTCGTGGCGGCTGATTTTGCTTAAGCTTATGTTGTTGGCTTAAGTGACGGGTTACAAAAGTAAAATCCTGTGCAATAAAAAAATACTAGAGGGTAGCTGACTAGTTTACTGATTTGGGAGTCAGGTTCTATGTGGAAATTCCTTGGGCCGACACCAGGTTTAAAAAAAAACCAGGTCACACACCAAGTTTGCACTGAACTCTTGATGGCTGATCGATATGCCTAATTTTTTCAAAAAGCTTGTGGAGTCTCAGTTCGTTGGTGCTTCACTGCAGAATCAAAAGAATACATAAGTTCACAGTAAGAAAAGCAAAATAATTAAGAAACGTACACGTTTTTTATTTTTGATTTAATTTGGTTTATATCTTTTGCAAAAGATATAAATACAAAAAAAGTTCTGCTTGTAATGTCTGATCTTGGTTAAGTTGTACCTTAAAAAAGATTTCTATTAAGGTATTAATTATTTCTACCTAATTAATATAATGCTTATAAAGTTTTTTTTTATATATATATGTATGTAGTTATAAATGAGTATAACTTACTTTATATTTGCTGTTTCAATGTATAAAAAATATTCTTACATACATATGTATGTATATTCAGTTTTTGAAAAAAAAATTGAAAATAAATACAGAAAAACATTTTTTACATTTCTGATTTTGTAGCTGTTTTTTAATCCATCGATATGGTAGCCATTCTGCAATGAATCTGGACAGTTTATAGCTTGATAGATTAGGGTGACCAGATCTGTCCTCCTTGAAAAGAGGACTTCCAAAAAAATCTCAAAGGAAAAAATATATTGTTTTTATTTGAATTGAAGGTTTGAATGAAACAACAACAACAACCACCAAGATTTTATAGGCTGGAGTTATAGCCTACAAAAAAGACTTCATAAATTAGTGTTATTTAGTAAAAAAAATAATAAAAAAAACATCTATCAGCTATAAGTAAAGTTAAAATAAATTTAACAAATGAAAATTTACTAACTAATAGTAGGTAGTATTGTTTTTTTTTTCAAGTACTATTCAAGTAATAGGTATCATTTTAGCTTTTATTTTATATACCATTGGTCCTTATTTTCATTGAAAATTTGGGGCTCTTTAATTTTTAAATTTAAAAAATTGGTCGACTATCTATTTCCCTCTATTTTATCCCCTTTAAGACCATGTTCGTTCAACATACATTTTTGATTGTGGTTTTGTTTCGCGGAAAATTGGAAAATAAATAATAAAGATTAAAAAAAGAGGACAAATCGTTTATTTTGCAAAAAGATACCGGAAAAAGGTTTCTTAGGTTAAAAAGAGGACTTATCCTCTTAAAAGAGGACGTCTGGTCAGCCTATGATAGATGGGCAACAAACTATATTTTCTCGTATATTGAATATTTCGATCCAAATGTCATCCAAAAGCCCTAAATGGCTTTTTCCAAGGCAAAAAAAATAAATAAATTTCGGATTTTAAGAGATTTTTTAATTCATCGACATTGTAGCCACCATTCGCTGGAATTTAACAGTTTAAAACTACACAGATGGGCAACAAACTATATTTTAACGCATATTGAATATTTCGGTCCAAATATCATCCAATAGTCTTAAAAATCCTTTTTCCGGAGAAAAAAATTTAATACAAAAATTTCGAATTTTTTAGATTTCATTTTTCTGAACTGCTCGCAACACAATATATCGAATTATCGCATTGATGTGAGCAGATTTTTGATCGTACTTACCGGGAGAAATGAGACAAAAAGGCGAAAGGTTTCGGGTTTTCAATTTGTCAGGTTGCTGATGAAAATTTACGGCTTTCAAATGAATCCAATGGACAGTGCAGGAGCAAATCATGATCATTAGGGACCAGAAGCATGGGCCTTGTTAAGAGCTGATTAAAATTTTCCGGATGATATTCATATTCCTGAATTAAAGGGATGATTAATTTCCTGTCCCAATTCGACTTTAAATACTTCTGATCAATAAATTGTATTAGAATAATTATCCGCGCACAAATCGTTTATTTTGCAAAAAGATACCGGAAAAAAGTTTCTTAGGTTAAAAAGAGGACTTATCCTCTTAAAAGAGGACGTCTGGTCAGCCTATGATAGATGGGCAACAAACTATATTTTCTCGTATATTGAATATTTCGATCCAAATGTCATCCAAAAGCCCTAAATGGCTTTTTCCAAGGCAAAAAAAAATAAATCTAAACAATTTCGGATTTTAAGAGATTTTTTAATTCATCGACATTGTAGCCACCATTCGCTGGAATTTAACAGTTTAAAACTACACAGATGGGCAACAAACTATATTTTAACGCATATTGAATATTTCGGTCCAAATATCATCCAAAAGTCTTAAAAATCCTTTTTCCGGAGAAAAAAATTTCGAATTTTTTAGACTTCATTTTTCTGAACTGCTCGCAACACAATATATCGAATTATCGCATTGATGTGAGCAGATTTTTGATCGTACTTACCGGGAGAAATGAGACAAAAAGGCGAAAGGTTTCGGGTTTTCAATTTGTCAGGTTGCTGATGAAAATTTACGGCTTTCAAATGAATCCAATGGACAGTGCAGGAGCAAATCATGATCATTAGGGACCAGAAGCATGGACCTTGTTAAGAGCTGATTAAAATTTTCCGGATGATATTCATATTCCTGAATTAAAGGGATGATTAATTTCCTGTCCCAATTCGACTTTAAATACTTCTGATCAATAAATTGTATTAGAATAATTATCCGCGCACTGAAGCACGGGACAATACGCAAACATTAATTTCGAAATAAATTTAAATTTTCCGTGAAAAAATTTGTGGGGTATAATTGAAGGCGCAAGGCACACAATTATAACAATGTATGCAATTTATAATACGTTAAGAAAGATATCTAAGTGTCGTTGAATCTAAAATAATTTTTTCACTAACTGGTTTATTCTTTTTGTTGAAGCAATGTGAAAACCAAATGCGTTAATTTGTTTATTAAAGTATTATTCAATGTTATCCCAATTAATTAATAATTAATGGTTTAATTTTTTAATCATCTTACAATCGTACAAATGGCCCTTAACATTCAAGAAGAAATTAAAAAAGAACATAATTTTTATATATATTAAATTTGTATATATTTTCTACAACCATTTTATTAAAAAAAAAAAGAAATTTTTAAATAATATTTAAAATTGAAAAACATATTTCTTTGAATATTATATAGGAAAAATATTGCAAGGGTTAAGAAACCAATAGAAATAGCGAGAAATTATCCTAAGTAAAATCCTAAATCGAATGTTTTACGTTTTGTTCTATGAACATTTCGGGCAGAAGGAGTGCAATTACAAAACACAATATACAGCTTTATAAACATAAATTTATACTTTTTTTACAATCAATTTCGGCACTCCTCAGCCCTCAGTGCGTTTGGCAATTAATTTATCAATTATATTATTTAAACTCACAAACTCTTGATAAACAGAATATTCACTAAAACTGATTTTACAATAACGAACGACCTCAATTTTAAAATCAGTATACACATAAGGAAATCAGTTATCTAGCTGTCAAGTAGTGGATCATTACCACGTTCCAACTCATCAAGGGTGTCTTCGGATCCGGATGTGGTTAAGTCCGACAATTCTTCCAGGCACTTCTGCTTCTTGCGGACGTTCCAATGAAGACACTCAGCTAGGGAATCAAACCAATCGGATATTTGATCTTGAGCACAGATACTAGGTACTGGGTAGATTGATGTTGTTACACGAAGGCTATCACCGTGAAATAGTTCTTGACGGTTTCTTCCATCGAATGAAACCCACGATGTGTTACGACTATCGGGCGATACCGAGATCTGTGGATCAAAAGAAGATAATAGTTTAACAATTTGAAACGACAAGTTCTAGCTTCGAGTAAAATTCATATAAGTACGAGTTTTTAAAAATATAAAGAAGGGTGAAAGGGTGTTTGAAGTGTTTTTATTTTTTTTTTTGAAGGATGTACAATGCAAAAATGAACAAAAAATGCGTTTTGCTATTTTTTTCTTATTTTAACGTTTGTTTCTTTTCAAGTGAAGCAAAAAAAAAATAATATTTTCTTTGGAGGAATGCAAAACACCTTTGAAAATGGCGTGCTTTATTCCTTGTAATACATTATTTTGTATTTTGTTTAGGCTTTCGGAAAGTAGTATATAATAGACGGAGAGCCAGCGACAAAAAAAGTAACGTCATTTCATCAAGAAAATATTTGGTATCATTGTATAGTCTAAATATAAATAAACATTAAATGAATTTACAACAACCGTGAAGTCTAATATCATTTACAACGAATATTTAGTTAAACGCCTTATTGACTTCTCTTTATGTATTATTTGTTCGCTTATTCTTACTTTCTCATTACAAAAACAAAAAATTGTGAACAGAAATATTATGGGCAAACAAAAAGAAACATTGAAATTTGAAACAAGGTTTAATGAGCATCTCGCCAACAAAAAGTGTCAAAATAACCTATGGTTTAAAAAGAAATTATTCCAAGCAATGTTCCGACTTTTAGGCTCATTTCCCGTCAACCACATTTTTGTATAGAGGCAAGCGCTTTGAGGAAGAGGATAAGCCAATTCTGTCCGTTACGAATTTAGCCGGCTTATAGCATTATTGTTACTGCAAAACCCAGTTATACTGTATACAATTTTTTTTGTCAAACATGTATTCCCGATGATCTTAACAACTATTATAAGTCCAATATCTTTTCACGAGAGTTCGTCTACAGAACTGACTCAGATGATTTAAATAATCTAAATGTAACTCACTTTCAATTCGACACCAGCTGGCACAACGATCGGTCTAAAACTCAAAGAATGTGGACAAATGGGTGTAACCATGATTGCAGGTACGGACGGATGAATCATAGAAGCACCAGCTGCAACAGCATATGCAGTACTACCTGTTGGTGTGGAGACAATCAAACCATCTCCTTGCACCGATGTTATATACTTTCCATCGAGGAAGAGATCAATATTGCTTAGATAAGGCGATGGTCCCCGATCGATGACAACTTCGTTTAGAACCTAGATATAATAAAATATGTTAATCATTTCCAGACATAACATAATCTAATGAAAATTTACCAAAATATTTGTCGATGCTTTGTTGGGAGTTGCATTTGGATAATGTGTGCTGTTGTCGGTGGTTTCGTTTGTAGCAGTAGCACTAGCCGATATACTGTTGTAAAGATTTTGCTCACTTGTACTGTCTTTATGGTGCCGATCAGACTTTCTAAAAATTACACATCGAAGACGACTTCGAAGTGTCAGGGCTGCATGGCCTTCCAGTACGTTGGTCACTTGTTCTTGGAAATTGTCAAATTGGAATGGGGTGAGAAAGCCCAGAGAGCCCAAATGAAACGCCATTACAGGAGGCACCGATTGTTGAAACAACAGCGAAGCATAGAGAAGTGTACCGTCTCCACCAAGACAGACAATGAAATCAATTCGATCAGTAAGGTCATCGCGTCCATCTCTAAAAAAAATAATAACTTTAAATCTTAGACCATATGGAAGTATTGAACTTACTTAAATGTGACAAGTTTCTCCTTGATTCCTTGGAATTTTTTATCTTCACGTAGAAGAGGATCTTCTAGGACCGCTGATTCGACCCAAACAACCATGTTCTTTTCCTGTTTAAAAGTTAAGTTAACATTATAGCATTAAATACAAATTTGAAATTATTTACCTGAACAAGCCATTCAACAAGCTGAACAAACGGTTGCATTACCGTGGAGTCACGAACTTTTTTTATGACGAGCACGGTTAGTGGGGGTTTGTACCAGGTAAGTCTTTGGCTGGCGGGATCTTGGATTTGCCTTTAAAAGTATTACAAAAAGTTAATAAATAAAATGAAAATAGTTAAATATAATAATCAAGAACTAGCTTAAGAAAATTTCCTAGACTTCAAAATCTAAAATCATGAGTAAAGCATTCCAAATTATTATTATGTGGTTACAGAAAGAATGTTGTTGACAATCTAAAAGGACACTAAATTTAACGATTGATACAATTATTGAAATTAAAATTTATAAAATTTATTTATAATGTAAACATTACTTGGCAACGGAATTTTAACAACAATCCGCTCGAGAGTTCCGCTTAATGTCCAGTTGTCGCTTGAACTCGGCGCTCTGTCACTCTGTCGTTGCCAAGCCCTAAGAATAGGAATGCAAATGCGATTTTCTGAGTGCGTTAAACCACATTTGAATACAAATCCGTAACACAAGGGTTAAAACAAAACACTCGTGCGACCATTGCACGAAATCTTTTTGTACGCCAGCAAAATGCTCTCAGCGGAACTTAGATGACATACGGAAGTAGTCAAGTAATGGATACATTACATTCCAAATTCCAATCGATTATTGATTAGCTAGTCAACGTCGCAACGATGGTGCCAAGATCAGAATATGATCCAGTTATTATATATATAAATAAATTGGTAGCCTGACAGCTCGTGGAGAACCGGGGCCAAATAACCTTAAAAAAATTAATATTGACAGCTCCGTCTAATAATATTCTCTCCTTCAAACGAGTTATTCGGAAAAGCCTTCTAATATCAACAAAATTCTTAAAACAATTATCTAAATAAAGAGACAATTGAAAAATATCCTGAACAAAAGCAAAACTTAGGAAAGGATTTATTTGCTTGAAAATTTGATCTTTTTGAAAAAAAAGTACGAGTATATATACTTACATTACCATAGCTGAGTTTTTCATTATCCTTCCACATGGTCCAAACTGCTGAAATGGCGAAGGCGCATTTAAACTTCTTGTCCGCCTGTAAAAAAAATAAAAGTTTTTAAATTCTAGTCTCAGGTATTAATTTTTAAAAAATAGATAGTAGGAAAGATTTGACTGGGTATATGTATGATTTTACATATGGGTGTGTGTGTAAGATACATAATAATATTTTACATAATAAGAAAAATTCTGCGCTTTTTTCAAATTCTACATATCGAAAGCAGTACTTTTAACTTTTTGTTTTTGATACAAATAAAGAGAAAAGAGAAAGCCCGAAATGGTATTTCTTGACCCTTA
This sequence comes from Epistrophe eligans, assembly GCA_951394125.1. NCBI lineage: Eukaryota > Metazoa > Arthropoda > Insecta > Diptera > Syrphidae > Epistrophe > Epistrophe eligans. The sequence continues at coordinate 49,501,580 of OX596030.1, forward strand.
ACACTCCAGAGATTTCATGATTAATGTGTTAAGTGAGGAAAAAGTTAGAACAGAATAGAACAGCACAGATTCGTGATAAACTTCAGAACAAGTTAGAACAGAAAATTGCTACCTAAGCCACCAGTAAAAAAACAACAAAAATTTTTCCATGCATGTATGCTGGTTCCAAATTTACAAATAAAACAACAACACTTAGGTCAGCTACCACCAAGATTTTTATAGGCTGGAGTTATAGCTATTTCACGACTGCCAGGGCGATCAGCAGACTCCTTTTTCAGTGGTGCTTGGTCATTGTTCAATTTTTAATTGAAAAACTGGGACTCGAACTTGGACCAAGCTCCCTCCGAGCCAATGCACTCCCCATTGCGCTACCGATGTCACGTGCAGAATATCATTTTCTAAAGTACCTATTCCAAACTGTTCTAAACAAATTCATTGAACAGCAACCTAGAACAGTTTTGAACAGAAAATTTCTCATTGAACAGCAAAAATTTGTACTTTTCTGTTCTAAAATGTTTCAAACTGTTCCGAACAGCCTCGTTGAACCTTATTAATACTACATAATTTAAAATCTGAATATAAACAAAAATTATCGAAATTGTTTAACCCGGACGACTTTTCGTGAAACATATTAAAAAAACACCTGCGAAATTTATTTGTTGGTGAAACATATTGAAAATTATTAAAACTATTTAGTTTCTTCCGTGTTTGAGCAAAATTTATTCTTTACATTAAACCAAAAATAGAGAAGTTGTGTCTGAAAAATCCCATTACTTTAGCTATACCGTCACAACTCAAAATAAGTTGTTTCGAGATAAGTGAGATTGAAAATTCGGGTTTCTTAAAAAAGTTGGTTTGTAAAGTGGGGAAAAGATATCGATGTACTATTTTGACGAAAGTAAAAAGTAAACATTTGTATTCAAAATTGCATACTTATTTCAACATCAATTCTTAAGTAATGATCATATCAAATAAAATGAGCGAGGAAAAGTAAGATTGGGAAAACATAGTATTTTGTATAAACATATTTTTTGCGGCTCTTTTTTTCTTCAAACTAATTGAAACGTGAAAAGTTAAAAGTTGGTGAACTCTTGCAGTTCGTAACATTGAATTGTGTGAATTTGTGCTGTTCCAGCTGCAGCATCAGTTGTAGCTCCTTCTCCATTATGTGCAGGCAGTAAATCGAATTGTTTCAAAATTACAGACACTCTAATTATATTTTTATTTCAACAGGTTTCAGTTTCAGTTAAGTGAAGAAGTCGGCTGATGTGATAATTAGAGATCTTAAATATTAAAGTTTAGACAGGTTAGTTTTCCATACGATGTGTTTGGAAAACCTGTTCATATCTGGAATTTTATAACTCAAGAATTACTAATCGCATAATTTTTGTTTGTAGAGAATCTAATTAATAAAAAAAAAAACTGCTGACATATTTGATCATAAATCCAACCGTTTCAAAGTTACAACTATAGACAAAATCATTTAATAAAATTAACTTAAATAATTAGGTACTTATCATTTTGTTTCTTATTAAACTGCAAGAAAATATACTTTATTATTTTCTTTAAAATTGGTAAGACCTATGAAGTATAACCCATTTACAATCACATCCCTTAAAAAGAGGATCCCGCTTTTAATCACACAATTTTGTGGTAATTTTTGTATTTTTGCTATATACATTTTAGATCGGTTTTAGTTACACGTTCTTATTTACATCTTGTCTATTCTTGTTTCTTTATATTAGTTAATTTTGTTCGAATATTTTTCTATGTGTATTGTGATTATAAATCTGCACTGGATGGGAACAAAATTCTTCTAACTTTTCAATATCGAATACAAGGACAACCCGCATATAGTCAATTTTATCACGTTTAAGTATTTTTTCAAAGTAATTTTGAAAATCAATCAAACAAAATAAATTTCCGAAACGTATTAATTTTTATGGTCCTCATAGTCGACATTAAATTTATCCACACCACGGCGAATAGCTAGACAAAATTAAAATATGAAAACTTATTGTTAGCATTAAGACAAAGACATTAAGACTAAAGAATGAACCTTAATATTCTCAATGAAGGATGCACAGGCATTATTTCTGTGTTTTGATCCACCAAAAACGAGTTCTCATCCAAATCGAAACTATTATGACCTCCATTAACATTTTGTTGTTGTCGTTTTTTTATGTAATTCGCGAGTGCATCACTGTTAATTTTACCACTGTTATAGCGGGAGTTAATAGAAAATACTGAGCCGTCCATTTTTGGTTACCCGAATCCCCTGGGATTTATCAAAATTATACTTATCAATTAATAATTTAGCACTAATCAGAAAATTAAACTTTGATGGGTTAACAGAAACAATTGCAGAACAAATATTCAACAGACACGCAAAAAAAAAACGATGGTACACAAATGAAATTCAATTAATAACTTAAACTATTTTAGTTGACCAACTTTGGTGGTCTGAATCTCTGAATTCGAGTGGTTTCAATGAAACGTGACGAATACTGAATGCACGACTCGTAATTTGAGCTTTATACCGAGATCGAAGACTTCAAAATGGAAAATCATGATTTTCAAACAAACACAGAGAGAAGCTTGTGGAATTGGAACTTGGAACAATTTACTCAATTGCATTTAGACCAAGAGAAAATGAAAACTGAGAATTTCTCGGTTAACAGGTTTTTTTTTTTGTTAAGTGGTTGAAGGTTACACTATAACTATGACGGCACATAATAAGCAAGTCTCAAATTTTTAAAACTGAGGAGACAGACATACAGTGGTTTAATTTAAGTATAGATTGCCTGAGACAGAACTCTCGGTTTTATTTGGCGTGGGTGACGTTAATGTGCGTTCAAACAACTAAAATACATTTTATATGTTTGTATGGGTTTTCACAAACGAGTCACTTATGGCACTTTCATGAACGCAGCACAAAATTTTGTACGCTTCATTTGAAGGAAATATTTTTGAGCTCTTTTTCCTTTTGAGTGCATTTGGTAATAGCCAATATGAAGTTTCATTTTCTATTTCGTTTTAGTAACAGCTCTTCAAGTTATTTATTTAAAAAAGAAAAATAAACTTAGAGCACATATTCAATTACTATTCTTATTACGACACCTGAATTGCAAAAACTAGGCAACTTGATTTTTTTTATTTTGGAGATAACGACACGTTCTTAGGTACCTTAGCTACCAACCCAACAGTGGCGTGGCGTGAATAATTTCAAATGGGAATACGAAAAAAAACCTTGATTCTCTGTAAATGTATACCTCATTTTGCATTAACTTGCAACCATACATTTTTTATATTTTTTAAGCTACTAATACAGCATTAAATTTACAGTATCTTAGCCTAAAACATATTTTTATAAAACGAACTTTTCAAAGATACCTTTTTTAAAGCCAAATTTTGCAATAAATTAAGGAAGCGATTTTAAGGACCTAATGAAGTCAACCTGGTCTTCAGTTTATCCATTACCCATTATTTCTGTTATAAACTAAACAGGTGAGCATTGTTAAAATTAAACTTGGCTATGTTATGACTTTTCTTGTGCAAACTTAACACGGCTATTGGTTCTGTTAAACCTTGCGTCCTGTAAATCATACTGGCAACGGCAAGTATAGGTACTGTCAGTTTAATAGTAAGTGAAGCTAATTTATCAAGATTTTCGAGTTGATTTAACTGGATTATTGTTTTTTTAGACAGTGTTAAGTATTTAACACGATCAGGCAGGTTGAAAAATAACAACTGATACTTGATTAGTTTCTGCTTAATTTTACCTTATAATTTCTCTGAGTATAACTTGGGCTTAAAAAAATGTAACGCGTTCAGAATTTCCTTCGAGAACGAAATCCTTGTACTGTAAAATCAAATTTTAATTTCTGAATTACGTTTTGAATACTTGCAGAATCAATTTATTTGAGTTAGGGAGGCTCTGATCGAGTTTAAAGGTGTTGAATTTGTAAAGGTTTGTTTCTGTAGTAGAGTAGACGAGCAACGAAAAAGTAATTTCGTTGAATGCCGACATTCGGATGTTTGTACTTATGTTAATTTTGAAAGTCGATGATTTCATATTGGATTGGAATCAAAAAAGGACTAGAAGTAGAAGAAAAAATCCAATCGATGAAATAACCTAATCTATCCAATATAATCCATTATCATAATTACAGGTTTGGTTAAAACCTTTATACATAAGGTAGCATAATGGTTAGTGCATAGGACTGTTACGCGGAAGGTCTTGGGTTTGATTAGCAGCCTATGTCACCTAAAAACAAAAAAATATTTTTTACGGGTTACTGCCTCTTGCGAGGAATTGACAAATCCCCCAAGATTAACTCTTGTCATGAAAAAGTGCTTCTCGGATTCGGCAAAAAATTGTTTCAGGCAGGTTTTAGTAATGGTTATTGTACAATTGACAACATCTTCGTACTAACATCTGTAGCCCAAAGTAAGTTGGACCAAAGTATGAAGTTATTCACGTTTTTTGTTGATTTTAGAGCAGCGTTCGATACTATAAACCGAAACGCGTTGTTTTATAAACTCTACAACCTAAGAATATCGTCAAAGTTTGTACGAGCATTAGAAAAATTGTATTAACAAACTACGGCAAACATATTCAATGGCAAAGATGGATTTAAATCGAGGAGTTAAACAAGGCTGTACTCTAAGCCCTTTACTTTTCGCTGTTTTTCTGGATGATAAAATTGAATTTCTTACATGTGGAGTGGAAATTGGTAGTTCGAAGTCATACTTGCTGAATCATCTTGTTCTCTCCTGATGATGATAAACAAGCTTTTCAAGTATTGCACATTATGGGGTTTGGAAGTAAACGTCGACATGGAAAGTTATGTTAGTTAGTATAGCTTGAAATGAGAAATGTAAATTTGGAGGACATGTTTTAGAAGTGGTAAAGAATGGAGTTGACGTTCAACTTAAAGATGGAAAACCATTTAAAAACCAAACGGAATAAGGCAGCAATCTGTTGGAATTGGAATGGGATTTTCAACAATAAGCTTATAGCTACAAGCTCGAAATTCAGTGTGCTAAAGGCAACGGCGGCGCAGTCTATCATTTTATATGGTGCACAGGTTTGGGGTTGCCAAAAGTCTGAAATTGTCGAATACTTGCTTCGATTCTTTCTACCGTAAATTTTTTTAAGTACATGTATTACTTAGAAACAATGTTCATTTCATCTCCGAAACTAAATGTCGATTATCTAGTAAGAGTAGTAAAAATGAGTGATTCCAGATTACCGAAGCTGATTTTGCAGTACGCAATACGAAAGAGAACTTTTTTTGTTAAAGATTGGAAAAAATTATCAGCGGATTGTGGGTTTACTTTAAACTTATGCGAAAATAATGCGGATCACTGAAAAAGAAGTCTTTACAAAGTTATTATAGGCTAACAGATGAAAATGAAAGGTGCGCCTTCATTGAAATGGCTCGTTAGTCAACGGAGAGGCAATACTATTCGAGGGTTAACTACAACCTAAATCAAAACAATTATTTTAATAGCAGGTATTCCTGTTCTATGATTGGATCAATTCTTAAAATAAGAGGAGAACAACTATATGAATACTAGATATATCACACCCAGCGCTTTTTTGTTTATATTTTTCCTAAAAATGTTGTAAAAAATTAATAGAAACGGCATAAACATACATATATTTCCGTTTTAACTAAACTAAAAGTCCTTTTTTTGTAAAATATCACTTTTCGTTTTAGCTAAACTAAAAGTCTATCTTTAATTATTTTCATTTTTTTCAATTAATAAAATATATACTTGCACGTTAACTCAATACTATTGCCTTTTATATTGTAAACATTTAAACATTTTATGTGATGAACAAAACAGACGACTTAATTGGCATGCTTTATATTTTATTTCTCTCAATGACTTTACTGTTAAGTTTGCTATGAATAAAGAATTTGTGTATCTAATCTAAATCTAATTTGAATCACTGATCTCTATAATACACTGGATAGCGTATCCATACAATCCATACATTTGAACAATTGTTATACTTGAAGCTGCCTAATTTTTTGTATAGCAGTATAACTGTATAACATATTAACTACGACATTAGGCGCGTTCCTTTATCTACTGCAAAGTACTTCTGGCTGTGGTCAACTACTTCTACTCTGTGGTCAAAGTACTTCAAAGCACATTAATAATGTATTAACGAAATGAATCCACGCAAGAAAGCGACACCATCAATAAAAAGAAATTACTTAGTAAATTATTGTTGTTGATGTTTCTCTTATCTAAAATAAAATACAAATACAAACAACAAAAATTACATCTACTTTAGGATAAGATTTTTCTTTTGGCAAAATTATAATTATAGCGTTCCATTCATCATCTACTGGGAAATACTAAAAAAGTACTTTGCAAAGGCCCAAAGGAACACACCTATGAGTCCAAAGAAACACTGTCCAACTTTCTTGTCTTCGGATAAGCACTAATTCCTTAATGGCATTATAATTGTTTCCAAGCAACCAGACTGTGGTGTTTGTTTTGAAAATATTATCAAGCTCAGCGCAGAGACCTTCTTGTGTTTAGTGTTCTTCAACTAAGTTTTCCCGAATAGCGTTTTCGTGTTTTTAAAATAATAAAACTTTCTAAGGGGTTTTTGTGTGATAACACACTTGCAGTTAGGCTGCCAAGCTTTCGCACCATCATATTAATATTAAAGGTTTGAATGAAACAACAACAATTGGGTGAGCTACCACCAAGATTATATAGGCTGGAGTTATAGCTATTTCACGACTGCCAGGCCGATCATCAGACTCCTTTAGTGGTGCTTGGTCCCAGCTGGGGATCGAACCTGGACTGATGATCGGCCTGGCAGTCGTGAAATAGCTATAACTCCAGCCTATAAAATCTTGGTGGTAGCTCACCCAATTGTTGTTGTTTCATTCAAACCTTCAATAAGACTTTCTATTTCATAGATATGACTGAAAATTCTCACCACGCCGTTATTTGGATGTGAATCTTTGAAAAGAAAGGGTGAATACGAACAAACAATGCTCAATTCAACCACATCTCCTTCTCTGTCCTATTCATGAAGAACAAAATATTTCTATCTCAAGCATTTCTCTTTTCTCTTCCAAAAATAAGAGAGTTGAGAGAATCGCGCCGACTGCGCATGTGCTTCAGGGGAAATGATAAGGTGGTTCGGGATCGATAATATAATTCGTCGGAGAGTTTTGATCACTGAACCAGAATCGCTTTTTTGCACCAAGTGAATCGAAAAAGTGAAAGTAATGCATGTTAGCGAATGTGCAATTAATTTATTCGATTCACTTTTTCACAGAACCAGAATCGGCCCCCTGTTCATGTAACAGAGATTGAGATCTCTGAGATCTCATCCTCCTGAACACGCCTAATTTGTACACCAGTCTTCAAAATACTTTTTTGTTGTGCTCGGCAGATGTGAAATCTTGAAGCTGCCTTCGATAGTGTCATCTTCAATTGGAGTCAAAAGAACCGTTATACTTTGTAGGGAATACACTATCCAGTGTAATATAGAGATCAGTGATTTGAATCGATTCAGCTTGCAAAGTTGAATTGGATTGAGAAATCACATTTTAGTTCAATTAAGGTTAACATACAATTGAATCCGAGTTCAATTCTCCATTTAAAGGGAGTATTTTTTACGTTAGTATCAATTATTTAATATTGAACTCATTTGACTTAAATTTTGATTTTACAAATTGTGTAAGTTGGCCGCGCTCAGCTTTTTGCTCGATGTACTCGGTCATGTTTTTCCGAGCTCTGAAAAAATGCAAGTTTAAAGCTAAGAGCTTTACGAGTTAAAAAAAAGTAACAAAGTTCTTTTTTTTGACAAGTCAAAAACGCATTAGATTTGGATTGGTTTTATTATTATTTTCAATGATTAAATTCATAATTTACAAAAACAAAAAAGCATGGCAGTTATGCCGTCTACCTAGTTAACAAAACATGAAAATTTCTTACACATAATGTGAAAATTTGATTAAATTTGCCTTCAAAAGTTTAAATAACAATAATTCGTATGTATTTTTGCAATATATATATAAAAAAATAAAAAATAAATACTATTGCTTAACAATATGGATATACAAAAATTATACAAATACTGCAGACTAGCTCTTCTCTATAGAAACAAAATCATAAATGAAAGCTTTTAAGATAAACTAATTTTTTATTTTTTTATATATATATTGCAAAAACTCATTATGTTTGTAGGATCACGGAGTTCGTTGTGATTGTTTATTTTTTCTAAACTTCCGTTTTCTATTGGTAAAACATTTAGCCTTGCCCCATTTAAATGTAACTAAAGCTGCACTTTCGAAAATGTTTGTCAGATATCTCACTAACTTAAGAAGAATACCTAGGAGTTTTTCACTTCTAGCAAGATGGTGGGATAATAAGAACATTTTGAGGACTTAAATGGGATCATAACCATGTAATGTTCTGTCTACTAACCAATATGCGAAACAAGAAACCATATAAAACTTTTGTACACAAACCAAAACCGAATAAAATTGATTTATTTTAAATTAAATTTTTAGATTTATTTTCCTTGTAAGCGGTAAAGTAAAAATTGAAACGCCTTTCTTTACTGCAAAACTGATTCACTCACTTTTTGAACAAAAAATTTTATAACCGTTAATATACTTATTTCACCTCATGTCTAATAAAATAATTGCAAATTAAAAAAAAAATAAGCCAGAAAACCGACACAAATAATTATCCTGGTTGGTTGAAGTGTTGTCTTGAACTATCTACCCGGTTTGCTCTGATCGTAGTACTTAATTCACTATCGTATTAAAGCACAATAACATTTTCTCTACAATGAGTTGAGTTGTATAATTTTGTCGGTCAAAGTTTCATGTAATTACCATGAATGTGGTGTGTGAAATAAAAATTCAGCAACTCATTTGAATTGAAAAAAAACTTCAATCGAACGAACCCAACAAACTCGATTCAACTGCGAAAACATTACTTCATTCCGATGAATTTATATACATTAAAATTACCTGCTCATATTGATATCGATCACTAGAATATCTATACGAGTACCTATAGGTTAGGTATGGCCTTTTTATTTGGTTTTTCAGAACTTAACGTGTTCGAATTAAAAAAAAATCGATTACTGATTGCATTCCACTTCCGTGTAATTAAATTCTCAGAAAAACAAATTAAAAATTCACAATGATAGTGATTTGGAAAATTTTCCATCACAATTACCAACTAGATATGTATATGGTAAAGGTGAATATAATGCACCACAAAATGTCAATTTATTAATCAAATTAGTATCTAATAACCTTGTCGCACAGTGGCCCATATTGACTTTTTTGGTTGCAAAATCCATAAAGGTAGAACTATAATAGTTGGAAGGCGACGTACGTGGTCGTACGAAACGAATACAAAGATTTCATATGATGTGCCCATAATTGAGGTTTGCTTCGTTTCGTCCAGTTTTCGTTAACTCTTGCTTTCGGAAGTGACCAGCGCTCACCGACCGCTCCATGCGTAAGTAAACTAAAAGAAATTTATGTATGTATGTAACAAAGATTCTCATATTTTCGTACGCTTCACACTACAAAACACATTGGCGTACACTGTTATTTTTTGTATTATTTCGTGTACCTACATTAATGGTCATGTAAAACAGAATAACAAACTTAAGGAGTGCGCCGATAAGAAATGTCTATGTGCGTTGTTTTACATATCCCTTCTCATTTCTTATGACAAAATACCTGCCTACAAACTTGCAGAGAAGCTTTAAGATTTTTAAAGTGAGTATCTTTGATTATGGGTGACTTGTGAATTTGACGTTTTGGAAGGTAACTTTTCGTTCCGTTCTGGCATTTGCTTCCGACAGCTTTCGACTATTATAGTTCTACCTTAACTCATAACTAAGTTAAGATATCGCGACAATTTTGTATGCTTAAAATAAATCAAAGCTGGAACTGGTGATTTTTTAAGAAAATTCTTTTCAGGGTGTTTCTCTCTCCATCCTTTCCTTTGCCGGCCAAAAGGTATCTTCTTATCAACAGTTACTAACTTTTCTTTAAACAAAATCTCTTTAGCACAGCTCTGTGCAAATTGAGTTTATATTAACAAAACTACTGAAGTAAATTTACCGATGAGTTTACGTTGAGAACTTTCGGAGTTTTTTTTTTAAACTGAATTTAAAGTCGAAAAAGTGTTCGCGAAACGTTGTTTAAAAAAATATTTTATTTAAATTTTAACGGCCTTTAGTCCCAGCGGCGATCTCACTTCAACTCATAATATTGACTAGTGAGAGCCTGGACTTAAGGACATTGAAAGCTATTTTGAATCAATAATTCAACAAGTCTAACTAAATAAAACTCTTCTACTTGTCTGATTTATTTTAGTGGAATTTAGCTCACTGATTAGACGAAGGTTTTAGGTTCCATTCTCAGCCTATCCCACCTAAAAAAATAAATGTTGACAAATCCTCCAAGAGTATCTTTTTTCATGAAAAAGCGCTTCTTACCTTATCCATTCAGATTCGGCAGAAAATTATAGGTCCCCTGCTTTCCTGTCAAGAACACGCACACACAGGAATGGTTGAGAATTATAAGTCACTATAAGGCATTGGTTCTACAAGAGCAATCGCACCACCAAATATATTTTAAGTTAAATATCATAAGTAGGTAACTTATTCTTCAGATAAAAAAAAAATGTGTTCCTATTTATTTTTCCAACAATAAGTTATTGGATTGTTTAATTTTCGATTATATCAGACAGAATTTCTGCACCCACATTTTTGTGGGTTTTTATCACTGAAAATTCATCCTTGACTGTTATCTCAAGTTTGATTGTATTTTATTTGAATCAATCAATTATTTTCCCTTATTATCAAACCTATACATCGCACAGAAGTTAAAATAGTCATAAAATTGAATGGAACAGACACTAAAAAAGCAAATAGAGATATAGGGACAGAAAATGCAAAAACGCCGAAATGATAATGATATGGAACAAAGCAGCGACCCCTTTATTTTTTTAAATTTGATTATAGGTATATGTGCATATATTTCTCAGCTTGTATATTTAATTAAGAAAAGAAAAGAATAGGGCTTAAATTTGGCATTCAAATATTTACTTTAAAAAACAAAATATGTAGATTTTAAAGTAATTATGAGTGAATTTGTATGTGGGGTTTACAAAAATATTTTTTAAAAATCAATACATATTCTCATTTAACAAACATTATCCCAAACATAAAATGTGTTTCACTCTAATCAGTTAATTACTTTCTCAGCTTATGTATGACGAACTAAATAAATGTTTCGGCTTTAAAAAATAAAAAAATAATAAAATAAAGTTAAGTTATGATTAGGTATATAAGATTTACAAAAGAAAACACACTTTTGTTGTGTAGGTAAACATCTAGGCTGGCAGTAATTACGTAGTAATTGGGCACAGTACAGAAATCTAAGGTAATATACTGCGCAGGTTGGGGAAGTTGAAAGTGTCAAAAAATAAAAATGGCTGTTGGAGTGCCCACAGGAACTCAACACGCATAATAAGAAACAACATCAAAATATTAAAATAATACAAGTAAAGGGGCACTGGATACACCATTTTTCCATCATAATACCTCGATTTTGACAGATGTGCAGAACTGAACAAAATTAAAACGTTGCTGATATTACCTTTAATATGTGTACTGTGGTAATTGGGTACGTTTAATAACAAAAATCCGGTATACTTGGACGAACATTGATATTTAACACACCTTAACCTTGAGTCCCAGCACTCACACATTTTTAGTTGTTTTGTTGAATAAAAATTATACAACATTATAATACAGCACCTAAATATGTACTTAAAATCTTCCAGAATGTTAATAAAGAATTTCGGATTCCGATACGGAATAACGACCTGTTCCTAAGTCTTGCGCATATAATTGAACCGCATTCTTTTCGCAATATTTGTCTCGCGACGTACCTATTCGAATTTTGCTTTTCGTGACGTTATCACGAAAAAACTTGAATTACATAATCCCGAATAATTAAAATAAAATCTAAAAAAAAAATATTTATTTTTTATATTTTTTATTATGGATATTGGAGTCTGGGGGATGTTCGTTTGCTGTATGTTACAAGCATAAATTCTGTAAGTCGTGTTTATTTTCAAAAGATACATTGCCACATTTATGGAGATTTCCCTATACCACTAAGAAATTATAGTAAGTTTGTTTACATTGTCGCCTGTCTTACGACTAAAAATACCCTAAGCGGTTAATTTAAATCATAAGTGTTTTAGGTTTTTTTTTTAATTTACTTTCGCAATCACAAAATGGATGACTCTGTATCAGTATTAAAGTTTTAATAAAATAACTCGTGTAAGACTTTCCCAAATCGAACGTACATAATTTAAGTACGCAATCACCATAAATTTTTGTTTCCCTACAAAATTCTCTCTAGATTTTAACCAAGACAAAATTTATCCCAAACATTTAAGCCTAGTGGTATGCAGCTGTAGCTAAAAAATCTAATCTTATCGCACGAAATAATTTTTCGGTACCTTAATTCCGAACATTATGTGAATTTTGTGTGAACATGAATTTTGTTGTGTTTAAAAATATAAATCGAAATGGAGGAATATTTGGGAATAAACGATTTATTTTAGAGAAAGAAAAGAATCTATTTTATTTTATTAAATTTAATTGAAATAATTAAAATAAATTCTCAGTTTTCGGTGATATATGTAACTCCACAACGCTCTTACGTCAAAATTTTATCTAGGTAATAGACTGCGTAATAGACTTTACCCATTATTGTTAATTTTTTTCTGAACTACAAATATTATCCTAAACCATTGAATCATTCCACAATAATTGCTTAAAGTCTTTTAAGAATTTTGAAGCACAAGTACCTACAATGATTTCAATTTGAAACATTTTGAGAAATTGACTTACGGCCATGTTCCTGATCGTCGCCTCCTCGTATCCGAGCTGAAATAATTCGAGTTCTTCTGTTCATCAGCTGAGCGATTTTCTTGTTCGTGGTCTGCTTGGCGAATTCGTTGATTTGCTAAATTTAATTTATTTAATTTATCACATAATAAAGCATCACAGTTGTTGTTGGAATTTTCGTTAGTGCACTTATCACTGGTACACTTTTTAACATTTCTACGCAGGCACTCTCTGGTTATTTCACTAAATCCATAATGAAAACTCTCACTACGATTTGAGCTCCATGCTAACTTGTAGTTTAGACGCTCTTCAAGACGACTTCTATGCAATGTAGCCAAATCAATGTCAGATAAACAGGCCATTTTGTGTTTTATAAATAATTTTAAAAATGTTTGAACTTAATGAGCTAAAATACGAAAACAATCGAATTATATTCAATCAACAGTACAAAAAAAAATAAACAATATTATTAAGAAACATTCGATGCAAAGTAAAGTCTGTGAGTAACTAGTTTTCACAGCTGTTGTCTAACAAGTATATATAGCTAGCTAGACCTTAGACAATCATCAGGCGAAGTTCTTCGTTGCCGTCGCGTCGCTCGTCATAGTCGTTGCCACCCTTGACACACTCCACATGTTTCCAGCATCGAAAATAATAGGTAAGTATATTGGTTTGCTGCGGTGAGTATAAAAGTTTGTATTTGTATAAATGAGCACACTTCAGAGTCGAAAGATATACATTTTGCATTTGCGATTATAACCGCAATAGAGTACCTACTTATGTTATCTCTCATCAAATTAATAATAAATGTTTGATCACGCTATTAAGTTCTCTGAGTGTACGGAAGTATTTTAATTTAAAAATCTGATGTTTTTTTTTCGTTTTAATTTACGCGCACTCAAGCGTCTATGAAAACTTTTAAAATGATTAACACAGTGTGAGGGATTATCAACACTGAGAAGGAATTATCAGGGGAGACCGATGCTCATTGATTTTAAAATTATGAATGTAACAATTAAAGGGAAAGGAGAGAAATATAAAGCATTTTACATTCGTGTAGTGCGGCTGAAGAAAGAATCTCTGTACTTGACAGTACTGAAATTAGGTTCAAGGGTAAACTGATGGGAGAATAAAGGGAGATAGTTACGATTGACTGCGGAACACAATGGATACGGAGCTGCATCTTGAATAGCTGTCAAAATGTTCCATGCGCACAAATTCAATTTTACAATTAGGTACAATGCAACCCAACTGCAGTCGGTGCAGACGTTGACCAACTTTAACTTCGTGCAGCACTTTCGACGTTTCAATTTGTATGAAGAAAAAAAGAACTGGAAAAAGATATTGAAGCTTTTTCTGCTTATTTCTTTGTCGAAAATTGTTTTTGATTAAAAAAAAAATATCAGGAATAAAAAAGTAAAAAATAAGCTGCTGTTTTATTTTTATTTTTCTTTAAATTATACGAAAAGCTGTACAGCTGCAAACTACTACAAACTACAAAAATGCCAGCATGCTTATAAAAATTCCATGTTTTGCGCATAATTTTTCGTTTTGGTTGAAAGTTCAAAGTTTGAACTCAATTTAAGAAAGGAAAACAAAAGAGAAAGGTGTAAATTAATTTAAGAAAAAAATAAAAGTTCTTTAAATAAAAAAGGCGACAAAAACATACCCCTCCTTCTATCATCTATCATCTCTCAAAGTTGTTTGTTCTAAGAACTGATCCACTTTTCTAAATCAACTCTTCAAATAAAAAAGGGATCGAATCGACATTTTGACAAGTCAACAATTTTTGTCCATCTATAATAAAAAAGCTAAGAATCGCATCATGTTTTTGAGACTGAACAGTGAACATATTCTTAATTCCACATAGGTATTAGTTAACACATTAATAAAATGATAAATTCAAGAAAGATCAATTAAAGAAATCAAATATTTTGTCTAATAAAATGTGCTTAATTATAACTTCAACCTCATGAATTATTTATTATGATACAATGATATTATATTCGTCTCCGTTTGAGCCAAAATTTCGATTTTTTTTAAATTCTTGCGAAGGAAATAGCCATTATAATTAAAAAATTAAAATTCATACATCCTTCGATTTTTAATATATAAATTTCACAACGGCAAGCTTGTCCCGTGTCGTGCAATATATTATTACTTTTATTTAAATTATTAAGCTTATGTTTCAGACATAATTAAAATTATTGGGGCATATTCAAATAGTCGCTTAGTAAAATATTTTAGTAAACTACATTTTAAGATTTAACTACTCAATGAATACAGCTCCCATTCATAACCAAATTTCTATATGTTTATTTAAATAATAACTTCAAAAATTGACGTGATAAACCACAAGAATTAAAATTACTTTCATAAAATCAATTAACTGTTTACTTAGCAATAGTTTGAAAACGGATACAACCCAAAGTCTAATTTTAACATTGAAAATGTTTATAGGGTCGTTTTGATCAAAGTATGGTGTTACCAAAATGAACAAAGATAGAGAATGAACTCTAGCGTATAGGGGGAGAACGATTGAATTTTTGGTTGGTGTTACCAAAGAAACTACCAAAATGAATAAAATGAAGAAAAAAACACAAGTGATGAATTTCAACCAGCGTACATAAATTTTGATCATCGCCAACGGACTAGATTCAGTGGAGGAATTATTAAATTCGAAAAATGCTCTATTTGAGCCCACTTAGAAGCCTATAACTTTGGTTATAATTATTGGATGTTCAATATTAAGCTAGATAATTAAAGTTTAAATGACAGGCTACAAATCTGCATAAAAATTTTTGCAAAATCGTAAAAAATTTCATACTAGAAACTTGAAAAACTGTGTTTTTAGAACTATATTTCATCACGGCAAAAGAAAAAAAACAAACAAAATATGTATGTATGTAGGTACGTACCTACAAAGAACATATTGATAGAAGGGAGAAGACGGTGGAGTGTGTGCAATAAAAAAAAAATACGTGGCAAACAAAATTGGCTTTGCATCGGGCACAAAAATGATATATGTACATATATTATGTTTATGTAGGTATGTATGTATGCATGTAGGTATGTACATATGTATGCATGTAGGTATGTGCATGAACATTTGTAGTAGGTATTTTACAAATAATAAAATCGTAAAGGTTGGAATTGGTTGGTTTGTTTGGATTAGAACTTCTGTTTTAATAATCGGATGTTTGAGGTTAAGGTCTTAAAATTAAGGTAAAATGTCAGTCTTTTAAATCAATCGATTGTTGAACCTAGAATATGCATAGTTTGGGTAAAAACTTAACTAAGTTCTAAATCAATTTGGTTGTTTAACCTAGAATATGCATAGGCACCTACTTGAACCTTTTACATAAAATTATAACTTAAGTTCTAAGGAACAAATCATCAAGGTTAAGGTCTTGGTTAGCTTCTAACTTCTATTCTAATAATCGGATGTTTGAGTTAAAGTCTCAAAATTAAGGTCAAATATGACAAAAGTTGATGTTTTTCTAAATCAACCTAAAGAACCTAGAATATGCTAGACAACGTTTAGGTAAAAACTTTACTAACTTCTAAATCAATTTGATTGTTTAACCTAACATATGCATAGGTACCTGCTTGAGCCTCTTATATAAAATTATAACTTAAGTTCTAAGGACCAGATGATCAAGGTTAAGGTCTTGGTTAGCTTCTAACTTCTACTCTAATAATCGGATGTTTGGGATTAAAGTCTTAAAATAAGGTAAAATGTGAAAAAGTTGATTTTTTCTAAATCAACCTAAAGAACGTAGAATATATTAGACAACTTTTGGGTAAATTACGCGACTCAATATTGTTAAATTGATTAAAAGATGAGTTCAAAATATTTTAAAATAAAATATTATAGAATAAAAACAATTACCAGTGAGGTGGGGCTTCGCATCAAATTCTTTGTAAATTTTGTCTCGATTTAAAAAAGGTTTGCCTGGACAGTAAATCAAATGTCTTGGCTTTATACAATATACATAGTTCAATGATTTGAAATACTTGTAAATCAATTTGAAAAAAATTCAAAATCTTTTGATTTTCTCATCAACCGTCAAATTGATAAAATAACAAGCCAACTCGCGGGTTGATTCAACAACTACCAACTGAGTCGAGAACTAAGTTGAACCGTATATGATGTATACTTAAATCGATCTGTAATTCAGTTACCTTTCTGCAAAGCTAAGCTAAGCAAAAATGTCAAACACCTAGATATACGTTAAGATAGATGGTATGTAACTTTAATTTCGTGTATAAGTGCTGTACCGGTGCGGATGAAAATGAGTATGATTGTGTAATTGCAAATTAAGCTACAATTAAGACTAAGATCTTATTAAAAAAATTATACAATATTAATTTAACCGCCAACTGGGAAGTGACACTAAATATACAAATTGGTACTTCAGACTGTAGAATGGTTTCTAAGACAGTTTGTGAAGTTATAATGCAACAATAGTATACAAAATACAAATCACAAAGATTAGACATGTTTTTGTTTTATTGACGTAATACAAGTCATTTTCAATGTCCCCATAGTTACTCTATGAGTGAAATCTGTAAATTTTTTTAGCCAAAACTAAAAATTTGAAAAAAAAAGTTCGGTAAAAAGGTCTGCTATTTTGAGAGATTTCAATCAATAATTATCTTGGAGAGAATTGCATTGCATCAGATAGTACCTACGACGCGATGATGACATCATACATTTAAATTTTGTAAAAAAAATTGAGTTGAGCGGATTTCCCCCATACATACATATAATACTGTAAATTCCCGAATTGCGGAAATTCTGGAATTTGCAGCTACATTGGTGAAAGTCCGAAATGTTTTAAAAAATTCATTCCGGAATTTTACCACCATGCATTAAGTAAGCGGGTCACCCAAGGCGCTTTTATCCAAGAAAACTTGACATTCCTGTCTGCCTGTCGACTAAATATATATGCGTAGCGAAGCAGCAGAGTTACGTGGTAGAACGGGGACCCAAATGCCGTTAAAATCCTTGAAAAACGCGAAGCGAGTCATGCAAGGTTATAGGTACTATTTTCGAAGAAAAATATTGACAAAAATCCGGCATGCAATAAGAAAACAAAACATTTTAGAGTATAAGAAAAAATTCGGAAATAATTATAACATTTCGGACTTTTACAGAAACATAAACATATGTATGTAACATTGCTTACATTTTAACAATTCTAAAATAAAATAAAATAATTTAAGAACTTAAAAAGATTTTTTTTAATCTATTATTTAATTAAATAAAATTCTAGAATTTCAACATTTCGGAGTTTAACAGTAACATGTAGGTATGTATATTACAAACTTTTTACAGTCGATTGAATGACACAGCAGAAATCATTTTGAGTTATTAATGACTTTGACAACGTACATTTATTTCATATGTATTATTCATCTAAAAAGTATTGATTTTTATATGCAATTTCATTCTAATTATATATGTACATATGTATGTAGTACATACTAGGTTTATGTGTACATTCAAATTGCTCAGCGCATGTTAGACTAGAAAGGTAATGACGCTGAAGTCAAAGCCGAAAGAAAATATCGCTATGCATAGACTAAGGGCCAATTTATTCACACCGGACTTTGTTGATTTAACTAAAACTACGTTTAAGGTAATTATATCATAAAGTTTTCTATTTATTCAATTTCCATTAATTAAATGGCTCAGTTTTTATTGGCACCAAATGGGATTAAATGGGTTAAGCAAAAAAAAAACTACCATCAGATTTTTCAAAATTTAACAACTTTTAGGGTAAGATGGCCAAAAAAACAAAATAGCATGGAAATTATTTTCAAATATGAGCCAAAAAAAATTATTCAGTGAAATTAGAAGATGTTTCTATCACTGAAAATCTTTCTCTTTCACTTCACTTTACTTTTAATTTTAAATTGCTGTACAAATAAATCGTTATTCTTAAAATCCCACTTAATATTTTGTACTTTGTTTTGGTTTTTGTCCTTGAAGCCTGGGCAAATAAGGTTAAAGCATATTTTTCATAAAACAGGGGATTGTGGGCTACGGGGACTCTGCGAAGCGGACAAGTATAGGATCTATTAGATATAAATATAACACAATTTTGAATTTGGAGTTTTTTACATTGCACATAACATTTTTAAATTAATTTATATTTGCCTTTCTTAATTCTTTACGAAACTTCGATTAATCAACCGTGTGCGAAGCTGGAGAGGGTCACCTTGTATACAAAAAAAAAAAAAAAAACAAACAAACAAACAGAAATATCCTTCACGTTAACAGTTTTGAAAATTAAATATTTTAATTTTTATTAAAGTTATTCTTAAATGCGCCGCTAAAGCCATTTCAAAATATTTGTTCGTTTTTTTTCTATACCAAATAATAAGTCGTTTGTCGTTTTTCATGCGCACCACCATTTTATGTACTAAAATGTACCGCTTAGAATCTGTTTTTTTTTTTTTTCTAAATCAATCCATTCAAGATTAACCATCGTGTTATTCTCAACAAACAAAGCAAACGATTAAAAATTAATACGACTTATGAGACATTAATTCTGATGATGTTAATTTGTTTAAAGTTTTCAACTGCATCGCTCATAGCTATAAAACCAGCAGCAGTTGCCAAGACACTTTTTCATAATCAAACTAAGCCTGATTCTCAAATCAATGACAAATAATATAGATGATATTTATTCAAAAAAGCATAAAATAAGTTTCAAATTATTCGAGTCACAGTTGGTATCCCTTTTTTTTGTTAATTAATTTAAATAAAAAACATTGCCACAAAATTTAAGTCGATATTGTACGATACTAAAGGATACTCAGCTTAAAGGCCGACTTGGCAAATTATAAAGCGTTTTTGTTTGTTCGTCCGGAGGCGTCCAGAAGAATTCCAAATGCTCTTGCACAATATTAAAATTTACTGTTTTGGAACATAATTGTACTATGTTAGTATCTACACATGCAATCTATATCTCCATTTTCTTCAAAAATAGAATAATAATCTTTCAAATTAGTATTCGTCATATTTACAAATAAAGAAAAATGAAAACCATTTGAATTGACGACTCACAAATACAAAATTGGAATCCCCACGGTACGAAATGAAATAAATTCTTTTGCGCGAAGGCATAGAACAGGTATAGTACGATTATCGAAATTCTTAACGAGGCAAATTTAGTACGCCGCCGCGCCGCTTGCAAAGGACAAAACCTTCGTCCGTCGGTGCGGTAAACGGATTAAAAATCGCGTTATACGCAGGAACTATCACCGGAAAGTTACCTCCAACACGTTGTATAACTTCGTTAAAAATAAATTGCTATAGATAAGTTTTAACTTAGTTGCAATTGGGAGGGGGGGTGGTTTTAGTGAAGTAAGAGCCTCGTCACCGCCGCGCCGATTATAAATTTCAGAATAGCCATAGTTGATGAAGATGAGGGAGATCATGGAAGATAAAATGGTGCTTAAATCCTCCAATGATGGTGGGTTTTGATACTCTTTTTAATAAATGCATGAATTCTATTGATCATTAAATTTTGCTTAAAAGTACAATTTTTTAAAATTCTGTTGAGCAATGCCAAAAGCTGTGAGTGACTCTTACATTACATACTCTTTTATACGAATAATCAAATTTTTGTTATCAGGAATAGGATAGAACCGAGTAATACATACACTCGGAAATACTTTATTACGTCATCCGAAATAAATTTCTTTAAAAAGAGTTTTAAAAAACTTTACTCCGAAAATATTGTACAAAATATTTTTTTAACAAAACCGAGATAAATGTATTATATTTTACGTACCATATACATAAATACATAGTATACATATGTAATGTATACCTATGTATTTACATTGTACAATGTACATGCATATACGCCGCCGTTTTAAATTGAATGACGAAGGCAAACACCCTAGGTGTTTGAACTTTGTTGAATGCAGAGTTGTGCATATTATAGTTTCAATTAAGAAGTTATTAAACCTGTTCGGATCGGAGAAACCAATATTTATTGAAACCATTTTAACAAGTTTATTTTTGTTTTTAATATTTAAATTTCCTATCAAATTTTATTTTCATACACACTTGAAATTCCAAGAAATCGAACTTGCTTCAAAAAAAATTTCAAAGTAGACTAGCTACATGAAACTTTTTCTTTTCTCTCAAAGAGTAGGAATATTTACAAAACATTAAATATAACTTAGAAACCAATGCTCATAGCAATAATTTGTCGATTTTCTTGAACTCTAAAGCTACGCAAAAACAATTAATTAATATGAAAATCTATTTGGCAACTAGCTGCAGAAAATCAGTCGAAAATTAGCCGTTATCATTATTCAATATAGACACGCTGTATACTAAAATATCTATTACATACATAAGGATGGTCGTTATTTAAGGGATGGGTCAAATCAGCTCAGGTTTTCAATAAAGCAATATTAAATTGAATACAGGGTGATTCCCGAAGAATCTCACAAAAAGCTAGGGTATGCTAGGTTGAAACCGGACAAGAAAAAATTTTATGGGAGGGGGATAGCATTTCCTTCTCTTTAGACGGGAGGGGCAGTTTTCTATGAAATTACTTAAATTGGGTAAAAATATATTCTATTCTACGGGAATCACCCTGAATTCAATTTAATATAGCTTTATAAATTATAACCACTTAAAAATATGAAAAAAACTAGGGTATTATTTTTTCTTCATTTCAAACTGATTAAGACCCACCTAAGATGAACTTTTGTTTAAAGAACACCCTAATGTACATACATATTATGTTAAATAATATACATACGTATAATTTCTCTTTTCGTGTGCCATTAAAATTTCTTTCTGAGATAATCCAAACCAAGTTTCAAATTTCAGAAATGACAACAAGCTATTTTATCCTTCCCATGTCCTCGAGTGACATTTGCTAAAAGAAAGTTTTTAGTAGGAATAGAAGTCAGGGTATATTGTTATCAACTAGTCGCTGGTGCCGAATAATGGTTCATAAAATTACATAGAACAAGTAAATCGTATTTATGAAATTTCGATCATAAGATTGGTTACCGCCTTACCGGTCATTTCCTACAAAACAATTTTTTTTTTAGATTCAGGTAATTTTCAATCTTATATGAATCAAATAGTAAAAAGTAAAATAGGCGAATCGAATAAATTTTTAAATTTGCTAAAGTCTCACATTGGGCTGAACTCTGAGTGGTGATAATTACGTACGTCAACTACGTATTGATATTAAAAAAAAAAAAACATTTTATGTCATATGTACATATGTATGTATAGCACGAAACAATTGCTTTTTTAACGCCTTAAAGTAATTATCCATTCTAAAGCCTCCAACACAAAACGCCAGATTTTTTTTTTTTTTATTTTTAGCTCAACTTTGATCTGTTACGAACGAGTACTACCTTCCACACAGAAATATAATATTTATCAACAAAGCAACAACATTTTTTATTCAAAGCAATTTTATCATCGTTAATATTTTGAAACTTTTAAATAAACCGGTATTCCATATGCAGCACACATAAAAAACTAAGCAACGTAACAACTATAGTGAGTAGACCAGTGTGTACAGCACACACATCGTAATTTCTGAAAGTTGTGGCTCGACATAGTCCGAGTACATTGGTCGAGTTTTCATTTAACATTTAGCGTAATTAGTTAGAAAAATTTCAACATTTTAACAAAAGAAAAAAAAAAAAAAACTTAACTGAAACACAAATGAAAGCCGATGTTGCAATGAAAGGGAAAAAGTTGAATCAGTGTTGACGTTGAAGACAGCCTATAGAGCATGGCTAGTGGCTAGCAAGGGCAACCGATATAATTGTGTCAACTTTTCATTCGCAGACAAAGTACACTAAATGACTCATGTACAAAGACAAAACAAAACGCATATTCCATACAACTTGCTACGGTTTCAATATTAAATGTAATGTATAAATCTGAAGTTCGACAAATTCACACAGAGTGAAAGTTCTAGGCCTATAAGAAGCATGTCAAAATGTGGATTAAGTTCCTTATTTTAGTCATTGCCACATTGGAATGAAATTATATAATTTTGTTACTTTTGCTACTTCACTGAATTCGCGACTTGGTCGATTTGATATTGGTCACGGTGAATAGCACCGGGCCAAATGATTACAAATGGACGCGCCGCGTCGTTCGTCATCGGCAGCGATTCGAAGAGGTAATATTGTTTATCACAGAAACACGTTCGACGGCGAATAGTGACGATTTCAAACTAAATCGTGCTGCAAAACATTTGGTCTGAATGAACAAGTTGGACTTTTTAATATCGCATTTGTACTCGTAGGAAATACACTCTGTTTCAAAGAAATAAGTACACTATTTGTTTTCGAAATTGATACCATAATGTGCAAACTATTAATATTAGTGTTTTATTGAATGAAAGATCGAATTATAAAAAATTAACTAAAAGTAATTGAATAAAAAAGTTTTAGTTAAAATTATAATTTTAAATTGATTTTTTTAAGTAAAAGGCGGTATTACAAAAAATTAGTCGCCAAAAAAATTGTTTTGGTATTTAACATGTACATAATAGATAATGTGAATGAATAATAATAATAAAAATATATTTATATGCATATGTATGTATATATAAAATATAAATATAAAATATAAATGAGTGAAAATAGAAACAAATTATAAGAAACTCGTTAAAATTTAAATTTCTAAAACAACGTCTTAAAAGTCAGATTTCTTGAAAAATATCAATTTTTTGAAAAAAAAAATTAAGTAAATTAAAATTTTTCCCCGAATTGCACACCTGCATATGGTTAAAACCAATTCTAAGATAAATAACTTCGCCGCTAGGTAATTGCCTAAAAATCTTAAGTTTCAAGTTTGAAGAAAATACCTTCAGTGGTTGGGATTGTAGGTCGAAGTACAGAAACAGAAGGGCAAGTTATGTCGATATTGATACTGGAATACCAGAAAATCGTGCGATTTACCTGCTAACTACTGCACAAGAACATCGTATAAAACGAAAAAAAAAAACCAAAGAACTTATATGAATTGTGGCAAGAAATACACAATGCTTGATATGCAATAATTCCAAAGCAACAATTTGAGTCTTTAGTGGAAAGTTTACAAAATCTCTACTATTATAAAGAATGAAGGATTTAAATGGCATATCTACATCAAGTTTTTAACCCAAAACATACTTCTAAATGTGCTAAATTTATGTCCAGACCAAAAATTGATTTTTCACAAAATTTAATTAATTTCTCATACAGGTATTTATGTACATAAGATATTATTTTGTTCGGTGAAAACAAACTACTATACATAATTAATATAAATAAAATAAACATGCGATATGTTATATGAAAACAACTAAAAAAACAGGATCAGGAGTCCAAAAATAAAGATATTAGACAACTTGCAAGGTTTCAAGGATTCGGTAAAATGAAGACCAGTCTTAGTCTTTCAGGACACACTAATTTATTGCCAAGTGTGATTAATTTATTAGAAATAAATTTAAATTTTTGGCCACTCCTTACCTTAAAAATGTATAAGGCTTGTTTTTCCTCAAATCTATATACATATATAGTCTAAGAAAACAGTTTAAAATTATGAAAAACAAAAGCTTAAATTGAAACTTGAACGCGTTACCTATTAAATTTATTGAATTTCGATCGAGGCTATAGAAAGACTTTATTGTATTGTTGCTAAAATAGATAATAATATATCATGTTGCTATTTATTTTGCTTCAACTTCAATATAGAATACATTCAATATTCAAACTCAGCTCTTGTTTTCATATTATTGAACTTTTTTCTAAGACTATATAGATTACAAAAAACACGCTCACACGCCTAGCTTATTATGTTCTCTGATGTGCCATAAAATCGATATTTAGATCAATTAAAAGAATATATAAACATGGATTTAATATGTATGTTTTGAATGTATGTACATATTTAGTTGAAGCTTAGTGTTAATAAGTCATTCATTTCCATTGCAAAATTTGATTGAATTTGTGTTGTGTTGCTTGAGCTATTATTTGATGACTTTTGTATTTTTTGTTATTTTTATAATCAAGGGTTGCATTTTTACTGTGATTACAAATTGAGAAAATAATTCTTGCCAACCGTATTGTACATAGTGGTGTGATTTTATGTATTTCAATTATACGATCTTTTTTCGGCGAAGCCGTTTATTTTTTTTGGATAAAATGTAGCCTAGATGACTCCTTGCATAGTACTTTACCTTTATGTAAAGTTGCGTCAAACCCGGTTAAAGGATTTCGAATATTGGGACAAATAAACAAAAAAACAATTTAAATTGCTGTTTAGGATTATTAATGGTGTGTAAATTACCATAGCTATGTTTT
Organism: Epistrophe eligans; assembly: GCA_951394125.1. Lineage (NCBI taxonomy): Eukaryota > Metazoa > Arthropoda > Insecta > Diptera > Syrphidae > Epistrophe > Epistrophe eligans. The sequence goes on from OX596030.1 coordinate 49,526,886, forward strand.
TTGGAAAAAGTTAACACCTAGCCAACTCAGAAAATTTTTGCACGCAGTCAATTACTATAAAATACTTTCTCACAGTGCCAACTATGTACTTTCGCATAGTCAAAACAAATAAAAATCGTAAATAAAATAATCATTCGGAATCAAATGTGTGCGAGCAGATCAATGATTTTTTTTTCTAAAAATGTAAGTAAATATTTATAACAAATTAATATATTTATTGCTATTTAACTAACTTATTCATCATTGTATGTGTTTTGAATAGGGAAACATCAAAATTGTCGAATACGAAGGCATTAATCAGCTAAACTTGAATTAAAAGGAAAGATATTTAATCTTCTCCAAGAAATGAACGGCTCATTATAAACTAAAAGTGAAATAATGGAATGTAATTAGTGCTGTGTTCATTTAAAGAGGCTGAATTAAAATTTGCGTTTATTTTGTTCATTATTATTTTGTGTCTTGTTTTGATTTTCTTTTATCTTCTTCGGACATATTGAAGGTAATAAGCTTTGAACAAATTAGCTACTTTTTCTACTACGCATAAGACACCGTTCATTGTTTTGGACAATTTTTTGTGCGAGCCACGCATTCCTGTTTTCACCATTCTGATGTTAGTAATCTCCTCCTGCCCAGAATTTTAAAGTTGCTGAGAGCTTGATGATATTCGGTAGTCTGCACACAACTTTGCCTTTGACGAATGCTCAGTGCGCTTGAAATGCTATCTAACAAATAGGTAAAGGCTTCTTCTGAAAGCTTGTAATATTTTACAAAAATGAAACGGAAATAGGTACTTTATTTATAACTTTTTTAATAATTATTTTAACAAAACTTTCTCTCCTGCGTTGAATTTGCTCTTCTCCTTGATCATTTTCTTTGGAATAAAACCACACAGCCAATGTTTCAAAAACTTTCTTCAAATTGAGTAGGCAATTTTTTTTCAATTTATCTGACTACCTAACCTACAAACAATACTCGTTCAAAAAAGGAAAATTTTAAGAAAAAAAGTTGCCATAAATTACATTCGATTCGATAATACAAAGAATCAACTGAAAGTAGAATCGGAAATAGTTTTTGAATAGAATTTAAAGTAGAATTGAATTACATAGTTGGCCCCAAGGGTAAGCTGGACGTATTATCGTAGCACAAGTTTTAGGCGAAATATTACTGCTGTGAGTGTTAGTCTGGCTAACAACCCGGAATTATCGCCCAGCGCATCTGGAATTGTATAACCCTTGATATTTGATTACATTTTTTGAACCTATGTACATTAACTTGGTTCTCATTTCCCAATTTTAATGTGAGCACCTTTAAATAGGTTACAATCAATGCAGACAAAAATAGTTTTAGATTATTATAGTTATAGCTATCATTGTAAACTTGCACATAAAATCACTTTTTTATGCAGGAGGTTCCACTGGATTGATATTTTTATTGAAATAATAATTTAAGCCATCCGATTTATTTTGGCATCAAAATAATTAGGTACTGATTTAAAATAACATTTCATGATACCTACCCATAATTTGGACCATAGGTGTGCATTATGCACGATTTATGAATAGTACAAAACGTAAAGAACGTTTTTTTTTGTTATAGATAGTATAGTATGGTATATTATAGTATAGTATAGTATAGTAGAACAAAAGCTTCATTAATTTTTTTAAATGAACGGGATGTGTCCGGATAAGGAGAACGTCTATCAGCTTTAAGTTTCTCTCGATCCAAGTTCTAATGTACCTGAATGAAAGCTACGGCAATGGCTAGAATGGTTTTTTTTTTTAAATTTTTGAGGACTCTAAAGTCCTTTTTTTGAGCAAAATTTAAATCCGTTGGGCAATTTAAAACGTAGTCACAAATGATATTATTCGAACAAAAAAAACATTTGCTTCTACCCTAATGTTCTCGGACCTTATATCTATTTGGAGCGGTGACAACGTCGATGGTCTTTTTTCTTGGGGCCATTATGTCATCCAACCTATCACGGCTGGGTATACATTATACAAGTCTTTAAGATTATTTTACATGTTTTTGCTTCAACTGTTATCATAATGGATTACAAAAACCTTTTTAATACCTGCAAATTGCTTAAGCTTTATAGGAAAATACAATGTGATTTGTCAAAAATTTCGCAATAAATAAGTTTTCAAAATCTTACCACCATTCTCTCATAGCTTCAACATCAGCTGAGTCAGCACTCTTGGCCACATTTGCATTCCCGTTCAATGTTAAATTTTGTTGTGACATTTTATGTTTTGGTGTTGACAATTAAATTTTTCGCAGTAAAGGTTTTATTAAAACACTAATCACTTTCCAACAATATTGGCAATAGTTTTGTCTTTCTTATCGAATACAAAAATCCAAATCAAAGGGTAGCTGACAGAAAATATAGCAATTTATATATGAATAAAGACAGTTGCTGACAAATAACAAGTTTTTTTATAAGAAATATAACGAAGTATGTAGCTTTATATTGGCTTAAACGCCATAACGATTGAAATTATAAAAAAAAAGAAAATTCTATCGCTTCTTCACGCTTTAGCATACAACATGAAAACGCTATTCGGTTGGAATTTGGAGCAAAAGAAATCACAAATAGGTCACAAACTCACTAGTTCTCCATCTATCCCGTCGCTCACAAGATTTTTCTAATTGGAACTCATGTCCGAAGTGTAGCAATTAGTTTCCAATTTGGTGGAGGGCAACGTTTTTATTTGCAAATATAAATGGAAATAAAAACAACAAACTTTTGCCGAGCATGCTTCTCAACAAAAATATAAAAAAAACTTTCACGCTCTTCAGTCAGCAGATAATCTGTCATCTGTAACTTTCGCTTTGTTTAGTACACACGATGGTAATTACGCACAGCTGATGTCGGTAAGGAGGTCCTCAAATCAGTTAGTATGTTGATTAAACAGGTGGCTCTGTTAAACGTTGAGTGCGGCGACCATTATCAGCCACCATGGTTTCAGTACTTTTTAGTCGTATTATTCATTTATATTAGAATCTGCTACACAAATGAATAATTATGGATTGCACAAGGTTTTAGTGCGTTTTGTTTAATGTCGGTTTCCATTGGTTTCACTCGGGGATTTACCCATTCTAAAATTCAATGAAACAGTAGGCGTGTTTTTTTTGTAAGCTTTTTGGAATTAACTGCACACAAAAAATGACCACAAAGATTAGCAAAAGCATCCATTCATCCATTGTATATATATTTCTATAGTACTCTCATGAAGAGGAACGAACGACGCGCCGCCTAGGTGAGCGAATGTAGAAGCTTGTGAAATTTCAAAGACTGCTTTTAAACGCTGCAAATATGCTGCAATTACCCCTGCAATTTTTAAGCATGTAAGCGGGGGACGTATGCGGTGTCCGGGGTATACAAAGTTGCAGAGGTTGAAATAATTGCAGAGTTATCGCTCTTTTTTCTTTGTGCTTCTTCTTATTGTTTGAGACATTAGCGGAGTAAAGAGTGAGGAGATATATTTCCTTCTCATTTAACAAAAAATGCAGCTATTAAAATTTGCAGCGTTTAAATGGATGCTACAATCGGAAAGAAACTCAAAAGAGAATTGCGTATAGAAATTGCAGTCGTCTAAAAGCAGTCAAAGTGGAGAGATATATATTGTGTAAATATGTTCGAAATAAATATATATGAATACATTTATTGGATAATTTGCACAGAATGCATTCATTTTTTAACGAAGATACGTCAATTTATTTTTGGTAGTAGGTACCGTTTACTAAAAATTAAAAAAAGTAAAATTTGGTTTGCAGAATTTGGAAATAAATTGAAATAGCCGTAAAAATTATTTTTCGACAAAAAAACAATTTATTTTCTTCGAAAAAAACATTTTTGGGTTTTCAAATTTCGTAAAAATTTTAAAAATATGAAAATTTGGATTGCAAAATTTTAAAATTCAATTGAAATACCCGTGAAAACTATACCAATTTCAAGAAAATTAAATTATTTTTTTCGATAAAAACGTAAGACATACATATTTGAAAAAAAATATTAATCCAGACATTTTTTTCATTTGTGTTTATCGTAGAGGGATTTGAGTTCTTCTAAGTTATTTGTCTTTTTCTTTGAATTTGTTGTATGCGGACCGTTTACGAGTGAAAATTACTTGTTGCGTTTTAATTGGAAATTTTAATTTCTTATTTTGAGACCCATAAAAAGAAAAATAGGTATTGGATGGTGTTGTTGTAATCCTATAGGAAAAAACAGCTGATGAACAAACCAGCTGTTTTCCAAAATAAATCTGAAAATATGGACTGCTAGTCTAATGTCAGTTTTATACAATAATTGTCAAAAAAATATCGCCAAAATTAGAGACCGCGATGCTAGCTCTCCACACGCCACCAAATTGAACCAATAAACCAAACCAGAAATTCTTAAATTTAATGCATAGAAATGTTCGACATCTATGATACTTTGCCTCTTATATTTTGTTCAGTATTTATTCAGTGACAATGATGCCAGATGAAATTTTTAAAATCCCGCTTGAATCGAAAAAAAAAAATCCTACCATTTTTGTACTGGAAGAAAAAAAAAAAACACCATATATTTTGTGCCATTAATATTAGGTACCAAGATAAAATATTATGAAAAAAAGCTTGTATGAAAAATGCGAAAAGTGAATGAACACCTACGAACCCATGAGTTTTAATGTTTTAATCGTAGTTGCAGCAAGAAATTAACATATGATTACAACGAATTTTTAGCGTTTGGTAACAAAATTAAATAGATCAAATACATTTTTGCAACTAAATAGACGCGAGACGACAATCTTACAAAAAATTGTCAGGTATCTTACAATCGTCTGAACACACAACTTTATCATTGTCAGACGCTTAGGACATTGTCAGACTCATTGGTCATTGTCACATGTTTTCATTGAAAACATCTTACAATTGCTGACAATTTCTTCATTGTTCGAAATGTCAATGAGAGATAAGAGATAAAAAAAACATTTGTGTTGGAAATTTTTAGTTTTTGCACAACTGAATAAATAAACTCAAAAAGAAAATATCTATATTGTTTTATAAATATTTTCTTTTTGAGTTTATTTATTCAGTTCACTTCAATTACATTTTATATCAATTCCTTGTGTTGTGTAGTTTTATTCGGAATAAATTAAGTGGTCATGCTCGGCCGCCATTTGTCTTTTATTAATTCATTTTAGCATGTTGTTGATTTTTTGTCGCATTTCTGAATAAAAATAGATAAAAAATCTAACGGAGGAGGCATCAATGGTCGAAAATATTACATATTATATTAAAAGGAGAGAAGAAAAAGATTCTTTATTTAATGCAGAGGAAATCGATAAGAATGCTGCATAACATCCGCCAAGTAATGATGCCTCCCCTCAAAAGATGTAAACAATCAAAAAATCAATCAAACTGCCAACCGTTTGAACAGAAAATTTTCAAGCTGACAATTTTTTCAGATATATTATTGTCCGAAAATTGTCAGACAATAGCTGAAAATCAAATTGTCAGACTTTTGGATGAAATCTACCAACCGTGTGAACGGACAATTTTTCATTGTAAGAAATATGTCAATTGTCAGCTAATTGTCAGCTATTGTTAGACCATTGACAGTTCTGACAATATTGTAAGATCTGACAATCGTCTGTACTTAGCTTTATTCCCACCAATCTGATTTTTCCCACCATTTTGGTTGCAAAAACCACCAATCTGGGAACTCTGTCTCTGTACAAATGTCAGAATTGAAGTTTTATATTTTATCGCTAGTTGCAGTGTTGAGGACTAGTGTCGCCAAGGCAAAAATGACTGAGAATAAAATGGAACCAGCTTGAGGTTGGCAACTAGCAGTCCATATATTATACGTCCATGTCTGAAAGGTATCCTAAAATTTTTTGATTTTTGATTTTATAAAATACAAAATAGGTACTTTTTTAAAATTATTTAATTTTTTTTTGTTGTTTGTCTTGTCAGCTGTTTTGACTTTTGACAGCAAACCTATCCAATCCGGTTTTGGTCGTTCGAAAACATATCCGATCTTAGAGATACCCTATCGGCCTATCATTCGATAGCATCTAGCTAAAAGAATATTTAGTTTTGACCCTTCCTTCTACACAAAATGACTTAAGATTTCAACGATCAATGGTACGGTAGATTGAAATAATAAAATTAATTTTATGGTTGGGCCAAAATGAAATTTTTTGACAAGTACTAATAATTTTGTTATCAGCTCTATATTAGCATCAAAATATAATCACTGATTTCGCATGTTAAATGTCTCAAAACTTAAAATTAAAATTTCCAATTATGGTCTTCAATTAAAGCTATAACGGGCGTCTAAGCCGACAATCATATAAAGCTGTCATTGAAAATTTGAAATATTTAGTAGTAATTTTGTTTCTCTGGTATAATAGGACAACAGAACAGCTAGCACCACATAAAAGACAAGGTTGATGTAGGTACCTTAAATTTAGCATCTAGCTTTAAGTATTTAGTTATTCTAAGTAGTATGAATAGGTGACTTCTGGGCCAAAATGCACGCAACATGTTGCAAGTTCCATGCATAATGCACGCAACATGTATCAGATGTTCTATATATTTTTTGTATCAGCAACATATGTTGGTTGTGAAACTGAGCAACATGTGTGAGATATACATTTTTGTTTCAGAATTATAGGCATTCAATGAATTTCGTGGCAACATGTTGGTATAATGTGCAGGTTGTGAAACGCATTGCAACATTTTGGAATCATTATAATGGTTGTGAAACTCATAGCAACATTTTGGCATCATGTGATGGCTGTGAAACTCGGTGGCATTGCATCATTTTGATGCTGGCTGTGAAACTCAGCGGCATTTGCAACATGCACCAAAAAGTGCCATAGCATTGCAGTGTTTTGGTGCTTGCAACATTTTGGTGCTGGCTGTGAAACTCAGATGCATTTGCAACATGCACGAAAAAGTGCCATACGATGGTTGTGAAACTCAGTGGCATTGCAACATTTTTGTACTGGCTGTGAAACTCAGCTGCATTTGCAACATGTATCAAAAAGTGGTATATGACGGCTGTAAAACTCAGTGGTATTGCACCGTTTTGATGCTTGCAACATTTTGGTACTGGCTGTGAAATTCAGTCGCATTGCAACATTTCTCATAGCTGCAGTTCCAACGTGTGGCAAAAACTGCAACATGTATCGGATGTAATATATATTTTTTGTTTCAGGATTCGAATTTTTTTTCAGCATTGCAACGTTATGGCACTGGCTGTGAAACTCAGCTGCATTTTCAACATGTACCAAAAAAGTGCAAAATGTATCAGATGTAATATTTATATTTTTTGTTTCAGCAAACATTATGCTGGTTGTGAAACTCAGTTGGATTTTTAAGAAATATATGGGTGTTGAGAAGAGATAGCTATATGGATTGTTTGTCTCACCTTTACACACAGGCTATGAAACTCAGTTGGATTTTTTACCTACATTTTTTCATCATCAATTTCATAAGAACCAACAGGAAGCTTCAAAACATTATTACCATAGTGAAACAAGTTGTTAATAACGTCAACATTAGGTATAGAATTATATGTTTGAAAATCAATTAATCCGCAAACATAATCTGAATTCAATATGATTGGCGGAAAGTAATCAGCTGTTAAACTAGAACTGTTTCCGCTCAATGTAAGTGTTAACGACATTGTAGTAAGTCAGTAAATAAAATGAAACGAAATCGATATTGTTTATTTATTTATTTTATTTTCAATAAGAAACTTTAAACATAAATGACCACATATGAAGGTATCAAAATTTTGTTGATTTTTATAATTATATGTTATATTATTACCTAAATATTGAACAACTTCCTTGGGTGGTCTTAGATTACCAAAACTATCAAAATAACGAACAAAATTTTTATTTTTTGTATATGCTACCCAATGTGTACCCATACCACTGTCTATATCTAAATTTATCACACCACATTCTCTATCAAGTGGTTTTATTGGTAGTGTATTTCTCATATAAACAGCACGAAAATATGGTATGTTTTTTTTTCCAAATTTATATACATCTATATTGTAAGAGGTCGATCAGGTAGCAAGCTGATTAGTTTTTTGAATTCTTATTTTTTAAAAAAAGTCCTAAACCATTCTTGTATGGTTGAAGATAAAGTCCTTTTCCACTTTTAACTTTAATGGTTTCCATTGCTCTGTTGTGTCGTTTATTTTCTTCCAACTGTAGTCTAGCATTCTTTGCATCATTTATTGTTTTTGAAATACCAGCAACGCCTCCAGAGAGAGTTCCAACTGCTGAGAGAGCTGCTAAAATGGGAAGCAATGGTAAAACTCCGCCACGTTTTGGTAATGGAATAACACGTGGAGTGGAAATTCTTGCTTTTTTCTTATTCTTCATAATATGTTTGGCTGCATGCAAAGCAGTTTTGGCTAATTTATTTGTATCATCATGGTTAAGACCTCTGATTGCATTTTTAGCCACTGCTCTAGCTTTTCTAAACAGATTAACATTCTTGCATTTCTTTATAAATATATTATTTTTGCTATTTTGAGCATTTTTACTATTTGTACAACCCATTCCAAATTTCGTTTTAGCTTTCATAATATTTGTGACCAGCAGGCTATTTAATTTTTCTGAAGGTGATGAATCGCTAGACTTTACTCTTTTCCAAGCTTTTTCTGTTAAAATTTCATCTGCAATATGTCGTTTGGACAAATCTTTATTGTTTGAATATGCAATATCATGTTCACGACAAGCTTCATCTAATGGATTAATCCCACGATCTCCTCTCGCAAGTCTTTTGTCGAGTTTTGTTCCAGGACCACAGTAATTATATGAAGGTAGGTGCAGTTCAAATGGTAGTTTGTTGATTAAAGAATTGACTAAACCGTTCCCATGAATGGACTTTTTAACACTGATTGGGTGTTGCGAGAACTGCAGCATTTTATAAAAGACCTGTTCACTAAGGTTTGTAAAATGAATATGATGCAACATATATAAAACCTCATGTTTTATACAAAGTATTATCAGTAAAATGAAGTTTATTAAACAAGACGAACCTCTTAAAATTGAAAATTTTGATTCGAAAATAGTCGAAAAAAAGAAACATGGTATATTCTTTCCAAATAGTATACGAGGTATTATTGTAGGCCCATCAAATTGTGGTAAAACAAATGTGATGTTAAGCATTCTAATTCATACAAATGGGTTAAAATTTGCAAATGTTTATATATACTCAAAATCTTTACAGCAACCAAAGTATAAATATCTCAAAAAGTTGATCAAATCAGTAAATGGAATGGAATATAATGAATTCACAAATAATTGCGAAATAATACCACCATCTGAAGCTAAACCAAATTCCGTTTTTATATTTGATGATGTAGCATGTGGTAAACAAAATAATATTCGTGACTATTTTTGTATGGGGCGGCATAGTGGTGTAGACAGTTTCTATTTATGTCAATCATATACTCATATACCAAAACTATATAATTATGTTTAAGCAAGATGAACTCAATATAAAACATATTTACAATGATCATATTAATTCAGATATGTCGTTCAAACAATTCAAAGATCTTTGCTATAAATGTTGGAGTACAAAATACGGATTCATAGTAATTGATAAAGATAGAAGTGCCGTTATAAAAAATCATTTAATGAGATTGCAATTGTATAAGAGTATCACTTATTGATCTATTATTGAAATGAAAACAACTAAACCCTAAGAGGATCTCAAATCAAGTTATCATTCTGAATTACCGATTTCAAAACTTAGAAGCAAGTACAACAGCAACCGGTGTGGTTTTAAACAGAACAGGTCGGTTTAAAAATAACAGACCGGTTTTTAAAAGAACAGTACCGATTTCAAAACTTAGAAGCAAGAACAACAGCAACCGGTGTGGTTTTAAATAGAACAGGTCGGTTTAAAAATAACAGACCGGTTTTTTTAAAGAACAGTACGGTTTAAACAGTGCGGTTTTAAATAGGCCGGTTTTAAAACATCCTGATTGCAATAATTCCTCAAGATGGATTTCAATGAAAAGTTACTTAAAAATTTAATCACAGCTAAGAAATCGTTAAAAAGAAAATATGACCTTCTTAAATCTGAAAAATTAACGAGGGAGACGGAGTTTGAAGATACATTCAAACCGATAGTAAAACCTTTAAAAGAAATAGCAAAAGATATTAAAAAAACTAAAGAAACAAGTCTCCCAGATTCACCAGTAAAACAATCGAATAAAAAAAGTTATGAGGAAGATGATGATGAAATTAAAACTTTAGATGATAGCGAGTTATTGTTTAAAACTAGTTCCTAGTTCCTAGGTCCACTAACATATCACAAAGCACACCAGTAGTATGAATAGGTGACTTCTGGGCCAAAATGCACGCAACATGTTGCAAGTTCCATGCATAATGCACGCAACATGTATCAGATGTTCTATATATTTTTTGTATCAGCAACATATGTTGGTTGTGAAACTGAGCAACATGTGTGAGATATACATTTTTGTTTCAGAATTATAGGCATTCAATGAATTTCGTGGCAACATGTTGGTATAATGTGCAGGTTGTGAAACGCATTGCAACATTTTGGAATCATTATAATGGTTGTGAAACTCATAGCAACATTTTGGCATCATGTGATGGCTGTGAAACTCGGTGGCATTGCATCATTTTGATGCTGGCTGTGAAACTCAGCGGCATTTGCAACATGCACCAAAAAGTGCCATAGCATTGCAGTGTTTTGGTGCTTGCAACATTTTGGTGCTGGCTGTGAAACTCAGATGCATTTGCAACATGCACGAAAAAGTGTCATACGATGGTTGTGAAACTCAGTGGCATTGCAACATTTTTGTACTGGCTGTGAAACTCAGCTGCATTTGCAACATGTATCAAAAAGTGGTATATGATGGCTGTAAAACTCAGTGGTATTGCACCGTTTTGATGCTTGCAACATTTTGGTACTGGCTGTGAAATTCAGTCGCATTGCAACATTTCTCATAGCTGCAGTTCCAACGTGTGGCAAAAACTGCAACATGTATCGTATGTAATATATATTTTTTGTTTCAGGATTCGAATTTTTTTTCACAACATGCACCAAAAAGTGCCATAGCATTGCAGTGTTTTGGTGCTTGCAACATTTTGGTGCTGGCTGTGAAACTCAGATGCATTTGCAACATGCACGAAAAAGTGCCATACGATGGTTGTGAAACTCAGTGGCAATGCAACATTTTTGTACTGGCTGTGAAACTCAGCTGCATTTGCAACATGTATCAAAAAGTGGTATATGACGGCTGTAAAACTCAGTGGTATTGCACCGTTTTGATGCTTGCAACATTTTGGTACTGGCTGTGAAATTCAGTCGCATTGCAACATTTCTCATAGCTGCAGTTCCAACGTGTGGCAAAAACTGCAACATGTATCGGATGTAATATATATTTTTTGTTTCAGGATTCGAATTTTTTTTCAGCATTGCAACATTATGGCACTGGCTGTGAAACTCAGCTGCATTTTCAACATGTACCAAAAAAGTGCAAAATGTATCAGATGTAATATTTATATTTTTTGTTTCAGCAAACATTATGCTGGTTGTGAAACTCAGTTGGATTTTTAAGAAATATATGGGTGTTGAGAAGAGATAGCTATATGGATTGTTTGTCTCACCTTTACACACAGGCTATGAAACTCAGTTGGATTTTTTACCTACATTTTTTCATCATCATGCGCAGGCTATGAAACTCAGTTGGGTTTTTTACACACATTTTTTCATTATCATGCGCAGTCCATGAAACTCAATTGGGTTTTTAAGCAATTTATGAGGGATGAGAATACGCATAGGCGAATGCTATATGGCATACATTTTTTGTTTCACCATCATAAAGCAAACATTATGCTGGTTGTGAAACTCAGTTGGATTTTTAAGAAATATATGGGTGTTGAGAAGAGATAGCTATGTGGATTGTTTGTCTCACTTTTACACACAGGTTATGAAACTCAGTTGGATTTTTTACATACTTTTTTTTATCATCATACGCAGGCTGTGAAACTCAATCAGATTTTAAGCAATATTATGGGGGTGAGAATAGGTAGCAACATTATTGTTCAGCGGAACCATGAAACTCAGTGCAACACATTGGGGTTGTTCTTTTTCAGCATCATACGCTTGGCTTTGAAACTCAGTGCAACATAAATGGGAATTTTTTTTTTTTTTACAGCACTGCAACATGAGGTAATAGGGGAAAGGGTTTTTTTTTTCGAATAAAAACATAGTTTTTTTACATTTTAAAAATTTTATTTAAAAAAGTCATGTATATTTACTTATAAAATTATTCTATATCTAATATCATTTTATAAAAATCCATAATTCTCTTAATTTTAAGCAATTTCAATTCAATATGAAAGCATGCACAAGTATCTGGTCCATCCTTGCATAGATTTGATAACCAGGGACAAGTCAGGAAATGACATCCATCGGGTGATAGCAGACAATCGTTATTTTCGAAACTTTTTATGAACGAAATATGTTTTTTTACTTCGGAATAGTGTTTTTCTAATATTATATTTTCGTTGGATTTAAAAAAAGATAAAATGTTTTCAATTGCTGAATTTAGGAGACACATGTTTTTAAATTGAAATGAGAATGTAAAATGAAAAAAAAATATATGAATTTGCTTATTTATAGGTACAGATGAGAATCTATTCTACTCCTTCATTTTTTTTTAAATCTTCAAATAGCTTGACTGTATTAAAGATATGTGCATCAATGTAGTCCTTAATCTTTTTTTCTTTTTTTCTCAACTTGTCATCACATACATTAATAGTTTGTAAACAATTTTGATCAACATATCCTTTTGTTGCTGCTTGATGTAGCATTTGGGGTGCTCTTAGATTATTTATATATTTGTCTTCAATGTCATAATCACCATTCGGTAACAATTTGAAACCGTTACCCTTGGAACCTTGTGGACCAACAAGAGATCTATTAGAGCTTCTTCCAAACTTGTCACAACTCATTGTCTATTTTAACTGAATACTTTTAATTGAGTAATGTATTAATATATGAAATTTGCTTCGCGGAGTTCTTCTATAATGGATATTATTTCATTATGATGATTATTATTGCCAGCGCTTTGTGACGCTGTTAAAAGTCGAAGTCGATCTACAAGTTCGTTTGGATCGTCCCAGTGAACATAATCAATATTTTTATTGGAATATATCAAATCTTCTTTCTCAGTGCTATATGATTTTCCAATTTTTTTTTTATTATCCTTAATAAGAGGTGCAATGATTTGTTTGTATTTGCTTCCCCTGTTACCTTTTATTTGTGAACTACTATCATAGTTTTTCATATGTACACTAGTTTTTTGTAATATCTTTGAATACTGTTTTAAATCATCGCTCGTATAGTCTCCTTTTTTTGGATTCTTATTGAAAATCAATTCATGTAATCCATAAGTACCCTTAAAGATTTCACCATCAATAACAAAGTCGTTGTTTACATCGATTTGGAAGTCTGCTGTACCAAGTTTTGTGGAATTGGTACTTTGATTGAAACGTGGACCATATGCTTTATCGATATTTGAACTTGAAAATAACGTTTTTTTACCTATGGGTGTGCTTTGTGATATGTTAGTGGACCCGAAGGAACTAGTTTTAAACAATAACTCGCTATCATCTAGAGTTTTAATTTCATCATCATCTTCCTCATAACTTTTTTTATTCGATTGTTTTACTGGTGAATCTAGGAGACTTGTTTCTTTAGTTTTTTTAATATCTTTTGCTATTTCTTTTAAAGGTTTTACTATCGGTTTGAATGTATCTTCAAACTCCGTCTCCCTCGTTAATTTTTCAGATTTAAGAAGGTCATATTTTCTTTTTAACGATTTCTTAGCTGTGATTAAATTTTTAAGTAACTTTTCATTGAAATCCATCTTGAGGAATTATTGCAATCAGGATGTTTTAAAACCGGCCTATTTAAAACCGCACTGTTTAAACCGTACTGTTCTTTAAAAAAACCGGTCTGTTATTTTTAAACCGACCTGTTCTGTTTAAAACCACACCGGTTGCTGTTGTTCTTGCTTCTAAGTTTTGAAATCGGTACTGTTCTTTTAAAAACCGGTCTGTTATTTTTAAACCGACCTGTTCTGTTTAAAACCACACCGGTTGCTGTTGTACTTGCTTCTAAGTTTTGAAATCGGTAATTCAGAATGATAACTTGATTTGAGATCCTCTTAGGGTTTAGTTGTTTTCATTTCAATAATAGATCAATAAGTGATACTCTTATACAATTGCAATCTCATTAAATGATTTTTTATAACGGCACTTCTATCTTTATCAATTACTATGAATCCGTATTTTGTACTCCAACATTTATAGCAAAGATCTTTGAATTGTTTGAACGACATATCTGAATTAATATGATCATTGTAAATATGTTTTATATTGAGTTCATCTTGCTTAAACATAATTATATAGTTTGCATTGTCACGAATCAAATGTTTTGGTATATGAGTATATGATTGACATAAATAGAAACTGTCTACACCACTATGCCGCCCCATACAAAAATAGTCACGAATATTATTTTGTTTACCACATGCTACATCATCAAATATAAAAACGGAATTTGGTTTAGCTTCAGATGGTGGTATTATTTCGCAATTATTTGTGAATTCATTATATTCCATTCCATTTACTGATTTGATCAACTTTTTGAGATATTTATACTTTGGTTGCTGTAAAGATTTTGAGTATATATAAACATTTGCAAATTTTAACCCATTTGTATGAATTAGAATGCTTAACATCACATTTGTTTTACCACAATTTGATGGGCCTACAATAATACCTCGTATACTATTTGGAAAGAATATACCATGTTTCTTTTTTTCGACTATTTTCGAATCAAAATTTTCAATTTTAAGAGGTTCGTGTTGTTTAATAAACTTCATTTTACTGATAATACTTTGTATAAAACATGAGGTTTTATATATGTTGCATCATATTCATTTTACAAACCTTAGTGAACAGGTCTTTTATAAAATGCTGCAGTTCTCGCAACACCCAATCAGTGTTAAAAAGTCCATTCATGGGAACGGTTTAGTCAATTCTTTAATCAACAAACTACCATTTGAACTGCACCTACCTTCATATAATTACTGTGGTCCTGGAACAAAACTCGACAAAAGACTTGCGAGAGGAGATCGTGGGATTAATCCATTAGATGAAGCTTGTCGTGAACATGATATTGCATATTCAAACAATAAAGATTTGTCCAAACGACATATTGCAGATGAAATTTTAACAGAAAAAGCTTGGAAAAGAGTAAAGTCTAGCGATTCATCACCTTCAGAAAAATTAAATAGCCTGCTGGTCACAAATATTATGAAAGCTAAAACGAAATTTGGAATGGGTTGTACAAATAGTAAAAATGCTCAAAAATAGAAAAAATAATATATTTATAAAGAAATGCAAGAATGTTAATCTGTTTAGAAAAGCTAGAGCAGTGGCTAAAAATGCAATCAGAGGTCTTAACCATGATGATACAAATAAATTAGCCAAAACTGCTTTGCATGCAGCCAAACATATTATGAAGAATAAGAAAAAAGCAAGAATTTCCACTCCACGTGTTATTCCATTACCAAAACGTGGCGGAGTTTTACCATTGCTTCCCATTTTAGCAGCTCTCTCAGCAGTTGGAACTCTCTCTGGAGGCGTTGCTGGTATTTCAAAAACAATAAATGATGCAAAGAATGCTAGACTACAGTTGGAAGAAAATAAACGACACAACAGAGCAATGGAAACCATTAAAGTTAAAAGTGGAAAAGGACTTTATCTTCAACCATACAAGAATGGTTTAGGACTTTTTTTAAAAAATAAGAATTCAAAAAACTAATCAGCTTGCTACCTGATCGACCTCTTACAATATAGATGTATATAAATTTGGAAAAAAAAACATACCATATTTTCGTGCTGTTTATATGAGAAATACACTACCAATAAAACCACTTGATAGAGAATGTGGTGTGATAAATTTAGATATAGACAGTGGTATGGGTACACATTGGGTAGCATATACAAAAAATAAAAATTTTGTTCGTTATTTTGATAGTTTTGGTAATCTAAGACCACCCAAGGAAGTTGTTCAATATTTAGGTAATAATATAACATATAATTATAAAAATCAACAAAATTTTGATACCTTCATATGTGGTCATTTATGTTTAAAGTTTCTTATTGAAAATAAAATAAATAAATAAACAATATCGATTTCGTTTCATTTTATTTACTGACTTACTACAATGTCGTTAACACTTACATTGAGCGGAAACAGTTCTAGTTTAACAGCTGATTACTTTCCGCCAATCATATTGAATTCAGATTATGTTTGCGGATTAATTGATTTTCAAACATATAATTCTATACCTAATGTTGACGTTATTAACAACTTGTTTCACTATGGTAATAATGTTTTGAAGCTTCCTGTTGGTTCTTATGAAATTGATGATGAAAAAATGTAGGTAAAAAATCCAACTGAGTTTCATAGCCTGTGTGTAAAGGTGAGACAAACAATTCATATAGCTATCTCTTCTCAACACCCATATATTTCTTAAAAATCCAACTGAGTTTCACAACCAGCATAATGTTTGCTGAAACAAAAAATATAAATATTACATCTGATACATTTTGCACTTTTTTGGTACATGTTGAAAATGCAGCTGAGTTTCACAGCCAGTGCCATAACGTTGCAATGCTGAAAAAAAATTCGAATCCTGAAACAAAAAATATATATTACATCCGATACATGTTGCAGTTTTTGCCACACGTTGGAACTGCAGCTATGAGAAATGTTGCAATGCGACTGAATTTCACAGCCAGTACCAAAATGTTGCAAGCATCAAAACGGTGCAATACCACTGAGTTTTACAGCCGTCATATACCACTTTTTGATACATGTTGCAAATGCAGCTGAGTTTCACAGCCAGTACAAAAATGTTGCATTGCCACTGAGTTTCACAACCATCGTATGGCACTTTTTCGTGCATGTTGCAAATGCATCTGAGTTTCACAGCCAGCACCAAAATGTTGCAAGCACCAAAACACTGCAATGCTATGGCACTTTTTAGTGCATGTTGTGAAAAAAAATTCGAATCCTGAAACAAAAAATATATATTACATCCGATACATGTTGCAGTTTTTGCCACACGTTGGAACTGCAGCTATGAGAAATGTTGCAATGCGACTGAATTTCACAGCCAGTACCAAAATGTTGCAAGCATCAAAACGGTGCAATACCACTGAGTTTTACAGCCATCATATACCACTTTTTGATACATGTTGCAAATGCAGCTGAGTTTCACAGCCAGTACAAAAATGTTGCAATGCCACTGAGTTTCACAACCATCGTATGGCACTTTTTCGTGCATGTTGCAAATGCATCTGAGTTTCACAGCCAGCACCAAAATGTTGCAAGCACCAAAACACTGCAATGCTATGGCACTTTTTGGTGCATGTTGCAAATGCCGCTGAGTTTCACAGCCAGCATCAAAATGATGCAATGCCACCGAGTTTCACAGCCATCACATGATGCCAAAATGTTGCTATGAGTTTCACAACCATTATAATGATTCCAAAATGTTGCAATGCGTTTCACAACCTGCACATTATACCAACATGTTGCCACGAAATTCATTGAATGCCTATAATTCTGAAACAAAAATGTATATCTCACACATGTTGCTCAGTTTCACAACCAACATATGTTGCTGATACAAAAAATATATAGAACATCTGATACATGTTGCGTGCATTATGCATGGAACTTGCAACATGTTGCGTGCATTTTGGCCCAGAAGTCACCTATTCATACTACTATTCTATTAATGCTCTGATCACCAAATATGTAAAAATGTTCCTGATGCTGACTTAAGAGTTTTTGCGGCTGTTTTTTTTTAATGAAAATCAGATATTTAGGTATGTATGTACATATATATGCATGCATGTATGTAAGTATGTTAGTATTATACCACATCGGTAGGTGAATGTAGGTTAGGTTAAGACAAGAAAAAGCATATCAGAGAAAAAATAAAATGGATGTGCCTAGGTTCCTGCTCTTTTTTCAAGAGGATTAGAATTTAAACAATTGTATACCTACTCTTATATATACAAAATATTATATATTATATTATATAAATGTTGTTATAATTTTCTTTGAGCTTTAAAATAATCTGTCTGAATTTTTAAATCATGCAAAACACATTTAAGTTATCTTTGAAGCAGTTTTTGTTTTTAAACATTTTTAATAAAATTCTTAAATAATTTTTAAGAAAACATTTCGGAAAACTAATTAAAAGTATTTTAGTAGAAAATTGAAATTATTGAAAATATATAATTACCAAATAATATTTTTGAATTTTTTATGGCTGTGGTAGGGTGAACTAAAAACGTGGACATTTCTGTGATACTTACGTTGCGATCTTACATGTTACGAAAACGTTGATGTAAATTGGTTTGTTCGGTTGCCCTTCGCGGCCTTCCGTGGTCAAATAACCTTATCTTGCCCCCTGAAATTGATCAATTCGCAAACCCTTAAAAAACGTCGAGAAGTCGCTGATATACTCTTCGTGCACCAACTCTTAACAGGGACTATTGATTCACCTATTCTGTTGGAAATGATCCCCATCTATACCAACCCATGTAGCCTAATATCTGCTCCACTCTTCCGCCCACGTTACCACCTAACTAACTATGGACTCTTTGAGCCGATATCAAGAATGTTGCATTTGGCAAATAACTTAACGACAATCCTCGACTTTTATACCAACATATCTCAGAAACTCCCTCTACAACTTGTAACCGATATTTTTATTGATTTATCGCACGAGAAATATAAATTTAAATTTTATTGCCGGCTCGGCACTTAACAAAAAAACATATGTAAACAGAATATAACAATTGTCAAATTGCAGGGGGGAAACCTAAACCACAAAAAGAAAGGTAATAGATTTCTTACGATCTGGTTTTAGGGATATGTTCGAACTGTCGCTGTCGAAATGTTGCGGAAAGATTCGATGCAACTTTTAAGAGAAGATCAAGTCAAATAGAAAATGGGATATTTTGACTAGAGAGTGAAGGTTTTCACTAATGAAGTCAATGATCCTGGAAAAATAGAGAAATGCATAGCTGTGAAGCTGTGCAGAATTTCCAATGTTGGTTAGCGACAGCGAGAAAAAAAGAAATCCCCTCACACAAAGAAAAGTTCGCTGGTAGAAGCTTCATAGTCTCCGCTGAGAAATCCATTTAAAAAGCAAAAATTTTAAAATTTCTTTTTTTAACAAAAATTAGTAATTACAATAAAAATAAAAATTTTAAAAATAAAAAAATATTGTCGTGCCTTATAAAAATATAAGTGCGAAGCGTTTCAAGTACGAGAATTGGGATACCAAATATCCTCAGGTAAAGGCTAAGTTAAATGAGCTAAGTGCTTATAATGGGTGATTTTTTAAGAGGTTTAGAACTTTTTTTTTAAAAAAACACAAAAAATTCGAAAAAATGAATGAAATATTTATTTGAATCGATAGTTTGAACCTTGCAATTTAATGTTTAAAGATAATTTCATGCAAATGTTGACCGCGGCTGCGTCTCAGGTAGCCCATCCGCTGAGACCAATTTTGGCATACTCTTTCACACATATCGGCCGGTATCTCACGAATGAATGCATGGATGTTGGCTTCCAGTGCGTCAATCGAAGCGGGCTTGTCCCTATAGACATTAGCCTTGACATACCCCCACAAAAAATAATCTAATGGTGTCAAATCGCACGATCTAGGCGGCCAATTGACCGGCCCGAAACGTGAAATTAACTGTTCACCAAACTCGCCTCGCAATTGCGCCATTGTTTCGCGTGCTGTGTGGCATGTGGCACTGTCTTGTTGAAACCACATATCATGCAAGTCAAGAACTTCCATTTCGGGCAAAAAAAGTTTGTTATCATCGCTCGGTAGCGTTCACCATTGACAGTAACGCTGCGATTCGCATCATCTTTGAAGAAATATGGCCCAATAATGCCGCCGGCCCATAAACACCAAACAGTGGCTTTTTCGGGATGCATTGGTAGCTGTTGCAATGCTTCTGGCTGATCTTCACTCCAAATGCGGCAATTTTGCTTATTTACGTACCCATTCAACCAAAAATGAGCCTCATCGATGCCGACCATAAAATGGAAGCAGCGCGCGATGAACATTTCGAACCGAGCACGAATTTTGATAGTAAAATTCAATAATTTGCAAGCGTTGTTCATTTGTAAGACGATCCATGGTTAAATTGCAAACCAAACTGAAGCTGTTTGATAGTGACACAAGGTACTAAACATACGTCAGCTGTCAAAACCAGTGTTGCCAAAACCAAACCAGCTAAAAAATCACCCGTTATATATACATATCTACATTCATATTCTTTGTGTGTGATTAGATTTTTAATTTAAATCGAATTTTTTTATAGGAAATATACCTATAGGCGGTTGATGAGAATCACCGCCTCCTATTCAGAAAAAAAAAAAAATATATATATATATATATATATATACATATATATACACCCTTTAAATTGGATTTGGATTTTCCAAAGGAATAAAAAAATCCCGAGCACCAGGCTGACAAAAAATTAGAAAATCTCAACTCCCACTAAGCTGGTCACATGACCAAACCGACAAGAAGAATTTAATACACTCGATAGCCCGGAGCGTAAAATCACCGATTTTCAAACAGGCCGAGGGGTCTCAGGTTCAAGCACAGCATCAACCAAAAATCAACCTATTTTTTTTATTTTTTTTATTTATAAATTAGATATTTTTTTTTTTAAAGTAAAGTAAAGAATTAAATCTTAAATTCCCGTAAATTTGTTTTGAAGTTGAAAGCTCGCGTCGGTGAATAAATTGAAAGTTCAGTTAAGCGGTTTGAAACGCGAAACGTACAATAAAAAAAAAACATATTTTCAATTCGCGTATTAATATATATATTTTTCAAAAGAGTAAAGATTTGTGAAAAGTGCAACAAAATCATAAAAGAAGGTAATCACCTCTAAAGGAGATCCAGCTGCAGTGGCCACTTCAACAGGAGTTTTAGGGGTGAGTTTTATGTATATACCTATTTGAAATTCCTTTTGACTATTTAAATATATATATATACAAAAAAAAAAATACGCGCATCGAAAGGGGGTTTTGAACGGGGACCATTGAATTAAACGAGTGATAAAAATAGAAAAAAGAGGAAGTATAATCCCATAATTTTGTTTAATAAATCGAAGACGTTTTAATACGTTTTAATCGAAATTTCTTTTGATAACCGTCGCAGGGTTGCCAACTCAAATAGAATTTATACTTAATTTTAAACAAAATGTATTTATGAAATTTGTAAAATTGCATATAGAATTATAAAAATTATAATACTTTCAAATAAAGATTTTTTTTTACACTTAAATGAATAGAGTTGGTGAAATTATTTGAAGACTTAGAACAATTATGAAACGGGAATAAAACTTTTTAAAAAGGATGAGAAGGAAGAGCTGAAAGGGAGGATGATGTAAGAAGGAGGGAAGCCTAGTAAAGGGGTTGCTCTAGCGAGGGATGCAACCAGGAAGGGAGGGTAGAGGAAATGTCTCGCGCATCAGGACACCTAGATGCAAAGCTGGCAAATTTAAAGATTTTTTTTTTTGTAATCTGCTTCAGGTCCAAGAACCACGACAACGCTGAGCTAGGGGTTCAATATTCGCCAGCCTGGACCAAAAGGCAAAGGAAGTGGTTACAAACTCATAGGATCACCCCTCATAATCCACAGGCCCTCCTATTTTCATTTATTTTTAAGATTAATTTTTAAGTTTTTTTTTTTTTTTTTAACTGATGGGTGAGCCTTTGGACTACTAAAACAAACAAAAAATAAAAACACAAAAAAAAAACAACGAAAAACCCACCATAGATTTATGTTTTCCCTATTAAGTTTAGTTTTAAGAATAATATGTTTGGATATAAGTTTCGTTTGTATTAAGCTAAATAAATAAATAAATACGTTCAATATTGAATATATTCTTTCGTACTTTAAACTAAATCGCATTCTGTGATGTAAAACTAGCACTTGAATATTTTTTATTTGGTGTTTACACATCTTAACCGTGAGTCCCTACACTAAATTTTTTTTTTGTATATTTTGATCTACAATTTATTAAACTTTTTAGAAACCTTAAAAACCATTCCTAATAGTATTGCCGTCTGCCCTAATAGTAAAGTAGTTAAATCAATAATTATTAAGTTAAATTTTAGTATATTATCATATAATGTAGCTGGATTAAAAAATAAAAGTAAATATTTAGATTTATTTGAATATGTTAAAAAACATGAAACAGTTTTTATATACATATGAAACTTTTTTAGTAGAAAATTATGAAAATTTCGTAATTGTATGAGTTCGAATTATTATGGAGTAATGCAATCAGAACACACACAGTAGGAAGAGCAAGTTGGGGAATGGTTTTTGGGATAAAAAAAAATATTTTACATAAACTTTTGCAACTGGCACACTGAATACAACGATTTAATCGATTGCCTATTCAACTCAGGCTGCAAAAATATGGTTCTAGTTGGTGACTTTAACGCTAGAGTTCGAGGAACAAATAGCCCCTATAATGAAAGGTGAATTTCAATATTTTTGAAACGTTATAGGAGAATCTAAGGATGAAACTAACGACGCTAAAGGCAAACAATTTATTGAAGCATGTGAGTCTTTTAGTGTTTCCCTTTTAAACGGTAGAACAGCAAGTGACAGAAATGGTGAATTTATGTTTTGAAGGGAAATGGATGCTCCGCAATCGATTATGTGCTTATAAATGGAAATTGGCACGAACTGATACAGGATATGGAAGTAGCAACTCAAATTTTCTCAGATCACCTGCCTCTATCTATCCAATGTGGAACAAAAACAAGAACCAAAGTTACGAAAAATCTTTCGCTACTATACCAAAATTTATCTGGAAAGACAGCCGGGTTTATGAATATTACCGGCAACTAGATGAATGTGTCACAATGCTGGAAATGAAATGTGCCAATGCTTTTGTATACCCGAGTTTTCTAACAAGTAAAGGCTGGTTAAATGTTTAAGGGCCGATGTTGATTTTGAATAAAACACAAATTATTTAGGAAATTATTGTCATTTCTTTTTATTATGATAATATTGGTATGGTTGGTTCAATTATGAATGGAACAAAATATCGGCCAAATGGCCGACGTGACCTCGGCGGCACACCTCAATCCGATGGTCCAAATTTTCGATGCGGCTATTCTGTTTATGGACGAATCCACTGAGGCTTTTAGGATTTGAAGCTTTTGAGAACAAATTTTATGAAGTTTTATGAAGTATGTATGTTGAGTGTTGTCGTATTGCTTTTCCACTTTTAATTGTTTTTTCTGAAAAATCCGTTAAAATGCATTTTTTTCTTGGCTTTTGGTCTTTTAGAAGAAAAAAGTTATTTGTGCGAGGTTTTGAAATACATATTCGCGTTTCGTGATATTATTCATAAAAAAAGGTGTTTTTAAGTGATATTAGCGCAAAATTTTAAACGATTTAGTACGATGTTAAAACATTTTTACTATGACAAAATGGCTTTAACATCGTACTAAATCGTTTAAAATTTTGCGCTATTGTTTTTAAATAATAGTGAAGTGATATTAGCGCAAAATTTTAAACGATTTAGTACGATGTTAAAGTCATTTTGTCATAGTTAAAATGCTTTAACATCGTACTAAATCGTTTGCGCCATTGTGTTCAAATACTTATTAGAATAAGTTTAGTGGATATTTATTGTGTTTTATGTTTAATCCAAAGAACAAATTGCTACAAAATCGTTAAGTGCCTAAAAAAGCAGCAAATTGTTGAGGCATTAAAAACACATTCTATGGCCTTCTTAAAAATAAATCGAAAGCCGTAGGAAAAGTAGTAGACGGAAACCCTACGCGTTTTTCTCTCTCAATTGGGGCGATTTAAAATGTAAACTACGGAAACCCTGTTGGAGCTTTAAAAAGGGACATGTTTATGCAAGCCAATGAAGAAAACCTTAACTTTCTTCGCTCTGATCTTGATTGCCACTTTCAAAGTACCTCCAGTATTATAATACCCGGTCTCCGTTAACCTCTTGCCTTGTTCGAAAACGCGGTCGCTGATGATATCAAGACGACATCCTGCAAAATCGATGAAATCCCGGCTCAACTCCAAATAAATGTATCTGCGTACAACACTTCCTTACTGGCGGAAATTTTGGATACCACCCCTCACGCACCTCCACCTCTTTGTCCACCACCTTCTTTACCTGCAATTTTAGATGCATCACCTCCTCCGTCTGCTTGCCAACAACCTCCAACTATCTCAAATATGGCGCCATCTACACCTCTTTGCCAACAGCCTACACCTGGACCCATCTCCACGGCTACGTCACCACCTACCATTAAGCGTTTTGGCACTACCTGCACTTTATCAGAATGGAATAACAGACTCAAAATGCTCAACATCAAAACAGAAAACGTAGCGTTTTTCATCAAATATGCTCCTCTTAACGCAGATACTCACTGGTTAAGTGATCTATTCTTAAAAAAATTTGCCATTACCGTTAGCGAATGCCAAAAGGTCTCATCACCTCGTTCCAGACATTACAGCAGCTTTAAAATTAACATACCATCAAAATATCAATGGCTCTTTTGTTTATCTTCTGATGATGTTTTCCGGTTGGGAAAGATGACCATGACAAAATGGATAGATTTAACTAAAATTAATTCCACCCCTCTACCTTCAAACCTTAATAAATCCAATTCGAGACCTAAAACTCGTTATCCTAAATCTGACCAAAACTGGAGCTTTAAAACTAACCTTTCCCTAATTTTACCCACTCCCACTTCTCCCAGAAACAGCCTGTTACACCTGCATCAAAACCACTGCAAAAACGGGTTTCATTTAATCTTACCCCAACTACTCACTTTGTTTCCCCGTTATCCTCGCCATCAACTCAATCACCACCCTCTAATTCAATTCCCAACTTTGACCTTACCTCTGGAGCAAAATACCCTAACTTTCGTAGCTCCCATATTCTTAACCCCTCTCTTAATTCTACTACACCCATTCACTCTTCCTCTTCCATATCACCCAATTTTGCATCTCTCCCCACACCAACAACCCCTTCGCCTACTCAATCCCCTTCTTGCCCTCCTCAGTAAAGCTTACACAGCAGACTATTGATTCCACTGATTGTCGTTACGCTCTTTCTAGACTTAGAGACAAGAAAACTTATGAAAACATTCGTATATTCCTGGCATATCTTCACGATAAAGCTGATTCAGTTTGCTATGAAGGTAAAACGAACACAAGTGTTATGGTCTCCATTCAACAGGAAGGTCTCCCCACTGACATTGAAAGCCTCAAGAACCTCTATACCAAATATCACGAATTCTTCAACATGTCTCCCCAAAAAGTGGCAAACTATCTTGATGCTTTCGGAAAATATATTCACTCCAAGCGGATATCACACCTTCAACAAAGCAAAACTGACCACGATAGGTTTTTTCGTTCCTAATTTTTTGCCTGCTTCCCCGACTCATTCTCAAAACCTCCCTCTTACCTTTTATTATCAGAATGTAAGAGGTCTTCGTTCAAAAACTCATTCGGTTCTACAACAATCTCATGCCTTACCATTTATAATGTATGCTCTGACTGAAACGAATTTAATCCCCAGTATTAATAACCAGGAATTATTCCCATCTAATTTCAATGTTTATCGTGATGATGTTCTCATCCGACCCATTGATGGTACACCTTGTCGAGGAGACTTAATAGCTGTCCAAAACTATCGACTCATCCCTTGTCGCAATATCTTCTTCCTCGTGCCTCGAATATGTTTCAATTAAGTTAACTCTACCCAAGAAATCGCTTTACGTTATCTGCTGTTACATCTTACCATCTCAACCTATCGTATCCTATGAACTCGCCATTAGTATCATTGACCATATAATAGACTTATGTGAGCCCCATGATGAAATCCTACTCTTCGGTGACTTCAACCTTCCTAACTTAAAATGGTGCCCGTCAGACGACAAATCGTTTTTTATCGCTTCCAATCCCACTTCCTACTCCCAAGTAAGCGGAATCTCAAATTACATGGGTAGGCAACTTGACCTTGTTTTTACAACAGATTCTTTAAATTCTTCACTCTCACTTTGCCCCCTTTCCCTTTCAACCATTGATAACTACCATCCTCCTCTTCTTCTCTCATTTTTTCACAATTATTCTCCTCTACCATCTTCTTCCCATTCCGTTGTATATTCTTACGATTTCTATAAAGCAAATTTCCGTCTAATTAATGAACATATTAACCTTAACCTAACCTTAACGTTAATGACGCAACAACCATTTTTTACAATAAGGTATTTAACGCCATTTCGCTTTATAATCCTATTTCTCAGCACAAAACTTCCTCCACTTCCCCTCCTTGGTATAACCGCAGGCTTCGTTCTCTAAGAAACAAAAGAAATAAATTGTGGACAACTTTCCTTCGCACCCGATCTCGCACTGATTATTCTAATTATCTGGATACATATCTTCACTTTACTGAGCTTTCAAACTCTCTTTATAATAGCTTTCTAATGGAATCGCAGACCAACCTTATTAGTGATCGCAAGTCATTTTTTAAGTTTGTCAACTTCAAAAGAAAATCCGACGGATTCCCAACCGCACTCTCTTTCGAAAGTGAAACTTCAAACGAACCTCTCTCTATCGCCAATTTTCTCGCCTCATTCTTTAAACAATCTTTTGCCGATGATTCATTTGTACCTGACTCTACTTACTTTGATTATTTACCCAATTTCTCTCTTGGACCATTTCTCCCTCAAACTATCGACCCTTCTCTCATCGAAAATAAATTAAATCAACTCGATGATGATTTTAATCCTGGTCCTGATGGTCTCCCTGTCATACTTCTAAAAAAATGCTCTTCCACCCTCTCTCTACCTCTTTCTAAAATCTTCAGCCTATCGCTAACTCAAGGTGAATTTCCTCAAATATGGAAAACTTCTTTCATAATCCCAATTCACAAAAAGGGTCCGAAAAGCGATGTTAAAAATTATCACCCCATTGCCAAGCTTTCTTATTTACCAAAGCTATTCGAAAGAATTTTGCATGACATTTTAAGTTTTCACTGAAAATCTCTCATCTCCCCTAGACAACATGGTTTTCTTAAACGTAGATCCACAACCACTAATCTTGTTAAATTCGTTTCGTTTACTCTCTCAGCCTTAGAGAAAGGTTGCGAAGTCGATGTTGTTGCAACCAATTTTAGTAAAGCCTTTGATAAAATCTCGCATGCACTCATACTCTTTAAATTAACCACTCTCGGGTTTGAACCCTCCTTGTTAAAATGGATTTCCTCTTGCCTTGAAAACCGTTATTATAATGTGCGTTTCAGATCTACCCTTTCCACCCCTTTCTTAGCCACCTCCGGTGTCCCCCAAGGTAGGTAGGTCCACTACTTTTCATTGTTACTATTAATGATGTTGAAATGGTCATCAAACACTCCTCTATCTCACTGTTCGCCGATGATACCGAGTTTTTTAAGACAATTTCTTCGTTTGATGATTCTTCCTCTATCCAAAACGATCTAGATAGTTTTTCAGCATGGTGCCTCAAAAACAACTTGGAGCTTAACATTTCCAAATGCCAATCTTTCACTTTTTCACGCAAACGTATTAAATCTACTCCCCGTCTCTATTTTCTCCATCATCAACCCATACCCACTGTTCAATATATTCGAGACCTTGGCATATTATTTGACCGGGAACTCAATTTCGTCACCCATATAGACGAAATAATTCTTAAAGCTAATTCAGCACTTGGCTTCGTGAAACGATGGTCCAAAGAATTCTCCAACCCCTATGTGACCCGGTCCCTATACATAACGTTTGTTCGCCCCCTCCTTGAATATGCCTGTCATGTTTGGTCCCCTTATCAAGATATTCATCGAGAGCGTATAACGTCGTTTTCTTCACTTTGCCCTTCGTGATCTATCTTAGAACAATCCATTGATCCTACCTCCCTATTTGGACCGCCTTAAACTAATTAATCTGAATTCACTGGAAGATCGTAGAGAAATTTCCGACATTCTCTTCATTCATCGTCTACTCTCCGGATCCATTGACTGCAGTTCGCTCTACAAATCTATCTTTTTTAACACTAACCCTCGTAATATACGAAATCCTCGTCTGTTCTATCTTCCCACCCACCGCACCGCTTATGGATCCAACGAACCTATCTCTCGCATGCTACGGAGTGTTAATTCGAACTTGAACTTTTTCGACTTTAACCTCAGCCTTAAACTTCGCCTTCGTTGACTCCCTCCCTCATCTCGATCTTAGCTTAAGTTCTTAGTTTTTAAGTCAATTAGCTTGTATTAAGCCAAATAAATGGGGGTTTTGCCCCCACCAAAATAAAACAAAATAGTACATACCTACACTTATAAATCGAAAATTTATCTTTCTGTTGATTTCTTTTATATAAGAAAATTAAATACGAAACTATCGATAGTATCGATAGTTTTTGCGAAAAACATCGATAATATCGATAGTAAAATTTTCCAAAGTTTAACCATCACTAGGCTAGGGCGTGTAGTGTAGGTTGGGTCAAGACAAGAAAAAAAATATATGGGAGGCGATCTATTTTCCCCGTTTTAGGTGGGAGTTGCAATTTTCTAAAAATGTTTGACTTGAATTAGAAAAAAAAATTATTAAAATCAACGGCTACACTTACAATCATATTATATCTTTTTTTAAAGCCAGAAATAAGTGATGGTTAAACATCGGAAAATTTTACTATCGATATTATTGATGTTTTTCGCAAAAACTATCGACACTATCGATATTTAATTTTCTTATATAAACGAAATCAACAGAAAGATTAGTTTTCGATTTATAAGTGTAGGTATGTACCTACTTGTATATTTATTTTCATGGAGTGCACTGAACTTTGGTGCTGATTACCAATAAAAGATGCGGAATGATGCTTAGGCCTTATGCATTGATTACCTTTCAAATAATTTTGGGGGTAAAAGGATTAGGTAGAAAACGAGTCTCATCATAATTCATACAAACATAAGTAAAATCCAAAGTCATATTTTCGACATTTTATTTAAAAAGTAAAATCCATTCTTTGAATCTTGTTTTATATTCTTGTTTTAACACAGTTATCAAAAAGGTGGTTAAACAAGTTAAAGAATTTTCTTTTTTTCTAGAATTTTATACGACAAGTTAATACTTTAAATTAATAAATTATTAATAATAAAAATATAAATATGTACGTTTCAATTGGAATGCTAAGTACAGGGCTGTTATAAAAACTTCTAAAGACGAAAATAAAAGAAAATGAGACAGTTTTGTTCTAAAACAAAATGTTCTAAAACAAAATGTGACGGTATATTTTTTCGGTAGTATCGATAGTTTTAAACTATCGGCGATAGTATCGATAGTAAAATACTATCGATTGACTATCGATGTGTAACGAACACTACCCTAGCCTTCCATCGCACCTTATGCATAAAATGTTCCTCATCACTAATAACTTCAAACTTATTTTCCAAACTCAACAACATTTGAAAAATACATATGTATCTAAAATATTTAAAAAAAATATTTATAGTCAATAAAAACATTTTATTCCGGAAAAATCGCCGAGTCGGTAGAGTTAAGTGTTTTATTTTCTATACAAAATTTTTAAGGTGCGTTGTTGCTAAATTCACGATCATTTTTATTATTAAAACATAAAATTTGTTTTAGATTAGTTTTAAAAAAGAATTAAAACAACAAGCGTTTTTCTTTTATATTTCTATTTATTGTCTTACAATTTTTCTTTTGATTTCTTTTTCAAAAATAAGCAATTACCAGCAGCAAGCAAATCCACAATAGATGTATAAACTTCTTCACAACTCATGTTACTTTGGCTCCTTCAGGGCGAGTTCAGGGCGACTCTAATTTCAAAAAACACAGGGTGAGTTGAAGTTAAAAAAAAAACGCTTATGTTTGAAATGTTGTTTTTTATCATCAATCTCCAATCTTCAGCATTAAGCTTGTTTCGTAAACAAACTTCATCTTGACAGCACACGTATGATATATACATGTTGCAAAGCAACACTTGATGTTGCCGGGAGATGGCTGAAGTTGAATGGGTTGTTTAATAGCTGTGCAGATTTTAGAAAAGTTGAATATCTTTGAGTATCAATACGTTTTTCCTTAGCTCGAGCTTTATTCAAAAGCCTAGTACGCTGCTGATGCGAGACTAAAAATCCCATACAAAACCGAGACAACGAAATCATGAACTAAAAATTTCGTTTTGCAGTTCGCAGTTCGATGAGCGAAATTGATTATTGTAGCAGATTATGTGGAGAAGTCTCCGCTCTTTTTTCGCACAGAATTAATTGGGAAGTTCTCCCATATGTCAATGTGACAATGTATAACAAGAAACAAAAAAATTAGCCCTAGTTGGGGAGAAAACAATGCAATACAAACAAATAAACTTACATATATATACCCACAACGATAAATCACAATGTGCACAATAGTCGCGCCTTTGGAAATATGTTTGTATATGTAAGTATATTTGTTTGTATTGCATTGTTTTATCCCCAATTAAAACCGCCAAATATAATATAGTTTTTGGAAAAGCCCAATTGTCCAGACCATTCCTTGCGTTCGAGGAACTATCAGATAGGCTATCCACCTATCCCAAAAATGTTCAGATACGTGGGGTTGTTGTTGCATCAGGTGTTTTGTCACAAGGGATTACAACACACAAACCTTATCCGGATAGCTTTGGATTGATCCCCGAACGTGACCATTTATTGTGTTAGGAAAAGTGACATTTGAGTTGTATTTGTGTTTGTATATGTTGTTTCTTTCATATCAGCGTGCCTCTCTGTGATTTTTATGCGTTATGTTTTTGTATTTTGAGGTGACACTTTGAGTGGGCAATTTTTCGTTGTCGTTTTCGTAAGCATTTCGCTGTCGCTAAAGCCAAGAAAAATCGAATTTCGTATTTAAAAATCAAGGTTAAAGAACACTGTGTTGTATTAAAAACTTTTGAATTTCATTATTTTTTTTTTTTTCAAATAATTTGAATTTGTTGTTGTTTTAAATTCGTGATTAAGAAAGAACATTTGCGAAGAGATCTCGTCACGTCAACGTCTCGTTGTCTCGTCGCATTATGAATCAGCCATAGTCACATCGGAATCGGAGCTGCGATGATGGAAACAACGCTTGCATGTAGTTACATTTTTTTTCTTTTTTTCAGTAATTTTAGTATTTTTTTGTGCATCTTTCAAAATTCAAAAGATGAGCAGAGAAATTTAAGAGAGCTGCGCTTTATCTACAATTCACAAGTATTCACGGACAGGGAACTTTGGGGAGTTTTCTCTTACTGTGCTAATAAAATTTGCGGGTGTTTTAGGTAAGGAGGGTATGAGTGGGTTCTCTAGATAATTTAGGTATTCTATGGTAGAACCATTCAACTGGCTATAAAAAGGGATGTGCGAGAGCGAGTGGAGACAGTTAATTCTTAAAAGTGACTGCATAAAGTTTTAAAAGTATAGTGATTCTTAATTGCATACAATTTAGAGTGGTAATTAATAAAACGATAAGAAGTGAAATCAACTGTGTTTTATTTCTAAAGAAAATAAGAGGAAGTTAATAAATAAAGGAAATACGTTTAATTACAAACCTTGAGTAAACGTTACATTGGTCTCAGAAGTGGGATAAAACTTAATTCATCTGTGCAGTGAAACTTGATTAAAACTTAAAATAAAAAAAGTGTGTGTTTTGTTTTTTTTTAGACAAATTTAAAAGTGATTTTGTTAAGAATTGGGTAAATTGTGAATGCATTGAATTGCGTTGAACTTAAGGCAAACTCAACAAACCAGGGGTGGAATCGGCTAAGGTGATAAGTGATTGTCAAATCAACCATAGTCACATGTGATTGTCATTAAGTTTTCCGTCTGGGTAAGGTGATTCAACCCCATTCAATTAAATTGAATACTTTTAAATGACATTTGTAAAAAACATAGTTGCCATTGTGAATTTTTTAAATATTTGTTATAAGCTATCGAAATTATAGAACGAAAATGACTTCTTTGCAAATAAATTCTTATATGTTCTTCATATTCTGGGATGTAGGAACCTTTTTCGTTAAAAGGAATGTTTAATTTTGTTTATTATGAATCGTTTAAAAATGAACTCAGAAAGAGTTCTACAATTTTTGTAGGCTGGTGGTAACTCTAGTCGAACTGCAGCAAAAACGTCAAATGTGTTGGAAAATGATAGTCACATTTTTGATGTGATAGCTATTTAGCTATCAAATGTGATATCATCTTACACAGACGAATTTGGTTGATTGTGACAATCAGTTATCGCAAATCACCTTACACGATTCCAGCCCAGGTCTTCCCACTGCTGCAACAAAAAATTACCTCATTATTCGTCTGCAGGAAGAGTTAAGACAACATGGAGAAAGTTGAAGACAAAATTAAGTGCATTACCGAAGAATTAGACCAAATTCTGAAAATTAATGTAAAAGAAAGTGCTGGTGATTACGTAAAGAGAAAGGAGATGCATCCACAAACTTTTGATGGACAAACTTCTTGGTCGATCTCGATCTACAAGAAGCAGTTTGAGATGTTGCTGCAACAAACAGCTGGACGAAAACAAATTTATAACTCTGACGCTTGCCCTAAGAGGACCTGCTGCTGAGTTATTGTAAACCATACCAGCAGGCAAGTATGGCAACTTCAGTGCTCTTGTCCAGGACAAACGCTTTAGAAATGGCCTATGCAAGAAGTCTTCCGATTCCAGCTCAATACCAGAGTCCAGATATTGCTGATATTGAATGGTTGGCTTACCAGGAGACGAAATTATCAACCAGTTCGCAACAGAAGCTTTTGTCCGTGCTGTGTCGGACATAAACCTACAGAGAGCAATTCGTACTGCTGGAAAACAAACGCTTCCTGAAGCATTAGAATTCGCATGCCCTTGTCAGAGAATTGCATTCAAAAGAAGCCAGCGAGATGGACCTGCTTGATGCTGGAATTGTAACAAGATTGGACATCTGCAGCGGCAATGCAGATTGCCACCAAGAAGAGCTGCTTGTCAACATTGTGGAAGCAGAATTAATACTCGAGAACAGGAAAGCAATAACACCAACATTCCTGCTCAGCTTGTTTCCCAGCCGGGAAACGAGTAAGAACCAACCAGCAGAAGCTGGTTCCTGGTATCGATGGACCCAGAACCAGAACCACTATCCAAGTCTCGCAGACTAAATGAGAAAGTCTGACAGTGGAGGCAAAAGTAAACAGCAAGAAACAAGTGGTTACAATTGACAACGGTGCCACTGCCTACATTATACGAAGAGACTTTGTCGAGATGACATGACTTCATAACACCAATAGCTACTGTCTAAAAATAGACACAGGAGAGGCGGAAAAAGTGTACGAAACAGTTCGTCTTACCATCCTTTTGCCAGAACTGGATTTTTCACATCTATTTCAGGGGTTGGATTCGATATCCCGCTTTTTATAATCCCGTTTTTTAGAATCCCGGTTTTAAAATCCCGCTTTTTAAATTCCTGTTTTTTATAATACCACTTTTTTGAGATCCCGCTTCTAATAATCCCGCTTTTTATAATCCCGTTTTTTATCATCGCGCTTTTTTAAAATAAAACAACTAGTTTTGGTTGCAAAAGCGCGATGATAAGAAATTAAAACAAAATTAAATAATGAATTATTTTTTAAATGCATTTTATTTTAACGTATAATAAATATTACAATATATAATAAAGTATTCAATTCTGTATAAAACAAAGAAACTCTAACAGCTCTATTAATAATCACAAAATAGATATGAAACAAAACTAACACATGTTTTAACTTTTAATTCTTAATAATAAATGTGTTTTAGCCTTAAATGACATTTGACAATAGGCGGATAACTTATCTCACCAAATTTGGTGTTCAACGAGCGGATAACTTTAACTTGCCTGTCAAATTTGATAGATACGTTATTATTTACTGTCAAATATTTTTGTGTATAATTATTCTGCAAAATTTATGAAATAATAATGCAATCGTTAAATATTATTGCTGAACTAAATGGTTTGGAAAATTTAGATAGATTAAGTGATAGTGAAAGTTTTCATTGAGAAGGGAAAAAATATACAAAGCCCATGGAAGAATTAGAAGAACATAGTTTCAAAAAAAGATACCGATTTTCAAAAGATAATATGTTGCGGCTCACTGATTTGGTAAAAGATGACCTGGAAGGTAATTCAAAAGGTGGACACATTCCACCAAATATCGCAAGTCATGGCTGCGATACGTTATTGGGCTCGCAATTAAGTAAAATTAAAATAAATAAATTTAGTGGCACGAAACTTAGTTAGTTGAAAACCAGCGTCTAGGGAACTACAAGTTACAACTCTCAAACATTCTTGTTTGCGTGTTGTAGTCTTGCAATTTACAGAAATATAATTGATCTGAAATTGTCTCCAACGAACTTGTCACAAAGAGAAGTTGTGCTTCATCTTACCGTAGAATTTTAACATAATTAAATTTGTCAGGAAGTAAAACATGTGTTTACGAGCGGATGGTGTATTTTTATTAATAGGGCTGTAAGCAATTAACAAAATAATACATTTTTCATTAGTTATTAGTTCAACTGTATTTTGTGGGCGATACCATGCAAAAAGCCTGTTTTACTCATTTCGTGTCTATTTCTCATAATTTTTTTTATGGCGCGTGATTGTCCATTTTTCTATTTCAGTACGCACCACAATCGTTTTCTTTCTCAAATTGTATACAAACCAGGGCTCTTTCTTCCAACCAAAACTTTCAGTCCGCGATGCCAAGCTTCAGCATTGTTTTGAGTTCGCGGGAACAGTTTTTCTGCACTATCATACACAGACCAAAAGTTAGGAGAGTATTGCACTTGCCTACTTCCATTAGGAATGTAATTGACTTTGAACCACTGTGCAAAACTAAGTGCGTCTTTGTCATCTTTCAAACTACTTTGCAAGAAGCCATATTTTAATACTCAAATGAATTGTAAAAAACGGGATTGGCGGTATTTGACGGGATTTTAATACCCGGGATTTCGGGATTTTTGAAAAACGTGACTATTAAAACCGGGATTCCGATACGCTCCCCTATTTCTGGTAGCAGATATATGTATTTTGAATGGCAACTCTGAGTGAATAAGAAGTGATAAGTTACTAGCAAAAGCGCTGTTTTAAATGACCTTTGACAGTTTTAATCGTGTTTTACAAGGTAAAAATATAAAAGTCAAACAAAAACATAAAAAACTAAAGCGTAAATGAATGAATGAATACAATAACTATAGCTGACACCTCTCCAGAACACAATTTTTCTTCACCTAAAAGACAACAAAAAACAATAACAACCATGATAGTGGGACAAATGGCTATGGTGGTATAAAGAAGCAATGACCGAGGGGAACCCGCAATATTTGAAAGCGGGATGAAAGGCAGACAGAACAAAGAGAATAGCGAGAGTTAGAGAAAGATGGTACTGGAAACAAGAAGAAGAGAGAATGTGCAAAGTGTGTGAACGTGAGCAAGAGACGTGGGAACATGTAATAGAAAGATGCAGGTCAGGTGGAGATGAAGGAAAATCAATAGGGGAAAAAATGAGGGATATAGGCACTGGAGGCTGTGAGAAGGAGTAAAGAGAAATGGATGGGAAGAGAGGAGAGTGTGGTGGAAGACTTGTAACCCTTACGGTTCGCGTACACTAAAACCGAATCAATGGCCGATATCTGTTCGGAGGTATTCGGACGACTGTCTCGGATGTTCGTCTGCGTACACTCTTTCCGATCTCGGACGGTACTGGTCTGCAGTCTGAGTGTGATATGAAAGTGATAATTGTCTCTATTGTTATAATTTTTAGAAAATTTGTCCCAGAAAGGTGCCCTTTATGAACGCAATTAATTAACTTTTCAGTATCCATTTTTTTTCTTTTTATTTGTATGAACTTTATCAAGAATCAACCGGACAACTGACGAAAAATCCAAACATGTTGGGATATGCCGGTTGATCGCTTATTAACGGACGTCATCGAACGATGTCGCTTTCCTTTCTATACGTTTGGTTCGATCGGCCGAGTATACTTCGGCCGATGACAGACTAGGTGTACGCGAGCCGTTAGGGGAAACAATAAACATACAATACAATACAAATAAATTTCGTAGATGGTAATCATCTGATTTGGCAGCCCATCAAAAGTTCCGCCAGCCTGTAGATATTGGATACACAGGCTGGTGAGATATTCCAGCAGGTCTTTATAGGGTACAACGTTTTTCTTGAACTGCAGTTTGGCAATTTTAACTACATTCTCGATGAAACCGTTGCTTTGTGGAAATAGGTGATTGGAATTGGATGTGATAATGGAAAATCCATAATCTCTTGTAAATGTGAAGAACTATGGAGAGTGGATAAGCTCAAACCGGGTCCCGTTGTAACTTCTTACTAACTGGGTACTCTATAGAGTAAGAAAATTGATTTGCAATATTTAATAACCACGCTGTACAATATTTTAAGAAAAGCTACTTTGAAAAATCTAGAAAAGAAATCAGAAACAATCAAGTACCTATATACAGTCTCTGGCACTCCGGAATATCTGTTGAGAGGCGAGGTCATGACTCACGCGCTCTTATAGCTCCGATTTTTTTATTTCCAGCATGAAATCGTCCGTTTTATATTTTCTGGCCACCCGTTATATTTATGTAATTGGTGCAAATATGATAATGCAAATTACGATACTGTTCAGAGGACTGTCGCATGGAAGCATTCAAGAAATATCACAAAGTTACATCAATTTTAATCTCAATCAAAAATCAAATCAAAAAAATCCAAAAATAATGTTTTTAACACCATAATTCTGCTATCTGCTATCAACGTAATTTGTAAAGTTTTCATGAGTTAATACTGGGCAGTTTCTGCATGTACATAGATCTTTCTGCTCTGTAATCATGGTTGCTGTGGTTAGAAGCGTATTTATTACTGCTTCTGGTTCTGATCTGGTGAAGTTATCAATAATCTTTTTCGGAGTCTCCAGTTAAAAGGATGTTAAAGTTATTTGTCTGAATGACTTTAGGTGTTGTTTCTTTTTTCCAAATTTTGGAAATAAAAACAAACTTAACCAAAAATATGCGCAGATAGGAAGAGGTAATGTTTTTACATTTCTAAATATATAATTTTTTGGTGAATTGTTGCTGCAACTTACCGTCAAAGGGTAGGTATAATATATATTGAGACTATGTTGTGCTTAGACATATTTGAAAACCAATTTTCCAATTTTAAGTGGAACCATTTTGAACCCCCTGGTACAACCTTTAACATTGGGTGGTCCATATTTGTCGCCCTTTTTTATAAAGTTCTGTTTTTTTATTTCAAATTAAAGTCAATATTATTATTTGACTTACTCTTTTCGAGAATTTGTTTTTATTACTACCTACTTCTATTACATTTGCTTAAATTTGCCGCTTTTAGAAAACAGACGAAATTTTCTTAGTTACTTATTTATCATACATTTGATTTGTAATAAAAGGGAAATTTTAATATTTTTTTTAAATAACACTCTTCAACTGGTTGCGAAAACAAACTTATAATTTTCCAAATATGTTTAATCTTCTGGATTCAAATTTGAACTCAGAATTGTCCTTAGTTTTAGGTTTTGTAAAATCCTGTCACGAATAAATATGTATTTCTGATATTTATGTATGTACTATTCTTGTTCTGTAAAATTTAGTTTTAATATTTCATTAGTCAGTTTTAGTCTTCCTTACCCCTCATAACCCTAAATAAAGAACTACACTCTAATATTAACATTTAAATTTCAACAAGATATTATTGCTTAGAGAAGACAAAACGTATCGGAAAGATTTAAACTAATTATAGTCTTGAAAGATAAGTATCTATGTATATTTTTAAGGAATCGTTACAAATTTTGTTTAAAATTGACCTCGCGTTTTTACAAAAAAAAAATAATTTTTTTTGTCTCTGTCTCTGTAACGAAAAAAAAATATAACATATTGTGGAATTGCAATAGATATAGGAAACTTCCTGATACAAGCCCCAAGTGATTTTTAACAACGCCAGCTCGACAAAGAAAAGCTAAAAACACCCTGGCTGACTTTTGAATTTGATATCACCACGCTTATTCCTATAGACCTGCACCCATGTAAACATTTGCTGGCTACAAATCATTTCCAAAATTAGGTGTGTGTTCTTTGTAAGGAATTTGCATTCAAATTTAGTTCTTGTGGATAGTGATTTTCTTGACTAGTTCAAAGTCAAATAGGCATACTCATAACTATCAAGGTAAGCAATAAATTGTATATATTCGTGAAACCTACATTTACATATCTACTCGTAAATTCTTTGTATGATCATCTCTCGTTAACATAAACTTGAAAAAAAAAAAAAAATGACCAAACAAAACAAACACTTTTGTTCAGAAAATAATCAATGAAACTGTATATTTATGTATATAAGGTATACAGAAAATAAAGTAAATACTTATTTCAATTTCAAATCAAATAATGAGAAGATACATCCATACAAATACTATATTAAACACCATTTAAATCTCGAAATACATATGTATGTACTTAAAAAATTATGCGTTAATTTTATAAATTATTATTTCGAAAGCAAATATATATGAAAAAAATCAACCAAGAATAGAAAACCATCAATTTTTAGGTAAACATAAAAGCTGCGTTTTCCATTCGTTGAACTAGGAAATTGTATTCGTTTATGTTAGTTTATTCAATTTAATAATCAACAATCAGTTATTTATTCAAAAACCGAACAAAACATATGCAAATATTCGTACCTATATATATCTCATATCCAAATTTCTATCATCATGCAGTGGGTAATACGTTAAACTTGCACTCACCGAAATTGTTTTGTCTTGTCGAGCAGATCGGCCACTCTTGTTCTTCTTAATGGTGTTGGTGATGCTCCAGGAGATGATTCCTTAGATTCGGCTACCATAGCACGAGCCAGCACCAAATCTTCTTCCTTCATCGTGTTAATCTGTTTCACACACCCTCCCTTAAAAAAACTTCATAAAATTTAAATTTATTTATTTGTCTAAATTTAGTTTTTGCTTTTAATTTATTTGACAGATGAACACTGTTTAAACAGTTACAATGCACTTGATATATGGCCACTAAATAAGATCAACTAAGCGACGATGATTGTTGAATTCAGTATCTTTAAGATCCGAATCCTCTTACTAATAATTCAATAAGTGGAAATTAATAATATGCAATCGTGTTTTTTTTATAATAATAATAATAAAAAGTTTTTCCGATATTTGTTTGTATATCTCAACTGCGGTTGAACCTTACACGATCAGTGATCAGAATAAACTGAGTATGGACTATGGAGTACCTAGCTATCTCAGTGCTTTGGAAAATCTTCCAAACTTGTAACCACCATCAACGATGCCGCCGCACCCCGACGGCAATTTCGACTATCACCGTGTCCACATAAGGCGAGAGTACGACGTGATTCTCAACGTTCTTATTTTGTTATTGTTTTTAGCGCTAAATAAAATACATGGTAACGTGTGATGCGAAAGAGTTATCTGAACATCAATCTAAGGTCTGCTGCTGTTTTATTCTGTTCTGTTTAGTGTTTTGACAGACTGGTGCCTTAGCGATTTAGCTGGACCGCGCGGTAGGCTCCCTTTTAAGCCCCATCTGTCCATCTCGGAATAAAAAGGTGTGCGCCGACAACCGAAGACAGTCGTTCTGCCATTAAGATAAATTACGAGTAGGTATACGGTATACCTAACCTTATACATACATACGTATATGATTTTGGTTTTGACAAACAATTCAATGTTAGTATGAAATTTGCATAACACCCAAACTTCCTTTAAAAAAAAGAGAGCATTGGGATTTATATTTGAAATGTTTTATTTGCTGAAATTGAATTCATTATCATTAAAAGTGGGTTATTTTGTTAATATATGGCTCGAATGAATGATGACAAATTGTTAAAATATATAAATGGGTAATAGGCTAATAGAAAAATTATATCCAGCGAGGTGGGAGTATTTTTGTATTTTATGTAAATTAATGCTTACAGTGTCCACAAAAGAAAACTATACTGTTTTTGAGTTGAAAAATTCTAAATAATTTTTCTTATGATTAAGGAAAAAAATCAATTTTTTTCATATAGAAGGGAGAAATATCAGTTTTTCATTTTCGTTTTCAGATTTATTTAAAAAATTTTGAATTCACATTTCATAAAAGTTTGGGGGCCTGAAGTAATTAATATATCCACCAGTGGAGGACCAATGGCACGGCGAGTCTGCATAGAAAGTATGTATACTTTTATAATTAAAATTTTATAAATTGACATGTCGAAAGTTGGAACTCATTTTATTTTTTATTATTATTATTTATTATTATTTATTATCTAGGATACCCGTGCTCCACTTGCTCCGCATGTTTATGTTGGACACATCTATTTAGAACATTTCAATAATTTCAATAACAACAAAATTGAAATTGTATTATATTTTGTAAACAATATAATACAACTGCAAGCTTGGAGTAGTCCTTCTTGTCCACAAAAATAGCAGAAAATTTATTTTTTTCTTAATCTTGAATTTTACTTTTCTTCTCAGCGTATTTTGTTTTTATATATATAACTCATATTTAAAATTATTTTTAATGTTTTTGCTTATAACCCATTTTTTCGCATCGATAAAATTAGTCGAGAAACGATGAAAATTGAAACAAATCGTTTGAGTTTTGTCTCATTTTTCACCGTTTCTCGACCAATTTTATTGATACGTGAGTTATAGAACGTACAGCACTGTCCTCTAAATGCTTCATTTGAAATAATACAAAAAGGGAATTTTAAATTGAATTCTATTTTTTTGTTGTTCCCCCCCATTTCATCATATACATAGTTAAGTTTTAAAACTATCTTCGAATACCACCCACTCGTATGTTATTTTTGTTACTTTCACCCTATTTCACCCTATAAAAGGAACAGATTTGAAAATATCTAGTCCTTAAATGATGCTCGAATTCCATACTCTCTAAATATGTATATATATAACAACAATAATGTTAAAAATATGACGGATATTTTAAGTGTTAACCCAATTCACTCTATAAATGGCCAAACTTTGATAAATATTTTGCCATAACGCTATTCCTTAAGTGAAACTTTTCAAAGAAAGGAAGAATTTAAAAATAGATTCCTATTTTTGTACGTATACCTACATAGTTTTATTGTTATTGTTATATAATTAAATTTTGAGTAAGCGATTCAAAAATTAGTTTTCCTCATAATTTTAACAATAAGAATCCTGTTTATATGGTGGGTTTAGCTGACCTTGAGTCAGCGTAGAATTTACTGGTTATAATAAGATCCTCATATATTTCATTGCTAAGGCAACACCGCCACGTCAAAGCACGTCATATTGAAGGTAATATTCCGAGGTTTAATTTTCATTCAAGACGGCGCATATTTCAAAAGAGATCATTGGAGAAAGAATTCAATTGTAGGTATATTGTTATTGTAAATTTTTAGAGCAGGTCAACTCTCTTGGGCAGCCTTATGAAACACTTTTATTTTGTTTTTGTAAATTCTGAAAGCGGGTCACTAAAAACGGCTCAGAATGCTGGGTGAAAACGAGACGTGCGTCGGTCGATGTGACGAGATCTTTTCACCTGATTCAAGCCTGATTCGCCAGGAATTTTAAAAGCTGTTATGAGTTTCGCCCGAATAAACCTTGGGCTGTCAATGGCATTACATTTTACCCGAATTGAATGTTCACAATAAGGGGAATTTTTCGAATATGAAAATTGGGATGAAACTCACAATAGGCGAAAAGTGAAATGTCAAATTTTCCGGGTGGAATGTGAAACTCACCGTCGTCGTGGCGAAGAGAAATTATGTATTATTTTACTTACTATTTATTATTACTGTCGTCTAACGTCAATTAAGTAATAAGCATAGACTGCTTTTAGACAGCTGCGATTTTTAAGCTTCGGTTTTCTTTTGATTTCCTTTCAATTGCAAAGATGCCTTTAAACACTACGATATTTAATATGTATATGTTAACTTTGTTAAATGAAAAATAAACATCTCTTTACGCTTTTTACT
Source organism: Epistrophe eligans (assembly GCA_951394125.1). Lineage (NCBI taxonomy): Eukaryota > Metazoa > Arthropoda > Insecta > Diptera > Syrphidae > Epistrophe > Epistrophe eligans. Next base: position 49,569,160 of record OX596030.1, read on the forward strand.
CCGTTTATGTCTCGATCAGTAAGAATAAGTACAAAGAAGAAATAAGGATAACTCCGCAATTTGTCCAACCCGACCACTAGATACGTGCGTCGTCCCCCGCCTACGGGGTTAAAAATCGCAAGGTCAAATTGCATTGTTTAAAAGGAATTATAAAAGTTGATGAATACAAAAATAATATATAAATATATAAATATAAATGAAAGCTAAGATAAAATTAATTTTTTATATGAAAGATATAATCAAATATCATCCTCAGTTTTACCCTAACTACTTTATTACACCTCATACGTAATATGATAAGATACAAAAAAAGTGTTTACATTTCTCGATCACTTCTGTTTCGTGTCGTCCGTCAGCGTCGCCTCTAAGCAAACCCGATACCCGATGCAATTAAATTTTACTATTTTTTGCAACACTTTGGAACGAATCACAAAATCAATTAAACTTATCTACTGTTCGAAGTCACTGCATTCTATCGCAGCGAGACTTAGACTTAAAAGGTCTATTATAGTGCCGTAAGTGCTTAAACGCTTGCACTACGAGTGTATTGAATCATACGTTTGTGTCTCAAGATGTGGGTTATACCGAATCAACCTTGTTTAATAAATTTAATAGACTTACTTGCTCTAGGCTATTGACATTAGACATTGAAAATGTGAAACAAAATTAAAATAATGTTGCTGCCTACACCTTTCAAATATTATTAACTAAAAACATTAAAAGCAAGTACATATATATAAGCCATGTTATAACAGAAATTAGACTGAATTTCTAAACGACATTAAACAACATAACAGTTGTTGGGGGTTACCAAAACTTAAATTTGTATTTTTTATGTATGTTAAAGGTGCTTTTTCACCCAGCTTCAAAGTTCGGACAGTTATATAAAGGGTGTCCAGCGGAACATTTTCAACTTTAAAATTCAATATAAAAAAACTACATCGTTTTTATTTATTTTTATATCATTTAAATGCAGAGTTACAATGCGGATTTCATTTTTTAAAAACGATATCATCCAAATGATGGCCGTTTTTTTTTCAATGCACCCTTGCAGTCGGACCCTTAAATTTGCGATAACGCGACGGCAAAGCGCTGGAGTAATGCTTTGAATTTCATGGCGAATATTTTCCTGCAGGGGCCGAATTGTCCGGGGATTGTTATTGTAAACGTTTGATTTGAGGTATCCCCATAAAGAGAAATCGCAAGGTGTGAGGTCTGGTCACCGAGGCGACCATGGAATGTCTCCGTACTTGCTGATCAGTTTATTCGGAAAAACTGTTCTTAGCCGTTCCATCGACACCCTAGCTGTGTGCGGAGTGGCACCGTCCGCGTCCTGTTGAAATGATAGATTAAGTTGTTGTGACGCTGTTTCTGAATCTATAAGACGAATTTATTTTGGCCTTCGGTCTCTAAGGTCTTCGTCACACATTTTGAATTCTCATATGAAGAAACATCTTGTTAAAAGTCTTATCCTACCCTTTTTTACTTTTAACTGCTCTGTCTACCCTGTTCTTGATTCTGATTGCAAACGTAAACTAAATGTTGCGTTTAATAACTGCCTGCGTTTCATTCACAATATCCCAAGATATGTTAGTGTATCGAACTTAAACTCTTTGTTGTGGGGATTAAGCTTGGACAAGTACATAAGGTTTCGTAATATTATATATCTTCACAGTATAATCCATAATAGGCTTCCAGTGTGTTTAGGAGAAAAACTTCAATTTGCCCAATCACAAAAAGGCTTGCGAATGATTGAGCCGCGATTTCTACATACCATTCTTTACATACCATCAATTTTTTGTAGCTGCTATTCGATTGTGGAACAGCCTTCCAATCGAATTGCAGAGAATTACTTCACCGGCCATTTTTAAGAGGAGAATATTTCTGTATTTTTTAACTATAAAATAATATTTCTACTTTTTGCTCATTTTAATTTTTTTATATTTTTATTTATTTCTTTTTTCTATATGTATAAAAATTATTACTTTTGTAAATTTGAGATACTCTACTTTTTGCTCATTTTATTTTTTTTTTCTTTATATTTTTATTTCTATACCTATATATAAAGATTATTACTTTGTAAATTAATTTCTATGTAATTATATTTTGTAAATTTGGGATACTTGGTAAGCTTTTTCTTTTAGATACTTTTAAAAGATTTTTATCTTGTTGTATCATGTAATATTTATAATCGCAAATACAAATACAAATACAAATTGTGTTCGGCTGTTGTACCCTAAATACAGCTACAATTGCGGTAACAGAAGATCATCAATCATACGGCAATACACCGGAGCAGTGACTGTCTCACCTTGGTTAAAAAATAAGGGCCAATTACTCCGCTCGCTGAAATGGCACACCAAACTGTCGTTTTTAAACAATGTAAACGTTTTTGATGGCGTTCTCTAGGGTTGTTGGAGCACCAGTATCGCATATTTTGTTTGTTAACATATCCGTCAATATGGAAATGTGCTTCGTAACTGAATAAAATGTTTCCAAGCGTAAAAGCTGTCCGAAAACGTTCCAGAATTGTTCTTGCGAAGGATTCTCGTAAAGGATAGTCACTTTCGTTGAGATACTGAACAATTTGCATATTGTACGGGTGGAGGTTTAATTTCTTTTTCAAAATAACATGCACTGTTGATATTTTTATTCCTGTGGAGGCCGCAATCTTCCTTATCGATTTATGTGGATTTCGAATAATTTAATTTCGAAATCCAGACCAGTTACTCATGGCGACTAACAATTCCGTAAATCCTGCGCTTTGAATGATACCCCTCCCGTTTACCTCAACCCGCTAGTATTTCGATAATCGCAATTTAAAGTTGAAAAATTCCCGCTGGACACCCTAGGTATCTGTCAATCCAATTGGCTGATTGCAAATAGTCAGTGGGCGTGTTTTATTGAAAAATAAGTAGATATCGTAGTAAAATTTTACTCCCACCAAAAATTTAAAGACCCGTAAATAATCAAGACATAAAGTAATGCAAGCTGCGAAGACATGGAAACAAGAATACTTTGCGAAGACTGCCATTGAAATAAAGAGTTTAACATAAAAGTGAATAAAGCGTATGTTATTAGAACTTTTATAGCTGCACTAGATTTTAATTACCAATAAAACGTACTTAGTCCTAGTGTCATTTTTATTCAGTAGTCTTTCAACAACGTTACCAAATGTTTGAAGTGAACTCTGGTGGCAAAAGCTGGAGTTATAGCTATTTTAAAATTGCCAGAACATTCATATAACTCCTTTCAATGGTGTCCAATTTAGTGTTTGAAAACTTTTTCCATCCTCCTGGAGGCGAACTTGGACCAAATATTAAAATATTCGGTTCCAAAATGATGGATTGAAAAAAAAAATAATTTTTATAATATCTTATTTTATTATTAGTATCTGGGCGAACGAACTTCGCTCGGCTACTTTTTTATATTATTAAATCCACTACAACAAACTAAAAAAGTTGGCTTTAAGTCTTGTTTGCTGTTATGGTAAATCCAGATCTCGATTCCCACTGGTGTCGTTCCATTATACATACATCCGTCAAACTTTTGATATAGGCGCCTCCCTGGTGAATATATATGTAAGTTTACAATATAGGTACATACCCCAAACGGAGCAGCGGAAAATGTGATACGGAGACCCCAAGATGGGGGTTAAAATCTTTTGAACCCGAGAAGCATGCCACCCAAAGTACCCGACCCCCACCGTAACTGTAGCAGAAAGATTTCCGAATGCATCTCCACATATGTGGAGGTATCTTAACATAAAAGGATGTATCTCCACATGTATCTCAACATATGAGCAGGCATTTTTACATGTATCTCCACATGTGTGGAGTTAACTTCAAATGCGTGTATCCACATACCTATGTCAAGATATATCCACATTTATCTCCACATATATGGAAGTATCTTCATATATATCTACATACATACATACATATAACGGGTGATTTTTTAGCTGGTTTGGTTTTGGCAACACTGGTTTTGACAGCTGACGTGTGTTTAGTACCTTGTGTCACTGTCAAACAGCTTCAGTTTGGTTTGCAATTTAACCATGGATCGTCTTACAAATGAACAACGCTTGCAAATTATTGAATTTTACTATCAAAATTCGTACTCGGTTCGAAATGTTCATCGCGCGCTGCTTCCATTTTATGATCGGCATTCTCGACCTTCTGAGCAGTCTATTCGGAAGATTGTGACCAAATTTCGCACCAAATTTACTTTGTTGGACATTAAACCACCAACACGTTTACGTACTGTGCGTAGTGAAGAAAATATTGCGGCCGTATCAGCTAGTGTGACAGAAGACTGCGAAATGTCGATTCGGCGTCGTTCCCAGCAGTTAGGCCTTTGTTACAGCACTACGTGGAAAATTTTGCGGAAGGATTTGGGCGTAAAGCCTTTTAAGATACAGCTGGTGCAAGAACTAAAGCCAGCCGACCTACCACAACGCCGAATTTTTGGTGAATGGGCTCTTGGAAAGCTGGCCGAGGATCCGCTTTTTTATCGAAAAATTGTGTTCAGTGATGAGGCTCATTTTTGGTTGAATGGGTACGTAAATAAGCAAAATTGCCGCATTTGGAGTGAAGATCAGCCAGAAGCATTGCAACAGCTACCAATGCATCCCGAAAAAGCCACTGTTTGGTGCGGTTTATGGGCCGGCGGCATTATTGGGCCATATTTCTTCAAAGATGATGCGAATCGCAGCGTTACTGTCAATGCTGAACGCTACCGAGCGATGATAACAAACTTTTTTTTGCCCGAAATGGAAGTTCTTGACTTGCATGATATGTGGTTTCAACAAGACGGTGCCACATGCCACACAGCACGCGAAACAATGGCGCAATTGCGAGGCGAGTTTGGTGAACAGTTAATTTCACGTTTCGGGCCGGTCAATTGGCCGCCTAGATCGTGCGATTTGACACCATTAGATTATTTTTTGTGGGGGTATGTCAAGGCTAATGTCTATAGGGACAAGCCCGCTTCGATTGACGCACTGGAAGCCAACATCCATGCATTCATTCGTGAGATACCGGCCGATATGTGTGAAAGAGTATGCCAAAATTGGACTCAGCGGATGGGCTACCTGAGACGCAGCCGCGGTCAACATTTGCATGAAATTATCTTTAAACATTAAATTGCAAGGTTCAAACTATCGATTCAAATAAATATTTCATTCATTTTTTCGAATTTTTTGTGTTTTTTTTTTTAAAAAGTTCTAAACCTCTTAAAAAATCACCCATTACATATATCTCCAGTGTGGAGATATCTTCAGATGTATTGCCACAAACGTGGATGTATTTACCCGTGCGTCTCCACAAATTTTTAGATATTGCACATAAGAAAAGTGGTCGTAGCAGCAGGCAGATTTCAATAGAAAAAAAAATCCTCGTTCATCAGAACAAGGACTGAAATTTTCATCCAAATCGTTAGAACTGTTGGTGAATTTTCCCAAAACTATTTTCTGATTTTTTTCTTGTTCATCAAAATACTCCCTGCCATATTTCATCCAAATAGTAAGTGCCGCTATCGAGAACTCTATTTCTAAGAAAAATGGGCGTGGTAGTGGGCGGATTTATTTAAAAAAAATTTTCTTTGTTGATTGGAACAAACTCTACAAATTTCATCCAAATCGTTGGAGCCGTTTCCGAAAAAATAAGAAACAATAAAGGTGGGCGTGTCAGTGAGCGGATTGTACTAAAACATTTTTTTTAATTTTTGCCTCATCCATCACAACAAATTGTGAAAATTTCATTCAAATAATTTCAGCCGTTTCCGAGAAATAGAGATGCTTCCGAGCGATTCTAAAAACTAAGAAATAAGAAAAAGAGGGCGTGGCAGTGGGCGGATTTTACTTAATCTAATTTTTATTTTTTTTCTCATTTATAGAAAAAAAAACTGAAAATCTAAATCGTTAGAACCGTTTTTGAGAAAATATTATATGTATATATAATTTAAGAATTTCTACAGTAATAAGATACTGTAGTTATTGATCATGTATAGATAGATATACATATGTAGGTATACAAACATATGAATGTGATCTGCTGATATAATGATGATAGGAAATGCTGACATCTTTCTATATTGTGTAAACAAATAAGGTCTTATTTATAAGCATTGTCTAACTTTAGACAACTGCCCAACTTTGGAAAATGTGTTCAAAAACCTTGTTTATTGTTGTCTTATAGCTGCCTAACTTAGACACAAAAGTATATTGTCTTAACCGTGAATAATGTGATATTTCTTTTTTTTAAATAGGTACAGCATATTTCCACCAATTTGAAAATAGTTAGTCAGTGTCTAAGTAGACAAAAATCTAATAAATACGACGATAAAGTTCAATTTTATATGTAGTATTTCAACTGCTTTGACATTTCCCCCACCAACAAATAACTTTCATCTGAATTTTCAGATGAGAATGACGCTGATTACACGATTTGTTTTTTCGTTCGTTTCGTCTTTTTGACAGGCACGTATCGTCGTGATTACATGGTTTTTTTTTACATTCGTGAAGACTTTCGTTATTTTGATGTTCAGAAACTTTGCGGTGGATTTATTGGAAAATAAACAGAAGTAATAATTAAAAATGTTTTAATAACTTTAAAAAAGTTGTACATATGAATAAGAAGTGATTAACACTTCTTATTCTTATGAATAAGAAGTGATTAACACTTCTTGTTCATATGTATACAGCTTATTTAAGTGTGCAAAATTGTTTTACAACTCGAAATTATAAGTGTATAAGTTCTTCGCACAATGCTCTGATTTTAGGGATGGGCGATTAAATTTTTCGATGTTAAAATCGGTGAGAATCGGTGTTTTACAAAATCGATGCATCTTTCTTTTCGATTTTGATATAATATGTAAATTTACATCAAAACGTGCTTTTGATTTAGGGCCGTTTGTTCATAGTAGATTTAATCTGTAATAAAGGTTCGGACTCTGGTTCTGATAATTAAAATTTAAAATTAAGTAATCATTTAATCGATTTTCTTCTCTAAGAAAAGGCATTAAAATGCCTACGTTCTGTAACTCACAACGATTAAATTAGTCGAGAAATGATGAAAATTGAAAATTGAACATATGTAGAAAGAAATAAAAATTTCCACACATTTTTAAATTTACGTGATGTGAACATTTTATCGGAATTAAAGCTTAAATGACCACGTAAATGAATTATTCTTAATTTTAAAAACGAAAATTGTACACAAAGAGAATCACTTTTTATAAAATGTGTACAGCAGAAAAGAGAAAGGAAAGTAGATATTAACATGGTATACCTTATTTGTAACTAGTTCTTACCCACTCTCATTGCTAACACCTCGCAAAACCACTTGTAACATGAAAAGTATTCATATTCCTTTCCCATGAAATAATCGATTTTCAAAATTCTTCCAGCTAAAAAAGCGTAAGAAAAATTTACTTTCACATTTAATATTTATAAGAATGATGATTTTTGTAGAAAGAACACATAGTTGAAGTTGCTTTCTTTGCATTTGATTTACAGAAACCATTTTATTGGTAATTTTTAGTCGATGTATTTAATCTTAAAATCGATATCTGAAATCGATGATTTTTCTCTCAACAACGATTTTTGCTGACAACTGGCTATCGCTCACCTCAACCGGAAAAAATTTGTATTCCTGCTTTCGTTACTTCATTCCCCCTACATTTCTACACCCCTCACCCAAGCTGTCGAAAAAAAGACTCGTGTAATCAGCGTCTATGAAGATTTTTTCTGGTTGAACATTGACGTTTATGGTTTGACAACAGATAACAACTGCGATAGTGGATTCGAGAGGGAGCGGCAACGTGCACGGAATCCATTTTAGCTTATTAATTCTAATTGGAAAAAATAAAAGTTTTCTTAAAATAGAGCAAATCTCGTACTTAAACATAATTTAAAAAAAAAATTTGCCAGCAAAACTAAATACATCTCGCCACAAACATTTCTGCCCAACTTTTTGCTGTGGATGACTGCAGCAAAGTGTGGTAACTTGCAGATTAAACCCCAACACGTTCTACCGTACTAGATCGCCACCTGCTTTTTCCCCTTTTTTTGCTCCCTGGCTGGGACTTTTTAAGGGATAAAAATGAAGCTGAAACCTGATCCACCTTCCTATGCACTAAAAGGGAAGAAACCGGGCACTATCACAAAAATCATTTCTGGCACCCTGCTCCAAAAACTGGACCTTGCGCAACAATTAATTTGTCTGAGCCAAGTCGAAGCTCTGACCAACACCTCCACGTTTATTGGCGACAAATTGGACGATTGCCTGACTTCCTCGTCTCAACATCCTGCTCCGAAACCTCCTCCCCTCGTTACCGAGGAGAATTCTGCAACCGCATTTGAGAATATGTGTCAAGAGATGGACTCTACGTGTGAACAGACAACACTCTCCTATGAAGAGTGGCAAATACCCACCAAGAGGTACTGCGCCTCTAATTCCTACATGCAGAAACCAGCGTCCACCATTTCCAGCGACGGAAACCAATTCCGTATACTCCAAGACATCAAAATTCAAACTTCAAAGAAGCTAGCTCTAAAATCTAGAAGCCAAAGTATACTAGAGCATCAAACCATCAATGATGTTCCACCAAAAGCAAGGAACAACAGCAGCAGCAGCAACAGCGAGGGACCTCCAGGCAGCAGCTCTAACAGATTTACTAACCCCAACATAGATCAACAAGATAAACTGCTCACTGGTAAGTTTTGTCCACCTATCATAATGAAGTACGTACATAGATATTAAAAAACTTATAGTAGATTTAAAAGCCAAAAACTTAGAGTTTCATTAGGCGTGTTTTTTTGCAAGCCCGGTGGGAATTGCAGGAAAAAAACGACCACAGGGATTAGTGACAGCAACACAGAAACAAAATGGAGTATTCATACAAACTATCGATAACAAGTATATAATTTATGCCGGTAACACAGTTTTTCTGTGTGCTTAAGTTAAGCCCGGAGAATTATCTGGGTTTAGCTTAGCCCGTAGGGGATTAGTTGTTGTTGTTTTTAAAATGGTGATTGTTTAGCACCGACGTTGTTTTTTTCGACCAATTCCCTCTGGGCTTACAAAAAAACACGCCTATTATAAGATAGTGAACCGTGGTGATAGCACCAGACTTTATGTAGACGATAACGCGGTGCATCGGGAGCTGTTGGAGCTCCTGAGAAGCAATGAAGAGGTTCAAGCCTATTCCTTCACAAGGAAAGAGGACAGAACTACAAATCTTATTCTCCGTGGCTTAACGCCAGACTATGCAGACAATAAAATCCTCAATGAATTAAAAGTACGAAATCCGAACGTTGTCGGAGTATCAAAATTTGAAACGATTCGTTCTAAACAGAACAAGTTACAATACAACCTTTTCCTGATTAGACTTCTTCCGGGCACAAGTGCTACTGAGCTTATAAAAACAAAATTTTTGTTCAACACCAAAATCACTTGGGAAAAACCCAAAGGCAATAAAGGCCCTTTGCAATGCAGGCGCTGCCAACAATTTGGCCACCTCGCAAAAACTTGCGCTAACAATTACAAATGTGTAAAGTGTGTCCACAAGCATGTGTCCGTAGAATGTCCATCAGTGAGAACTGTTGATAGTAAAGCCACTCGCGTCAACTGCGGTGAGAACCATCCTGCTAACTTCAGAGGATGCAAAGCATTTAAATCTTTTAAAATGAGAAGAGACAAACTTTTCCATGCGGCTAGAGAAAAGAAAATCAATAACAATATTCTGGCTAAGGCCATTTCACAAAACGCTCTTCTCCCTGGCGTTTCTTATGCCAGTCATTTCAATAATAATTCTATAACCCCTAATCATAGCAATACTTACAACCACGAAAACTTAAAGCCACAAAAACAAAGCAACGGTATTAATAACTAATTCATTGACCACTCCAAAGACCTGTTTGGTTTGGACATGAATGAGCTGGTTGCGAAAATTGAAGCATTCATGCTTAATAACTTTTCCTCCCCCTCCAACAAAAATTGGCCTACCTTGAGTTAGTCAATCAACTCCTTTTATCCTCAAAGTAAATGATTGTAAACCTACTGCAATTTAACATTTCGTCCCTAATTGCCCACTCGAGAAGAATTGAATTATTAAAAATTCTTCTTGCTAAAAAAGTTTCAATTGCGTTCATCCAAGAAACGCATTTAAACCCTAGACACAAAGTATTTTTAGACAACTTCAACGTCATCAGGGTGTTGCAATCATTATCAAAAAAAAACATTCACTATAAGATTATTGACTGGCATTCGAACGAATTTCCATGTCTTTTTATCAAGATTGACCTCAAGCAGAACACCTATACTAAGGAAATTTTATTAGGTTCCATTCACTTCCCTACAAATAGCCCCTCATCCTCTCTTACGAACGCCTTAATCCAAATTGAGTCCCTAGCAAACACCTACGACGCACAGTGGGACGATCCATGGTAAAAATTAAAACAAAACTATTTTAGCGGTACTTTAAATTAATCGGTAAGTCATCCCGGTTTTTTTTGTTTTATTATTAGCAATGTGTTAATAAACCGAATCATGAAAAAAATCTTGCGCAAGTTTACGATTTTTTAAGAAAATTGACATTTTTAGGTTCAACTGCGTTCATCAAGCATGGTGACTTAGTTACAATATGGATCGATGGTGCACATTCCAGAAAAGTTTCAAACGTTTTCAACAAAATTAAGCAGTTACTTGCATTGGAAGAGCTTAATGAAGGAGAAAATGCGTGGTTAGAAGAAATTTCGAGGCTTTTTTGTGTTAGTTTATGGCAGCGTTGCCAGAGAAAGAAGGACAGGTTTATGAAGGATAGCCAACGATGGCTTAACCTTAATTTGTCTTTACCAGACGAATTTTCATTGTAATAATACAACCCTATGAAGTTAAGATTTGTTTGATAAACCAGTGCTATTTTCGAAGTTCAGTTGAAAAATCATTCCAAATTCTAAAGCAAACTTTTTCTGTTTAGTTCAACCACAAACTCCCAACCTGGTTATGGTACAACAAATGATGGCAATACTGCGCGACGTTTTTTTTTTTCGAATCCAGAGTTGAGTTCCAAAATAACCGGTGAGATAAGGATCTCATCTTCAAATTTGGTTTAATTTTGAGAATACTCGCTGCTGGTCGAGAAATAAATATGGACACGTTTGAAGAACTAATTCTTGAAACAAAAAACCTATACCTTTCGAAGTACAGCTGGTACTATATGCCTAGCAGTGTACATAAACTTTTGCTCCATGCAAAAGACATAATAAGGTTTTTTGATCTACCTATAGGTGTTCTTTCGGAAGAAGCGTTGGAAGCAAGGCACAAAGAAATAAGGAAGACTAGGTTGGATCATACTCGAAAGAGTTCAAGGCTGAACTCAATTACCGACTTGATTAAGTTCGCTGCTCAACTCTTATAAATAAAATATCCTGGATTTACAAGTTTTAGTGTATCAATTTCTTTGTTCTTAGGTTACAATCATAGATATAAGTGCTTAAATACTATTTCAAGCATATTTGGTTGAATTCCTTATTTTATTCACAAGATATTAATTTTGCCGTTTTTCCCATACAATCGTTCCACTGTGCGACGGCGCTATAATCGGTGGTGATTTAAATGCCCGAAGTCCTGACTGGGGAGACTCCAAGCTTAATGCAAATGGAAAGACAATTATGAATTGGCTTCAAGCTCATAACCCATCGGTTACCAACATAGCCTAACCTACTCCATCCTTTCCAAGAAGCTCTTCCTTCTTGGATCATTTCATCATTTCCAACCATTTGCTCGATTTCATCAACCGAAACTTTGAGGTATACGCCTCCATTCTTCCTAAGGAAATTGAAATACTATATAAAACCAAACACAGCTGGCAAAGACGCCTTAAGCACATCTTTCACAACCACTTTAATAGAGTAAGCAATCCTTACAAAGAGCTTTCCACAAGAATCTCATTATTAAACAAAATAATACAAGAAAAAGTTAGCTTATGGCTTAATAAAGAGTTAAGTACCAGGCTGGCCAATATCAAAACTGGCCTGGATTTTTACAGAATAGCAGGGAAAAGGAAGAGATTCTCCTGCGAAAAGATCATCGTCAACAATACTCCCATCTCGAACGAATTAAACATTGGCACAGCTTTCGAAAACCATGTCAAGGACATCTACTCGGAAAAAATTCCAGATTTCAATCCGACAATCACCCAAGAAGCAATTCTTACTGCAAATCAAATTAACATCACCAAACCCGACAGAATCTTTATTTTTGATGTTGATAATACCGCACTTAATCCTATAGCCAATCATATTTTTACGAACCCGGAAGAAGTGCTCAATATTATAAGCCAACTCAAACCCAAAAAATCGGTAGGACCAGATGGGATATCTAACCATGCTCTAAAAAAAATTTCACCTCTGGCAGTGAATTTTTTAACAATTCTTTTCAATAATTGCATTAACAACGGGTATTTTCCTTCGTCCTGGAAAACCGCAAAGATTTAACCCATCCAAAAAAAACAAAACTCCTTCGAAGTCAATGACTTCAGACCGATTTCCCTACTCTCCAACGTCAGCAAAATCTTAGAAAAAATTATGCTTATAAACCTGAATTCTCCTGTGGAGAATCCCATCGAGCCGTTACCAGAGCACCAATTCGGTTTCCGAAGAGGCCACTCTACCGTGCACGCTCTGCTAAAACTTCACAGTGACGTTACCGTCAACCTCAGAAGAAAACATTGCACAGTGGCATGCTCACTTGACCTAGAAAAAGCCTTTGACAGCGTATGGAGAGTGGGACTTCTGGCGAAAATTTCCGCCCTTGACTTTCCCCGCCATATTGTCCACCTTCTTGAAAGCTTCCTCACCGACAGAAAATTCTATATACAAATCCAAAACACGAAGTCGAAGTGAGAAGTGCAGAAGTGAGAGGGGGTCCTCCAGGGGTCGATTCTGGGGCCCTACCTCTACAGCCTATTCCTCCATGACTTCCCACATACATTCTCCGACCATGATTTGAACTCAACGAGTCTACTATATGCCGACGACACAATAGCTTACACCAGCCACACCTCGCCGTTTGTCGCTCTCCGGCACCTACAAAAACATATCAACATCATTAATACCTACTACACAACTTGGAGGGAAAAAATTTTAAATCCCAAACTAAAAGATACTCGAATAACACTATTTACGATGATTCCAACACCATTCCGCTAAGATACGCAATGTCTTTATTGAAAAATACTATCTCGAAACTTAACACCTCAGAAAATGATCTCATTAGAGGTATCATTTCCTCAAAGTCGGGCACTTATCGGTAATGGACGTCTCTTTGATGGATTTTCAATCAGCTCCCTAAATAAAATAAATAAATATATTAAATCTTCTAACCGAATCACAACAAGAATTAACAAATCGTCTGAACTTCATAATTGCTTTTCAATTTAATTTAACTAATCTTATCAAGTCTCCTTCTGAGAACATACTCTAAACTTTAATGTAACTATAAGATTAATACCTACATATATCAATCCATGATTCCTGTGACTTCTCACAAATATTTTCGCATTATTTAATTTGAAAGAAACATGTGTGTATTCACTGGTGTGTGTATCTGTACCTAAGAATAATGACGCTGATTACACGAGTCTTTTTTTCGTTCGTTTCGTCTTTCGTGCTTTTGACAGCTTGGGTGAGGGGTGTAGAAATGTAGGGGGAATGAGGTAACGAAAGCAGGAATGAAAATTTGAAGATTTTTTCTGGTTGAACATTGACGTTTATGGTTTGACAACAGGGTAGAGATGAGCGATAGGCAGTTGTCAGCAAAAATCGTAGTTGAATCGATTTCAGATATCGATTTTAAGATTAAATACATCGACTACAGAAAATTACAAAAATGCAAATAAAATGGCATATGTAACTAATATGCAAAGAAAGCAACTTCAAATATGTGTGCTTTCTAAAAAAAACATCATTCTTATAAATATTAAATGTGAAAGTACATTTTTTTTGCGCTTTTTCGCTGGAAGGATTTTGGAAATCGATTATTTCATGGGAAAGGAACATGAATACTTTTCATACTACATGGGGTTTGCGGGGTCTCAGCAAAGGGAGTGGGTAATAACTAATTACAAATAAAGTATTCCAAATCATTGCCTACGTTCTGTAACTCTCGCATTGATAAAATTGGTCGAGAAAGGTTGAAAAGTGGAACAAAACTCATACGATTTGTTTCAATTTTCATAGTTTCTCGACTGATTTTATCGATGCGAGAATTACAGAACGTAGGCACATGTTAATATCTACTTTCCTTTCTCATTTCTGCTGTACACATTTTATAAAAAGTAATTCTCTTTGTGTATAATTTTCGTTTTTAAAATTAAGAATTCATGTGGTCATTTAAGATTTAATCCCGATAAAATGTTCACACCACGTAAATTTAAAAATGTACTTGATAAAACAATATGTAGGATGGAAATATTTGTTTCTTTTTACATTTTCTATAGGGCAAGTATTGGTTTCGTGTAAACATAGAGAAGTCTAAAAAAGTAGTTTTATACCATACCGTCCGTTGATTTCTACGCTCTTTGCACTTTACGAGGTCCATTGAGACAGAGGTTAAACAGGTGGACCGATTTGCTCCAAATATCGTACAGAGAAACGTTGAAAAATAAATTAAAACTCATGTGTTTCAATTTCCATCATTTCTCGACTAATTTTATCGATGTGAGTTACAGAACGTAGCCACAGATCATTTTAATGGAATTTCTTAGAGGAGAAAATCGATTAAATGAATCCTTAATCTGAAATTTTAATCATCAGAACCAGAGTCGGAACCTTTATTACAGATTTAACCTACTATGAACAAACGGCCCTAAATTAAAAAAAAACGTTTTGATGTAAATTTACATATAATAACGTATTTGGCTATCAAAAAAAAAAAAAAAAATAAATACATCGATTTTGAAAAACATCGATGTTTCAGGTTCGATAAATTTTCCCACCGATTTTAAAATCGAAAAATTTAATCGCCCATCCCTCAAATCAGATCATTGTGCGAAGAACTTATAAACTTTTAATTTCGAGCTGTAGAACAATTTTTCACACTTAAATAAGCTGTAGATATTAATAAGAAGTGATTAAAAATCTTTTTTAATTATTACTTCTGTTTATTTTCCAATAAATCCACCGGAAAGTTTCTGAACGTCAAAATAACGAAAGAGTCTTCACGAATGTAAAAAAAAACCATGTAATCACGAGGATACGTGCCTGTCAAAAAGACGAAAGACGAAACGAACGAAAAAACGAATCGTGTAATCAGCGTCAATCTATCTATTTGTACATTCGTACTCTCGTTGATTTATTCCATTAGTTTGTAAGTTATTTGTATATATATGTATATGTGAACATGCGTCACACTCGATGTATAGATATTGCTCCTGACCAAGAGCAAAATACATAAATACTAAATGTCAGCCAAGAGGCAAACTTATGGGGTTTTCCATTGGTAAATTCAAATTTCAATGAAAAAATTGATTTTTTTTCTTGGCGAATGGAATACAATTCAATTTGATTTTTTTTGCCACTGTATTGGTGTACTTTCTTGCCTGTGAAACTACATCCTTTACAAAATCTATTACGCGGTGTTTTTTTTTTCCTTTTTAAATAGAATTTTCATTATTTCAAAAAATTCTTCATCACTTGAATCGGAAGAAGATGATGTTGATTGTATTTATTCAACAATTTGAGCAAACTTTTCGCAAAACGAATAAATTTCAAATCAAAAACCACATTTGTCAAGCTGACAGCTTAAATTTGTATTGGTGTTAGTAAATTAAGAGGTAAATCTGCCGAAAAATTTAGAATCAAAAATAAATTGATTTATTTTACCAATGGAAATGCCCATTAAACGCAAAAGAAAGAGCAGGCAATACATTACAGCCGCAGTATTCACCTAAATGTCAAACTACAAATATCGAATTGTTATCACACCACATGTAAACTTTCTAAAAGACTCAAATAAAAAAGGGTAGAGATGAGCGATAGCTAGTTGTCAGCAAAAATTGTAGTTGAGAGAAAAATCATCGATTTTTTAAACACATCGACTAAAAATTATCAATAAAATGGTTTCTGTAAATCAAATGCAAAGAAAGAAACTTCAACTATGTGTGCTTTCTACAAAAAAACATCATTCTTATAAAAAATGGATAGTACATTTTTTTGCACTTTTTTGGCTGGAAGGATTTTGGAAATCGATTATTTCATAGGAAAGGAATATGAATACTTTTCATGCAACAAGGGGTTTTGCGGTTCCAGCAAAGAGAGTGGGTAAGAACTAGTTACAAATAAGGTATTCCAAAATCCAAATCATGTTAATATCTACTTTCCTTTCTCTTTTTTGCTGTACACATTTTTTAAAAAGTAATTCTCTTTGTGTACAGTTTTCGTTTTTAAAATTAAAAATTCATTTACATGGTCAATTAAGATTTAACCCCGATAAAATGTTCACACCAAGTAAATTTAAAAATTTGATAAAACAATACATATGTGGTGTGGAAGTTTTTGGTTCTTTTTACATGTTCTATAGGGTATTGGGTTCTTGTAAACATGGAGAAGTCTTAAAAAGTCGTTTTACCATACCGTCCGTTGATTTCTACGTCTGTGCACTATACGGTCCATCAAAATAGTGAATAAACAGTAATTATTAAAGAAGCTCGGCCAACAAGACTCAAATTAAATTGATAAAAAAGTCAATAAAACGCCTTATAGTCTTGTTTTTTTAAATTTATTTTAATGACAATTGTCGTTCAGCGCTACGTTATGTAGTTTGTTTATATAAATTGATTCCCAAACATTCAATTGCCTAAAGCCCTGCATTTCTTTTTTAGACCTATTCAGTCGTATTTATTAGATTTTTGTCTACTTAAACACTGTCTAACTATTTTCAAATTGGTGAAAATATGCTTTATTTAATCAAAATAAATATCACATTATTTACGGTTAAGGCAATCTACTCTTGTGTCTAAGTTAGGCAGCTATAAGACAACAATAAACGAGGTTTTTGAACATATTTTCCAAAGTTGGACAGTCGTCTAAAGTTAGACAACGATTATAAATAAGGCCAATTGTTTCTAACATAAATGCACCAACCCAAAAACTATCACGATGGATTCATAACGAATTACCTATAATTGGCCGAATAGATGGATTTCGAGTTAATAATAGAGAAGAGTTGATTGAGCGTACAAAAGACTTAAATTTAAAAGATGATGAAATTCTGGTTTCCTTTGATGTAACTGCTCTATTTCCCAGTGTTCCAATACCGGAAACCTTAGTTATTTTGAGAGATTGGCTCACTGCAAAAAATATCCCTGTTTTTAAAGTAGACATGCTTGTTGAAATGACAAAGATCTAATGAATCAAAACATCTTCGTGTTTAATGGGGAATTTTATAAGCAGGATGAAGGAACAGCTATGAGTAATAATCTTTCTCCATTCATTGCAGATCTGTTTCTTTGGCATTTTGAAGAAAAAATTAAAAACATGAATGCTTTTCCTCGCGTTTGGTTACGATACGTGGATGATGTTTTTGCGGTCTCTACGCTTGATCAATATCCAAGAAATCTAAATCTTATAAACTCGCAGTTCAGTTCTTTTAAATTTACGGTTGAAGTGGAAAAAGATAGAAAGTTACCTTTCCTCGATCTTTGCCTTGAACGATCGCCAAATAATTTAATTAAATTCAAAATCTACCGAAAACCTACACAAACAAAAAGGTATATAACGAGTGACTCATTTCATTGCTTTGCACACAAATATGCTGCAATGAACACAATGATCCACAAAATGTTAAACACGCCGTTGTCAGAAGAAGATTATGAAATTGAATTTAATTATATTTTGGAATGTGCGAAACTAAATGGTTTAAATGAGAAAATAATAAAAAATACAACAAGAAAGAAATTACAACAACAATTTATAGAACAAAATATTACATTATCAAGTGTTCATCAACAGAAATCGGAGCTTTCAATAGTCAAATGGGCAAAAATGACCTATTATCCCATTCTCACCAACAAAATTTGCAACGTTCTCAGCCACAACAACATTAAACTAGCCTATAAGTCTGGCCGTACAATAAAAAGTGTTGAGCCTGATTAAATAAAAAGGAAAAGAAAGGAAAAGAAATGCAGGGCTTTAGGCAATTGAATGTTTGGGAATCAATTTATATAAACAAACTACATAACGTAGCGCTGAACGACAATTGTGGGTTTGCTGACTCATCGCTGGTCAAGTTATGTAAAGAAGCCAGCTGATCTACATATATGTTCATTATTTATTTTTATTTATTTTCTTTTCGTTTAAATTTGACAATAATGTAAAAGCTTTTTTATTCTTTGTATTTAGTAAAGTTTTGTTGATGTTAGAGCTTTTTGTAAATGTAATTTCAAATCAAAGTCGATTGTGATCCGATGATGGCAAATTAGCCGAAACGCCTCATTAAAATAAATTTTAAAAAACAAGACTATAAGGTGTTTTATTGACTTTTTTATCAAGTGAATAAACAGGTGGACCGATTTGCTCCAAATATCGTACAGTGCACGTTCTGTAATTCTCCCATCGATAACATTAGTCGAGAAACGTTGAAAAATAAATTAAAACTCATGATTTGTTTCAATTTTCATCATTTCTCGACTAATTTAATCGTTGTGAGTTACAGAATGTAGGCACAGATCATTTCAATGCAATTTCTTAGAGGAGAAAATCGATTAAATGAATACTTAATTTGAAATTTTAATCATCAGAACCAGAGTCAGAACCTTTATTACAGGTTTAACCTACTTAAACAAACGGACCTAAAACAAAACCACGTTTTGATGATAGTTATTATAACGTATTTGGCTATCAAAATAGAAAAGAAAAAAGTGCATGGATTTTGAAAAACGAAAAACATCGATGTTTCAGGTTAGACTGCTTTTAAACGCTGCAAATATGCTGCAATTACCCTTGCAATTTTTAAGCATGTAGGCGGGGGACGTATGCGGTGTCCGGGGTAGACAAAGTTGCAGAGGTTGAAATAATTGCAGAGTTATCGCTCTTTCTTCTTTGTGCTTTTTCTTATTGTTTGAGACATAAGCGGAGTAAAGAGTGACGAGATATTATTTCCTTCTCATTTAACAAAAATTGCAGGTATTTAAATTTGCAGCGTTTAAATGGATGCTGCAATCGGAAAGAAACTCAAAAGGGAATTGCGGATAGAAATTGCAGTCGTCTAAAAGCAGTCTTAGATAAATTTTCTCACTAATTTTAACATCGAACAATTTATTCGCCCATCACTAAAATCAGAGCATTGGGCGAAGAACTTATACACTTTTAATTTCGAGTTGTAAAACAATTTTGCACACTTAAATAAGCTGTATACATATGAATAAGAAGTGTTAATCACTTCTTATTCACATGTACAACTTATTTAAACTTATTAAAACATTTTTAATTATTACTTCTGTTTATTTTCCAATAAATCCACCGCAAAATTTCTGAACATCAAAATAACAAAAGAGTCTTCACGAATGTAAAAAAGAACCATGTAATCACGACGATACGTGCCTGTAAAAAAGACGAAAGACGAAACGAACGAAAAAAAGACTCGTGTAATCAGCATAGATTATGAATTAGTTAGTTAATGAAATCTTTATTTAAACGCACGTTATTCAAAATATATTAACAATAGTTCTTATTTTTTTATAAACATAAGATTAATATGTTTGGCCAAAGGCCGTCTACCAGATATAGATTATGAATTATAAAGATTGTAAAGCTCGGCTGTCATTCTGGTTTGCCTACAAGCTGGCGCACCATTGACCTACTAGATATGGACTCCCAGGAGCCAACTTCAAGATGGTTCCACCTATAACTAAACGCCACTAGCTCTCACGTAGAAAAAGCGGAAAACATTGTAAGTAATTTTGACGCTTCAGTTTTGTGCTGTTTTATTATTTTTTTTTTTCATTCGTGTTTTGTTTATTTCAGATATTTTGCCAATTCATGTCAGCTAGCCGACCACAAAATTCATAGCGCCGGGGATAAATCAAGAGCATTGTTTGTTAACTGGTTGCTACTACTTCTGCCTCGAGGGAAGAGGATTTTATCAAAGGAATATTGATGATGGATAAGAATAATGGTGTTCATGTAGTTCATTCTAATGAAAAGTTTATGGTGTGTAAAATATTTTTTTTATATCACCCAGGTTTTTTAAGACTAAGATTTGTCTTCTTTTTAGGGCCGATGGAATGTACATTTAAGAAAATCTAACGCAATGGTCAGCATCAGAAGACAACCGATACAAGCAGGAACTGCTCAACGACGACCTGCAGATGCCCAACATGTAGCACCGTAGTATCTACCGACTAAACTAGTCTAGTGTCTAAGTAGCCAAAAATCTAATAAATACGACTGCTAGAGTTCAAACATTTGATCCCGGAAGAGAAGATGGATTTATTGTAGTGCGTCGAAGGTTTTTTTGCTGAGCATGAAAACATCTTAACCTAAAGGACCTGGAGGAAATTCTATATTTCTTCGTTTTTCTTAAAGATTTTAATCAATAAAATAAAATATGCAATTTAATAAAATAACTAAAACGCACGAGCAAATGGAAACTGAAAACAAACAAAAAATAGCACACAAATGGCAAACGTCAAAATTTACATTTGGGTTAAAACAGATGGCTCTGTTTTTTTATATGAAATGAAAAAAAAGCTTATTCAGACCATGTGGCAACAGATGGCATTGAAAATAATTACTTCTGTTTGCCGCTTTTCTACGCAAAGGCTAGTGTTGCTTAAAAGAGGTGGAACCACTTTTATTGGGGCTTTTGTATGGAAATGAGGCTCAACTAGCAGTCCATATATGTACATATAATAGGTCAATGTGGCGGACGATGGTGAGTTCATATTTTTGCACTAGTGTCCATGTTTTAACGCACACTAGTGCAAAAATATGAATTCACCACCGCATGAATTGTTGTTGCAATTCACATCTATTCATCGACACGAGACGAAATTACAAAAACAACAATGTAAACAAATGGGTAACGTACGAAAGATTCCTATCTTTATAATTCATAATCTCTGGTAATCAGCGTCAATTACTTGTCTGAAAATTCAGATGAAACGTAACTAAACGTCACTAAAAGTCATCTGACTTTTTATGACAGCTGGTCAATCACAAGCTCTAAAAATTCAGAATTCTGAAAATTCAGATGACAGACGTAATAGATTGAACGCCCCCAATTTCTTGTCTGAAATTCAGATGAAACGTAACTAAAAGTCACTAAAAGTCATCTAACTTTTCATGACAGCTGCCCAATCAGAAGCCAGAAAAATTTAGAAATCTGAATTTTCAGATGCAAATTGTCATGTGTTGAACGCACGGATTCTCATATAAGTATTCAGATGAAAGTTGTTTGTGGTGGGGGAAATGCGAAGTACTACATATAAAGTTGAACTTTATAATTTTCACTGTGGTTGCTGTTTAATTTGTTAAGTTTTATTAGGCGTGTTTTTTTGCAAGCCCGGTGGGAATTGCAGGAAAAAAACGACCACAGGGTTTAGTGACAGCAATACAGAAACAAAATGGAGTTTTCATACAAACTATCGATAACAAGTATATAATTTATGCCGGTAACACAGTTTTTCTGTGTGCTTAAGTTAAGCCCGGAGAATTATCTGGGTTTAGCTTAGCCCGTAGGGGATTAGTTGTTGTTGTATTTAACATGGTGATTGTTTAGCACCGACGTTGTTTTTTTCGACCAATTCCCTCTGGGCTTACAAAAAAACACGCCTATTGTTTACTGAGTTTTAAAAAAAATCTTCCCAAAATTTCGCATACATTTTTATATTGAAATTTGGATAGTTTTGCTAATTTTGTTGGCCATGCATCTCAATAAAAATATTTAAAAAACAAAACAAAATAATTTATGGCATTCTATTAAAACACTTTTAATAATAAAATCTGTTTGCTGATTTTGTTAATTTTACATATAATTTCATCCACACAACTACTCACGCTCAATGTTTATTTTATTTCGATTCAATGTAAATCCTATTGGGCTTTTCCAGAAACTATCAGTCGTATTTATTAGATTTCCTTAGAACACACTTGGACAGTTGTCCAGCTAGCCATTGTCTAAATCATTGACCTAATAGGTCAATGGTCTAAATAGTTGGACATCTCCTTATTTATAAACGCATTCCAATAGTGGCCTACAAATTTTCTCATACACTCACTCACATCCCTGTAATATGTCAATTTTGTGAGCATTTGGATACGTTCAATGAACATTTCGTTCATTTGAAGAATATTTTTCAATTTTTTTTTCATTGAACGTTCCCACTTTAGAATAGGTTTGGACAACCAATTTCAGTGTCTAAGTTGATGGATGATGGAATATGATTATAAATAAGGTTTTGGACTTGGACAGCTATCCAAAGTTAGACATACTTTGGAATGGGTTTATAAATACGACTGTATATATCTATAACTATACTATATATGGCACTTCTAGTTGGGGAGAAAACAATGCAATACAAACAAACATACTTACACAGCCAAACATTTTTCCAAAGGCGCGACTAGTGTGCACATTGTGATTTATCGTTGTATATGTAAGTATTTTTGTTTGTATTGCATTGTTTTCTCCCCAACTAGGAAATTTTTGTTGTTGTTTGTTTCGCATTGTCACATTGACGTATGGGGGAACTTCCCAATAGGTAAATTCAAGAATTTGACACAACGACTTTTGACTGCAATTTCAGATTTTTTTGCGTTCAACGACATAAATTAAGAAATCTTAAAATTCAGATTTAAAAAGTAATCCCCTTGAACCCGCCCACTGACATTAACTAGCAGTCCATATATATACGTCCATGACATCCGGAATAGATTGAACGCTCCCGAAAATCTCGTGTTTTTTCTCTTCCAATGTCAAGTGCCCCATCACTTCCAGTTCCAATTCCAGTTCAGTTCGACTACCTGAATCTGAGTCTGTCAAAAAATCAAAATTTTATCAACCCGGTCGAAGTTCGTCTCATCATTTGAAGAATAATTAATACATAATACTTTTAAAATTAAAATGACGACAAAAACTGTAACCTTTTTGTTTCGAACAAATCGCATTATTTCATATATGGGAACCCATAATGCACGGTAAGTATAGAATGAAATGCTTCGCAATGTGACGTAATGTTGTAACCATTATGAGTTTTTTTTTTTAATATTAAAATGTTTTATTCTGCAATTGATAAATTAATATTCGATTCGATTTATTCAAAGGCCCAAATTATGTGCTTCAACAAACTACACCACATTACGTCAATATGGAAATGAAAAGGCTGAACCATCCGCAACAACCACAACTGAACTTAATGATAACGAAAAGAAATTGACCGCTGAAATTGAAACATTGACAAAAGAAATCGAAGCTCTGAAGGAGAAGACCGATGAGCTTACTGACAAGTACAAGAGGTCGCTGGCTGATGGTGAAAATCTTCGTACACGTCTCACAAAACAGATAAACGATGCCAAAATTTTTGGCATTCAGGGATTCTGTAAGGATTTACTGGAAGTAGCTGATATTCTTGGACATGCTACTGAAGCTGTTCCCAAAGAAGAGGTATGTTTTTCTTCAATTTTGAGCAAATGTGCACAACTCTTAATTCTCCATGCCTTTACCAAGAAATTTAATGCTACGATTTCTTGAATAATTGGGTGGGTGGTATATTTAAAATTAATGAAGTACATATCCAGTGGGATCCAATGTTCAGTTAACTTAAATAGTTTTTGGTGAAAGCCGACACAAATTTGGATGTATAATCAAAATATGAGAACAAGGTTTATAGATTTATGAATCGTGATATCGATTACAAAAGTTTGGATGGTTTTAATCTCGGTGATAAAAATAGCGATTTTTCCAATTTGTATGTCACGGGTATCGTATAACCAGTTCAATTTAATTATTAAACATTTGAAGTGATGCTCTGTAATTTACCCAAATTTCAAGGGCTTTAATAATGGCGATATCATTTATAGAATTCAGAATATAAGCTGTTTCAACTTCGAAAATTTTAACATTACTGATTGTGGAGTGGGATGGGTCGGGGGATTTTGAAGGTTTTAAGTTTAAAGTAAGATTGCAGAATTCAAGATAAGAGGAGCAGAATAATTGATTTTAATTTAACGTTGATGTTATTTCATCATCAGTATACATTTCACGATATCTAGAAAACAAAAATCTCGAATGCCAAAATATCGAATTAAAAAAATCAAGAAAACCAAAATATAGAACATAACAATCTAGAATAATAAAAATATTGAAAGTCATAATCAAGATTGACAGTAATCTATTAAAACCTTTCACTTTTTAGACAATTCTTACTTAATATTTGCGCCCGCACTTGTCTCAGAAATTAATGGTTTTTCGAGATCTATCATGCTCATATGATTTTAAAAATACAATGTATGTGTTATTGCCAAAT
Organism: Epistrophe eligans; assembly: GCA_951394125.1. NCBI lineage: Eukaryota > Metazoa > Arthropoda > Insecta > Diptera > Syrphidae > Epistrophe > Epistrophe eligans. The sequence goes on from OX596030.1 coordinate 49,593,688, forward strand.
ACCAAAATGTGGAAATTCTTGAATTTATCGTTATACTTTTTCAGTAACATACGTAAATACATATCGTGAATGAATTATAAAAACAAACATAATTCATTCCAGACTTGTGAACAGTTTTCTTGGACAACAGTACATTGGGTGGCACGCTTCGATTCGTTCCAAGGATTTTAACTCCTTTTTTGGGTCCTCTGTCCTGCTCACGCAAACTCCGTTGCTCCGCTAAGAGTATGTTCAGTCGCCAGGCAGGCGTCAATGTCAGCAGTTTTCTTGCACAACAGTACCTTGTGTGACGCGTTTAACAATTGTTTATCTAGTAATAAAAGTCCGATCTCCAAAAATGACAGCGAGGCAATGCATCTTTTGAAAATAAACACGGCTTACAGAATTTAAGCTTGGAACATATAGAAAGCGAACATATGAAAATTTTACCACTAGCCTCTAATCCTTAATATTTAAAAAGAACTGGATAATGTTAAAAATAAATATTTTTTTCGAGATTTTATTTTAATAATTCTGTATTATGTAATAATTCGAGATTTTTTTAGTTCGGAATTTTGTTCTTTTCTCGAGATTTTGTCCATTCGAGGTTTTTGTCATTCTATATAACATCATGATTCCACATTATATTTACATAGTTGTTGGTTATTTACTTACACACGTTTCGATCTAAAAGATCATCATCGGGCCTTAGCTTCTGGACTCGTGTTGTTTTTAAGCCGAAATGTTTTCAACAAGAGTCATTAAATTAAATATAAATAAATAAAATCTAATTAAAAATTAAAACATTCATTTTGCTTTTTTCCAAAAATTACAAACACAACATGGAAACTCGCATCAGAAATAAAAATTTCAATTTGAGTTCAGAAATTGTCCTGAGTTTTCAACGAAAAAATCGATTTTTTATTTCCGTGTTTAAACAGCTGTTTTGTAAAGTAGATTGGAACAACTGGTTCAAAATGTAGCGTTTCAGATTTAAATTTGTTTAAATAAAAAAAATCATAACAAATATAATGTAACGATAGTTTAAACTTTTAATTCAAGAGTTTCAACAACAAAAATAAATAATTTAAAAATAATAATAATAAAGAACAATAGTTATTGAAAGATAACTTACACTTTTAAGTCAAAAGTTTTAGCAAAAATAAATAGTTTAATAAATAATAATAATTTGATTTTTGATTTAATAATTATTACCAGTTTGTATAGCTTCTTGTTTTTTGTTTTACATATTTGTAATCAATGAAGCAGGTGGGTCAAACACTCCTTCAACATCCCTTAATAATTCCTTCGACTACATTATTGCACCGAAAAATTAAATTATTTCTCAAATTATCCTTTATTAAATTTAAGTTGGAAAAAATCCTTTCCACAGCTGCTCTGCTATGAGACACACTGAATAAAGTTAGCATTTAACTTCATAAATTTTCGAATGTTGGCTTTCTTTAAATTAAGCCAGCATTGCATCTTCATGATAAAATTCTTCTAAAAGTTCCTTTGACCAAACTAGCACCCGAAATTCATCGTTTAAAATAACTTTATTTTGTTCGCAATAAAATGGGAAATTTTTAGGTAAGGGCATAATAGTCGGTATCGCACCTTTGATTATTTCTAAATCTTATCATTTTTAAAATTCTTGATTTGACCTTGATTTGATTTTGGAGCGTTTACACAAAAAGTGCTTCCGGCCAATTTTTGGCCCAAACACAATGTGCAATATCATTATTAATACTAGATTTTAATTTCTGAAATGTTGAAAATGAAGTGTTTTACGAATATTTTGCTATTGTAAGTAGTGACTTTTTTTGGAAAATTTTTTTTATCAAAAACGCTACAATTGTAGTAGGGCCCAAAACTGATCAGCATAAGTCATAAAGACTCTCCAAATTGATATATTTGTTCTGGATTAACAAGCCCTCTATATGGCGCACACATATGTGGCCATATTTTCATTAGTGTTTCCTAAAAAGTTAAAACTGGTTTAAAAAAATGCACACTTACAGCATTCACAGAATAAACTTGGATTAGGGTTACATAAAGTCAACAATTTCAAAAATTTAAATAAAAAAAATATTGCAGTCACAACAATATCAGTTTGCTGAGAATCTCCATAACCATTAATGTATAAAAATAATGAAAAATACATTAGTTTTGAAAAAAAATTGGCTTATCAAAAGAACTTAAATTAAAAAGTTTGCTGAGTATACTGACTTTAAGCCGTTGAACAAGAAAATGACAATCATCCATTTGTCGAATGAAGTTCTTTATTACAATAGAATAGGTGTTTGTTTCTCAACCCAAGAATTTGGCGTTATAATCCTGCTGATGCCGAACTTAAAAAAAATAAATTTAATCGATTTAAAACGTGTTAATTAAAATTCATTTCTATTCAATTATTTAATAACGAAGTTAAAATTAATAAAAACAATTGTGTAGAAATATAAAATTTTACAAATGTTTAGTGAGGAATATCATTTAGAAGAAGGTTTCGTTTTTTTATTGATCGTTATTGTTTAATCAGGAAATTCGAACAATAAAATAATAATCAGAAAACTGCCGCAAAATTCAAAATTGAGAACAAAATATTTAATAAATTTAAACGGCAACATAAAATAATATTCGAATCCATTTTGTCAAAACAGTTTTTTAAAAATTAGTTTTTTTTAACATTCACCCATGTTCTGATTTAAATTCTAAAGTGTCAAACAAAAACCTGCTAGAAACTGAAAAATATAAGTCGAATACCATTTTTATTACATTTTTTTTTAAATTTTCAAATTAATGGGGTTTTATGTGTACACACTCACTCATATCAGAATTTTTAACAATAAACTCTTCGTACCACTCATCATTCACTTTCAATTAATCGAAAATTAGGAAAACTGTACAAAATTAAAATTTATATAGGGACAGTGAAGCCGAATTCCAAAATGTATCAAATATGATACATGGACGTAGACGGCACGAGGAAAAACTAAATTTGTGTATCAAATATGATACATGGGACAGTTAAGGTGTTAAGTTTAAAGAACTTTTTTGACACTATTATATTTTTGTCTTTTATTCGATAAACTTACTTTCAAAACCATAAATATCTCCAAAAATGTTTGTATGCCAGGAACAAAAGGTACCTTTTTATTTGTTAAAGGTTTAAATTGTTGTTTTCTTTTTAGAAAACTTTATAGAAAAAAAGGACTTAAATACAAAAAGTCATATCAATCTAATCTTGCCAAAAGCATGAATGTGCAAATATGAAAACTTCACGATAAAGTTTTGTAGATTCCTTACAAATGATAGACTTCTCTCCACAAAAGAAAACAAGAATTTATTGAAAAAAATTATTATTCCAGAGTCGATAGCATTGTTTGTTTTCGAGATATTCGAGCCGAAAAACATTTTTCAACTATTTTTAGTATTTTCCTGTAGTTTTTTTTTTTGCTTTTTTAAAAAAAGCTATCAATTGATTTTTTTTAAGTTACATCAGTAATCAAATATGACATTGTGTATAGAATAAAACTCACCCGAAGTCAATATCATTAATTGTTCTCAAAATACTAGGACGAATGACATTTTATAACTTAACATCTCTCTAAATACGATGGATTCGGATTCTCAGGACCTTAATAGGATTGTTATTTCTTACCCGGGAAAAAATTATATCAGAAAACCTTTGACTGTACAAAAAAAGAAAAAAGTCAATTTGAAGAAATTAAAAATCAATAAAATATTTTTACAATTTTTATATTATTTATTTCTTCTTATTATTTATTATTTCTTTATGTTGTCAATTAGGACAGCGCCAACCGTTGCGATTGAAAAGAGACCTTAAAAATTTGTTTTATAGATTTTGAAGAATTTTTAAATTTTTTAAATAGTTGTAAAAACCAGTGTTTGACTGCTTATTTATTGATTTTCATAAATTACATTGATAATGTGATTTCATATTTTTTTCAAACGAATTTTTATTTTTAAAATGTAATTTATTTTTAGATAAATGAAAACAATAAGCACTTAAAGAACCTCTACGAAGGTCTCACAATGACAAAAGCATCTTTGGGGCAAGTGTTTAAACGTCATGGGCTCGAACCAATCTATCCACTGAACGAAAAGTTTGATCCAAACATTCATGAAGCTCTTTTCCAAAAGGTAAGTTGACTATCAATTAAATTAATGGTTGAATATTTTAAATTTTTTTTTCAATTTTATTTAAAGGAGGACGACAGTGTCGAACCGAATACAGTTATTGTTGTCAGCAAAATTGGATACAAACTCCACGAAAGATGCATACGGCCTGCTCTAGTCGGAGTTTCAAAGTCCTCCTCGTGAGGAAATACAAATCTTAATCTATATTCTACCTTAGTTTCATTAAATTGAGTTTACACCACAGGGTTTTGATGAAAATTGAGTGAATGAATCATTATTTTGTGTCTTATGAATGTTTACCTATATTACAAAAATGTGAATTCGTTTTCTTTGATAAAATGTTTAATTAGGGGCGTGATAACGATAACGAGAATTTCTTATTTATCTTATTGTGATATTTTCGGGTCTGTGTCTCTCATCCCAATACTAAACTATTTGACAAAATAATTCGTTTTCCTTTATTCACATTTGAAATAGTTTTAAATCATGATACAAAACTTAAATATTTAAGTTCAACTTATATGCTATTTTGATTTTAAATATTAAGGTTTGGCAAATGAGCCTTAATAAAATAAAAACAAATTAAAAAAAAATTTCCTTTCCATTATGTTTGTTTTAAAGGTTATATAGTATTCGAAATGCGAATGCAAAATGCAATCTGCTCAATAAGTGCGTGACAGCAAAACTTAACCAGTACCTATGTACAATTTTAGTTCAGAGTAGGGGTTTTTCGAAATTAAAAAAAAAAAAAAAAAAAAAAAAACGGGCGTTAATCGAAAACATTGAAAAGTTACTAAATTCTGAGCATGATAACGGCGTGTTTTGGACATTTCCCAGACGCCCTTTTTTTCATTTTTTAGGACTAAAAATAAAGTTACCAACCTGTCATAGCATTTTACGAAAATCTTATTTTGGTTCCACTATTTTTGAGATTTCCAAGATCATAAAATTCATTTTGGTACCAATTTTTATTCGTTTCATTTTATTTTTAAACAATCCTTTTCCTCCGGCGCACAATGGGGCAAAATACCTCTTTGTCACAAATGGAGCATTTATTTACTTCTTGCATCGCTTGCAGACATGTTTTGACTTGTTTTAGTAAATTGTGTCCCATTTGTTACCCATTGATCCAAGCGATCAAATCCTTTTTTGCTATGGAATCAGTAAGCTCAGGTGTGACTTTTCAGTTTTTGGTTAACAAACAACAATAATTTCGTTGTCCTGTTTATTAGGATGCTGCAAAGTGTTATATATCGTTATGTTAACTGTTTTGTCTATTTTCAGAATATATAATGGGCCCTATCGGGAATATCCCGGGGAATTTTAGTTCCCACGGAATATTTCATTCCCAAGAAATATTTCTAGTTATCGTGAACTTCCCTCGAAATAAATTTTTCCCAGGGAAAAAACTACCTACATTGAAAAAACAAAATTATTTTCGGAGATCAATTTCGAATTGTGTGCAGTGTTATCAAAGGATCATAATTAAAAAAAATTAAATTTTAGTAGAAATTCCCTTTAAAATAAAACAAAATATCCCAAACAAATTCCTCATCCATGTGAAGAAAGAAATATTGGGTGCGTTCATTTCAACTGAATTGTATAAAATTGCATAAAGTTGTCCTCTTCGATACCTTGCTAGGGTGCACAACAAACAAATAATTGAATTTTTTCATGTTGCCAATTAGATTTTTCCATTTGAACGAGGTGTTAAATTTCGCAGAAGAACAAAATCCCTCCATCTGAAAACACTGTCCACACATCGTCAGGCTTAGTGCATGGCTGCATTTTGTTTTTGCTGAAGGTGGATACCAAAGAGGAGTCGGCAAGGACCACGATGTACATAGGTCTTGCCCAGTCAACATTCTCGGAAGTATCGTCGAACTTCCTTAACATTTTCGAGGAAAAGCTTTGTCCAGAATGGATCAAAATTCAAACCGCGGAAGAGCAAAGAAAGAAAATTTCTATTTTTTCGAAAAATATAAACTTCCAGGAGTGATCTTTTTCTTGGTTTTGCATTTTTCGTTTTTTGTTGCAAGAAGGTAATCCAAATGAAAATGCATTTCGGGCAAATTTTGTCAAATCTTCTTTTTCCCTGTAGGTATTAAATCCAGCCTCTATATCTGTATTTTTTCCATAATACTGACCAGCAGTTCTATTTGGTTTGATTTGTTGAGTTTGTCCCATAATAAAATTAAAAAATTGTGTTTATTTATCAAAAAAGTTTCAATTTTTCTGTCTCGCCTTAATTTCTCCACCAAAATAAATGCGGAAAAATTCCAGAGAAATTACAACAAATTTCCCATGGAAATATTGTTCACGATAGCAATAAATTCCGAGGGGAATTTCGAACACCATTCACGATACGAATTTTTCGAACGTGGGAAATATTTCCCGGGAAATGTCGTTCGCGATAGGGCCCAATATTTGTTTGCCCGAATTTGCTCCCCTATTTCTGTTGGTGGCGTCATTCTTTAAAATAAAGAACAACTTCCCAAACATTGTCCATAACAAGGCAAGCCCTTTACAACATAATAAAGAGTTCAAATTGCAAGGGATGCAAAATCAATTCGAGGAGTAACCGCCATTCCAAGCAATGCTTAAAAGTGTAGGAAAGCTTTAGTTGAATCCATTAAACCTACTTCAATGACTGGAGAAGAAACATTGGCAATGATTGCTGAAGCGATTTAAGTTTTTTTTTTTGAGAAAATTGAAAATAAATTAATTTCACTTGGGTTCGTTGTTTAAGCTGCTCCAAAGTTCCTATTTCAACTTGTAAATAGTAAAGTAGATTTTGTTATTTTCAATTCATCAAAAAACCACATTTAAGTTTATGGTTGTGTTTAACTAAAAGTTGATAAGAGCATTAAATATTGAATACTAAAATACTACTTAATAACGTCAAATTGATGCAACAAATTTGTTCACACTAGATATTCGTCATGAAATCTATGTTAGATGAACTGAACTTAACAAAAATTGCGTATTGACAAGGTCCTCACTAGTCAACTGATGAGTCCAAGTGAGATCGCCGGGACGAAACGCCTAAAATTTTTGTTGACTAAAGGGCGTTAAAAGCTGTTTTGAATCGAAAATTTGTTTTAGTTTTTTTTTTTTAATATTTGGAATTGTAGCAATTTTGAGGTCAGAAAAATATTTTTTGGAATTTTAAAGGGAAGTGACTCTACACATGTACTCCGCAATTACAAGTGTGTACGCTGCTGATGCGAAACAAAAAATCACATACAAAAATTACACAATAATAAACTTTTCGTTTTGCAGTACGCTGTTCAACAAGCGAAATTGTGATAAGTGACACTTTCAATGGATATTTTTCGCTGTAGTTTCCGTTAGCATTTTGCTACAGTGTTGGAGACCATACAAAAATTTCATTAAGCATCATCTGATAAAACTCTCCATTAATATTTTTCCTAAGTCCTTTCGTTTAAGTTTTCGTTGTCGATTTGGAGACCACAAGAAATGTTCGCTTTGCTTTCGCTGCGTACTAGGCTTAAAGAATAAATATAAATAAATAATATAATATTAATTGGAAAGAAAAAAAGTTCACAATCTTTTTAGAGAAAATTTATTTTGTTATTCTTTAAATATAAACTAAAACAGAAAATTCTTTTTGCCATTAGCACATAATATCCAGATTCTTATTAATCCTCTGAAAAAAATAAATTAAAATTTTGAAAACCATCAGGTCTTTTGTTCTGTTCCACTACTACATTGTAAATGTAAAAACCTATTTCATCATCATTACTTCTGAGAACCAATAACTAACGGGATTAATAAGAATTTTGATATTTTCTCAGATAACAAAACCTGTATATTTTATTATCCACTTCTTTTAGAAAAAGACAGACAACGATAGAACTAGAAAGTACATACCTAGTTAACACAATGCAACTAATTTCGCTTCTCCTTTTGAATCGTAAAAAATTGACTTCCAAGTAAATTATACACGTATTATGTATACATTATAATATACACACAGTACCTTTTCAATTCGGTGGCCTACCTGTATGTAATTAACGGCAGTTGCCGTAGAAGGTAAAATAAAAATTATCGATCCACAAGATTACAGGTAGATCCCATATAAATATAAATTTGGTTTTCGAGTTTAGTCTTCTTTAAATTCTGACCAACACAGGTCAAACATAAATTCAAGATTGTTTCTGCCGAACTCAACTTTGCTTCCTGTTTAACAATGTATCTTAAAGTGAGTTTTTGCAATAAAATTGTGTTTCCAGCATTTTTTTAGTTTCGAAAAAATTCTAGATATTTGTAATTTTTGCGATCTTAGAGATTACCATCGCTTATCATCCAGTTATTTTTCAAAAAGATAACTCAGTTATTGCCACTGAGCCTATGAAAGTATCACTACCACAGCATCATAAAATTATTCCAGTAAACTATCCCTACTACGAAGTTGTGACAAATACACACCTAATAAAACCCACTAAAGCACCAGCGACACTAAAGACTGACAGGCTACCTTCTGAATTGATAGAAATTGCTGCTACAAAACTAGGAATCAAGAATTTGGATGAAATTCCCAGCTTAAGCGAACTCAGTAACCTCTTGGGCACGACATCGCGTGAAGAGACTATTGAAACCATTCGCGAGTTGACCGCAACTGAAAGTGGAATTGATTTAATTAAAGCATTTATTGAATCATCGGATTACACAGACGGTACAGCAGACAAAGGAGAACACATCCAAATCGAATCAGACACATTAAAATCACCAACTATTTTTCTTAGTGAAACTACGCAAAAAGATTTAGAGATCATTAATAAAGTTTTGTCTACTCCAAAAAAGGACTTGGGATTCTTTCAACGCGTCTCCTCTTATCTGAATATATTTGATTTATTCCCTGAAAATAAGGAAATTCCTCTTTCAACCGATGAAAACGAAGTGGATCAAATAAAGCCAAAAGCTGAAAATAAACATCATGAATCTCATCATCAACGTCATCCTAAGTTACAACCAATATCGGTTACGAACCGTTTTCCAAATTCATTCCCAGTTCCCTATAGGCCAGGTGCTCCTAGCTCTACTTTGGAGCCTTCTACGCATCGGGCCATGAAAGAAGATCGGCATTTTCCTGAGCTTAAAACTTTAAATCCTGCTTTGGGAGAACGATTTCTAAATTAGAATTGTGTTAACTGTTGCTTTTCTATCAACTCTTAAATAAATATATGTATAACCCATATTTCTTGGTATTAATGACAAAAAATATAAATAAATGGGTTTTTTTTTTAAATAAAGCAATCTATGGGCATTTTAAGCATAGTTGAACCGTTTTTTATTAGTTAGTATTTTTCGATACAATTTTGTAGACTTATAATTTAACATTTATTAATTATTAAGGTATTATTAAGGTTATAACTTATAACGATCATGCAAAGATGCCTTGATTGCATGAATATGAATTCTATTCATATTTAAGTAACTAATGGCAACATATTTTCATAATTTTGTTTGTTTGAAAAGTAGCAATGTGAAATGAAATTTCGATTTTTAGAGGGTGATTTTTCAAAGGCTTTCTTTAAGGCGTATTGGTATTTTTTGTAACACAACTGTAGAAATAAACAATCAATTCTTTATTTTAAAACGTGTAGGTTTCAAAAACAGCAAAACACGAACTAGCAATAATTTCTAATGCATTGAATAAATGGGCGAGTATGAACATGTTAAAAAATTTAGACAAAATAAATGCATTTTTCTTTCCTTTCGATTTGCCTCGAATTCGATAATAATAATCGAATTGAAAACGATTCGCCTCGTATTCCCTAATCAGGCCACAAGTGATTTGTCCATACAAAATTTTAGAGCGAATTGATTATATGTATATGGAATAAATTCTTCATGCCATACATGCCCGCCTTCTCATAACTCACACAGAGAGTCGCACCAATCGCTCCAGACAACTTTAAAACAATGATATTTTATGCATTCCTATTCCATTTCATCGTTCTTTTTTCTTATAGTTAGTTGTTAACCGTGTATGGAAGAGAGCAGTGGAATTTACTCATAATGAAAATGATATTTAATTTTAATAAAAATTACAATCTCAATTCAACGGTCTCAGTAAATATTGTAATTTTCTGAACGATTTTTTTTTCATTCAATTAGAAATGTTTATACAGATTAAATGTTATAACATATTAAGGGCAAATTTATGTTTTGGTGAAGGTTACGGAAGAAAGCTCAACTGTCAAAATTGAAATATTAAATGGTTAATTCACAATAGACCATTGTTCATTCGATTAGATTACCAATACAAAACATAACAACCAATCGATGCGATCGAATTTAGTTGATTCAATTGGTAATCGAAAACCGCAATCAAGGCCTTTTTGGAAAAATCGGGCAATTAAAATCCATATTCTAGACTTTAAAAAACCCTCATCTCCTACTTTCTCTCCTCTCGTTGTCATGGTATATTGATTCGTTTTTAGCAAGTTTCATTAGGGTAAGAATTTTCCACACATTTAATAAAAGCTTTGGTTTATAAATAAATAAAATAACAAATTTAATGTGCAAGCATTTATATATATATATATATATATTTATATATACACACCTACATATATTAATATATTATATTTGTCTAATTACATAAATTTTCTTGTATTTCGTGCGTAAACAATCTTATGCTCTTTTATAAAGACTAACAACAGTTTGTGAACAATTTATGAATAACTTACGTTTTTGAAAGAAGTAACTTATTTCTATACAAATATAAAAAAGTACATACATTGTACTCTTACGTGTACCTATAGGACAATCCTATGCTTATTGATTTATGGTTTTATTTGAGACAATTTACAGTTTAATTTTATTCGATTCGGAATGTACAAAAAAGTATAATATTTTTTTCTTTTATACTTAAAATTGCCAAAGAATTTTGTTATTTACTTATTTGTTTCTTTTCCATTCAGTCTTTGGGAGTAGAATATTTAACACTATAACAACATATTAGTTTTTATTATGTTGTTTTTTTTATTTACAAAATTGTGGGATGATCAATTGCAAACGCACTAAATGTTACAATCGTCGATTGTATCACAAGTGCGTTGCCTTTACTAAAAACCTTCCAGTTGGAAGCTTTTATACAGGCGAATTCTCAAATCTCAGAGTCATAATTGAGGGTATTGATTCATGTGTGTTCTGTCGAAATATGTTGGTGTATCACTCTTTAGTTGCGGTAACACAGGTGATGATTGTGATGGGTTGAGCAATGGGTTATCTTCTTTTGGTGATCCAATCGTTAGTCGAACATGTAAGCCAGATTCTTTAATCAGATTAACAACATCACCGTGGCTCATGCCAGCTATATCGATGCGATTGACAGCTACAATTCGATCGCCAACTTTTAGATCTCCACAACGGTCAGCAGGGCTACCTGGTATAAGCTTCCCTATAAAAAAAATCACGAAATCACTTTTTTGAAAATATGCAATCTATGATTTAATTTTATTTAGCTTAAACATTTATAAGTAAGTAATTTCTGCTGATCAAAACATTTTTTGTGCAGAGTGGGTTTAAGACACAGTAAAATAAATTAAAAATAATATTTTCTATTGCTTACCAATAGCTGATCCGTAGTATTGATTTGATGATGATATAATTACAAAACCAAAACCTTCGCTTTCATGTCGACTGACAATTACATCGTATGGATATCGAACTGGTCGCATTGGAACCGGAGCTGATGTGTGTCTTACTCGACGTCTCAATATCATTGTCACTTGCCCACGTAGCGCAGCTTCTCCCATTAAAGAAACTACTTTGTGATGAGATGACTTTACCTAATATAAACAAAATTACTTAGTTAAAATGAATACAATAATGTCCTTTATGGAGAAGGGATGAAGAACATTAAGAATATTTAAAGTGATAATTGAAGTCCTGAGAAAGCATACTTTTAATTTAGAACCCTTTTAAATTAACGGTATCGCAGGGTTGTATCATTCTATAAAATATTTGTCTGTCGTTATTTAAACATCTTCCTCTCGGACAAAAAGTTACAATGTTATTAAAACGTTAATTGGGATGACACTCTTGATGGATCTGGAATTAGTTCCGTCATTTGTCAAGATTGCGATGAAATTTATATCGGCCAAACGGTAAGAATGACTAAAACAATATTATCGGAATAATCAATTCATCGCCGGCGGCGTCCGAGTAACAATCGGCTAGGCTATCTTCTTATCCAAAAAAATTCAGATAAATCAAACTTTTCGTTTTTAAATCCTTTCGTTTTCAAACCCTATGTGTTTTGAAATACTTTTCGCTTTCTTACGGAATGAGTGTGCTTCGAAAAATTGATTTCGATTTGTGTCAAACGATGAACAAAAATAGATTCTCGAATATTGTATTCTCTATACTCGAATATTGTACTCAGTGAAATATGAGAATAGGTGTGTTTGATATGTAAACCAATTGGCCCTATGAAGATTTAACAAGATTAATTTTAAATCTACCAGAGATAGGAAACTAATTTGTATGGTAAATCTTCGAGATTTGAAGAGGATTAAAGGTAAATTTAACAAAATCTCGGTTTAGAGATCGGTAGTACTTATATCAATTCAGTTTTATTTGTGTCGAAATTACCAGCCGAATATACATATGTATTTTGTTACTAAACAGCAAGCTGAACTTCATAGTACTTCATTTGGTAGCACATTTGTAATAAAATATCATTTTGAGACAAGAGGTTCTTTATCAATATGATTTTTTTTTTTATTGTGAACAATTTGTAATTTTTTTAAATCAAATAAGAACCAATATAAAGAAAAGAAATAGCAATTTGGTTTTCAATGACAGCTATAACTGGCGCTTAAATGAAAATACTAAAAAGTGTTCTCAGAATTCTTCATCGGAATATTGTGAAACAATTTTTATATTGATGTTCAGATAGTTTTGCTGTATTTTGTAGACCACAAATCTCAATACAAAAATTTAAAAACAAATAATGTATCTCTTAGCATCAAACATTGAAATTAATAAAGCCTGGTGCTGATTAAGTAACATATAATTTCATCCTTAGAACTACATGCTCAATTTTAATTACGAATTTAATTTAAGTTATAAATACTTTATTTGGTTTTAATGAAAATTCTATTCAACGACATACATTCAGATTTAATTTATTAGATTTTGTATTGAACCCTGCTTTATTTCTTTTATTGTGTAGTTGTGTTTTATTTCTTCATCTGACAAATTTGAGCTCTTTCAACTTAATTTTGATAGCGTTACGTTGCTTAACCCACATAAATTATAATAAGTTAGTGTAAAGTATTTAACAATATTTAACAATTTTCTTATAATCTTACCACATTCACTCCATCAATACTTAGAATTTCATCGCCCGTAGCCATTCCCGGATCTCCGTCTGCCGCGCCACCCGGAACTACATGCCCAACAGTTACTTGGGAACCTTCCTCCGTTCCACCAACAATACGGAAACCAAAGCCTTGAGCTTGCCTCTCTAACGTTACTTCAGATAGCTCGCATTCATCCTTAAATAATAAAAAACATGAAAACTACTTTAGTATTAAATCAATTTAACAAACTTACATCATCCATAAGTCTGGGTGTTGTACTATTTCCACCAACCATATAGTTCCACATTTGGGGATGTACTTGCAAATAATTTTGTTGTTGTTGCTGGTGTTGATGCTGTTGCTGATGGTGATGCTGCTCCGCAATTAAAGGACGATGATTCTCCAGTGGACTAAACCCTGTTTTCCGTCGGTCGTTCATTAACTCATTCACTCTTTTTTGAATTCTTCCATTTTGGGAGTTCTGATGGTGATGGTAGAATCCCTGCGCCGCCGACTGACTATGTTGATGGAATTTGTAACGTTGATAGTCCTGACATTCAAAGCAATAGCATGTCTCTTGATGATAGGTCGGCACCGGAGCCATTATTGCCATAGGAGGTGAGTACAAACCACCTCCTACATCACCATTCTGTTGAGCAGTTGCACTACCTTCGTAAGGCTCTCTTTGAACAGGAACGCCGTCGTACAGAGAATTATATCCGTAGTCTGGAGATGTCAGCGTATTTTCGTATCCATCCATTTTGGGCAGCATTGTATTTGGATCCATGTGATATATATTATTATGATTTTCACTTACTAACGTTGCTTCAGCCAATCTTTCACTTAAGCTTGTAACTAACTTTGGATAGGGATCCATAAATGGAATATCGTTATTTATGGAATCAATTTCTTGGAGACTATTTGTCGACTTTGCATCAGCATTAATCGATTTATTATCTTCACTCTGCTTCTCCAGGCCATTCGTGACTGCTTCTATTTCTTCATTGAGCTCATGCGAAGGAGTTTTGACACGTGCTCGTCTTGTATCAACCAGTGGTGTTTTCGGTCGAATTGGTAAAATCTCCTTCGGTTGAGTGCTATAAAGGTCCGCAGTCGGTGTTTTACTCCGAAACATTCCAGCCTCCAACATTTGCCTGCCACTTCCACCGGCTTTTCTAAATTTTCCGCTACTTACCGACGTCCGACCGCTCACATTCGAAGTGTTCAAAGTATTTCCTCGTTGAATTTTTACCGTAGTCGACTCAGTTTTTGGGCAATCCTTTAAGACCCGAACTACTTCACAGTGCGTCATATGGTTTACTGGAGAATTGTTTATCTCAAGTAAGATATCTCCTTCGTGAAGGTTCTGACAGCAATTTCTGTCAAGAATTTTTTTCACCTTCTGACCATGGGCACTGTCAGCAATAGTAAACCCAAAACCCATCCCTCCTTTAGAAATAGTCAAAGTAAGAATCTCGGGTTTTTTCAATAAAATAAAGTCATCACCAACGTAGTTTTCATTTGATCCACTCGATATTCCTGAACATAATTTGTCCATAGAATGGTTACCTCCAGCTGCGCCTGTGGAATCAGATATATCTAAAAAATTATAGTTGCCATCCATATTCAAATTCATAAGCATTCGATTCTTTTCCGCGTTCGAGCTGATTCCGTCCACAGCAATAGTTGTCACAACTTCAGTGTTCGGATCGTTTGGATCAAATGGAAGTGGATAACCTCTACATACCTCTAGCGTAACCGTCTCCCCAGGCAATATACTTTGGAATACATTTACCATTTCGTGATGGGTGAACCCCAGGACACATGTATCATTAACATAAACGAGAATGTCACCAGTTTGCAACTGACCATCCAGCCATGCCGGACCATTTGGAACTATCGATTTAATTTGCAAAAACTCCTCCACATTATCATCGCCTCCCACAATTGTGATGCCCAGACCACGAGATGATTTCAAAAGAGTTGTTGTTATCCTCTCTCCTTGCATTTCTTGAGGGTTTCTAGTGAATTTGTATGGCAAAACGGAATTGTTTTCATTTTGCTGTACCGAAGCACCAGCATTCAGAAGTTGATGTTGTTGATTTGTCTGCTCGGCAGCTCGTCTTTTAGCTTCAAGAACAGGATTCTCATATTGCGTACGACGGTTAACGTGGTCTATGTAGTATGTCCCATAAAGAGCATCGTCGATCTTCTCCCAACCGTAGGGCAGTTCATTATCACCACAATCTTCCAGAGATTTCTTTTGGAATTTCGAAAGCCTAGGATCGAGCCAGTGCGATGTGCCTGTGTTGTGGCTATAAATAAAAAAAATCGTATATTGAAACCAATTCTATAGAAAGATTTTAAACATTAGAACAATAGAACTATGAGAGTCAATAAAGTTGAATAAGCGTTGAAACCTATTGATCCTCAGAAACTGTTCCGATTTAAATTTTTTTAAATTTTTTTTTTTTTCAATTTTAGTATTCTTTGTTCTGAGGGGGATTTGCAAGTGGAAATGAAGTACATTTTTCTAAAAAGATAAAGTACAAAAAATAACGACAACAATAAAAATTGTGAAGCTTTGTTCAACAAAGCTTTTCGGAACGGCTTTTAACAGAAAAGTACAAGTACAAAAGTACAATTGTTGCGTTAAAGGAACTATCAAAAGCCATCCGGATAGGTTGAAGTTATGGTAATCACAACTCAACGTATTTCAAAATTTTGGGATATGCTCTCGAACGCAAGGAATTAGTCTGTCTGGATCAGTTTGGAACATTTTAGCAGGATTTTTTTAGTCAGAAAAACTGAAAGAGATTTCTGAAAACTGTCAAAACTAGCTGTTGTAATGTTTCCAATGAAAATACATAGTTTGTTTGATGGATACCTTTTTTGAATCTATGTCTAACTGTTATAAAAGTGCATTTTTATTAATTCTATACCATAACAATAATTTTATATTTGATACTTATATGTATTTGTCAATTTGAAACCAGTTGTTGATATTTTAAAACAACTATTTTAAAAGACAAAAATATATTTTTTAATAATTTTTGGCTCGACTTTCCAAAACGGTAACCCGAATTTTAATACGCGGATACATTTATTCGGTAGAGAATGTATTTAAACTAGTAAATACATCAATTTAAAAGTGAGGAAACACTTCTTATATATATATTTTTCTTATATATTTTTAATTTAATTTTAAGGTTTCATATTTTTACACCAAATTACACAGAAAAAGCATTGTTTGTTTACTCATTTTGACAGTTCTAATTGAGTCAGTGATGGATGTTATGTGTTTTTTTTCGGGATTTTTATGAGAAAATTGTTAAATTCTTTTGATTAATGCGGGAAATTTGCTGTTGTTTTTATGTATTTTTTTTTTCCTTTTTTAAATTTGATTCCAAAAGAAACTTTACATACACCCAACCTCGCACTTATCCCAAATCCTATAGTGAGCCCAAGCAGGGGGGTTGCATACATACCTTACTGTTTATGCGCCTTAATGCTGGGTGCTGGCACTGTTTTTATGTAAGCGGCGATTTTTGTTCAGGGGTTTGACTGGTGCTTTTTTTTTTCAAAACAATGACTAAACATTGAAAAATTATTGTTGGTTTTTATTTATTTACACTTACATGTTGTAATTACACACTATTTATTTGATTTTACACTAAAATTTAAAATTTTATAAAAAAAGTGAGGTTGAAAACGAAAACTTCAAACATTTTTAATTCAATTTTCCGGGGTTTGCTCACTTTAATATTTTAAATTTTTTCTATTGAGATCATCGTTTTATCGTTTTGGAAAATCGCCCCTAATTTTCTTAAATTAATAGTTTTTTTTTTAATAACACCCAAAGAGATAAATTTTTTATTTTAAGGCTGCGATCCGAAAAATAACAAAAATTATTCTACTGAAAATAGAAAAAAATCTATAATTCAATATTATTACAACAAAAACATTATTTGCACTATTCGTTCCCAGCAATTAGGAAAATTCACGCTAATTTGTACGCCTTTTGGAGCAATTTTCATCAAGTTCCATCAAAATTTTGTAGTTTTGGTCAGTACTTGTATGAGTCCCAATTTATTATTTTATTCTAGAATTTATAGAAAATAGTTGAAAAAATTAGTATTTCAATTGATTTTGAAATATTTTATATTTCATTGATTTACTAACATATGTCATGTTTTAAACTAGAGGGCTTATAAACAAAATATCAGCTTCCTAGTTTTATTGAATTAGCCATAACCTACTGTGTCAGTTTTGAACGAGACTAAACCCTGGCTAGGCTTGAGAAAAATTTTCTGTACATGTGACGGCTTTAATTGTAGGAGTATTTATTTTTTATTCTGACAATTCGAACATCAAATAATTCTTTGCTTTTAGAAAAATAACACTTGAAGTGTTCATAACAAGAGATTGTTTTTTTCGCCTAGAAACAAAAAAGTTACCAAGTGTATTTCACCCCTGTTCTGATTTCCGTTCCAAATCAAATCCGAATTTGAAATTGATTTTCGCACGGATTCAAAAAAGGTGTTCTGAATTTCACTTCCACGTTAGCCAGTATTCCAACTTTTTCTTCTTTCGAAATCAGTAAAAACCAAATTCGAAACATTAAATTTGTTAAAAAAAAATACATAAATTAAAAAAATCGAAGAATAAAATGGTACCCTACCCTTTTAGCTGAAACAACATTTTTAAAATTTTGCCAATTCTAATTTGGATATGAAAATTAACTCAATCCGCAAGTATTGAAAGTGAAAAGTATTTCAAAACACCTGCATATGATATTATTTATAAACGTTGTCTAACTTTAGACAACTGCCCAACTTTGGAAAATTTGTTCAAAAACCTTGTTTATTGTTGTCTTATAGCTGCCTAACTTAGACACAAGAGTATGTAGATTGTCTTAACCGTGAATAATGTGATAATTTTTTTATTAAATAAAGCATATTTCCACTAATTTGAAAATAGTTAGACAGTGTCTAAGTAGAGAAAAATCTAATAAATACGATTGATAGAGTTTGAAAACGATAGGATTTTATAACGGACGGAATTTAGAACAGGGGTGATTATATTATATTTTCAGGGGATAAAAAAAACAACTCATTCATCGACTCAACTATGAGGAAAAAGACTAGAGATAATTGACAAAGATTTTCGAGACCCCCATCTAGAACTATACTATAATTTTCAATTCATAGGCAAATATAATCAGTATTTCGAAAAATAGAAACTATTATAGATTATCATATTTACGCAAAACTCACTCAATAAAATATAGTTCACCACGTTCCGTATATGCAGTTTCCCACTTCGGAGGCAATGGGCCTAGACCGTCATCTTCCTCATTCTCTCTCGTGTCGCGTGATGATGTCCCATTACTATAATTATGAATTGCAGTATCTGAAATTGAAATAAAGAATACGGTTACGCCATGCAGAACGGTAGTTTTTTTTAGCAAAGGAAACAAACAAAGAACAATTCGAGCTGCATTGTGTCTAAAGCAACATGTCGATTTCATCGTTTATTTATTTGTTTATTTAACAATGACACAATAAGATTTAAATCTTTTATAGTATCTACTGACTTAAATTACAAAGTACAATCATAGGTAACTAAAAATGAATTAATTTATTCATTAAGATAAAAAAAAAAGAAACAAAAATTAAGCTAAAAATTAAATGCTAAACAAATCACATCTCTAATTCAATATTACTTAAGTAAAAGAAGATTATAATGCAAAAATAATAAAGATAATAATAAATAATAAAGAGATAATACTTAATTTTGAGAAGCAAAGTTTAAAAATAGTTTTCTCTTGAAATCAGAAAAGCGTTTCCGTGTGCCTGATTGACAAGCTAAAAAGTTTAAAATTGACAAAATCTTGTAAAAAAAATAGTGTCTAATCTATTATAAAAAAGTAGGTAGATATGTACATAATATATTCATAGTTTTTATATTTTTTTTATAAAAATTCGGTTAAAATATTATTTATTTAGGAAGATGCAGTCTCCTGGGGCCACCCAGTTATCTCTATTAAGGATTATCATTTTTTTCAAATTTCAGAAGTTTCTTTATTTTTATAATATTGCAGTTTACAATAGTTTACCCGCAAAGCAAAGTGCTTATCTGCAGGCGGTTACAAACAGTAATATTCTTTAAGTTTTTAAGGTTATTAGAAAGTTCAGTTAATGCTTTTGTTTGAGTGATGTTTGACTTCTTTAATTTACAAAAAAAAAAAAAAATTAAAATTAAAATTTAAAATTTAGAGCAAGGTTAAAGTTTAAATTAATTATCATTTCAATCATCGCACAAAATACAATTCTAGCAGATGTTTTAAAATTTAAAATATTTTTCAAATTTTGAAGTATTTCATTTATTATCTTTGGAATAATAAATCTGAGCTCCCTATCCCCGTATACTTTGAAAGTTGTCGGAATTTCAAGTGCTCTTCTTCTAGTATTTTGATTATGTCTAATTGGCTGCTGGAATCTTTCATCATCCATATAATGTTGTAATACAGTGAAGCGATAAATTGCATTTATATCTAGCACTTCAAAGTCGCCATTATTAGGTTTAACCAGCTTTATTAAACGATGTTGCAGGTTTAATATCTTGTCTAGATGTGTTTTTGAAGCGTTACCCCATGCCAAAGCGCAAAGTGTTTTTTATATGTTCAATCCGTCATCAACGAAGACGAAAATGGATAAGAAGATCGTCCATTCAGGATTCTAGTCCTACTAACGGTAAAAAAAACTATCCCCGGCAGGAAGGAAGGAAGTTAAACAATCAAAAAGAACGGCTCAGTCTTAATTCCTCTATTTCTATGACTGCCGTAGACAAGAAGGTGCCGTGCCGGCCGTCCCGGAATCCAAATTTAAATTTCTCAAGAAGCGCATCAGCAGACATGTCAATCTCACTAAGAGGAAGGTAAAGCGTAGCGCTGTCATTGCTATTAGAAAGCTCGAGAATCACGTCCATTCCGAGAAATACTCGCACGAATATGCCAAGGCAAACTGCCGAGAAATCGAGATAAAGCGAGTATCAACAAGGTCGACTCCAAGGTATGCAAAATCGTTCAGCTGTGTCGTCTGCGCAAATTAACAAAGGAGTTTTCATCAAGCTGAACAAGGCAACCATCAACACCTAGGGTTTTCCCATCCCAACCAGAAGTCTGTCAGTCTTTCATTCACAAACGTGAATTCGTGGAGCTACAACTTCGTTATCGAGTGTAAGTTGAGCAAGAAGTACGACCTCTAGTGCGTCTGATCTTTGAAATCTTTACCGTGCGTTGGCAATAGAACGTCGAGTACGCATCGAACTTCTTGTGGCCCTTCAAACTGAACACACCCACTGAAGGCTAGCGCAGGAAGAACACCCATTTTTTACATCGAAGGTAGTGTCTTCGGTATTCGCGAGGACAAGATCAATAAGCTTCTGAGGAAGATGGATTTTAATGGGTAACTTTTTATTAGTCAAATAAAGTTCTCCTTTGATGCTTACACATCTTAACCGTGAGTCCCAGCCCTCTCACTTAAAAAAAAATCGTTATCCCCTTTGCTTTAAATGTCAGTAAGCCAACACTCATTTGTTAATAAAAATGTTAACAGGTGTATTAGTGATAAATGATAATGCACTATGCTATTCGTCGTTTGGGGTTAAAATCACACTCTGCCCAAATATTTGTCTCATTGTCTATATAAACAAACAGCACCCAATATTCGAGTTGAGTCACATTCCCATGAATCGTAGAATCATGATTCAATCTCATCTCAAACTGTCCCAATTTTCCAAAAATCATCTATGACATTAAAGATATAAATAACTTAAGAAAAAGACCCAGTTTAAACACTTTTAAAAACACAGAATCGCTTTATATCGATGTTTATAAATATGGAACATGAAAAGATGAAAGGTGTAAAACAATCATTAACCCAGGGGAAGATGCTGCGTGATGTTCAAAATTAAGTATATGATGTTATAACTCTTCAAGACATCATGTTATATGGATAAAATGTAGGTAAAATATAGCTTACCGGTTTGCCTTAGGGACATATCAAATGACTCAACTATACAGTATAATAAAATTGCAATAGGCTTTTAGCTCATCCTATACATATGTATGTCCTTTCATATTTATACAAATATTGCTTCCTGGTCATATATTGAGCAATAAAAACCATAATAGTGTTTGGTTGCAACATGCAGTAGCGTTTTTGTTTAAATATGCACATGGACGAGACAAAGTGCTTTCAACAGAGGGCGAATATGCTTCCGATATACATATATGTGAGTATGTTTGCATAACTTCTCCTCACAAAGTATCTATCTACTCGTACTTGAGAGATTATTATCAACTCGTCAGGCTTTATATTTTCCTTTTCAATGAATACTACAGTACAGATAGTGGATGTTGTATACACAACACACTGGGCTGAACAGTATCATCACCTAAATTTAGATTGCCTCACATGGTTAAATTAATGTTGAGAAGGAAGGGTATTGGCCCATTTTAAGAGTTTTTTTTTTAAATATAAACATCGATGGTATGCATTGAATATACATATGTATGTATGTAATGTATATAAGCGGTTATTAAGTTTTTATTAGACTTGTTTTTTTTTTTTGTGAAATCTAGCGTATAAACACATATGTAACTTAAAGAAAAATATAAACAGACCAGACGATATATGTAGATATCGTCAGTCTGGAAGAAAACGGATCCAACTCCACCTCATTTCTTCAGGAAAAGCAAAAGATTTATTATGTAAAATTATGAATTACTATTTAATATATACTAGGTTCTACTATTCTATTATAATATCAAAACAACTCAAGTGCTATGTAAAAAAAGTTAAAAAAAATAATTGTGTGAGTGCTGCGACTCACGGTTAAGATGTGAAAACCTTAATGTGTGTTCAAGTGCCGGAGTTTTGTTATTGAACGTACCCAATTACAACGTTATGTGTGACCATAATGTGTGACAGGGAACATATTACACGTAAGGCTCACGTCTTTAGTTTACCCTACCGCCGGCATAGATGTTTACATATCAAAAATTACCATCTCACCCTCAATAAAAATTAAATTTGAATACAAATTATGTTATTTTATAATCTTCCCACCTTTGATGTGGCTTGGAATACCTGAGCGCAAAATTTAAGTTATTATATTATAATAAGAAGTTATTGTAATTGTTCCGATTTGTCGAATAGAAAATTTTGACATATCTACACGTTTGGCTGTAATAGATGTCTGTATACGTGTGTGTTTGTACGATACGTTCGTACATTTATGATACATTTTTTTCGTTCACCTTAACTCAAGGACGAAAAAAGATATCGGCTTTAAATTAATTTTATTTTACAGATAACATCATCATTAAGTGCAGAAAAGGTTTTAAAAAAATCAATTAACGGTTTTCTTACTAAATTGCAAAACGAAAGTACTAAAAAAAGTTGATTAGTGTTTTTCGGCCCGAATATCTCGAAAACAAACAATGCTATATTCATATATTGACTTCCAAATACTTTCATTTTACTCACAAAGCGGTTACTAATAATTATTGGGGGTTATTACCCAAAATTCAATCGACAGTTTTTTTTTACGCAAAAAAATCTGCTAAAAATACTACTTAAAAAGTTGCAAAATATATTACGAACAAACTTTGGTTTGATTGCATATTGAACACCTGATAAGGTCTTAAGATTTTGAATAAGGAATTCCCTAATAGCAAAATAACATCATCAGATGTCCAATTTCCAAGGGCACTAATGGGAAGTTATCAGTCGCACTCAGCCTTTTTTCTAGTTTTGAGTGTAAAAAAATGAGAAGAGTGCGTGAAGAAGTTGTGTTTTTTTCTTTTGCTTGACATATTTGTTTATTTTTTTTTAATAAAAATGTGTTTTTTTAAATTTTAATTCATAATAAAATTCAATAATTTTTGAAACACCACCTGGGGCAACTTTAAATTGAGTCACAAATAAACTTAACAAAAAAAATCGTTATATATTTGTTCATATAATCCCAAAAATTCAGCTACATACAAATTCATAGGGCTGTCAGTCTAGCTGTGTGAAGCCAGAACCCCAACCTCAAAATTTTGATTCGAAATATATCGGGTTCGTTTGTACAGGCAAAATTTTCGTTTGTCCACCACAAGGAACAAAGTTATTAAGCTTTTATTTTTTATAGCAACACCCCCAAATCAAAAATAGGCTTCTACCGTCCGCAATTGATAACTAAGGAGGTTGGGGCCAAGTGCATTCGTTTATCCACCGGCCACCAAAAATGTTCGTTTTCGACCCTTAGTTTAAAAGTTATTCAACATTTCTTTTATAGCAACACCCCTACAAATTAAAACTTAAGAGGATGGGACTAAGTGCATTCGTTTGTCCACCGGCTATTTATGATTTTCCATCAAAAATTTTCGTTTGTCCACCCTTAGTTAAAAAAATTATTCAACTTTTCCATTTTATAGCACCGAACACAAAAAATGAAAATTTCAGTTATCCGAATTATTTCAAAAGTTACTCAACTTTTCTATTTTATGGCAACACCCCTAAAACTAAAAATTTTCTTACCCCCCACAATTGGTTCCAATGGGGTTCGTTTTTCCACCAGCCGTTAATGATTTTCCACTAAAACTTTTCGTTTGTCAACCCATAGTTAAAAAATGATTCAACTTTTCCATTTTATAGCACCGAACACAGCACAGGCAGGTCCTCCCTGTGTGGAACAAAGTTCAGACGTAGCAGTTCACCTCTTGCTCGAAAAGTAGTTGAGAAGAAAGTTTTTCTGAGGTAGTACCCTAACAGATTTTCCACAGTTTCCAGTTTCTTGTAGCCCCAGAATCGCGCTCCGTATAGACGAAGATCCAGCGACAAAAAAAAGTAACGTCATTTCAATAAGAAAATATTTGGTACCATTGTATAGTCTAAATATAAATAAACATTAAATTAATTGTCTGCTACTTATCCGTTGGTGGAGAGGCTGTCGGTAGGGGGTTAAAGGGTTAAAAAATATTAGATAAATAACGTCATTTCATGAAAGCTGATTTTTGGTTTAATGATGCAAACTACTATTTTATGTAACATATCTAAAAGGCAGACAGTTTGGATGGTACGAAGATGGTGGCAGACAGCGGGGAAGGTCGAGAAAATAAGTGATTAATTACGTAATTTCATTAAGATTGGGAAACATGGTAAAATTTTCAAAATACCATTATAATTCTATAATCAAAAATGTAGGCAAATATTTCAAGCCCAACACCCTGGAAGACACAATTATATAATTTATTTTTATTAGTAAAAAAAAAACAAGTGAGAATATGTTACTTTTTAAAGAAATCATATTTTTTATTTTACATATCGACGGTTAAATATGAATACCTCCTAACAAACATTTTTTGTGAAAATCACTTTTTGATGTAGTTTCGTTAAGAAATTTCATCTGCATCGCTGAACGTATTCATTATATCGCCAGCAGCTGTCAAAACATTTTTATTGTCCTTTTTGAATACTTCCTATCATCTTGGCGCCTAAAATATCTCTTCAGATTTTTGTGTCTCCTGTAAAGTTTACAAAATGCGACATAGGAGGTATTCATATTTAACCGTGCGTCGATATATTCTTCTTAGAATAGTTTTATACGATGAAGTTGGTATAACAATTTTCACCTAGCCTAATAAATAAATGAAATCTAAACTCAATAGCCAGATTTTAAGCTGTTTTAAAAATGAAGATTTTGATCTTACTGATCTTAATGAAAACGGAAGTTTGTTAAAAAAACGGTATAAAAGTTTTTGAGGGTAGTTGTGCGGAAGAATGGTACACTTACTAAATAAATAAAATTATTGCGAAGATTGTAACTATCTAAAATAATATTACCAGATTTATCAAAAAAAGCCTTAAGCACTTTAAATGAAGATGACGGATTGGAAGAATGTTCAAATCTCTAAACAGAGGTAAACTGTGATGGAGACGTTTTTTTTTGCAAATTTTTCTGACTATATATTTTTGGAGAATCAAAAATTTTACTTACTGATGGAAGAAGCGAAATAGGTCTATAATTTTGAACATTATCTGCTTCACCCTTTTTAAAAAGCAGTATCATATCAGCGCATTAAAGGCCTTCAGGAAAATTAACAGAATAAAAGCTTTTATTAAAGATAAAAGCAAGGACATCAATTACAAAGTAAGATATATTTTTCAATAAGTTATTTGAAGCTCCATCAAAACTACAAGAATTAGAATTTTTAAATGTTGCAATTGCACTTAAAACTTCCAAGGCCGTTATTGGTTCCGCTCGAATATTTTGAAAACAAACAGTAGCTTAGAAGCCGGACCAATTTTATTCTATACATAGAGACGTAGTCAATAACTGATAAGGTTTGTAGAATTATTCAATCGACAGTTTTTTTAAATCAACAAATTTTCAAACTAAAACGACTAAAAAAATTTGACTCGAATATCTCGAAAACAAACGAAGCCATCGAATCGGGAATAGTTTTATTTTACACACAATGCTGTAACTATGAAGAGGTGGGGTTTGTAAAAAAAATGTAATTGATAGTTTTTTTTTTAAAGAAAAACATCTGCCAAAAATACAGCTTCAATAGTTGAGAAATATAATACGCCCAACATTGATTTTCACTTGATCGAATATCGAACATTTTATAAGTCTTTTAAGATTTTGAATCAGGAATTTCCTTATAACAAAATAACATTGGGTGTCAAGTTGCCGCGGGCACCAATGGGAAGTTACCAGTGTGGGTCGCACCCAGCCTCTTTTTTCTAAAATATTGATATTAAAATCACCAAAAATAATCTAATTTTTTGTTTTTTTCGGATTCAAGAGTTGAAAGTTCTTCCACAAACACCGATGAACTAAAACAGTGCAATCTATAAAAGCATAAAATAACAAATTGTTCGCTGTTTAATTCAAATAATATTTTTAAAACATCAGCACCCATTAAATCATGTCCCTCAAGTTAGCAGACCAAAGTGAGCAGAAAAAAATTTTTGTGATGTCATCATTAGGCGCTAATTAAGTACTAATTAAGTACCCAACAACAAAATTAAGTGCTCCAGTACTTTGGTTGTAAATTAATGTTCTGCTAACTTGATTTCATGTTAGCAGACCAATTCCCGAAAAATGCTTAAAACGCAAGTAAAAAAAAAAGTGTTTGTCTAGGATTTAGGAGCTATTTAAGTGCTCTAGGAATCAAAAAAAAAATTTTCAAAAAACTTATTTTTCAAAAAAAAAAAAAAAAAAATTCTAATTTCCCATATAAACCCATGTTCTGCTAACTTTGTTTCGATTTTTCCATAGCATTTCAACTTTTTTCGACCCAAATCTTTTGGATTCATTAAAAGCTCGCCTAGCTCGAATTAAGTACCCCATTTTCAGAAAAAAATTGAAAGATTTTAGAAAAAAAATTAAAATTAATTCAATTTCCATACAAAACCATGTTCTGCTAACTTTATTTCCATTTTTCAATAGCAAAAAAAGAATTTTTTTTCTAAAATCTTTGAATTTTTTTCTGAAAATGGGTTACTTAATTCGAGCTAGGCGAGCTTTTAATGAATCCAAAAGATTTGGGTCGAAAAAAGTTGAAATGTTCGAGAAAAATGGAAATAAAGTTAGCAGAACATGGTTTTGTATGGAAATTGAATTAATTTTAATTTTTTTTCTAAAATCTGTGAATTTTTTTCTGAAAATGGGGTACTTAATTCGAGCTAGGCGAGCTTTTAATGAATCCAAAAGATTTGGGTCGAAAAAAGTTGAAATGTTCGAGAAAAATGGAAATAAAGTTAGCAGAACATGGTTTTGTATGGAAATTGAATTAATTTTAATTTTTTTTCTAAAATCTGTGAATTTTTTTCTGAAAATGGGGTACTTAATTCGAGCTAGGCGAGCTTTTAATGAATCCAAAAGATTTGGGTCGAAAAAAGTTGAAATGTTCGAGAAAAATGGAAATAAAGTTAGCAGAACATGGTTTTGTATGGAAATTGAATTAATTTTAATTTTTTTTCTAAAATCTTTGAATTTTTTTCTGAAAATGGGGTACTTAATTCGAGCTAGGCGAGCTTTTAATGAATCCAAAAGATTTGGGTCGAAAAAAGTTGAAATGCTATGGAAAAATCGAAACAAAGTTAGCAGAACATGGGTTTATATGGGAAATTAGAATTTTTTTTTTTTTTTTTTGAAAAATAAGTTTTTTGAAAATTTTTTTTTTGATTCCTAGAGCACTTAAATAGCTCCTAAATCCTAGACAAACACTTTTTTTTTACTTGCGTTTTAAGCATTTTTCGGGAATTGGTCTGCTAACTTGAAATCAAGTTAGCAGAACATTAATTTACAACCAAAGTACTGGAGCACTTAATTTTGTTGTTGGGTACTTAATTAGCACTTAATTAGCGCCTAATGATGACATCACAAAAAATTTGTTCTGCTCACTTTGGTCTGCTAACTTGAGGGACATCATTAAATCTACATTAGTAGTAAAACAGTTAAAATCTTCTTTTATAAAGCAACACCCACTCCTCCCGCATAATCCTCATTCGAATTTATAGAAAAGTTAAAACCTGGCAACTGATAATCATCTTTCTCAGAATTATAAATCCAGATCAAAAATAAAATCAGGTAAATCAAATTTCTTATATTTTGTTGCATAAAAAAAAGTTTTTTCATTGCAGAAATTGGTGAATAAAAACGTAGTTTAAACTAAATTTTTATTTTCACAAATCCATATAATAGGCCATATGGATAAACAAAATTAAATGCTTTTACTTGTATTTGTTATGCTTTCCGAATTATCATCGAAATGAAAGGCACCATTTATTGTAATGATTCCTCTTTCACCAAATTTCAGTTGAGTTGAGCTCGGGACAACTTTTATTAACGAAAACGAAAGTGAACTAAGCTGAAGGAAAAGTATATATCCAACATTATGGGCGCACCATATGATTTCTCTTGTATTCGCTTCTTTTTGTTAGATCACTGCCGTGAGTTTGCGACTATTACAGCTCTACATTTAGCCCCGAAATCCTTTTCTCATCTTATTCCCGTCGGGCTTAAAAAAAGTAGCTTTTGTGATTTATCTTACATTTATTTGCGTTCCGAGACGGCTCCGATTTCAAGTTGGTTTGGAAGAGGTTCTCTCAAGGTTGTAGATAAATGTTAGGGTAGCGCTTATTTTTTTTGTTTGATATCAAGTGCTTGTGAATTAATTTCAGGTGTTGTGTTGTGTGTTTGTATTTTTCAATAAAAAAACAATTTGATTTCACAGTTCGGGCAAGTGTGGTTGAGAGAGAGAGTGGCTTTCATTTTCGGACTTATTAAATAAATGTGGTGGCGCAACAACTCGTGTAGAATCAGGGCATTGGAGAGGACCTAAAATTTTCTGCGGAATCCGAAGAGCTGAGGAGAGAGGAACTCAAGAAAGAGATACTCTTAGTGGATTTCTCAATTCCTCGCAAGATGCAGTAACCCGTGAAAAACATTTCTGTTTTTTTAGGTGGCATAGGCCGGGAATCGAACCCAAGGCTTTCGGCGTAACACTTAATGTTTCAATGTGGAAATAACACCGAATTTTTGTTTTGGCTTTATTTCAATTTAGACAACGAAATTGGCACCCAGTTACAGTTATCCAAAAATCTGTTGACAAAATACCGAAAAAGATTTTTGATTCTTACCAATGTTTCTAAGTTTTTTATGTAAATTCGTGAATTTTCACAGTTCGGAGTTACATTAATAATTTTGAAGTTATCGAGTCTCAGAATGCCTCATATGAACGCTGGACGAATACCGCCCTTAATCCTACGTAATATTAAAGTATTAACAAAGATGAAAAAAACAAGAGTATTACTTTCGTTTCAGTATACGATAGCATCGAAATGATAAGCACAATGTCGTACCTTGGCGAAACTCATATTGAAGTTGAGTTCAATTGAACTTTTAATTGGCAAGAATAATCGGCGCCGCAAAATAATAATGTTTTTCTTAGCATTTTTAAATATGCGAAGGGCGGGTCTATCTCCCCCATTATAGGTTCTTTTATTTTATTTAATCAAGTTATTTCTATCAATAGTTTTTGAATAAATTATTTCAAACTCAAAAAAAATTGTATTGTTTTTCAAAATTTTAAATTTACGTACTAAATTATCTGCCTATAATTATTCCGTAGCTCCGCTTGCGCCAGGCAGGCGCCAATGTGGACGCATTTGTTAATTTTGTCTATAACTTCAGGTACATACATATATACAGAAATAAAATGCACGACTGGGACGCACGAACTTGTTCTTATTGTAAAAAAAATTTTAAAAAACAATAATTAGAAATTAATACTTAGACTGAACTTGTGGAATTGTTTTGACACCAACACGATGTACACCATCTGATTTCTTAAACAAATACAAATCTCAATTTATGAGAAAAAGATTTAAAAATCCTTGAAGCGGTTTTAAAAAAAATATATTTTTTTTTTAATTTTTGATATATTTTTAAGAAAAAAATGGTATGCCATTTATTAAAATATAAATTTTGAAAAAAACATTTGCCTATTTTCAAAATATCGAATTAATGAAAAAAATTATTTAAAACATTTTTTTTAAGAGTTAGAAATATGTGTTTTTGAAAATTTTGATATGCCATAATATATAAACTTATTAGAAGCTCTTGTGTAAGAAATTTCATTAAAAACGGTACAACAGATAGTCGAAATCCAAAAAACATGGTTCTATGAGAGACATTATTAATAAATCGATTAATAAAATTTGTGTCCAATATTATTGTAGATCATATACAAACAAATTTGAATCGAAATCGTAGGAATGAGGTTTTCCTTAACGGTTCCTACAACGCTTTTATCACTTTTATGGTTGGTACCCGTACCGGTGTTGTACCATAGATTTTTAGAGAATCAAACAAAAATTAGAAAATTTTGGTACATAAAATTTTCTAAAATAATTTCCTTTAAATCAAACAGAAAAAGCGGATTATATTTTTAAATTTCTTTATTTTGCTGTATTCGGTATTGGCTCGTTGCTTCTTCTTTTCATATTGACTTCGTGTGCGTGTCTACAATCTAAATGGTCGCGTTCGAGTAAAATTTAAAAGCGATCCGAATTAGTTGGTGTTGTTGTAATCCCATAGGAAAAAACAGATGTTTTCCAAAATAAATCTGAAAGGTATCTTAAGATTTTTTCGGATTTTTGTGGAAAAAACCAGTTGACATCTGAATTACCTTAGTCTCTCACTTTCTGTGTCAATGGATTAAAGACACGTGGGATTTTTAATTTGTGTTTTTTTTTTTTACATAGATTTTGAATTTTAACGAACAAAATAAAATATAAAATATAAATACATCAAATATAAAATATTTATAAAATACAAAATACTTTTTTAAAATTACAAAATCACTTGTTTCTTGTTGTCTGATTAGCTGTTTTGACTTTTTACAGCAAACCTATCCAATCCGGTTTTGGTCGTTCGAAAATATATCAGATGCAAAAAGATCTTAGATGCCCTATCGGCCTATCACTCGAACGCGGATAATAATTCAGTTTATTTTTTGAATACAACAAACAATCTGATTGAACGATAGAACGAGCAATCCCATTGGATATATATTTGTCTTTCTGAGAGCTCAAATCGATCCAAAGTAATAGAGTGTCTAACTGAGTTTCCACATGTGTCGTTTAAGTTTCACAATAAATCTTTTACATTGCATTACATTCCATACAAAATGATCAAAATAAGTTGAACCAGTTTAAAGAAAATCGAAAATAAAAAAAATTGTTCTATGTGAATGTGAAGTACCATTTATAACCATTTTTCGAAAAATAAAATATGCAAAAAATAATTGTAATCACATCTTTGAGAAAAATAAGATTTTCATTAATTGCTAAAAAATTTGTACGGCAGGTACATATGTAGGTACCTTTATTTTTGGTCTTAAAAAAATCGGAGGAATTGCCGATAGAAAATTACGCTGCTTACAAACAGACAGACGGACAGAATTGCCACACCCACTTTTTTCGACTTCGCTATCATCGTAATGTCATGTTTGGTCAAATCCATAAATTGACATAAACATACATACATACATACATATATCGCAATTAAAAAGGGTGTTTCAAAAGCTTTTCGTCGCGTCGTCATTAAATGTTAGAATTCATTGAACATAATTTTAATTTTTTAATCTCTTACAGCCACCGTAGGACTTCAAAATATAAATCTGAAAAAAATAGGGAATTATTTTTTCTTCGTTTGGAGCAGATTTATACCCATCCAAGATGAAATTTTTTTAACCTCTATATTAACGATAAATAGATATCTGAATACAAAAAAAGCAGATAAACTATCTGTAGTTCATTGAACGACCGACCGACATGGCGAAACAATTTGTAAACTATACAGGGTGTCCCGAAATCACCGCCACAGAAGAAAACCATAAGTTCCTGAGGTCATTTTAAGTCGAAAAACTTAAGAGATAATTTTCTCGTTTTCGACTTATAACGGTTTTTATGATTTTTATTCTTTTTCCTTTGACTGACTCTAACTTTGCCAAACTACAACCGATGTTTGATTTTTTTTTATTTAAACAAGAACAGTTAGAAATTTGTATCTACCATTCAACTTTTTTTCTGTGTGGATAACGGTTTTCTCGCAATTTTTTACCAAACACATTTTTTAAGCATTTTTAGGTTGTTTTTTTTTACTTCGATATGATTTTTCTCACAAAAACACGTTATTAAGTATAATTTTTATAAATTATGAAAGCCCAATATGTGTTCTTAAAACATTTCTGAAAATTTTTTTACCTAAAAATACATTTAAAATTATTAAAAAAGTAGAAAACAAAAAATAAAGAAAAAAGCAAAGATGCTGCAGAAGCCAGATTCTTCGAGATAAACATAGCCATAGATTTCTAATGGTCTTATTCTTACTTTACTCTTTCTAACACTGAAAACTCAACACTCAGCGTAGTTTTTTATTCGTTTTAATTCGTTGTTATTCAAATATTCATATTTTCTCGATTTTTCTTTATCGATTGTAGTTTGGCAAAGTTAGAGCTAGTCAAAGGAAAAAAGAATAAAAATCATAAAAACCGTTATAAGTCGAAAACGAAAATTACCTCTTTTAGAAGGAACTCATGGTTTTCTTCTGTGGCGGCGATTTCGAGACACCCTGTATATTTAAAACGCTCAATACAAGTATTCCAAACAAATTTCTATCAAAACTTCAAGCACTTCGAATATACGCTTTCAAAAAAATATTTAATAAAAATACTTATACTTAGGATGTATGTGAATTTCGTGGCAAAATATCAAAATCGGATTCTTTTTTGTCCAGTTTGAAATGTGTTAGTAACCCATTGGAGTTATCAGTAACTAATAAGAGACCTTTTTAATTTTTAAGTTTAAAAATATCGACTGGAACGGTACCGCTTACACACTTACTTTAGTCAATAGGATTTGTGTTTGTTTAAAAATGAGTTTAAATAAATAAAATTACATACTATGACAAATTTTACTTTATTCCTTTCTTACAGGCTACAATGATTAGCCTCGCCCATCTCAATGATTTTCTAAAATTTCGTTCGACTCGTTTAAATGTTTAAACTTATCGTTTAATTGATTTATATAAATTATAGCCTACCTTTGGTTCCTTTGTGGTAAGTACTGTTTGTCGATTGATGGCTGTTTGTGGAAGAGACGCCACCAATCGACGTAACATCCTCTCGAGAGTTCATCAAAGCAATAGAGGAAGCGGCCTTCTTTATGGAACCATTCACACTGGCTAGGGATGATGTATCTGACTTATTAGATGTCGCAGAGTTCGTAGATCCAGAAGATACTCCAGCATTCATCATTGCTCCGTTGCTGTTGCCACTGCCGCTGACAAAGCAATTGTTATTATTATTAATGCTTTTTCCGCTGCTGATACAATTTCCGTTAATAGATGCATCAGGATCTGAAACAAGGTAATGATGATGGTAGTCCGGTGTTGTCAAGCCACCTGTTGAACAAACGGGCACACAACTTGTAGTAGTAAAAGTAACAGAAGATAATGAAGATGTTACTGGGTGAGGCGGTTGCAAATGGGGCGGTGGCAAGAGTGGTGGCAGTGGCTGCTGCTGTTTGGACGCCATCATTACCACATTCGACGCAGACGCTGGTGTTGGCGGGGATGACAAAGAAGATGAAATTGCAGAATTTGAAGAAGTTGATGTATTACTATCAACATTGAGTTTCCCTGCCACCATTAATGATGATGTTGTAGTTTGTGCCTTGTTTTTGCCTTCATTTTCAATTGCCATATTTTTGACTTACCCTCTATTTTAAGTGTTGTTGTTTTATTTAAAAAAAATGTAGCTTCAGCTAATAAATCTGAATTGCAAAGCTGTTAAGTGTCTTTTGATATTGTAGAGTTTTTTTGCTTCTTCAACGGGTTGATATGCTATGAATGGTTTTTAGTTTGTTATGTTTTTTGTTTGGCTAATTTTAAAATAGATTATAAAGACCGCATTCAAAATAGTTAATATTTGGTAATATTTGGTTCCAGGTATGTTTCTTGATTTAAGTTTCGTTGTGTACATTTTGTGTTGATATACTCAAATTTAATTTATTTATTTACAAACCGACGATTGTTGAAATTTCCCGTTAAATGCCTGAAAAAAATAAAACAAATATATTTACAGTACATAGTAGGTATGTCAGGTATCTACTGTCATTTTTTCCGATGATTCTATTTTCATGATTGAGAAATGATGAAATATGTACATGTTAAAAGATAGCAGATACACCTAAAAAATATAGGATTCATACAATAAATAATAGTAAGGAGTGCGGCAAGCTTGCGCCACACGTCTCTAGCTTATGTAAGGAAGTTAGTTTAAAAGTGTTTGTAAAATTTGTACCAAACATACGAACAGAGAATATATAGCATTAATTGATATTGGAACACTTGCACTCACATGATTTTATTTTTCGGAAAATACCAAGTGATATATATGTACATCTAATTTCTAGGTCATCAAATTTTCTGCCAAGTTCAGAAGACTAGCTTTGAAATCCAATATTTAGGAGTTTGTTAGGTGTTAAGTGTAAAGAAAAAAGTAATTTTAACTTGTTGTTGTTGTACAAAAATACTATTAGGATCATATTTGTAGAAACATTCGTTTTCTACAAGTCGCCAAATAACATCTTCTGTTGGCGTAAAAATATACCAGAAGTTAAAAAATATTTCCGTACATCATAAGAAAGACCTAAAGTCCACTCAAGATTCAATATTTTAGTACATTGTTTTATATTTATGGGCTCATGGTATATAACGTTTATTTTGATTAGGTTTGAGTTATGAAGTCAGTGGCATTAAGTACAATGTCAATTTTTATTGGTCACCGTGCCTTCTTTGTTTCGTGTTAATTTTGAGTTTTTCAATATAGGATTCTCTCTTTCAGAGAACTTAATTCGGAACAATAAAAAACTGACGGACGTCGAATAAAATAAAACGTACGACTGGATCGCACGAATTTGCTCTTAGGCTTAGAATTTTAAACGTATGTAAATATTAGCTTAAGTTAAAAAAAACATCTATATATATACATAAATTAAAGTTTAGTTTTGTGTACTTTCGCTAACCAGCCAAACTGGTTGACCGATTTTCTTAATTTTTTTTTAATTAAAGAGGAATAAGGGTAGAAGGTTTAGGACAAAAAAATTATAAAGAAATTAAGAAAATTTGTTAAAAAAATCGTTCACATGGGTCACTAATTTGAACAATATTTAGTACTTTGCGCAATTTAAAAATAATACAGTTCGTGGTGCAATGGAAAGATCTCCGCTTTAGACGTGAGGGATCTCAGGTTCGATTCCTGTCACCGGCAACATTTTTTATTAATTTTTAATAATTTTCTCCTTTTTTCCAATACATTCGCTGCAAAACAAATAAAAAAAACTATTTTTTTTAACGCCCTGCGAAGCGGGCGGGGGTTTTGCTAGTATAGCATATTTACAATATCATTGAATAATATAAAATTCTTTTAACCAAAATAATTATTCAATAATTATGAAATCTTCTAATAAATTTGTAGGTGACAAGTTCTGTCATACTGTAAAAAATTTTATTCGGTTTCTTTTGTTTAACAAAGTTCCATTCGACGGCCTCGCGCAACTTTTTTAAAACTTTCCGTCTGCTTATATGTATGTATGTATGGAAACAAAAACACAAAAAGTACATTTTAAAACAAAACAAAATATTGAAGCATCATCGTCATGGAAACCAATTAAAAAAGAACAATTAAATTTATACATATCCCTTTGGAAATTGGTTTGTGTACACAAAAATCCTACATAATCTATTTTGTTTCGCCACATGAATCGTTGTAGCGCTTTGAGTTGTGGAGTGTCACCTTCTATTTG
Source organism: Epistrophe eligans (assembly GCA_951394125.1). Lineage (NCBI taxonomy): Eukaryota > Metazoa > Arthropoda > Insecta > Diptera > Syrphidae > Epistrophe > Epistrophe eligans. The sequence continues at coordinate 49,629,608 of OX596030.1, forward strand.
TATTTATTCAATGATACATATGTATATAAAGGTTGTTATTTTTTTGGATTTACCAATTAATAAAAAAAAATTGTATAAAAGCAAAAAATATTAAAAACACATATTTTGAAACAAGAGGTGTTGATGTCAACGAAGGACGTCAAAAGAGAAACGTCAAAAAATACAAAACAGTCGACCTATCTAAAATAAAAGACTGATCCTCATTGGCCAGCCAATGAGAAACGGCGTTAGATATTAAGTTTCAAAATTAATTTAACCTTACCTAACTATGGCGAGTTTGGATTCAGCAGTGGAAGGCAGCGGTCGCCGGCAACAAAAATACAAATTTTAAAACGCAACAAGTTTTATAAAAGTTCAATAAATTACTAATTTAAACAAAAAACTAAAGTGTTTCTCTGCCAGTAATTACTTGGCTTTTTCTTTAATTGAGTCGCCGCCACCTGAACATCTTTTAAAATTTAGTACATAGTTTATAAATTTAATCGCCAATTTGCGCCGCTGCCTTCAAACAAAATCAGAGTTGTGAAATTTGGTGCCATTAAAACTATTTATAAATGCTTAAATTTCCGCCGAGCAAAAGAAAATATAATTAAAAAGTGATCGTCGAATGTTGTAATTAGACAATTGACTGCAAGACCACAACACGAAGGATTTGTCCATTGTTCCATTTGTCTGGAAGAGAAGCCTTGTCAACTTTTCCTGCTGCAGCTTAAGCCAAGCTGCAGCAGTGCTGTAAGTATTGAAAAAGTTCTTTTACAAAACAAATTACTGCCTCTTGATTTATTGCAGAGGCAATATCAAATCCAGACAAGTTAGCCGGTACATTCCGGTGGTCACAGCCAACAATTATAAGCAGTTTTTTAACTAAGGCTTTAATCGCCAAGCCAGCCCAGCAGACGACATCAATTGCCGCCATCACAAATTTTAACAACTCCATTCGCCATTGCCACAAACTTACTCCAGAGTTGACCAGCCGTTCAACATATTACAAAATAAATACATCACATGCCAAATAGCCAGCAGCAGAACCATCGATATCGAATTTAGCCTTTCAAATTTAAAACAGTACATTGGATACGCCGTTCATCTACGAAGCTACATACGAAGACACGGTACTTGGACCGTTACGTTGGACGATATTATATATACCTACTTACCGTTGTTGTCGGACAACTGATATACTTGCCGTTATTGTTGGAGAACTGCTATACACTCCTTTGTTGGATGCCACTTTAGATATACTTGTGTTTGCCCTATTTGAATTTTGATTAGGTAGAATTTGGAAATTTGTCTGTGTTGTGACATTGAACAAAAAATTGTCAACTACTGCTGCAAGAGGTTAAATTTTTGAAATTACTCTTCTTGGCCACGGTGCTTCTTACTGTTTGTAAGCCATTATAATTGCGGCAGCTAAGTAAGTACTACAAATTCAAAATTAAAATAACTTGCTAGGATTCCCATAAGAGAATTTTCAGCACAGTTTATGCCTTCGCCACCTCGCAGTAGTATACGACCCAACAAAGGTAAACCTCCGGTGCGCTTTGGTGGTACACCAAAATCAAAAATGGATAAGTCACAACAACAGCAACGGCAACAAAAACAACAGCAGCATCTGCCACAAATAGTAGCTACAACAACTTCTAACAACACAACAGCAGCCAGCACAATCACAACCAACACATCAGCAGCCAGCACAATCACAGCCGGCACAACAGCAGGCAGCACAACCGCCAGCGCAGCAGCATCCAGCTCAGCAGCCACAGATGCTCAACATCTACAACAAGGTCAACTCTTAGCGGCTCTGGTAGCCCAGATACAGGGGCTTAAAGAGTCGGTTGACCAGCTACGAAATGATACGAGCGTAAACCAGGCCGAAACACAACGCTTGCGAGAAGCAATTGATATTCAAGGTTCTGAACACATGAACAACATAGTGGAAGCCAGCCGTGAAGAAGAAACACGTTCGTTAGCTACACTGCAGACAACAACAACAACAACATCAACGGTACAGCCTCATAAGAAACTTTATGATCTTCCTAGTTTTAATGGAATGCCTGAGGATTGGCCATTATTTTTGGCAAACTATGAAGAAACCACAGCTAACTTTAGATACTCGGCGATGGAAAACACTATCCGCTTGCAGAAATGCTTACAAGGGGAAGCCAAGGAAGCAGTTGCAGCTTTATTAATTCACCCTAACAATGTTTCACAAGTTATAAATACATTGACATTTCGATTTGGACGCCCAGATTTGCTAGTGAAGGCTCAACTGAGTAAAGTACAACAGTTTCCAGCTATCAGTGAAACCCGAATCGAAGGCCTCATTTCATTTGCTACAATGGTGGATAATGTTGTTGCTTTTCTGTTGGCTGCCAAGTGTGAACATCATTTGTCGAATCCAATGTTGTTGGATGAACTAATAATGAAGTTGCCATCATCACGAAGATTCGAGTGGGCCAGAAAGGCACTTCAAATAAAACCTTATCCAACAATTAAGGAATTCGCAACATGGCTGAGCGGAGAGGCACAAATCATACAAATGCTTCCACAGACAGGCGTCTTCAGTACCGTAAGAGGCCAAACACCACATCCTCGACGAATAATGCACACTAATGAAAGAAGCACCGCGCCAAGAGAAGTGATAAGGAAATGTTTAAGTTGCGGTGAAAACCACCAATTAGTGGATTGCAGTGTATTTCGAAACCTGGTACATAGGTACATAATGTAAATAAAAAACATCAAATATCTGCAATTTTTGTGGATAAGAATCAAATCAAAAAGTTGTCAGTTTGCTTCACTTTTAACACGAAATTGCTGGGCAGATAAATCCTCATCCTTCTTATCTTATACATAATATTATAATTGTGAAGTACGTTTGTTTGGATTTTTTCCTTCCGCCATGTTCGAAAGTTTGGACTAATTTGATAGAGGTTGTGGGCTCCGGAAGATCACCAATTTTGACTCATGAATAACTCGTGACTATTATGAAATCCGCTATATACTTGACTACCGGGAAATCGAGTTTACATTTATTTTAAAGCACTTTTGTTTTTGAACCGCAACACTTTTACGAATAGGAAATAAGCTGGCAGATTTCGACATTGGGGTGATTGACATTGCCTGGTTATATTATTTATTTATATTTTCTTTTGTAAATTTCTTACGACACTTGCGTTTGACAACCCGTGCGAAGCCGGGTTGGACCAGCTTGTACATAACAAAAATTTCTCACGACACTTGCGTTTGTCAACCCGTGCGAAGCCGGGGTGGACCAGCTACTACATAATAAAATCTTAAAGTTCCGATTTGGTTGTTTTTTTTATGGATTATAACTTCTGTTCTAATAATCGGATGCTTGAGGTTAAGGTCCTAAAATTAAGTTAAAATGTCAGGCTATAGAAATTATATGACAAAACTTGACTCGATCAATTCGATTGATGCACCTAGAATATGCATAGGTACCTACTTGAACCTGTTTAATAAACTAATAATTTTAGTTCTAATGGTCAGATATTCGAGGTTAAGGTCCATAATTACAAATAAAATGTTAGGCTCCATCTTAAAGCAGTCCAGAAACGATTCAATTTGGTTGTCAACTAAATTGATACTTGGCCACAAACTCAGTTGAAAGAACACATCTTAATTCCTCAACTGTCGAAAACATTATTACTGTCTGAAGAAATTACTTTGTTGTTTAAAAGATGAGTTTGAAATGCGAAATATTATAGAATAAAAACAAACAGGTCCGCAGTGAGGTTAAGCTTTATATCAAATTTTCAAGTCTCGAGTTAAAAAATGTTTACTCTGATAGTAAATAAAATGTCTTGGCTTTATACAATATACAAAGTTAAATAAGTTGAAATATGTACTTGTAAATCAATTTGAAAAAATTCAATATCTTTTGATTTTCTTCAACATCAACCAGTGTTCAAATAACAAGCCAACACTCGGGTTGATTTGATCAACAACAAACTGAGTCGAGAACTAAGTTGAACCGTATGTGATGTATGCTTTAATCGATCTGTAATAATTCAGTTCCCTTTTTGCAAAGCTAAGCAAGACAAATACCTATACGTTATACATTTGGTGTATAGGTGCTGTACAGGTGCGGATGAAAATGAGTATGATTGTGTAATTGCGAGTAAAGCTTACTTCACATCGATATTTCCTATAGATTTAAACATATGTATGTACTTAGATACAAAAAACTATTATTTTCGGCTCAATATAAAACTAATATTCATCTTATTAAAAAAAATTAACAACATTAATTTAACCGCCAACTGGGAAGTAACATTAAATTCACATATTGGTACAGATTGTAGAATGGTTTCTAAGACAGCTTGTGAAGTTATAATGCAACAATAGGATACAAAATAAAAATCACAAAGATTAGTCATGTTTTCGTTTTATGGACCTATAATACAATTCATTTTCAATTGCCCCATAGTTACTCTATGAGTGTAGTCTGTAAATTTTTTCCAACAAGACTAGAATCCCTAATCATCAAATTGAAAGTTTTTGTTTTCTGCCCGTGGCCTGGCATTGTTTATAAATGAAGTTTTTTTTTAAATAATACAAATTCTATATACTATTAAAATACATCAGCCAAGTAGAAGACTTAGCATCAAAAATTAAAACAGCTTAGTACTTTTTACACCCCGTCAGCTCATGTAGAGCGTATTAATTCCGTTATTAAAAAAGAAAATATTGCCTGGGCAATTAATACTTTCTCACCATTCAAGTCTCCAGACCTGGACCGCATTTTCCCAATCATGCTTAAACAAAAAAAAAAGTGGTAGTCCCCTGGCTGGAGATGATTTTCAAAGGTTGCGACCTAGACCATGTGCCATGTATTTAGTATTTAGTATTTATTTATTTCATGATCTGCTTACACTGTAAGATATATTATCTTATTTATAGTGAAGCTTTATAATTGTACAAATAAATAATGATGTACCTAGGTATATTTTATAATGTTACAAATTTTCAAAAAAAAGTTTTCAAGTTCAAAAAGAGAAAAATAATATAATCTATATTCTATATGTTTCTAAAGTGTAGTTTAAGTTCTTTCTTCAGTAGAGTCATGTTATTTATGCTTCTTAATTGATGCGGTAGTAAATTCCAAAGGCGTGTAGAATTGACAAGAAACTGGAGTTCAGACGTCATACAGCTAAAGCGAGGTATCAATAAGTGTCCAGATCTACTCGAATTTAAGAATCTGATTTCATTGTAGAGATCAGTAGGTTGGTGACTTAAAAGTATATCCGAAAACAAAACTAAAGACCGAAATTTGAGTAGGTTTTCAAAAGACATTCCAAGAAAACGTAATGCATGTTGCGAAATACTGTCAAACCGGCGGCGTAGTCCATGGACGTATCGTATTGCACTGTTAAATGCAACAGTAAGTTTTCTTTTACTTTCGTGGTCTAAATTGCAGAAAATTTCACAGCCGTAAGTAATAAGTGGAATAATAAGGGTTTTAACGAGCAACGTTCGGATATTTAAAGGGGTATAGTATTGTGTCGACCAAAGTGTGCGAAGGACACCGTATGTTTTACCGACAATATAAACAACGTGGTTTTTCCAAGTAAGGCTGCGATTAAAGATAACACCTAAGTTTTTAGCTGATTCTACATATTCTATAGGGGCACCATTTAACAAGATAAATGGGAAATAAGATACATCTATCTTACTCTTTGTAATCAATAAACATTTAGATTTTGTTGGATTCAGCATTAAACTATTTTGGTGTGACCAGCGTGAAATGTCTTCTAGATCTTCATTTATGCAAGTAACAAAGTGTTCAATAAGTCCCAACGAACAACTAAGGTAAAGCTGAGCATCATCAGCATATAATCGAATCGAGCAATGTTTTATAATTTTTGGAAGCTCGTTAATATATAAGGAAAAAAACAATGGGCCAAGTATAGATCCCTGGGGGACACCACTTTTATTTAAAACAAAATTCGAGAGGACTCCCTTATGTTCAATCGCTTGCGTTCTTTTGGTCAGATAAGAATAGATCAGCTTAACAGCATCTGAAGAAAAGTTATAAAAACTAGAGAGCTTTTCGCAAAGAATAGAATGGTTCACCATGTCGAATGCCTTCGAAAAGTCGAGGAGTATTAAAAACGTGACATAATCATTATATATGGATTTACGTATGTCCTCCGAAACACTAAGCAAAGCAGTGATGCAACTATTTTTCTTACGAAATCCGGATTGTTTTGAAGTCAATATATTTTCGCGCTCAAGGAACGTACTTATTTGCTTCTGTATGATTTTTTCAAACACCTTCGATAAAAATGGCAATATTGAAATTGGCCTAAACTCATCTCCTCTCGAGGTTTTCGGAACAGGTATTATTTTTGCCGTTTTCCATTGCGTAGGATATTCGTTAGTAACTACAATTGAATTAAATATATGGGTTCTATACGGCAACAGTACAGGCAAGAGAAGTTTTAAGAACGACCGACGGGTGAATTTCATCCAATCCAATAGCTGTTGATTTAATTGAGAGGATTCCTTCTACCACATCTTCAGCAGATATGGTAGAAAAGTCGAAAAAACTTTCAACCACGGAATCGCTATCATAAACAGAAAACAAAGGTGAAGGCACATAAGAATTTATGGAGTTATGCGATGATACAAAACTTTGGTTCAGGACATTTATGTCTACATCTTCTGTCAAAACGCATTTAGATTTACCAACACCGATCATCTTCAGATTTTGCCAAATTTGTTTGCTGCTCAATGAATTATTAAAACGGCTAGAGTATAAGGCGACCTTTGCAATACGAATTGCCACTAAAGTTCTATTTCGCAGAGATCGATATTGTTTATGAAAACTATCAAGCCGAAACGTTTTCCATCGTTTAAAGGCAAGATCGCGATTTCGCATTAATGATTGAATTTCATTGGTGAACCATGGTTTGTTTTGGGGATTACAAATTTTTGTTTTCAGTGGCACATGCATTTCAAAGAGTCTAGTAACATTGCTGTTCAGATACTCTACCTTATCGCTAGGTGAGGGCTTTAAAAAGATATGGCCCCAATTTATGTTATGCACTTCCGATTGAAGTGCAGCATAGTTGATGTGTCGGAAATCTCTGTATTCGAATATTTCAGTGTGTGTCTCGACTTGAAAATCATACGTAAGAAAAATTAAGTCATGCAAAGAGAAAGCCGGTGCCAACAATTGATCGTAAAAAACAACTTTACTTTTGTTGCTGACGAGAAAAAGATCCAATAAAGTTGTCTCAAAATTAGAGAAATGGGTTGGGGTAGTAGTATTAACTTAGTGAAGATTAAGAGAGCTGAGTTCATCCACCAAAGTGTTTCGAACAAGAAGATTGCAGTTGAAATCACCACATAATATAATTGAAGAGTAGGAAGCGGATATTTGTTCTATGATGGAGATAAGCGGTGAAAAGCAAATGTTTTGGTTAGGTCTGTATACAGCACCGAGTAGAAGCTTTCCTAAGCCGTTAAAGATCTCTATAAACATAAACTCAATTTCACTATCATCTGCAGAGAAGCATTTTACCTTACAATGTATACCTTTCCTTACATATATTGCAACTCCACCACCTCTGCAACGTTTCCTATCACATCGACAAATTTTATACCCCCTAAGACAACACAATAGATCATTTAAGTCGGAAGTTAGCCAGGTTTCGGATACACATGTAAACGAGGACATGAATCCGCGAGGGATTTCCGACCAATTACTCTTACTCCTTTCGTGCTTAAAACTTTGGAGCGCATTCTTGATATCCACATTATAAGAGAACGTCCTCTTGAAAATTATCAACACGCATATATAAAGGGTAAATCCACGGAGACGGCTTTTCATGATGTAGTGCGTACAATTTAGAAAACAATCCACCTCAAAGAGTATATACTCGCTACATTCCTAGATGTAGAAGGGGCTTTCAACTACGTCCTAACCGAATCCATTCTAGAATCACTTATTGAATGCGACGTAGAGATCAGGAATGGATAATATCCATGCTCAGCGATAGAAAGATTCAAATTAAGTTAGGTAATTCAAAATCGACCAAACAGGTCAACAGAGGAACTCCTCAAGGCGATGTTCTATCTCCTCTTCTATGGCTTTTAGTCATGAATAAAACCCTTGTTATTTTGGAGAGGTGTGGCGTGAAGGCAGTTACGTATGCAGATGATTTGGTAGTATTGGTGTCAGGAAAGTTCCCATCCGTGATCAGCGAGATCACAGAGATCACAGAGATTGCTTTGAGGAAAGTTAGTAGCTGGGCCACGAGTTGTGGACTAGGTGCTAACCAAAGTAAAACTGAACTGATACTTTTTACTACCAAAACTAAAATAACCCCTTCACTCTTCCCCTACTAAACGGCCAAAAACTCTCTTTCTGGTGGCCCCCACCTAACAAAGCTTACAACATTAATAAACTCAAGAAGGTCCAAAGAACAGATAGCGTTTGCACTACGTGAGCCTTACGATCTTGCCCGTCGAATGCTTTGGGCACCTTTCTGCACCTTTTACCACTCGACCTACATATTAAATATCTAGTAGGTATCTTGCAGCGAGATCAGACTAAAAGAATCGAATCTCTAGTTTTCTAAACCGTCATGGCATGAATATCAATAATCTAATTCCCACTGATATTTTTTTAACAACTACTGAATACTGCGCTCCTGATTTGTGCCGCAGTAGGGATTTTAAAGTCGTTTTTCCATCCAGAAAGGACTGGGAAGACAACGTCGTGACGGGAGACTTTGACACAACTATTTTCACTAATTGTTCAAAAATGGAGTGTGGTGTTGGTTCAGGAATCTTTTCTGAGTCTTTAAATATCTCAAGATCTTTTCAGCTACCCAAATTTTCAGGCTAAAGTACTGGCAATAAGGGAGGCATGCAAGTTACTCAAACAAGATTCTAACCAAAATAAATACAGCTATCTTTACAGACAGTCAGGCAGCTGTTAAAGCAATTCATTGGACTACTGCATCGTCTAAACTCGGTCCGCAATGCCAGGATGAGCTCGCTAGCCTGGACGTGAATCTCAAGGTCACCCTCATCTGGGTTCTAGGCCACTGTGGCATTGAGGGAAACGAGCGGGCAGACGAATTGGCCAGGCAAGGCTCAGCTTTGGTTTCTGTAAAGGCTTATTTCATGATAAGTGTACGAATGTGCCGGCGGCGTATGAATTAAATGCAGTGTCAACACAAAGAAATGTTGTTTTCGTATGCGATGAGTGCCTGGAGAATGACAGTGTTATTAATAATAATTTGAAAGAAGTGTTAAAATTAGTCAGTGTTAATAACCAAAATATGATAAAACAAGAAAAAGTTATGGTAGATATTCTTGAAAAATTAAAAGTGTTAAATAAAAATGAAAGCCTAAAAATTCGTAGTGCAAATAAAAATGAAGATTCATATGCAAGCCAAGTAAGGAAGGGGCAACCAGGAGTGTTAAAACCAAAAGCTCCGCAATGTGATGAAAAAACAAAACAATATTTAAAAGAAAAAGTTGATCCCTCTAATTTAAAGTTCAATAGGATTGCAGAAAAAAGTAACGGAGTGGTTGAAATTGTTTGTGAAAGTGCAGGAGAACGTGATGAAATAAAAAGTGCGGTTGAGAAGAAGCTTGGGGAAGCCTATGACATAAAAGTACCGTCATTTAAAAAACCAAAATTTTCTATAACTGGAATGAGTGAAGAGATTAGTGAAGAGCAAATTGAAAAGAGTTTAAAAATACGAGATCAAATTTTAAAAGAGAGTGAAATAAAATGTGTTAAAGTTAAAAAAGCTCTTAAAAAGAAAAATGGCAAAGATTATGAATATTGGAACGCAGTGGTAGAAGTTGATTCAAATAGTTTTCAAGTGGTAGTGGATGTTGGAAAAGTAAACATTGGGTGGGATAGATGCAATGTGTATGAAGAAATAAGGGTAAAGAGATGCTATAAATGTTTAGGATTTAATCATGAGGCAAAAAATTGTAGCAAAAATGAATGTTGCAGAAAATGTTGTGAAAATCATGACACAAGAAATTGTGATAAACCAATCAAAAATGAATGCGTGAATTGTAAAATGCAAAACATTAGATTAAACCTAAATTTGGATGTGATCTGTTAAGAATACTTTTGTACAACAACTAAATCTATGGATTTTAGCAGTTAAGATTACTTATAAAAAAGAAACATGGAATATTTTATTATTATATAGAGCAAGATCTTTTAGGGTAAGTGATTTCATTGATATATTAAATGATTGGGTTCCAAGAAATATTGATAACAATGAACACTTAATAGTAGCTGGTGATTTTAATACTGATTTCAATGATAATAATTATGAAATCAGTTACGTGAATAACTTTCTTTATAATGTTGGACTTAAGCAATTAATGAATGAACCAACAAGAATAACTCCTACTTCAAGTACATTGATTGATTATGTTTTGAGTGACTTTACGGTAAATGTTGATGTTAGAGTTAAAACAGACTGTAAAATCTCGGATCATGAATCTGTATTTTTAAAACTGTTTACAAAACAATCCATTAGCTTTGAACCTAAGCAAATAAAATATATTAAATATGAAAAAAATAAATTTATTGGTGAATATAACAAATACCTAATTGAAAATGATTGTATAAGTGAAAATCTAAACATTTGTGCGAAGTTATTTGAAGGTGCGATTACACAAGGTCTTTCTGTTTTAAAAAGATTCTTTAGAGTTAATGAAAAATGCGCTGAGTGGTTTAATAACGAGTTAAGCAATCTTAAAAATAATAAAGTTATTTTATATAACAAAGCTTTGTTCACTAACTTAGTTGAGGATTGGAAAAATTACAAAATTGCTAGAAATCATTATAAAAACCAGTGTACTTGAGGCGAAAATGAGTGAAAAAGTAGGTGATCAATAAGGTCTTTGGAAAACATTAAAAAAGTATATTCTTAAAGAAGAAAAAAGTGTAGTTAATGATCTTGAAATAAATGGAATCGTAGTTAGATCTGATATAGATAAAGCCAACGCGTTGAACCAATACTTCATTGATAGTATTGTAGATATACATAAGTGAAAATATTCCAAGGGTAACTTATTCAGATAACATCCCTATATACGAAGAAGTTTTTCAGTTTCATCAAATCAATTTAAATGAACGTAAAGAAGCAGTGAATCTTATGAATAAAAAGAATGTTGTTGAGGTTTGAATTGCAAAATCTTGTTAGATTGCAGTGATGAAATTCTTCCATCGCTACTTAAAATAATAAATGTATCCTTGTGCCATGGAATGTTTCCGGATAGTTGGAAAAATGCAGATATTATACCGGTTGAAAAAGTTAAAAATGCAAAAAGAGCAGAAGACTGGAGACCCATAAATATGCTTCCTACTTATGAGAAAGTTTTCGAACACATAGTATGTGTCCAATTAACAAATTTTATAGAAAATAAAAAACTTTTATGTGATGAACAATCAGGATTTAGGCGTGGTCATTTATGTGAGACCTCTTTATCAGTCTGGATTTAGACAACAACACAGCTGTGAATCTCTTCTTAATCTGGTTGTGACGCAATGGAAAACTGAGCTGAATGAAAGAAGAGTAATAGTTGCTGTATTCTTAGACTTTCAAAGGGCCTTTGAAACAATCGATAGAAGTATACTGCTACAAAAATTGGAAATATATGGTTTAAGAGGTGTTGAACTTGGATGGATAAGGAGCTACTTATTAAATAGAACGCAGCGTACTAGAGTGTATAACGAACTTTCCGAAGTACTAGAAGTAAATCTTGGTGTTCCACAAGGAGCCGTTTTAGGGACACTTCTATTTATAATTTATATAATTGATTTTGAAAAAGTTTTACATTATGCTAAAGCTAGACTATTTGCAGATGATACGTTATTATATGTTACGGGAAGATCTGCAGAAGAGTGTATCAATAAATTGAATGAGGATTTAAAAAGAGTAGAATGGTATCTTAATATGAATAAATTAAAACTCAATACAGCTAAAACTAAAGCATTAATAATTAATGGTGATTCTGTTCAGAATATAATAATTAAAAATGAAATAATTGAAAAAGTTGAAGAAATAAAGTACTTGGGTGTTATTTTAGATAAAAAGCTATGTTTTGAACCGCATATTAATTATATTTGTAAAAAAATTGCAAAGAAAATTGGGTTTTTTTTAAAGAATAAGGCGTAGATTATCGATGATATCTGCAATAAATGTATATAATGTTATTATAAAGCCTCATTTCGAATATTGTTCCACAATACTTTTTTTAGGAAATAATCAAATGTCAGAAAGATTACAAAAATTACAAAATAGAGGGATGAGGTGTATTTTAATGTGCAATATATTAACACCTATTAGAGATATGATAAACTGTTTACAATGGCTTACTATAAATCAAAGAACAATTATGAATGTATTAATGTTTATTTTTAAAATAAAATACAAAATGTTACCGAAGTATTTATTAAATCAAATAGTTTATGTATCAGATGTACAACCATATAATTTAAGAAATGCTAATGATTTTAGGCTGCCCTTCTTCACGACAAATAGATTTTACCTAGTGACTTAAAGACTGATAATAATGTGATATCATTTAAAAGAAAGTTAATTTTACATGTAAAGTTTAATTATATTTAATATAAGTTATATTATTTTCTTTTTATTTATATATTACATAAATTGTTTGTAACAAAATAGCAGAAGCTAAATAAAGTATCAATTCAAATTCATTCCTTTATGTTGGATTATTAATGAATGGAAAAAGGAAAAGGAAAAAGGTAACACTGTATTGGCAGTTTTCTTAGACCTTAAACGTGCGTTTGAAACCATTGATAGAGAGATTCTTACAAAAAAACTTTATAAATATGGCGTTCGTGGAATTGAGTTGCAGTGGTTTAAAAGTTACTTGCATGATAGAACCCAGATCGTTAGGATAAATGATCCTTCGTCCAGTCCACAAAAAGTATCTATTGGTGTACCGCAAGGAGCTGAACTTGGTGTTTTACTGTTTTTGCTATACATTAATGATTTTGGAAGATGTTTAAGGCGCTCTAAAGTATGTTTTTTCGCTGATGACACCCTTATTTTTATTTGTGGTCCCAACTTAAAATTTTGTAAAGAAAATATGCAGTCTGAGATGAAAAGTGCGAATAATTGGTTATGCTAAAATAAATTAAAGATAAATGTCAGCAAAACTAAGTGTATGTGCCTTAACAGTACAAATTCAAATGTAAACCTTTCCATAAACGGTGAAATAATTGAAAGTGTTAATACAGTTAAATACTTAGGACTTTTTATTGACAATAAGCTAAAATTTGATATTCACTTAAATAAATTGTGCAACAAAATATCAAAAAAAATTGGTTTCCTAACAAGAATTAGAAAAAACATTTCGCAGAGTTTTGCATTAACAATTTACAACACTGTTGTGTTTCCTCATTTCAATTACTGTTCGTCAATTGTATATACATATGAGTAGTATTGGTGATCAAAGTAAGCTTCAAATTTTACAAAATAAAGCAATGAGAATTATTTTAAACTGTGATAGAATGACGCCAATTAGTAATATGTTGCCATCCTTAAGTTGGCTATGTGTTGAGCAGCGCTTAAAATTTAATACCCTAATAATGATTTTTAAAATCAAAAATAACATCTATCCAGTTTATTTACAGAATAATGTGGAATACATAACCAACCAACGGTACATGTTAAGAAATCTTGGTGACTTCCGGCTTCCGTTGTATAGAAGAGCTCAAACCCAAAACAACCAACTATATAAAGGCCTTCAGCTTTTTAATATTCTTCCCAGAGATGTAAAAATGTCAGTTTTGAACTTATTTAAATCAAAAATTACCTATCTTTTAAAAAATAATTTAATTTAAGACTGAATTGTAAATAGAATATGAAAGTTTTTAAGAAACTAATAAATAAATTACAATTACAATTTCAATCCACACGAGGGAACATCCACAAATTCCTCTTTTCAAATCATTTTTCAACCACAAGTCAAACGAGTTATGGTATCAAAACGGCGTAATCTGACGCTAATTGGGTGACTGGTCTAGTTTGCTTGTGGCCGCCATTTCTACCTACCTACCTACCTACCGGATTTATGAATCCATCTTCGGGCTTATGAGTTTGGACTGGCATAAGCCCGAATATGGATATATAAATCCGAAACGTCTAGCTTTTCAAAAAATTTAATGTTGTGAAATAATTAAATATATATTTATTATTATTTGTCAATTTTTAATTTTTATTTTTATAATTTCAAATTTCAACATAAATCGCACAACATGAAAACTACGCCACAAACGAATTTTTTGTGTTTGAGGAGTTCCTCTAAAAATATGAAACTGAAAAATGCAAATTTTATTATATTTAATAAATTTTTGGTGTAAAATTAGCATTTTCAAGTACTATTTTGTGGAGATAATTGAGCATTACACAATCTCTAGATAATTTTTGCGCTTGGAAATTATTCGGGCAAAATTGTTGGAGGCTTAAGAAACAGATTGGGACATATGTTTGATTTATATTAAGTTTTAACAAATTTATATATAAAAAAAAATGGCCGGCAGGCCTAAAAAACCCGGAGGTCGCTCCGGGTCCCTTGATCCTGATTGTGACCACGACCTCCAACGAAAAAAAAGACACAAAGTCAACAACATATCTCCAAACGCATTCTCCGAACTCCCATCCATCTCCAGTGTCAAAAACCCCCGATTTGTTGTTATAACTTCAACAAACAGTGAAAAACTCATTACTTCATTGAGCCCTTTTCTTTAAAAAAAACAATTGATTCTATTAGCAAAGACTACTATAGTGTAAGCCAACTTCGTGACGGCAGTTTATTAAGCCGACATTTTCCTTCGTACAAAAAATCTTGCCGGTTTCGGTCCCATTACGGTTAAATTACGAAATGAAATCCCAATGTGTCAAAGACGTTTATAAATTTTTAAAGAAAAGGGAAGACGGGAAGCAGAAACCAACAGGTCTTATGCTCTTTACGTTTGACCTCTATCAAATTCCTAGTAAAGTCACTATTGGATTCTACACGGCCAAGTTGACTGAATATATTCCAAACCCTATGCGATGTCATAATTGCCAACTACTCGGAAACACTCTGAAATGCTGCAACGGCAGTACGAAATGTGATTCTTGCAACCTCTCCCCTCACACGCCTGACCCATGTACCTGCACAATGTGTACAAACTGCTCGCTATCCCACTCTTCATCATCAAAAACCTGTCCGGCCTACAAACAGGCAAAAGAAATTCTAACCATAAAAACGGTGAATAAATGCACGATAACAGAAGCGAAACGTATGTATAATCAAAAAAATGTAAATCAAACGCCCCCCCTTCACGATACATTCGCTGAAACAACAAAAAAAACCATCACACTTACCTACTACTTTCAACGATTCCCAAACCCCTCCAGCCTCACTACTAGGCTTATCACAAACCATCACACCACCATCGATCCACTCTAATTCTACATCATCAAACTCAAAAACAACAACAAACCACACTAAGGTTTCAGATCCCAACACATCCAAAACATTAAGTACTAACAACTTAACACTTCTGCACAACCAGCTCAAAGCATTCTAAATAATTCACAAATCTCCTCAAACTCACTTGCCAACATGAACACACAATCCACTCATAACACACATATCAACAACCACTCAAATTCCTCTCTCACTCATTTCATTCACCTTTATCAACAGTTACTCAAAAACTTATTAATACCAAAGGTAAAACAAGTTCTTGGAATCTACAAAACTTTAACAAAGCTCTCACCATTCTCCAATGGAACATGAAATGTTATAATAAAGAAACACAATCCGTCCATAATCGCTCTTCAAGAAACTCATTGCCCCTTTGCTAATAATCTGACCCCTCCTAAAGCATATAACGATTACATACACAACTTACCCATTGATGATAGTGCCAAACAAGACATCGCCCTACTCATTACAAAAATATTGCACACAAAACCCTAACTTTAAATTCAAATTTGCAAACACTAGCCGTAGAAATACAACACAAAATTAAATTCACATACATAAACTTATACTTACCTCCTAAAAAATCATTCACCAGTAACGAGCTGTTACTTGCAAAAACAAATTAGGAAACCTTAGACGACTTATAGTTATAACAGCGAACGCCCTATCCTTACGACTGTTAATATAGGACAAACGACAATACCAACGAAAAAAAGCGCAAAATTTAAAACTGACTAAGCCAACTGTCCACTTTTTAAGAAAAAAACCTCTGAACTATTGTCTAACAAAAACATATCCCACAACAACAACAAGGAAGCTGCTATATTGCTAAAAGGTATTAGAACCGCCTCCAGCCTCTCCATCACTCACAATCTCCCAAATACGAAGCGCAGCGAACAGGTAGTAGCATAGTGGAACTCCGAATTATCAATCCTGCGCAAAGAAAAAATGATTGCACTAAAATATTTTCAAAAAAACCTATCAACTTAAAACTTGATACTCTACAAAAAGTCAAATGCAAAATTTAGACGGCTTCTAAAAATAAGCAAAGACAACAGGTTTATGGGAATGACATCCAAAATCAACCCAAACTCCTCTACTGCAAAAATATGGCAAAATATCCGTGTCCTCACTGGTGACTTTACCCCACTTTCTGTAAATAATATAGACAGCAACAACAATACTATCATAGATCCAGAGAGCATTGCAAATCTTTTCGCCCAAAATTGGTCAAACGAACGAACGAAAAAACGAACGCCTTACAGTTCTCTCAAACACTACAACCAGCCAACACAACAGCCCTGAGAATTGAAGACCCAATAACTTTCATTGAATTTGATAGCTGTCTGAATAAAGTAAAGGGAAAGACTCCAAGCAGAGACAGGATCTCTTACTCAATGCTGAAAAACCTATCCATCGAAATCAAACACAGAATCATAGCCCTCTACAACAGAATCTTCAGCAACCATGAAACCCCTCAATCCTGGAAATCTGCAACAGTCATTCCTATTCCAAAACCAAAAAAAAATAAAAATAAAATTGAAGGATACCACGCCATCTCGCTTATCCCATGTCTGTCCAAAATAATGGAAAAGATAATCTCAAAACGTTTGTTGTGGTTCGAATAATCTTATTAGCCTCAATCAAGTTGCGTTTAAGGCCCAAAGAGGTTGCATTGATGCTTTGATTCACATCGACTATGCCATTTCAAATGCTCTTTCAACCAAAAAAACATATCTCTATACTCTCTCTTGACTTCGAAAAAGCTTTCGATCGTATAGGTCCTCATATTATATTAAATAAGCTCATAAAGTGGGGTGTTGGAAGCAGAATATACGGATACATAAAATCATTTTTAACAAACAGAAAACTTAGGGTAAAAACCAATAACGTCTACTCTTCCAGCTACCCACTTCATAACGGTATTCCCAAGGGATCACCTCTCTCAGTAATACTGTTTATTATTGCTTACGATGATATAAACGCAATTTTGATTAAATATCATCTTTTAGATAACTGCAGTTATGCAGATGGTATTTATATTTTATGCAAAATTTGACTTAAGGAAATGTAAATCTTTATTTCAAATTGCATTAGAACATATAATTGAATGGTCAAAAAAATCAGGTGCAAAACTTTCAGTTAAAAAATGTAAACTAATTCATATATGTCGCAAACAAAATTGTCAACAACTCAACCTTAACATAAACAACACTATGATAAATAATGTTAGTAATTTAAGTATTTTAGGATTGATATTTAACTGTAAATATTCTTGGAAAGAACATTGTTTAGAACTTAAAAAACCCCTAGCTGCACGAACTAATATAGTAAGATATTTACATCAAATAAAAGCAATGTACATATTAACACCCTTTCTTACATAACCAAAACTTTAGTTCTAAGTAAAATTGATTATGGGTTGTGTATATATGGTCACTGCCCAAAGTATGTTTCAAACATCATAAAACCCATCTACCACACAGCAGCAAGAAGAAGCATAAACGCCTTTCCAATAACTCCAACAAAAAACGAAGAACGATGAGACACACTAACATTAAGAATGCTCGCAAAACTGGTATTCTCCAAGAACTCAATTATCTACAACATCAAAAAAAAAAACCACATCAAAAATTAAAAAATCGAATTTCATCCGCCACCAATTCTTAAAGAATCAAGGCTTAACTATCTACAAACCAAAAGAGAACGGCTCATCGCCCCACGCAACCCACCATGGTTCATCAAACCTAAATCGCTGATTTTGGACCTAACCAAATACAAAAAATTAATAACATCAAACAGCTAATATCGCCAACTATATTCAAGTATTGCCTCTAACTTCAGATCTGATGGATGGAGATTTATCTTCACCGATGGCTCTAAAACTCCGGACACCACATCTTATGTGATCACTGATGTAAACGGATCAACCATAAGCATTGGTATTCTCCGAGATTTTGCCTCGGTCTTTACAGCAGCATTTGCTATACTACAAGCGACTAAAGCTGCAGCCAATCTTTCTGAAAAATGCATTATATGCTCCGACAGCATCTCAGTAATCGATGCAATTCACAACGCAAACAACAACACCGAAATTATATCAGTAATAAGATACCAACTCATTAAATTGAAAAACATTAAACTAATGTGGACTCCTGGTCATGCGGAAATGAATATGCCGACAGTGCAGCGAACTCAGCCAAAAACGCACCTGTATTCACCTTCAACATCTTCACCAAAAAAAGATATCTTTTGCAAAAAATAGCCACGACTGGAGCCTATATCACCACCACTACAAGGACATATTAAAACCCTTAAAATCTACGCCTATGTACCCTACTAACTGTTCGAAACAAAAACACACTAACTTCGCTAGACTTCGACTTGGACACACCACTGCTTCCCACTAGCACCTCCTTAACAGAAGCGACTTGATCCACTTGCAACACCCTCCTTGATCTAAAACATATTTTGGAACTTTGTCCATTGTCGCAGCCCATAATTAAAAAAATTTTCAAAAACAATTCCATATATGAAATCCTTAAAAATCCCAGCCTAACAAATATAAATAATATCACTGAGTTTCTCAAAAAAGCAAAAATTGTAACTTTAAATTCCCAAGCAAAAAAGCCAATAGTCTCTGCAGCTAGGCTTGTTAAATTTTATATTAGCTTGTAATTTCAATTGCTTGTTAATAAATATTAATAATAATGGGTGATTTTTTAAGAGGTTTAGAACTTTAAAAAAAAAAAAAACACAAAAAATTCGAAAAAATGAATGAAATATTTATTTGAATCGATAGTTTGAACCTTGCAATTTAATGTTTAAAGATAATTTTATGCAAATGTTGACCGCGGCTGCGTCTCAGGTAGCCCATCCGCTGAGTCCAATTTTGGCATACTCTTTCACACATATCGGCCGGTATCTCACGAATGAATGCATGGATGTTGGCTTCCAGTGCGTCAATCGAAGCGGGCTTGTCCCTATAGACATTAGCCTTGACATACCCCCACAAAAAATAATCTAATGGTGTCAAATCGCACGATCTAGGCGGCCAATTGACCGGCCCGAAACGTGAAATTAACTGTTCACCAAACTCGCCTCGCAATTGCGCCATTGTTTTGCGTGCTGTGTGGCATGTGGCACCGTCTTGTTGAAACCACATATCATGCAAGTCAAGAACTTCCATTTCGGGCAAAAAAAAGTTTGTTATCATCGCTCGGTAGCGTTCACCATTGACAGTAACGCTGCGATTCGCATCATCTTTGAAGAAATATGGCCCAATAATGCCGCCGGCCCATAAACCGCACCAAACAGTGGCTTTTTCGGGATGCATTGGTAGCTGTTGCAATGCTTCTGGCTGATCTTCACTCCAAATGCGGCAATTTTGCTTATTTACGTACCCATTCAACCAAAAATGAGCCTCATCGCTGAACACAATTTTTCGATAAACAACATTTCGAACCGAGCACGAATTTTGATAGTAAAATTCAATAATTTGCAAGCGTTGTTCATTTGTAAGACGATCCATGGTTAAATTGCAAACCAAACTGAAGCTGTTTGACAGTGACACAAGGTACTAAACACACGTCAGCTGTCAAAACCAGTGTTGCCAAAACCAAACCAGCTTAAAAATCACCCGTTAGTAATAAAATACATATGAGGGTACATTTAAATATACAAATTATTAGGAACTAAAAAGAAAATTACTATAGAGGGCATTCTAAATCCAAATGATGAAAAATTCCAGCATACATACATACATACATACATTGTACATACCTACTCAAGTCATTTTAGAAACCCATAAGCCTTTTTTATTTATGCTAGTTGCTATTAAAGAGAAATGGTGAATAACTTTTGGAGTAGGGCGTACATTTTTTTTTAATTTTTGCGATAGATTTGTTGGGTGCTATAAAATAGAAAAGTTTAATAATTTTTTTAACTAGGGTTGGACAAACGAAATTTTTTGATGGACAATCATTATCACCCGGTGGACAAACGAACCCAATTGCTTTCGTCCTTCTAAGATATGAATGCGGTCAGTAGACGACTTTTAAAGTTTTGATAGTTGCTATAAAAATGAAATGTTGAATATTTTTTGAACTAAATGAAAATTTTTCCAGGACAAACAAATCTGATACATCTCGACCAAAAATTTTGAGGTCAGGGTTCTGTCTTCACACAGTTGTTGGAGAGAGCACGTCAGGTCGAAGAAAACAATGTGCACCACCTGAGAGATATTAACTTTGAAACATAATGTAAAAATATTTCCAAACCATAAGCTAAATTTGAATAAATGCTTTGGTTAAATACAATCAAAAAGAAAATTGTTATGCATCAAATAAATCATAATGTTATTTATGCGCCACCCTTTACAAGAGAGATATGTATAAACTGGAGAAATATAGGTACCCCTTTCTCCAATTTCTTGTCTTGTAACTTGACGCTTTCATCATATGGAATGATATTAGAATGAGTATAAGGTATCTCGTTTTAAACTGAATAGATCTTTTTAAGGTCTATGTGAATTATTTTTCTCTGATCTAAAAAGACATTTGTTTTCAGTTGGGTAGCAAATTTGACCATCGTCTCAAAAAACTTATAAAACCTGTCCAATGATTTCATAAACAAATTTCTTTTATTTAACTAAAAACCTGTTGAAGCTAACCAAATTAATACATAGTTTATTATTTTTAACCGGAAGTTAAATTCGTAATTAGATAAGTAGACAGCGCAGGTGCATTTTGTCTCTCAACCAGCGTAAGTGTGCTGTGGACGTACATATATAGTTTGAATTTTCATTAAAATAAAGATTTAACATTCCTAACTCATACTATACCTTAAAACTATTTGAACATTTTACAAAATAAATACCTATACCTATTTGTAAATTAATTCAAACAGGAAACAAAAATAACAGTAATGAAATTAATTTGATATTTCTTTTTACAAACCTGAAATGAGATTCCTCCAAGCTAAATCAAAAACAAATTTTTGTCTGCTGCACCTGTCTCCAAGTTTGTTATGCAAGGTATTCCGTTTATTTTGTTTGCTGCCAGCACAAATTTTATTTCAAATTCATTAATAAAATGAAAAATAAATAAAAATTTGACTTAACAGGTTTATGTATTTATTTTGTTTTCAAGTTAACAATAAACAGGCGGAATGGACGGCAGCTGATTTCACTTGAGAAATTTAGATATAGATTCATAAATGGAAAATGGCATTTTCCAAGCGATTTCCCTATATTTGTTTTATTCGTTTTTCTTGCAAATACTCAGCAGAGATTCCATTGAGCTGAGCCACACTCTGGGTTCAGATGTTAGAGAACTATGGGTTGAACAAAACAAAACAAGACACTCACACTGCACTCGACTTACAGTAGCAATGGGGAATGTGCAACGCGCGGTTACGCCAACTATACTACGCGACATACAGATTTAATAAACAGTTGATTTTTTTAAGCCTTAATTGATATTAGATAGATTCAACTTAATCAAGTTTAACTTCGGCTGGGAGTTTCTTATAGCAGCGAAGAGACCAGACTCGTATAAACATACCACTTCTAGAAGATAGCTTTTGGTTTTTGTATGTACTATTTTCTTCGTACACTTGAAAACTCCATCGACAACGTCCGCGACTACCGACGTCTCTTAAAGATGTAAAGTTCCGTTCCAGAGCCAAACAAGAGTAACCAATAACAACGATAGTCATCAAGTAGAAAATAAACAGCAAAACAAAAGGTGGACGGGAGAAGGCAAGCCACAAAAGTAGGTTCCCAAGTTGCAACCAAGGAGAAGAATTTTACAGAAATGGGGTATATTGCTTTGATATTTTTTATTTATTTTTGAGTTTATTATGAATTATTTTACATAAAGCACTTGTAATGAGTTGATGGATACTGATTTTTAAAATTTTCAAATAATTTATTTGAAACAAAAAAAGAAAAAACAAATGACGATTACAAAATTCCTACAGCCGCGTTCTTTCACTTGTTGGAATTTTTAATTATTCTTGTTTTAACACACACACACCCGTATTTTTTGACAGGTGTTATGTACAGTTTTATATGAAAATGTAGATGGATAAAATTATATCTTGGGCTCAGGTTGCATTCGTTGCGAAAAGAGTCCGCGGGCTGGAGATGATGGTGCGGGAAAAATTCTGCTCGTGTATCGAGTCTTCGAATATTCAAATGGTCTTATTTATAAACGTTGTCTAACTTTAGACAACTGTCCAACTTTGGAAAATGTGTTCAAAAACCTTGTTTATTGTTGTCTTATAGCTGCCTAACGTAGACACAATAGTGTAGATTGTCTAAACCGTGAATAATGTGATATTTATTTTTATTAATTAAGACATATTTCCACCAATTTGAAAATAGTTAGACAGTGTCTAAGTAGACAAAAAATCTAATAAATACGACTGAGAATGTTTGGAAATATCACACAGGGAAAGCTACAGAACTCATTTTGTTTCCTCGTTATAAAAGGAGCGTTCACATTCAACGACATGTTCATCAACACTTTTCGTGTAGTTAGATTTTTATATACTTTTCCACAAAATAACTGCGCTAGCGGGAAAAAAATATTTTTACTTTTGCAATTTTGCAAAAAGTGGTCAATGTTGTTAAGGTTCAGACGATTGTAAGACATTTGAGACAGTTTTTTCACTGACAGATCTAACAATATTGTAAGATCTGACAATCGTTTGTACTTAGCTTTAGTTCTACAATTTTCTTTACATGGTCCTAGGAGCTCTTGCCTTCTTTGTTATTAGGCGTGTTTTTTTGTAAGCCCAGAGGGAATTGGTCGAAAAAAACAACGTCGGTGCTAAACAATCACCATGTTAAATACAACAACAACTAATCGCCTACGGGCTAAACTAAACCCAGATAATTCTCCGGGCTTAACTTAAGCACACAGAAAAACTGTGTTACCGGCATAAATTATATACTTGTTATCGATAGTTTGTTTGAAAACTCCATTTTGTTTCTGTGTTGCTGTCACTAATCCCTGTGGTCGTTTTTTTCCTGCAATTCACACCGGGCTTGCAAAAAAACACGCCTATTAATCATTAGGCGTGTTTTTTTGTAAGCCCAGAGGGAATTGGTCGAAAAAAACAACGTCGGTGCTAAACAATCACCATGTTAAATACAACAACAACTAATCCCCTACGGGCTAAGCTAAACCCAGATAATTCTTCGGGCTTAACTTAAGCACACAGAAAAACTGTGTTACCGGCATAAATTATATACTTGTTATCGATAGTTTGTATGAAAACTCCATTTTGTTTATAGGCGTGTTTTTTTGCAAGCCCGGTGGGAATTGCAGGAAAAAACGACCACAGGGATTAGTGACAGCAACACAAAAACAAAATGGAGTTTTCATACAAACTATCGATAACAAGTATATAATTTATGCCGGTAACACAGTTATTCTGTGTGCTTAAGTTAAGCCCGGAGAATTATCTGGGTTTAGCTTACCCCGTAGGGGATTAGTTGTTGTTGTATTTAACATGGTGATTGTTTAGCACCGACGTTGTTTTTTTCGACCAATTCCCTCTGGGCTTACAAAAAAACACGCCTTATGTGTTGCTGTCACTAATCCCTGTGGTCGTTTTTTTCCTGCAATTCCCACCGGGCTTGCAAAAAAACACGCTATTATCAATGAAAGTCTCGAAGCAATTGATTTCGTTTTCAAAGCTTTCACGGCTTCAGGGACAGTTAGGGCTACAATGCAACGAATACCCTTGGCGATGGCTTCTTCACTGCTGATAACAAAGTCGACAATGTGACCGGATCTACGCAAATGGGTGCCACCGCAGATTCCACAGATGTCTTTTCTCCAGCAACACTTTCAGGATTTGCTTCCAGATTCTCAACAGGTGATTCGAAGGAAATAACTCTCACTAGATCCGGATAGACTTCATCGAATACAGAATGAGATCACTCAGACACTCAGACTGATTCCTTAGCATAGATAGGCACATTCTTGTAGACCATTATCACGTGTCTTAACTTTTCCGGTATAACAAGAGAACCCTTCTGATCGGTATCCTTGCCCAGAACTTGCAACAAACAATGTGGTGGAGTGGTAGGATTGATTTTTCATGGTCAGGCTTCTACGCGGGTTGCATCAATTTGTAAATTCAAATTGTCTCCAACTTTGAGTATTCCCTCAACAACACCAATGTGCAAAATGTAACCCTTGTGGTTGTATACGCGGTCGACCAAAAATTCACTATCTTCCTCGTCCACTTTGATCTGTCCACCGCTTTCAACATAAAAATTCGTCTTGTCCTAAAAAAATGACAAATAACAAAAAAAAACGTCAAACCAAAGAGTCAAAAGTTACACCATATTTTCCGCTATTAGACCAAAAGCGCTCGTGTCGTTTATAATTAAAGTTGGAACCAACGTGAAGATGGCTCCTAGCAGTCCATATCTAGTATATCTATGCCATGGACGTATATATATGGACTGCTAGTCTTATGTCAGTTTCATACAATAATTGTCAAAAAAATGTCGCCAAAATTAGAGACAGTTGGCCTTATTTATAAACGTTGTCTAACTTTAGACAACTGTCCAACTTTAAAAAATGTGTTCAAAAACCTTGTTTATTGTTGTCTTATAGCTGCCAAACTTAGGCACAAGAGTAGATGGTCTTAACCGTGAATAAAGTGATATTTATTTTTATTAAATAAAGCATATTTCCATCAATTTGAAAATAGTTAGACAGTGTCTAAGTAGGCAAAAATCTAATAAATACGACCGAGTGATGCTAGCTCTCAGCACGCCACTTCAGGAAAAAAATGAATTTTAAAATTTTTTACATAAAAGCTCGTGACATATGTTTTTAAAAATTCATAAAGTCGCATTTACCAAAAAACTAAACCAGAAATTTTTAAATTTCATGCATAGAAATGTGCGACATCTATGGTATGTTGTTTTTATTTTGTTCAGAGTTTATTCAGTGACAGTGATGCCAGGCGGATTTTTAAAATTCCGTCTGAATCGAAAAAAAAATCCGGCCATTTTTGTACTGGAGAAAAAAAAACGTTAAACGTTGCTATTTATTTGCAGCAAATGCGTTCATTCATTAGAAGTATTTTATATTTTAAAAATCACATGACTGAAAACCACAATTACATTCAAAGCAAAAATGTGCTCGCGATTTTTTAATCAAAACGAATGAAAATCAGATTTCTGAATTTTTCCGGCTTTTGCTTGGGCAGCTGTCATAAAAAAGTTAGATGATTTTTGAAGTCTTCTGACAGCTGACCAATCTTAAGCTTGAAAAATTCTGAAATCTGAATTTTCAGATGAAAATTGTCATGTATTGAACGCGCAGAATCTTAGGTTTGTTTCTAGCTTTACTTACAAAACACACTCTAATAGACACTGTCAGCGCAATAAAACACCGTCCAGTGTGAGGACAAGTTGTCAGCCCCAGGTTCCCTTATCTAAATCAAATTTTAGAGGTAAGAAATGTTTGTTCTTTGCGATAAGTTATTTGTTAAAAGGTAGATACAATCCAAGAAGGATGATTGCTGTTGCAATTTAGTATACAGAAAACTGTAAACAATTTGTTTTTTTTGTTTGTATAAGGAAGAACGAATGATTGTTTCTCTCTGCTTGTTTGACAGGTTTTATATATCGTTGATGGCCAGCCCAAATCCCAAATATTTTTTTTGAGTTACAAATGTAAGCTAAAAAAACAAAATTGTAGGAAAATGGGTGGGTAGGTAAAGTAAGTTGCGATTATGATAAAAATATCATTTTTCCTTCATAAAAAGCGCTTAGAATATTTTCTCACCATTATACCCACCAAACTGATTTTCCCCACAATTTTGGTTTCAAAAACCACCAATCTTTGAACACTGATTCTTTGTACAAATGTCAAAATTGAAGTTTCATATTTTTTCCGCTAGTTGCAGTGTTGAGGGCTAGTGTCGCCAAAAATGACTGAGAATAAAATGGAACCAGCTTGAGGTGGGCAACTAGCAGTCCATATATAATACGTCCATGGTCTATGCAATAAATGGTCTGGACAATTAATTCTGTACGAAAAAAGAGCGAAGACTTCTCTAAATAATCTGCTACAATAATCAATTTCGCTCATCGAACTGCGTACTGTAAAACGAGAACCAGAACGAAATTTTTCGTTTATGATTTCGTTGTGTCGTTTTTGTATGGGATTTGTGATTTTTTTATTTTGAATCACCAACGTACTAGGCTTCAGGTAATGGAACCAATTGGCGTTACACATTGTGAGAGGTCATAGCCAACGCACATTCAACTATGTTTGCGCCCTAATAATACCTCTCCTATATATATCCTACTCTCCCTTGTCAACTATATTCCTCCCTTTCCTACAATCCACACATTTAAATCTTCCCTTGGTAAAACCACCACTTGATATTTACCAGTGATCTAATAAAGAAGCTTCTCCATTTTATCAATATAAAAACGTCTTTTAAAATTAATAATATAAAGATATTGATCTTTATGCAATCATAAAGATTACATGGTGCCGAAACCAGTTCATTTTAATTGTAATTGAACAGAACCAACCAAAGTACATTTTAATTAAAATTTTGTGGACCAATTCTACGAAATTTCAATTAAGCTTCCATTTAATCAAAAAAAAATGGCGTTGGTGGCTGTTGTGGACATGAATATAAACCAGTTTATACGTCCACCAAAGGCTCTCATTATAAAGCACGATAAAGATATGGCAAGAACCTGGAAATTGTGGAAATAGCAATACACATTTTTCGAGACGGCTGTGCAGATGGGAACTAAACCAGAAAATATACAAATTGCCACGTTCATGTCAACTATTTGCCCAATAGCTATTCTACCACAACCCAAAGTTCCATCTGATCAAGAGCTCACATTAATACAGGTAAAAAATGTTTTTGAAAAATGTTATATCCCAAAGACAAATATAACATTCGAGCGGTATAAGTACCACAAAATTTACCAAAATGAGAACGAAAACATTGACGAACTAATGTCACGGCTAACACTTCAAGCACAAAATTGCGCCTTCGAAAATCTAATTGACGGAATGTTGCGTGACCAGCTGATTTTAGGAATCAAAAACGATGAGTTACGGACGCGCCTTCTTTCTCAAGATATCACGCTGGATCAAGCGATTGTTAAATGCAAAGCCACTGAAATCGCACAACAACAGACTACACAAATCACTAAGGAAACGGAAAAAGGAGTGTCGTTCGTAAGCAAAAAATTTAAGGCCAATGTAATTGACTGTCGAAACTGCGGAAAAAAGTACAAACTCCGCAAATGTCCAGCATTTAAACACTTATGCAAAGTCTGCAAAAAAGAAAACCATTTTGAAATGAAGGAAGAATTCAATCCGTCGAGGTTAATTAAGACACTTTTCAGGGACTCGGCTGTATAAAAAACTTTGTGTACGACCTGAAGCCTAATCCCACGTTCGAGATTTGTCCTCCTAGAAAAATTCCGTACAAGATACGAGAAGACGTCAAAAAAGCTCTTGACGAGATGGTTAAAATGGACGTCATCGAACTAATCAAAGAACCAACACCAGCTGTTTCACAGATGGTAGTGGTGAAAAACAAAAATAAAATTAGAATTTGAATTGATCCAACCATAGTAAACAAAAACATTTTACGTCGTCACCACCCTATGTCAACAATCGAAGATATCTCTGCAAGAATACACGGCTCAAAGTTCTTCACTATATACTAGACTGCACGAGAGGATTTTGGCAAATTCGAGTGTCGGATCGGACCAGACGCATCCTGACCTTTGCAACACCATGGGGACGTTACTGCTGCAAACACCTTCCATTTGGTATATCCTCAGCCCCAGAAGTATTTTATGAATCTTGAAAATGCAGAAGTTGCAATCGACGATATACTCATCCAGAAGAACTCAGACGAACAACTGAAAAAGTCCTAAGAATTATACAAGATAACGGGCTCAAACTTAACAAGAACAAGTGCCAGTTCGAGCAGTCTCAAATAAAATTCCTTGGACATATTAGCAACCAAAAAGGCATGTCTGCAGATCCAGAAAAAAACAGAAGCAATACGCCGCCGGCTGAAATCACCAAAAAAACGAAAAGAGCTTCAGCGAATCCTCATTAAGTTCACTTATTTTAGTAAATTTATACCAAACTATTCACAAATGATGACACCACTTCGAAAACTTCTTGAAAAATCAACTTAATGGATTAGTGAAAGCCAACAAAAGTCATTCGACGAGTTAAAAGAAATCATAACGAAACCACCGGTATTAAAATTAAAACTATATGACGTGAACGAAGACGTTAAACTACAAGCTGACGCAAGTTCTTCAGCTCTCGGAGCCGTAATTCTTCAGCAAGACCAACCAGTAGCATACGCCTCCAAATTAGAGTTGGGCAATTTAGTTCATTTGAGTGATCGATCAATTTAGTTCAAATCACGCTACTGAACTAGTTCGTTCATTTTAGTTCAATTTAGTTCAAAATAGTATATTTTACAAAGAATTTAAAAAAATTAAGCTGTACATCGAATTAGAAAGAGAAGACAAGGGCAAATTGTAAAAATTCTTTATAATAGAAACTCCATTCATCAAAAATAAATATAAAAAGAGAGAACCTCTTGAGCTAGACCCTGTTTAGATTCTGACTTTTCACTACGCCATGACGATGGGTTCGTGGGTGAGATTATTGAAGGTTGCAAAGCTCTTCACCGCTTTCACCCACAAAATCATCGGCATGGCGTAGCGTAAAAATCACAATTGGCGCGTTCAGAAAAATAGGATCTCTGAGATTTTTTTCACTCAAAAGGTGAGCAAGCAAATCCAAAATATTTTTCCTCAGAGTTTTGACAGTAAAACTGAGAAATTTTGCTGAGGAATCCTATTTATGTAACTGTCATTGCTAAGATCTTATCTTCCTGAACACGCCTAATCTAAACAGGGTTGGGTGAGTGTGAGCAATTGCGTCATGTCATAAACGACTTCGTTGTCTGTTAATGGGTTGAATGCACACATAAATGTGATTCCAGATAGGCTATCCAACTATCCCAAATTATATACCTAAGAAGGAATGTAAAATTCAAACTAATTCTACCTCGCTCTTCGAGAACTAACTGAACTAGTGAACTAAGTATGTGAACTAAGTTCACTAGTTCAGTAAAATGAACTAGTTCAGTGAACTAGTTCGTTCGCGAACTACACAAGCCTACTCCAAATCTCTCACCGAATGCCAACAGCGATACTCGCAGTTGGAAAAGGAGGCTCTTGCTATTAAATTTGGATGCGAGAAGTTTCATGCATACATATGTTTGGGGTAAGCAACCAATTGTTGAATCGGAGCACAAGCCACTGGAATCAATATTTCAAAAACCGCTCCACGCATGCCCAGCTAGACTCCAAAGAATTTGTTTGAGCTTACTTAGGCGTCAGTTATAGCGATCAGGAAAACGAAACAGGAAAAACTTTCAAATAGATTATTTACTAGGTTTTCATTTGATTTGAAACGCAAATGTTGTACTAATCGATGACAAATAACTCAATGAATTTTTTATGCAAATAAAATTTTCAACTCAACAATTATTTTATTGTTAAAAATGCATTAATGTGTTTTCCTGATGTAAATTCATTTTTCGTGCCAGCTGATTGTCACTTCACACAAAATGGAACAAATCGTTCCAATTATTTGCGTTCCAGCTTTTACTTGTTCCACTGACAGATTTGTGAAAGGAAAAAAAAATCGTATCCATCTGTTTCAACTTTTCCTGATGGTTTTTCCTGATCGCTATAACTGACGCCTTACGTACAACCCAACCGTTATCTATAAAAAAGGATCTCAAATGTTCCTCGCAGACCCACTAAGTCGCGATGTTAACAATCCACCAGCAATTGACGACACAGAAAACAATGATTTGCAAGTCCAAACAATTTTGGCTATCTCGGACGCAGAATTAACCCGCTTGACGAAATTAACAGCAGCCGACGAGACATGTCAGCACCTAATCAAATACATCTTAAAGGGCTGGCCCGATGATATACAATGTCTGCCTGAATTTGTGCAGCCATATTGGTATTTTCGCGATGAACTTACTGTTTGCGATGGTATCATCCACAAGTCGCATAAAACACTTATACCAGCAGCAATGCGCAACGAAATATTAAAACACGTTCATGGAGGTCACCTGAGCTACGAAAAATGTATACGCCAAGCACGAGACTACGTCTTTTGGCCAAAATAAATAATAAATAAAGACTTACAAAACTTTATTCAAAAATATGTTTCGTGTCAGGTCCATCAACGTAGCAATAACAAGCATCCTATAGCATACAAAGATGTACCTGAATATCCATTTGAAATTGTTGCCACCGACCTTTTCCATTTCAAGGGAGAAGAATACATCGTCCTCACGGACAGTTACTCAGGATTTATCACATTTGAAAAACTTAATGAGACAACAGCTAGCAACGTTATAAAATTTTTAAAAAATATATTTGCTTATCATGGAATCCCAAAAACATTGCATTCAGACAATGGTCCCCAATTCTCATGCGCTGATTTCAAAAACTTTGCGATTCTATGGCAATTCAACCATCACACCAGTTCATCACATCACCCACGAGGAAATGGCTTAGCAGAAAGAGCAGTACAGACGGCCAAACAGTTATTGAAGAAGTGCCACTACGACAATACAGATCATCATCTCGCCATCCTCAACTTCATGAATACACCCAGAGGAAAACTTGGTACTACAGCTCAACGCCTCTACTGCAGAAATCTCAGATCACAAATACCTACCACAACTCAATCACTACTACCAAGTCAGCTTAATGACATTACAACAGGGTTACAAAAGATCAGAAATGAACAAATTTTATCCAAAACAGCCGCCGTTCCACACCACCTCTTCAACTGGACATTGGACAAAACGTCCTTACCCGCATTGACAAAAAAGAGTAAGAACCTGCAGTGGTCAAAGAAAAAATACATCCACTATAACCTGAAATTTAATAACGGGAAGGAGTTGCGCAGAAACATCAGCAATATCAAGCCAACAAAAGCCAATGTTCACCCAAAAACCAAATTCATCCCAGAAGAGGCCGAAACACTCCCGAATGCAGAAAATTCAGAAAATTAATTAGAACAGAAAATGTCATCTAAGCCAACAACAACAACGACGACTATCATTGAGAATCAACAACAAGTCCACTCCCCAAAAAAAGTTACTCGTTCAGGTAGAGTCATCCGACCACCAAACCGACTAGACTTGTAATAAAGATGGATGTGAGAGGTCATACATAGCCAACGCACATTCAACTATGTTTGCGCCCTAATAATACCTCTCCTATATATATCCTACTCTCCCTTGTCAACTATATTCCTCCCTTTCCTACAATCCATACATTTGAATCTTCCCTTGGTAAAACCACGTCTTGATATTTACCTGTGATCTAATAAAGAAGCTTCTCCATTTTATCAGTATAAAAACGTCTTTTATAATTGATAATAGGGGGATTCATGCAACGTCGTAAAACACTAGATAAGTTTATCTTTTGTTAAATGAACTGTCAAATTTTGTATGGGAAATGGTTTACGCATATTGGATAAAATTATCTAAGGATTTTGTACATTTATTTTACAAATTTATTTGGATAAACTTATACAAACGTCATTGTGACTTTTAACGTGACGTTTAACGAACAGCTGATTCAATAACGCAGCATTTATCCAAATAAATAAAAAGGACGTTCACGCAAACTTTTGCGTAAACTTATCTTTTTACACAATTGATAAACTTATCTCGTTGCATGAATACCCTTAATATAAAGATATTGATCTTTATGCAATCATAAAGATTACACACATGATATATCTGCGAATGTATTGGGACCAAATCTAGCTGATTGTAAAGATTCAGTCGTATTTATTAGATTTTTGTCTACTTAGACACTGTCTAACTATTTTCAAATTGATGGAAATATGCTTTATTTAATAAAAATAAATATCACATTATTCACGGTTAAGACAATCTACTCTTGTGTCAAAGTTAGGTAGCTATAAGACAACAATAAACAAGGTTTTTGAACACATTTTCTAAAGTTGAACAGTTGTCTAAAGTTAGAAAACTTTTATAAATAAGGCCAATTATCTCTGCGATAATAACGAAATATAAGATCAACATCGCATCAGCGTCAGGTTCAAGATTAATTTATACTGTTGTTTTGTAAGCCCGGAGAGAATTTTACGAAAAAACGACGTCGGTGCTAAACACGGGCTAAGCTAAACCCAGAGAATTATCCGTGCCTAACTTAAGCAAATGCAAATAAATTTTTCGTATCAGTTGATTGACATTTCAAACAAAATGGAACAAATTGTTCCAATGATTTGGGTTCCAATTTCTACTTATTCCACTGACGAAATTGTATATGAAAAATTTTTTCGTGTGCATTTTAATACGGAAAATTTTGTGGTGGGCCAACCAACTGACATAATTTTCCTGTTCCCTATTGGGCTTTTCCAAAAACTATTGGTCTTATTTATAAACGTTGTCTAACTTTAGACAACTGTCCAACTTTTGAAAATGTGTTCAAAAACCTTGTTTATTGTTGTCTTATAGCTGCCTAACTTAGACACAAGAGTAGATTGTCTTAACCGTGAATAATGTGATATTTATTTTTATTAAATATAGCATATTTCCACCAATTTGAAAATAAATAGACAGCGTCTAAGTAGACAAAAATCTAATAAATTTGACTGTATGACGCTGATTACACGAGTCTTTTTTTTCGTTCGTTTCGTCTTTCGTGCTTTTGACAGCTTGGGTGAGGGGTATAGAAATGTAGTAACGAAAGCAGGAATGAAAATTTGACGCTGATTACACGATTCGTTTTTTCATTCGTTTCGTCTTTCGTCTTTTTGACAGGCACGTATCCTCGTGATTACATGGTTCTTTTTTACATTCGTGAAGACTCTTTCGTTATTTTGACGTTCAGAAACTTTGCGGTGGATTTATTGGAAAATAAACAGAAGTAATAATTAAAAATGTTTTTTAATAACTTCTTATTCATATCTTCAGCTTATTTAAGTGTGAAAAATTGTTTTACAGCTTGAAATTAAATTTACAAGTTCTTCGCACAATGCTCTGATTTGAGGGATGGGCGATTAAATTTTTCGATTTTAAAATCGGTGGGAAAATTTATCGAACCTGAAACATCGATGTTTTTCAAAATCGATGTATTTCTTTTTTTTTCTATTTTGATAGCCAAATACGTTATAATATGTAAATTTACATCAAAACGTGTTTTTGATTTAGAGCTGTTTGTTCATGGTAGGTTAAATCTGTAATAAAGGTTCCGACTCTGGTTCTGATGATTAAAATTTCAGATTAAGGATTCATTTAATCGACGTTCTGTAACTCACATCGATAAAATTATTCGAGAAATGATGGAAATTGAAACACATTATGAGTTTTAATTTATTTTTTAACGTTTCTCGACCAATGTTATCGATGTGGGAATTATAAAACTTGCACTGAACGATATTTGGAGCAAATCGGTCCACCTGTTGAACCTCTGTCTCAATTGACCTCGTATAGTGCAAAGAGCGTAGAAATCAACGGACGGTATGGTAAAACTACATTTTTAGACTTCTCCATGTTTACACGAAACTAATACTTGCCCTATAGAAAATGTAAAAAGAAACAAAAATTTCCACCCTACATATTGTTTTATCAAGTACATTTTTAAATTTACGTGGTGTCAACATTTTATCGGGATTAAATCTTAAATGACCACATGAATTCTTAATTTTAAAAACGAAAATTATACACAAAGAGAATTACTTTTTATAAAATGAGTACAGCAGAAATGAGAAAGGAAAGTAGATATTAACATGTGCCTACGTTCTGTAATTCTCGCATCGATAAAATCAGTCGAGAAACTATGAAAATTGAAACAAATCGTATGAGTTTTATTCCACTTTTCAACGTTTCTCGACCAATTTTATCAATGCGAGAGTTACAGAACGTAGGCAATGATTTGGAATACTTTATTTGTAATTAGTTATTACCCACTCCCTTTGCTGAGACCCCGCAAACCCCATGTAGTATGAAAAGTATTCATGTTCCTTTCCCATGAAATAATCGATTTTCAAAATCCTCGCTGGAAGATTTTTTCTGGTTGAACATTGACGTTTATGGTTTGACAACAGAGTAGAGATGAGCGATAGCTAGTTGTCAGCAAAAATCGTAGTTGAGAGAAAAATCATCGATTTCAGATATCGATGTTAAGATTAAATACATCGAATACAGAAAATTACAAAAATGAAAATAAAATGGTATATGTAACTAAAATGCAAAGAAAGCAACTTCAAATATGTGTGCCTTCTAAAAAAATCATCATTCTTATAAATATTAAATGTGAAAGTACATTTTTTTTGCGCTTTTTCGCTGGAAGTATTTTGGAAATCGATTATTTCATGGGAAAGGAACATGAATACTTCTCATACTACATGGGGTTTGGGGGGTCTCAGCAAAGGGAGTGGGTAATAACTAATTACAAATAAAGTATTCCAAATAATTGCCTACGTTCTGTAACTCTCGCATTGATAAAATTGGTCGAGAAACGTTGAAAAGTGGAACAAAACTCATACGATTTGTTTCAATTTTCATAGCTTCTCGACTGATTTTATCGATGCGAGAGTTACAGAACGTAGGCACATGTTAATATCTACTTTCCTTTCTCATTTCTGCTGTACTCATTTTATAAAAAGTAATTCTCTTTGTGTATAATTTTCGTTTTTAAAATTAAGAATTCATGTAGTCATTTAAGATTTAATCCCGATAAAATGTTCACACCACGTAAATTTAAAAATGTACTTGATAAAACAATATAAACAATAAACAATATGTAGGATGGAAATTTTTGTTTCTTTTTACATTTTCTATAGGGCAAGTATTGGTTTCGTGTAACCATGGAGAAGTCTAAAAAAGTAGTTTTACCATACCGTCCGTTGATTTCTACGCTCTTTGCATTATACGAGGTCCATTGAGACAGAGGTTAAACAGGTGGACCGATTTGCTCCAAATATCGTACAGAGAAACGTTGAAAAATAAATTAAAACTCATAATGTGTTTTAATTTCCATCATTTCTCGACTAATTTTATCGATGTGAGTTACTACAGAACGTAGTTAACGCAATTTCTTAGAGTAGAAAATCGATTAAATGAATCCTTAATCTGAAATTTTAATCATCAGAACCAGAGTCGGAACCTTTTTTACAGATTTAACCTACTATGAACAAACGGCCCTAAATCAAAAACACGTTTTGATGTAAATTTACAAATTATAACGTATTTGGTTATCAAAATAAAAAAAAAAGAAATACATCGTTTTTAAAAAACATCGATGTTTCAGGTTTGATAAATTTTCCCACCGATTTTAAAATCGAAAAATTTAATCGCTGTAAAACAATTTTTCACACTTAAATAAGCTGTAGATATGAATAAGAAGTGATTAAAAAACATTTTTAATTATTACTTCTGTTTATTTTCCAATAAATCCACCGCAAAGTTTCTGAACGTCAAAATAACGAAAGAGTCTTCACGAATGTAAAAAAGAACCATGTAATCACGAGGATACGTGCCTGTCAAAAAGACGAAAGACGAAACGAACGAAAAAACGAATCGTGTAATCAGCGTCAAATTTTCATTCCTGCTTTAGTTACTTCATTCCCTCTACATTTCTACACCTCTCACCTAAGCTGTCAAAAGCACGAAGGACGAAACGAACGAAAAAAAGACTCGTGTAATCAGCGTCGTACCATGTAATCATGACGATACGTGCCTGTCAAAAAGACGAAAGACGAAACGAACGAAAAAACGAATCGTGTAATCAGCGTCTTTTAGTTGAACCAACCTGTCAAAAATACGAAACGAACGAAAAAAGGAATCGCATGTAATCAGGCTCATAGTACCTGTTTACATAGTCGTTTTACTTAAAGGCGTTATCCAGTGAGACAAGTAGATTTTATGGCCGTATAAACGAAAACGATTTTCGTGGATTTTGGGATAAAATCTACCCTTCTTGTCTCACTAGATGAGCATTTCAGTAAAACTACCGTGTAGACAAGCGTATAGAGAGCAAAATCTCGTGTTGTTGTTATAATGGATGTTTTTGGATAATCAATAAAAACAACCTTAACTACATTGGTAAAAAAAAGAAAAAAGTACAAAAGTGAAAATTTTCAAACTGATTTTGGGATGGTGTTTCTGACTGGGAAACTTATAAAAATGATGCAGAAAGCTTAAATTGCGATTTAAAAAAATGTGTACGTTCTTTTTCACAAAATAAATGCGCTAGCGTGAAAAAAAATATTTTTACTTTTGCGATTTTGCAAAAAGTAGTCAATGTAGTTAGGGCTTGAGTGAACAATATTTGATTAAATAAATCAATGAACATGATTTTATTCAAATTTATTTGTTAAAACTAAAGGCCAATGAAAACAAGTTTCAATAATCATTGATAAAGATGATGAGCTGAAAACAAACTGACCCCTAATCAAACGAATGTAACTCCTGTGTCTATTCTCTTTATTTTGTGCACAGCAACCCTCGTATTCACGAGCAAATTCTTTCAAAAGCTAGAACGCCGAATGATATTCGCCTTTTATTGACTGTTTGAATTCACAAACGGCAGCGGACAACTATAAGTTTTGCCCGCCATCAGCCCGCGTTTTGTGGCAGAGCTTTAACGACGAAATGATTTCCCTTCAACAGCAACTAGCGCCACATTTTTATCTGCAACTACGACTTGCCAAATTTACTGTCTGTGGTGATTGGGCTTTTCCAAAAACTAATATATCTATAACTATACTATATTTGACATTTCTAGTTAGGGAGAAAACAATGCAATACAAACAAACATACTTACACAGCCAAACACTTTTCCAAAGGCGCGACTAGTGTGCACATTGTGATTTATCGTTGTATATGTAAAGTATATTTGTTTGTATTGCATTGTTTTCTCCCCAACTAGGAAATTTTTGTTGTCGTTTGTTTCGCATTGTCACAATGACGTACGGGGGAACTTCCCAATTGGGTGAATGATGAATTGGGAAGTTCCCCCATAAATCAATGTGACAATTCTCCCTAGTTAGGGAGAAAACAATGCAATACAAACAAATATACTCACATATACTACGATAAATCATAATGTGCACACTAGTCACACCTTTGGAAAAGTGTTTGTATTTGTAAGTATATTTGTTTGTATTGCATTGTTTTCTCCCCAACAAGAACCGCCAAATATAATATAGTTATAGATATATAGTTTTTGGAAAAGCCCAATCAAACCAAACGTCAATCAAATAGGAATCACGCAAACATATCAGCGGGCAATAAATACACCTTTGATTTGAAGCCTCTATTTTTTTGGTGAACGATTGTATTCTTTTTAGTTAAAAAAAATATTTTTTTTATTTGAACTGTATTTTGGAACTATAACTACCAATATACGAATTATACAAAAAGATAACAATACTTGGAGTGCCAAATTGAGTAAAATTCTCTTTACCTGCGGCTAGATAAAATTTTAACGTGTGAGGTGTGACAAAATGAAAAGCTTGGAAAACATAAAAAAGGAATATCCTCTTCATTGGCTGGTCTGGAATAATTATTGCGAAGAACTCCAGATTGCCCTCAAATCGGATAAAGTAGGTGCAAATCACAATAAAACTTTTATTTTAGATTAATTAAATTAAATTAGGTACATTTCTACTTTATAAAGTTATAAATGTTTTCGTAGAAAACAAATTGAATACAAAAAAAAACACTTGCCAAAGTATCATAAGACGGGAACTCTAATTTAATTAGCCGACTAGGAATAAACAAGCCAACTAATTAGCATTATTGTCTCATATACGCTCACCTAAGTTCAGACCGCCTTTGCCACAGAGTTTTTGATACGATAGCTTGACCTTTTCTTGAATATTTTATTACTCATCACTTGAATGTTTTTAAGATTTAAAGCGTTTCGCATTACTTTATCTAGAGTCTATCTACATATACATAACTACCTATATGTAGATAAAAATATGTAGAGTAGTGTTGTAATTAATCAGTTTTTAATTTTTTCCGCAAAATACCTAGCCTATTTGTTTTGAGAATTTGTAACTACTGAGTAACAGAAGAAAACGCCTTGATTTTTATAAAACTATATAAATTTCCATTTTTGGTTCCTTGTATTGAACCCTTTACCATGTAGGACACTTTTTAAATCCCAACCCATTGTAGTCAGCATTTGAATCTTTGGTACCAAGGTATGAGTTTATATTTAAAAATAACTAACTTTTGCTATACCCGACTTCTTAAGTTCTAACCCCTTAATCGATTTA
Source organism: Epistrophe eligans (assembly GCA_951394125.1). Classification (NCBI taxonomy): domain Eukaryota; kingdom Metazoa; phylum Arthropoda; class Insecta; order Diptera; family Syrphidae; genus Epistrophe; species Epistrophe eligans. The sequence continues at coordinate 49,668,535 of OX596030.1, forward strand.
ACGAAATTTTTATACTTAATTTCTAACTCAGTTTTATTTGGGCTATCATATTCAGCTCTCGCATCTTGAGACGTTGGGGCTAATACTAATAAGCGATTGTGCTATTAAGAAAATCATGCAGGATTTTTTAAGCTAATTCAATGCACACTAGTAGATACTTGTTAGTATAGTTTGTTTTGAGAGCAGATTAATGAAATATTTAGTTTTTAAAGCATGAAGACCAATATTATAGTAGTATCGGTGGCTATACAATTCACACATTTACATTGCCAATTTACTGAACAAAAAATATATTTTCAATTTGACATGCAACCCTGTTTACATGTGTTAGTGAATGCTTATCAAATCCGCAAATTAGAAAGATCGCATCTTTCGTCTTGTGATCTCATCCACAACGCATTTTTTTTTAATAAAACAAAAAAATGGAAATAGTGCACACCTTTTTAACAATGAAAAACGACAAAAGCATTTAATCATATTAAGCGATTTGTTCGAGAAGAGAAAAGAGTTAACAATATGTATAAACATATTTTTATCGAAGAATTAAAGATAGTCACTTTTGCGAATAGAATTCGAGTTTTAAATCGAAAGTGGTTTTGATCGCTAGCGCTGGCTGAAAGCATGCCGAGAATTATCTACTAGTTCGTACTTTCTTTCTAGCGTCACAGCAGTTAGCGAGAGATCTACGAACAGGATAATTATCTATAAATTATTGTCGAATTCTCTTCAACCAGAAAATCGTTTTTTTTTTTTTTTAAGAATCCAATCTGTTTAAAGAATCGCATTCTTTTTTGTGATTGTCTGTAGTACTTGAAAGCTGAATTTTGAAGCAAATCAAAATCGTTTGGCCTATTGGTCTACATCGCGACGTGGAAAGTCTTATGAAATGGAGTACTCTTGCAAAGATTCCAATGTTCTTTGCCCATGAAGATCAGAATCACTCACGTTGATCGGTTTTCGAGAAAATAAATTCCACTTTCTTTTAGTGCATTTTTGCATTTCACTTCACCGCGATTTGGATGTTTGAAAATACATTGACGAAAATAATTGTATTATGTACCTTATTTTTTAAATTAAACGAAACTCATTATTGTAACTATCGCGAAATGTATTCCTTTTTTGTTTATTGAAAAAGATCCAACAAATATTCAATATATGTATAATTAAAATTTCAAAAACAATGAATTTGTTTTGTTTTTTTTAAAACACCGCCACCGTGTGTGCAAATCGGTGTACCTAAAATCTTTTTTTTTAATCTAGCAAAATATGCATTAGTTTACTAGCTTTGGCCTTCCAGATTAAGAAGAAATTCAAAGAAGTTTTAGTAAAACCCGCCCAATGCTCGTAGCGCTGTACAAAATTTTAAAATTAATACTACTGTATAATAAAAAATTCGTGACAGAGAATCCATTTTCTTTTTATTTAAATGTAATAAAATATTATAAAAATGTTATATAATACAATTTTTTAATAATTGTGATCCATCTCACGTTATGTCACTTCTTCAAAAAAAAAAAAAAAATGAGGCAACCTCTTGAATGCTGATAGATTTTTCCTTATCTAAAATCTCAGGATTTAGGATTTAAATAAAATATTCTGGTTTTCGATACTTCAGTAATGGAAACAATTTGGGCTTGAAATATTTTGTACCTACATATATGTTTTTTTTCTAATGGGGATACAATACATAGGTTATAATTAAGGAAATTTGTTTTAATTGTTTATTATTGTTTTCAAGCCCAAATCCTTTGTATAGGGCCATTTTTACAATTCTTATAACAAAACACAAATTGCTGCTAATTAAAGTCGTTAAATTTGCAGAATGACAAGGAAAAGCTCGATCCTAGAGGTCGAACACCATTAATGCTGGCCGTTAAGTTATCGTCGTTGTCTTGTGTCAAATGTCTTCTATCTGCCAAATGTAATGCGAACTTTGAACACGAAGGTTGGTCAGGTAAGAAATTAATTTGAAATGTATGTTTTTTTTTGTTGTTGTATGGTTAACACCTTTCATTCAAGTTGTACAAGAAGCTGTTTGTTGTGGAGACGAGGATATTCTTACTGCAATCATTGAAGTACGTGATCTGCAACGACATGTTCAGAGGGTCACACATGTGCCTAAGCTTTTGCAGCATCTGCTTGATGCTCCAGATTTTTATATCGAAATGAAATGGGAATTTACTTCATGGGGTAAGAAGAAGTTCCAAAAAGATAATTAAATCAGCTGTTTAGAGAGAAATTCCGTTACAATATTCAAAGCATCTGTATCGAAAGGGATGATTGTGCATAATAATAAATATGGTCCAACAACTCGTGGATATCCATGACATATTGACTTACAAATATCAACAAAATTAACTTTTTTCAAAATTCATACAACATTTTTTGGAGATTATATACAACGCAAAAAATCAACACAAAATTCTTAATAAAAAAACAAGTTAGCTTAAACCCGTATGATACTACGATTTTTCTCATTTTTAAATCCCTAAAAATGAAACTAGAGTAGTGCGAAGAATTCATTAATGAAAATTCCGATATGTCTGAGTGAGTACACATTAAACCCCAAAAATGTGAAATGGCACAAAAAATTTATTAAAAATGTGATTCCAATTACATTTTTCAGCTTCTAGCAGCAATTTTTTGAAATTTCAGAACTGAAAATAAAAAAATATTTCAAAAACCATTAAAAACTAATTTTCAAAAAATATTTCGGATAAAATGGAATCGGATATTATTTTGTGTTGTTGTTAATATAAATTTTTCAAATGTTGCAGCATTAGAATAGATAACAACAAAACAGTGTTGTCAATTCATATTGTTTTTTGCCTTTTCTTAAAAAACAAAATCTTTGTCTTTTCTCTTGGCTGGCACTTTAATATGATTTAATAAGCTAAAACTGTAGAAAAAAATGTAGTGTTATACGGGCCTTAAAAAGCTCATATGTATCTTAAGATCTATTAATCTGGTCGTCAAGATAAAAGTATTTGAAATTATGGAAAATGAGAAAGATTTATTTTCTATTTAAATAAAACGAATAATACCCCCGAATTAAAAAAAAATCACTATTTTAAACACAGCACGCAGGTTGGAAAAAAATATTCTAGACTTTTGTATTCGATATATCGACGCATATCATCGACGCACACCATATTTAATAAACGAGCTAATTAACGATATGTTTAGAAAGCGAATAATGCAGGTTTATTATTGAAACGTATTTTGTCAGAGTTCCTTTTGTTTAACTTTTATCTTAGAAACTCTCCTACCATGCCGGGTATATGTAGAAATTGAAGATTAATAATAGCAAATATCATCATGTTACTTGAGTTTAGATGTTATTGTGTTTTTATATTTGAATTTATGTAGTTTTTTTTAGCATATATATTAATGTATGTAAATATTGGGATTTAAACTCGATATATAAAGGAGGTCATATTTAAATTAATATCTTATTTTTTGTCAGTTCCTTTAATGTCAAAGCTCTGTCCAAGTGATACATATAAGGTTTACAAAAGAGGTGCTAATGTCCGTATCGATACAACCCTTCTGGGTTTCGATAATTCCACATGGCAACGAGGGAATCGGTCATATATTTTTAAAGGCTTAAGTACATACGCAACAAATAATTCAAAACATATAAACATATATATTCTCTAAATTAGAAGAAACAGCAACCATGATAGAAATCGATCATGATACCCATGAAGTTCTAGTGGAACAGTTGAATAGTGACGTCGGTGATATTGCTGGTATACCACCCCCAATAGGAGCAGTTCGTGCACGCCTTAATGCTCCTGTGATGACCAACAATATCGACATGGATAAAATAAGTTTTGAAAGAAATAAATCGGGAATTTGGGGTTGGCGTAGCGAAAAAACAGAAAGTGTCAACGGCTATAATTGTAAAGTTTATGGTGCAAGTAATGTTGAATTTATTACAAAAACGCGAATGGATCATCTAAATGAGGATCAAATCAGAGTATATTTCATTTCAATATTATAGTGAAAATGTGTAAGAATATTTATTGTTATAACTTGCAGAGTAAAACATCACGAACACCGCTGCATAGTTTTCTTGGTATAGCAGAAGATGAGTATGTCTCTAGTCCAGATTTGGTTGGCTATAGAGAGAGGGTGAGTCTGAATTGAAAGTCTTAATAACCGATGATTTTACTAAAATCATTTAAGGTACCATCACCACACACAGAAGCACTTGCGGAAAATGGTGGTGAGGAAGAAACGGCAAGTACCAGTTCAGGTAGCACTACACCAAAACAAGCCATAACCCCTGAAGAGTACTTTTCCGAAATTGATCTGAACGGCAGAGATATTGGTAGACCAAAGAAAATAAGTACTAAGGTATGGTATTTTAAATTTAAGATCCGTTCTAATGCAGAACATAAATATGAATTAATAATTTATTTAAATTAAAGATTCAAAGATTTAAAGCGAACCTGTGGCTCAGTGAAGAGTATCCGATTCGGTTGCAAGAACAAGTTTTACCTATTTTAGATTTAATGTCTACCATGGCTAGTCCACATGTGTCCAAATTGAAAGACTTTATTACTATGCAACTGCCATCTGGTTTTCCAGTGAAAATTGAAATTCCATTGTTTCACGTATTAAATGCATGTATAACATTTGGCAATGTGTTTGCATTGACATCTCCAATTGAGCATGTTCAAACGATAAATGAAGATGATCGATTAACATGTGTTGTCGATGACCGTTGCTTCGATATACCTGTTCATTATACCAATAGAGGTTAGTATATTAATATACTTACTTGATTTCTATTTATTTAAAATTTATATTTTATAGATACAGATGTTCGACGTCAATTAACCATAGATGAAGACGATCTCTTGCAATATGCTATTGAGCAAAGCTTAGTAGAAAATACAGAGAAAGAGACTGATAAAGTGGATATATGGGAAGCTCTGCGTGGTCAAAGTGGATCATCAACTTCGTCGTTAATGCAAGATGAAGAAGCTCAGTTGCAAAGGTATTTAGAGAGTAGTAATTTTTTGTCACTGCGATTCTTGTTCAACGTAAAGTACAATTCCTTGGTCCATAACAATTGACATAGGTCAAGATTTAAATTTGAAAGGAGTTTTTGTTTGAAAACACACTCGCAGATAGGCTGCAAAGCTACCACCTGCCAGACCGATTTTAATTTAAACTTTACGCCTTAACCGAGGATTGAACCAAGACTAGCGTTTTTAGAGCTGTAAGCACTATGCATTGCGCTGCCCAAGTCACGTGATCAATGTGGTTTTCGCTTTTGTTGGCTTTTTGACTTACGAATATCTTCACATTCGAAGCATAAGTCATAAAGTATAGTTTGAAGATTTGATATTTGAGATTAGAATATACAAATACTTGTGCCGACTTGTTATACTTCCCGTCCAAAACTTTGACCAATTTTAACTTGCTCTATAGCCTAAAGATCTTTTCGATGATAGAGAACACGAAAAAGTGTTATTTTAATAAGATTTCCTGTGTATTCAGTATTTTTTGTAAACTTTGTGTTTTTCTGGGAGATTCGAATAACCTGAAATTAAAACAGATGATTAAAATATAGAAGAATACTTGATGAAAAGTTTGGATATCCAAATGGCCGATGTTGAGTGAAGATATTACAAGACCTCAGCGTAAGAACACTTAAAACAAATCTTTTGTAGCTTTTAAACGACATTTGGTCTATTGTGGATTCTAGCATTCAAATACGAATGGTAAATTAAGCATTTATTTAAGAACTTTGTCTTGGCTTATTTGTATCTATTTATGTGGGCTTCAGCACAGTCAAACCATATGGGGTCATAATACGTTCCAACTGGTTTGGAAAACTTTCTTCTGATAAATGGGTATAATATTTTAACTAAAATATTAATTTTGTGATTTATGATTGATATGTGCCTTTCGAAAGAAAGTTTTTTTTTAATCAAATTTCAGACCATTGAATATGAGTGGAGTTTATTTTAAACATGGAGTTTATTTTAAACATGGAGTTTATTTTAAACACGGAAGCTTTGTTTTCTGCGTCGAGTGTACCATATAGCCTCCAGACATGGGATTAACTTTGGTTTGACACTTAGCAAAGAAATAAAGAAGATTGTCTTATGAACTCTGTAAACTAGTAAATGAGGACGACTCAATAAAAAAGGTCATTATCATCCGGAAATGATGAAAAGGATCCTTGTGGAACTCCAAAACAAATATCACACATTGAACTATATATTTCGCGATTCCAGAGTACACAAAAAACTTTCTATTTTATATAATTTCATACAATCTAATATAGTAGTTTGTGAATAAGCCAAACTGTATCTAAGAATTTTTTAATGTCTAGCAATACTAAAACAGGCGAAAGTTTTGAATTTTGGGCTGTTTTTAAATAGGTACTCTTTTTTTTCTTAATATTTGGTTAGTAGAATGACCTTGTCTGAAACCCATTTGCTCGATAAGATATATATTAGCATTCTCGAAGTACTTTAAAAGGCGATCCTTGAAGATCTTTTTACAAATTTTACTCAATGCTTAGTAAGCTGGAACCTTTTTTGCTATTTTCTACTTTTTGGGAAAATAGCAGTATTTAATATCAAAGTTGAACAGAGCTTCTAAAACATTATTTTATACTTAAAGGAGGGGAAGATTTTTCTTTATAATTTTCATAACTTTCCAAAATGGTTCGAATCCTTTATCAATACAACATAATAACAAACTGTCCTAATTTTGATTATTAACTTATAAGATTCAGTTTTTTTATTCGATGTTTTAGGATTTTTAGATTAGTTATACATGTGTCCGAATCCACTATCTTCTTTCAGAATTTCTCAATTTTTCATAGGGACTAGGAATTATTGGAATAGGTCGCTTAATTGTTTGTTTAAATATATTAGTAATGATAGAGTGTCATATATGTAAGGCCGATATTTATCCCGATTTTCACCGGAATAATTAATATAGAATAAATAAATTTTGTAGCGCTAATTCTACCTCTATTAAAAAATTTTGTTTGTATATTTTGAATGCTTGTAACATTCCAAGTTATAATATTTGGGTATGTTTTCAAGATAATGAATTAACATACTTCAACGCAGGAATACTTATAATAACAAATCGCTATGCCTAGAAAAGACTTGATGTTTCAATTAGAGACAATAAAGAGCTATTATTGGGGGTGTCAGAAAAGGTATAGTAGAGAGATGTTTCAACTCACTTTTTAAAATGCTAAATTTAATTAAAAAAATAAAATTAATTTTTAAGAGAACTGCACTGACTAGTTTAAAATTTTGTTGCATAAGTTCATATTCATCCTAGAAATTTTATTGTAGCTAGATTTTGTTTTAAGATAAGTAACTAAATATTTTTATTGCGAAATAGTAAAAAATTAATTTTGATATATTGAGGCAATGAACTGGTAGAAACTATTTCTCTAAAAGATTAGTTAACTTTGTTAATTAAAAAAGCAGTGGGAGATGTCATTCAATTATATAGGTAGTTAAGGAGAGTTATCGAAAGTAAATTTTCCTTTTAGCGGATTCCCTATTTTAGACCTTGATTTTTGGTAACCCTGAGTGATCGTTATTTGGAAGAGCGAAAACATGGTTTGGAAAATATAGTTTTCAACACTTTTGCTGGAGTGACTTACATTTATCATTAATTCACACATTTGCGTTAAAATAAAAACCATTTTGAAAGTATTGAATCAAATTCATATAATAACTTCATTATGAAAAATACTGAATACCCTCCGATGTACTGAAAATTCAAATACTTCGGGTTCGAAAAGGCCAAATATACCGGTTTCGAAAAATTTTCTGGAACGAACTGCTTTAGAAATAAAAAAGTTGTTATGAATGTTGTAAGGTAGTACACTTTCAAAATAACTGTTTTGTTAAAGAAATTTAAACACAAATTGAAATGGAAAAGAAATGTTATTTTAGAGTAGCTACGTCATTTAGATTACTATTTAATTATAGGACGGGGTATACTAGAAGATAGAACTTTAGAAATAGAAGCCAAGTATTAATATTTTTTCGGCCTGAAACAGGTGACGCGCAGTGTACCTACCTAGGTAATTTTTTCTCGGGTTTTCTTTTCACAAAATATCATATATTTTACTATACATCGAAATTTTACTGGGCAAAAAACTTTATAAGCTTAGTCCCTCTATTAAGGTGGTGACAGACCAGTTAAATTGTAAATGAGCTTTATGTTCTTAAAGATTTAAATATTACTTCCGTTGCTCGTTACATTTTTTTATTGGTTCGGTTTTGAATCCCAATTAAAATAAGAATCGCAAAGTTATTATTTTTGATTGAAGCATGCAATTTTTAAGCATTTAACAAAATCTCTTGTTTTTTTACAAACTAACACAAATATCCACTTTCCACTAACCAATCATATTAAGAATCAATTCCTATTCTCCACGTAACCTACAACAGCAACCTCAACAACAGCTTAAAAATAATTACGCTTATATGAAAAACATATTCAAGTAGTTACTTAACATTGCTAAGTAAATTAAGTCATTTATTCTTATTTATTTAAAAATCACAAAAAATGTATCGCTAAGCCCCCTTGTATTTAATATCCCGCATTTAACCTTTTCCTCCCACGCGCAAAAAAAATAGAGTTCTACAAGAATCCATCTACCAAGGTCGTGGTAATGGTTCCCCTGCTTTCGACGAAGACGACGACGGTGGGTTCAACTACACGGATCCGGATTTAGCAATGGCCTTGCGCCTTAGTCAGCAAGATCAACATCAATATGAACTTGAATTACAAAGAGAACAAGAAATGATTGAAGAGGCACTGAAACTAAGCCTTGCAGAGAAATAATTTTGTTTTCAACGGCAATATAAAAGAATTTAAAAAATATATTATGTTAAAAAATTATAATTATGAGTCTTTTCCTAGTTTGAACAATATACATAATATAAAACTATTCTTTTCTTTATTCATAAAAGGCTAAACATATTGTCACTGAAACAAATATAAAAGAGCATATAGATTATATGCATTTGTATTTATATACAATACATACATTTTTGTGATATTTTCCAACTTTGAGATACAATTTAGAGAATGTAAACCTACTACAAATAAAAAATTAAATTATTTCTAAAAGTCTAAAATTGTCATATACAGATTAAAAAAAACTTTATATTGTACAATATAATACTGATTTTAAACACTTTATTTAGAACACACTATTTTTTCTAATTGTTTTTGTTTGTCTTTTTATTAAAAATAAAATAAACAAAAATAATCGATTTCCAAAACACTTAAAGGTTCATAATATTATAATAATAAATAATATGTAGACATCGTAAGTTTAAACAAACCCAATAAATTGATGATAAAAAAAAACTTATCTTTAACATGAAAATCTACCTATAGAAGGGGCATAAAAAGTGTGTAATCAGAATTAATTAAATAAAAAAAAATAACATTTGTAAAATGCTAAGAAAATACGAATTGAATAAAAGTATTTTTCTTGTTCAAATTGTATCCCAATTCTGAACAAACTATAAAACGAAAATCTAACAAATAAATGTAACTTTTATTAAAATATTGTTTTGTATTTTTTATTAAGTTCGGTGTGTATCTGAACACTGAACACTTATCAAAAGATAAACAAAGTTTTTTCTCTAAAGCAAATCTACTCATTAGTAGCAACCCGTGGTGTATCTTGGGTTAGATTCACATCCTATACCACCTAAAAACGGAAATGTTTTAGTACTAGTACTACATCTTGCGAACAATTGACAAATACCCCCAAAATTATCTCTTGTCATTAGAAAGTGTCTTCCACCTTTGCCGATTTCAGATTCAGAGGTGGTTGAGAGTTATATAAGTCACTAAGTTCTGGTTCTGCAAATCAACTCATTGGTTCTCACGAAGAGTTAAGACAACATGGAGAAATTAAAATACTCGAAGAACAAGTAAGTACTAGTTTTTATAGGGTACCCCATAATCAATGTTCTAAGCTGAAACTGGTGATAGCCTAGGTAATGACCTCAGAATTTAGTAACTAGTCCGGAAGGAACCATAAATGTTTTCGATTAACGGCTATTTTTTTAAATTTCAAAATAGCCCTACTTTGAACAAGGTTTTAGGACACCCGTCCCATAGCTCATACTAAGAGAATAGCACTTGTTACAATGGCTGCAGATAGTAATATATTGTAACGTTTACTCAAGGTTCGTAATAAAACTTATTTCCTTTATTTACTAACTTCCACTTATTTCCTGTATAAATAAATCACTTGATTTCACTTCTAATCGTTTTATTTATTAATCACCACTCTTAATTGTGTGTAGTTTAAAATACTTTTAAATACTTTTAACTTTTAACAACCAGTTATGCAATCACTTTCAAAAATAAACTCTGTCGACCTGCTTTCGCACATCGCTTTTTATAGCGAGTTGAATGGTTCTACACTCTCCTCTTGAATGTTCTGGTCTATGCTTCTAGTAATTTCCTTTCCTAGCGGCGAATTAAATTATACCACTTGTGTTAGTCTAGACACGATCCTTGCAGGTATGACGTTGTTGTCGTTAATTTCAAAAGTAGCTAATTAAATCGATACACTGTAATAATATTGTAACGATTTAATTATTATTTAGCTACTTTTAAAATTAAAGACTTATTCAACGCCTATATAAAAGTATGATCTTACAAATAACCATCCAAATATTAGGTTCGTTCGCGTACTCGCCAGAAACTACCCAAAACTACCATTTTCTATCAGATTTAGTCCGAACGTGTTCGCGTATGCAAATTTCGTGTAATTTCTGGCAGGAGAGAGCGCTCAAAAGGGACAAAATTATTTCCCCTTCTTGCCAGTTTTTACTCGAGAAATTTCTTCGGGCACAATCTGGTAAGTTCTATTAAAAGTAAAAAGACAACAACAAAAATACAAATGGCGCTCGTTTACTTTTTTGTTTTGTTGAAGTGAATTTATTTTTTCGTTCATATATAAAAAAATTAAATCATTTTAATTGAAAAAAATTTTAAATTTGACAAAAAATAAATTAATTAATTGAATATAATAAAAGAAACTTTTGAAGTGTACTTGTGAGTGTGTTTTTTTTATTCAGTGTTGTGCTTCCTTGGATTTTTTTTTTCATCGAATTTTGGATTAAAAAAATAAATACGTGATCTCCCTGTTAAGTGTGTATTCGTTATTTGTAAATATTTATAACGCAAATTTAAGTTTTTTGTAATAAATTTTTTTAAAGAATATGGATTTTTAATGGAAATTTCAATGTTTTCGCTGTGTTTACTTTTTTGAATTTTATCCCCACTCCTCAAAATTTGACAGATTGCCATTTTTAGTCCGGAAAGTACCCGAACAAACCTATTAAGTCGAGACTTACAACATCATACCTGCAAGGGTCGTGTCTAAGCTTACACAGGTGGTATAATTAAATTCAGAATGATTCAGAACATTCAAGACGAGTGTAGAATCCATTGACTTACTATAAGTCAATGGTAGAACCATTGTGATGTGCAAAGTGATGTGCATTGTTGTGAATGCATGTTGAACTTAAGGCAGAACTGAACAAACGAGGTCTTCCTCCTGCTGGAACAAAAAATGACCTGCCTCCTCCAAAGGAAGAGTTAAGACAATACGAAGAAAACTCGAACACGTTTCTATTCGAAATTAAAATGCCAAAGACCAAAGTAAGTACTACTTTAGACATAAACAATATGAAGACTCTGCTGCTTACTCGATTCGAAGAACAACGTACAGGACAACAGAGTGAATAGAAAAATCTTCTCAAAGAAATGGAAAAACAACGTAATGAGCAAAAGAACCTTCTAAAACAACAGAAGTATCTCATCGAAGGTAAGAACGATTCGAGAACAGATTCGTTGCTCCTGATGGACGCGTTGAAGGCGTCGAAAAGCAATTTTTAGATGTAGACGCAGAGCTCGAGAACGTTCAGAAAAAAGTTGAAGATAAAATTGTGCATTACCAACGAATTAGACAAAGTTCGGATAATTAAGGTAAAAGAAAGTGCTGGCGATTACGTAAAGAGGAAGGAGATGCATCTACCAACTTTTGATGGACAAACTTCTTGGTCGATATACAAGAAGCAGTGTGAGGCACCCGCTGCTGCAACAAACGGCTGGGATGACGAAAAGAAATTTATAGCTCTGACGCATTCCCTTAGAGGACCTGCTGGTGAGTTATATAACAGCAGACAGGAATGGCAACTTCAGTGCTCTTGTTCAGGCCATTGACAAACGCTTTGGAGATGGCCATATGCAAGAAATCTTCCGAGTCCAACTCAACACCAGAGTCAAGAAAAGAGGAGAAACTCTGCAGCAACTCCAAGCAGATATCGAACGGAATTGGCTCATCTGGTATATCCAACAGTAGGAGATGGAATTATCAACCAGTTCGCAACAGATGCTTTTGTCCGTGCTGTATCGAATATAACCTATAGAGAGCAATTCGTACTGCTGGAAAACGAACGCTTCCTGAAGCATTAGCGTTCGCTCTGACTATGGAAGCAGCAGTACAGGCTCCTCAAGGTATTCATCAGGTAAGAGAAGTAGAAGTTGATGAATGCCCTTGTCAGAGAATTGCATTCAAAAGAAGCCAGCGAAACGGACCTGCTCGATGCTGGAATTGTAACAAGACCGGACATCTCCAGCGACAATACAGATTGCCACCAAGAGGAGCTGCTTGTCAACATTGTGGAAGCATTAGTAATACCGGAGAACAAGAAAACAACAACATCAATAGCTACCATCTAAAAACAGCCAAAGCGGAGGCAGCAAAAGTGTACGGAGAAGTTCGTCTTACGATCCGTTTGGCAGAACTGGAGTTTTCACATCTATTTCTGGTAGCAGATACACCTATGCGATGAGTGCATCGTTGGAATCGACTTTATGAAGGAACATGGAGTGATTTTGGACATCGGTAAACAAGTTCTAAAGCACAGAAATGTGGATATTTCGATGATCTATGGCACTGAAAACTCAACAACTCTTTAAGGACTATCATCAAAGAAGACATATACTTACCTCCTTCTTCAAAAAAATTCGTGTGGATGAAACTAAAGGGTGATTTGGGTAGTCATCGATACCTAATGGTGGAACCAGATACTGAGCAATGTTCTCAAAACATCATCGTTGGGAAGAGTCTTGTGGCACCAAAGAACAACATGGTGCCTGTACGGATACTGAACATCAAATCGTACGAAATTAAGCTCAGGAAAGAAGAAGGGGTTGGGCAATGTCAATCTGTATCCGGAATAACAAAACTCACCAAATTAGAGACACAGTCTGTGAATTCCGAAAAATTAAAAGCCAAAATCATTTTCTAAGCCAACATCAGCTTAATATTGCTGGCAGCCTCAGTCATGAGTACGCTGACATATTCTCTTCACCCAGTGGGCAGTATGGTCAAACACAACTTGTGCAGCATCGACTCGACGCTAGACCGATTCGATAACCAGCCTTATCGATAACCTTTTGCCAAACAAGCCGAAGTTAAAGAGATCATATCCACCATGAAGAAAGATGGGCACATCGAAAATTTCAAAAGCCCTTGGGCATAACCGGTGGTTCTTGTCAAAAAGAAGGATGGAGCACTCGATTTTGTGTGGACTACCGAAGGCTGAACGATGTGACAAAGAAAGACAGCTATCCTCTGCCCAGTATCGGTGATAATTTAAACGCAATGGAAGGAGTCCAATGGTTCTCAACTTTGGACTTGAAGAGCGGCTACTGGCAGGTAGAAATCCATCCAGAAGATCGGGAAAAGACGGCTTTCACCACAGGAAATGGTCTGTAATGGTATGTAATGCTCCGGCAACATTTGAGCGTTAGATGGATTGCGTTCTGCATGGTCTTACCTGGAAATCTTGCCTAGTCTATTTGGACGATGTCATTGTGTATGGAAAAACATTGGCTAACACCTCAGGATAAACATCAACTTCGGAGTTTTCTTGGTCTGGCCACATATTATCGGCGTTTCGTGAAAGATTTAGCTGGAATCGCCAAAAGCTTCCATCAGCTTACTGAAGAAGGGAAGCCCTTCAAATGGTCAGGTGAGTGCGAGACAAGCTTTCAGGAATTGAAGCTGCACCTATGTAATGCGCCTGTGTTGATATATTCATCTCCTAGAAAACCTTTCATTATCGACGCTGATGCAAATAATGTTGGAATTGGAGCTGTACTCCTGGAAAACCTTTCATCATCGATGCTGATGCAAGTAATGTTGGAATTGGAGCTGTAAAATGCAGCAGTACAATGTCGGCACATTGTTTGAAAGGGTTGCAGTAGATATCGCAGGTCCTTTTCCTGAAACAAACAGCGGAAACCAATATATTTTTTTAGTCATGGATTACTTCAGCAAGTGGCCTGAAGCATTTGCCATCCCAAACCAAAACTGTCGTCGACCAGATTGTCTTCAACTAAGTGAGCATATTCGGCGTACCTATAGAACTCCATTCTGACCAAGGAAGAAACTTTGAATCTAACATCTTTCAGGAAGTTTGCGCACTCCTTGGCATCAAAAAGACGAAAACAACACCGCTTCACCCGCAATCTGATGGAATGGTCGAACGATTCAACAGGACGCTAAAAGGAACATCTATCAAAGGTTGCCGCTAAGAACAAAGAGATATGTGGATAACCTGAAGGAAAGGCTCAATGACATTCATCAACGGACAAGAAGAAACATAAAATCATCGAGCGATCGGATGAAAACACGATACGATGCGAGAACAACGACAACAGGATTTCAAGAAGGAGAGACCTTGTGTGGATTTACAATCCCCATCGACAAAAAGGACTGTCACCAAATCTTTAACAAAATTGGGAAGGTCCTTCTACTGTGGTGAAAAGAATCAATGTAGTAGTTTACCGTATATACGGAGGGGTAAGAGGCAAATTAAAAGTGGTTTATGGTGACCGTTTACATCGTTATAATGGTGAAAAAAGTGATGGGATTGTTCGGGACGATCTTTCCTAAGAGGGGGCAATGTAACGATTTAATTACCTAGCTACTTTTGAAATTAACGACTTATACAGTTTATTTTTTAAAGTGATTGTATAAAGTATGGTTGTTAAAAGTAGTTGGTCTTATTTATAAACGTTGTTTAGCTTAAGACAACTGTCCAACTTTGGAAAGTGTGTTCAATAACCTTGTTTATTGTTGTCTTATATAGCTGCCTAACTTAGACACATGTGTAGATTGTCTTAACCGTGAATAATGTGATATTTATTTTATTAAATAAAGCATATTTTCACCAATTTGAAAATAGTTAGACAGTGTCTAAGTAGACAAAAATCTAATAAATACGACTGAGTGATTTTAAATTGTATACAATTAACGAGTGGTGATTAATAAAACGATTAGAAGTAAACTCATGTGTGGTATTTATACAGGAAATAATGAACGTTTATAAATTAGGAAAACCTCTTGAACCCTTATTTTGGCGATGATTGGGGACTATACTCCATAATTGGGAAAAAGAATTATTTTGCTATCACAATTATTTATAAAATTATATATTTGTGCAATCTTTGAGTGCATCTTGTAGATAGACGGCCCGACGGCCCGAAGAAAAACGTCTTGGACCCACATTTTGGAGATAACGATGAGAGGGTACTCCATCATTAGGAACAAAAATTTTAATAATCGCAATGTAGATTTCTATTTCGTCTTGGATCACCATATTCATTATAAGAGGGGAAGCTTCTGTCAGTGAGCAAATATTTCTAAATGCTATTACAATTATTTTAGAAATCGGTTTCATACTCATCTTTTGGTTCATCTTGAATTAGATGTACATATTCATGTTTAGGGCGCTCAGATCTTTTATTAAATAAATACCGACAAATGCCCCAACCACAAAATACAAGACTTTCATATTTACATATGAACAAAATTTTTTGGTAAAATTTTATTCGCCATATCTAGACAACCATAAGTTCCACAAACAAATGTTTGCCTCAGTTTTGTAGAAAATTTTGATGTACAAAGTTTTAAGCCTAGTACGCAGCTGAAAATTTCCTGTGGTCTCCAAATCGATGGCAAAAACGAAAATGAAAAAATATTAATGGATAGTTTTATCAGATGATGCAATACGAAATTCGTCTGTGGTATCCAAAACTATGGTAAAATCCCAAAGGAAATCACAATGCAAACATAACCATTAGAAGGGTTACTAATTGCCAAGAAAAAAATAAAAAAAGTTACAATAAATTATTTATTTCGCTCGTTGAACAGCGTACTGCAGAACAAAAATGAGAACATAATTTTTCGTTTATGATTTCGTTGTTTCAATTTTTGTATGAACATTTTCGTTTCGCTTTATCAGAAGAATTTAACACTCATAAAAATCTTGAACCGTAGAATCCAATTTGTCATATACGAAATCTAATGGAACTATATTTGGCGGAATGGCTACTTTTGATTCAGATTCTGACATTTTCTTTAACCTTTGATTTTTTGTTTCACTATCAAAAATATTGATTGTTTTCATTTTCACTATCAAAATCGATAATTTAATTAAAATATCAGTTAAATTCATACACCACGTTATGTTTATATAAAAGACAATGTTAATCCTTGCGTTCGAGGAAGTATCAGATAGGCTTATATCCCATAATTTTCAGATACGCGTTGAATTGTTGTTACATCAGCTGTTTTGTCACAAGAGATTACAACAACACAAACCTATCCGGATAGCTTTTGATCGATCCCCGAACGCGACCAATGTTTCAAGACGTTTCAGTTTCAACTGAATTAATTATTACCCTCTACACATATGTACAATATATATGTAGATTGTACATATGTGTCAGTTCTTATAATTAATATATAATAAGGGTACTTATGCTACGTCGGAAAACAATCGTAAACGTGGTTTTGTAACGTCGGAAGTTTACGATGTCGTAAACGAACTATCAGAATTTTTATGGGAAATCTTTTCCGACAAAACGTAAACATTCCGACAAGAAAAAGGTAAACATGGTAAACTTTTTTTAATCGTGTTATCACAACTATGGTTGAATCAGCTGATGAATTATCACAACATTTATATAAGTATGATGTTAAAAGGGGCGTTCATTAAACGTGTGTCGGAATATTTTCATACAAACTATCGATAACAAGTTTATAATTCACGCCGGTAACACAGTTTTTCTGTGTACTTAAGTTAAGCCCGGAGAATTCTTTGGGTTTAGCTTAGCCCGTAGGGGATTAGTTGTTGTTGTATTTAACGTGGTGATTGTTAAGCACGGACTCATTTATTTTGACCAATTCCCTCCGGGCTTACAAAAAAACCCGCCTATTGTTGCCGGTGCGAAAACCGTGTAGATAAACTAGTTGTTGAAGTTGTTTGAAATGGAATAAACCTTTCTCCGGATTACTTGTCAAAAATGATATATGCCTAAAGAAGCCACTTTGTTAAATAGTGATATTTGGTTGTGGGTGTGTAAATTTGGAAAGACGATTTTCATATTCAGACGGATTCAAAAAGGAGTGAAACATTCCGAAAATTCAATCGAAACGACCGACCGCGGCAACTCTTATCAAATTTTTGAAAACCTGACAACTTCTTTTTGCGTCTGGCAGTGTCTTGTCTGCAAAATACGACAAGTAAGGTTCAACGACAAACTGAAACGAAATCGTAATCAGTTGCATTTTTTTGGAAAAATAGAAACAATAATCAACTAATTGTTTTTTAAAAGCCTTATCAATCTGTAAAGTAAATTGTAATTGTAAATAATAAAGAAAAACAAAACCTCCCATGCTTAATACAAGTCCTCCCATATAATAAAACGCCACCATATTAAAGTTTATTTACACAACGAGAAATGGATTTTTCAAAAAACTTTTTTTTGCCCAAACAAGTGCAGAAATTACTTTGAAAATCATTGAAAAATATAAAAAAGATATAAGTAATAATGTTAAGCAGCAAATTTTATTCAAAAACTAACACTACACAATGGATTATCGACCGGCAGTATGGTCGCATCGACAACTTTGTTCGGCAAAGCCTACAAAGTGCCTCTCACTTAATTGACCGTCTGGAATTAGAATCATCTCTTGAAGGACACGATGGCTGCGTTAATTGTCTCGAGTGGAGCTCCGACGGGAAGATTCTTGCCTCGGGATCAGATGACTTCCAAATTATACTCTGGGACGTATTTCACAAGAAAAAGATTAAAACAATCAGAACGCCACACACTGGAAACATGTTTTCGGTTAAATTTCTACCCAAGAGTGGTAATTCGCTTATTGCTTCGGGAGCAGCTGATAAATGCATTTATGTATTTGATGTCAATCGTTCAAACGAGAAAATTTTAGATTGTAGTTGTCACCAAGCAAGAGTTAAAAGATTGGCGACGGCTCCTGATCATCCTTATGTTTTTTGGTCAGTTGGCGAGGATGGTTGTCTTTTTCAATTCGATATAAGAGAGAATCATCGTTGTCGTTCCGAAGACAAAGTAAGACTACTAAATTTGTCAGCAAGTATTAAAGTCGTTACTGAGGCCAAATGCATTGCTATAAATCCTCGAAGGACAGAACAAATAGCTTTGGGAGCAAATGATCCATACGCGCGAATTTATGATCGACGTATGTTATCCAAAACTTCCGTCAGTTCACCGCCGACTAACAACCAGGGTGAGGAAATCTGTGTAGTGCCTAAAGATTGTGTAACTTATTACAGCCCCGGCCATATACATCAGTCCACTCAGAGGTACATTGACCACGATAGTCGCGCTATAACATATTTGACCTTCAATGATACAGGGAATGAGCTCCTTGTTAACATGGGTGGCGATCATATTTATCTGTATGACTTGAAAACGGCTCAGCAGCCGGTTTTCTTAAATTTGCCCGAATACCAACCACCTACAGCAAATGACATTGAATGTACGACAGCTTTTCCTGCATCAACGGAGTCAATTAAAAGAAAACTCCCCGAGAATATCGAAGTTTGCAAAAAAATGGGTAATGAATTCCTGGAGAACGAGAAGTATGTGCGCGCTATTGATGAGTATTCTGTAGCGATTGCTATCTTTCCAAACTGTCCAGTACTATATTTCAATCGCGCAATCGCCTATATGCGTCGTCTTTGGTATGGAGATGTGTATGCCGCTTTGAGAGACTGTCATCAGGCTCTAAAGCTAGATCCTTCCTATATTAAAGCACACTTTCGTCTTGCACGTGCATTGTTAGACCTTGGTCGTGCTAAAGAAGCTGACGAATGCCTCAAGGAACTTGTTCATCGTTTCCCAAATTATACAAACAATCATGGAGTGATGATGCTACGCAAAGACATAACAGAAAGCAGGGATTCTAAGAGTGAGGACTCATTCGACCCAGTAGAACTGCCCGTCGGTGAATGGCGTTTCAGAAGTAAAGCGAAGGACTATCATAAGCGTTTTGTTGGCCATTGTAATACCACAACTGATATCAAAGAAGCAAACTATTTTGGACGAAATAGTGAATTTATTGTAGCTGGGTCAGATGATGGAAATTTCTTTATATGGGATCGGAAAACTTGCAAAATACGAAGTGTCTACAAAGCTGATATGGCAATAGTCAATTGTGTGCAACCGCATCCTGAATTCTGTATGATGGCTACAAGCGGAATTGATCATGACATCAAGATTTGGAGTCCTCAAGGCGAAATTCCCGACGAAAAACGAAATAAGGTACAATATATCGATAAAATTGTTGAATCCAATCAGCACAGAATGAAGGCAGACCCATTTGATTTGAATACGCAAGGGACGTTTTGTCGAAGTAGCTAGTTTTTATACCAAGTCAAAGCTTTATTTTCTTTTGTTAATTGAAATACCAACAAGCAACTGTAAGAAAAATTATTGTATGATTTTATTTTCAAATGGTTTTAATTTTGTTTAATACATTTTTTCAGAGCTATTTTAAAGACATCCGGCAAAGAAAACAAAAAGCTACACATTTCAGCAGTTTCCGTGTGATAAACTATCTCAATAGCTTATGTTATACTTTAAATATGTAAGATTTTTTTTTTGTTGTTCTAATTAAAGGTTCGCTTAACAAGAATAAGTAATAATTTCAATTTTATGCAGAGAATAATCCTTTAAATATTCAAGAAGTTATACTTTCTTTCTTCAAATTATTTTTAAGATACGGCTAAATATAAACTATAGTTGTAATGTAATTTCTAAAAGAAAATGTTGTTTTTACTTCTCTAAAAATTTGAGTTTTATGCGAGGGTGACTATTTCCTCCCGTTTAGGCTTAACTGTATTAAGTTAGTTTTGTAAACAAGATGGGACCGTTGCAAATAACGATCAATGCAGGTTATTGGTGACGTGTGCAAATTACTTGTTTTGACAAAACTGGCTTGATAGAAAGCTTCACTTTTTTAGCAACCACCAAACCAGAAGGTCGAACCATAGGTTTAATTGCCATGGTATTTTAGCAGTAATTATTAATAGTTTTTTTATCTTGATGAAAATTAAATTAAATATTATAACGATTTGGAAATTTGCGTTTGAGTTTTTTATTTAATTCATAATTCTCAATCAACGACTTTATACCATTGCATGAAGATTCCTAATTTCAATAAGCACGATGAATTGCTGTTTGCTTGTGGAGGGTTGTGGAAGCACTTTTTTTTCACAAAATATCAAGTTAGCCCAATAACAATAACAAAACAGTTGCGAGTTTATCATAAATTAAGGCCTCTTCGAAGTATCGAAAGTTAACGTTAGCATTGTTTTAAAGATATCTCAGCTCCTCCGTAACTGACTTTATAATGACTGGAAGATGGAGTTTGAACTGTAGAAGAATTTGAGAGAGAAAGTACCTAATGCATGATATTCCCAGTTGCAAAGACTAAAAAGGAAACAAAATAAATTGTTATTGTTGTTTTATTTCTCTAAAAATTTTATTTTTATGGGAGGGGTCTATTTCCTCCCGTTTAGGCTAAACTGTTTTAAGTTAGTTTCGTAAAAAATATAAAAAAATAACTGCCCGATTTGCCAAAAAATGGTATAACTTTTTTAAAGCACAAAATCAATTGTTTTATTTTAAATCAATAGTTTAAAAAAAAACTTGTTAAATTGGCTTTTATGTTCAATGCTCTTATCAATTTTTGGTCAAACATTAAAAACCAAATGCTTAAATTTCTTCTAGTTTTTGAGTTGTTTGAACTTCAGACACTTCCATCAGAAAATTTTTCAGGGAGCATACTATTATGGATTAGGAAAAGAAAACCCATTGTTATGATGCAATGGCTGTGTACAATTTGAGCATTCGAGCAAAGTTCGAATGGGATGGTAAATATTCAGTTTCAAGATAACCCTCATTCCCCTATTCTGAAGATTTTATACAGCCCTATTGTTAAAATTTTATTTTTATCGCAGAATATGAAAATTCACGCGAACGTTTAGAAGAATAGGGCTTATAGTTACATTTGGAATTGGAACCAAATAAAAAGCATTAATAGAATTCCCAATTGTCAGTTGCTTCCTTTCTTTCTTATTTCAGGATCCTGTTTGCAATGATTTGTTGGTCAGTTTTCAAAGAACCAGACCGATAACCTCTATAAATTTGTCTCTACTTACCCTTTTAATCTAAATATGTACATATATCATTTTAATTATTTAGGTTTTTAATTAACGTAAATACCGTTCTTCCATCGCAAAATCCAAAAGTAAAAAAACTGCAACTTATGCTTGGCAACACAATAATCACAAATATTTTCTATTGGTTTCCCGATTACTGCCCACAAAGTTTATTTTGCAATTTTATTTGTTATAGTTGATGTCTTTTTCCCGAACTTCATCCATTCAATTACATATATTAATTTTGAATTATTTAATACAATCCTTTTAAGTACCTTCCACATTTTTATGTTATTTTTAGACTTTGAAAAAACCTTAGAACGAATAAAATTGCCCTTTACAATTTTAATTTCAATTTTATAACTGTTACGAATAGATTTATATATTGACCAATTTTCAAATGATATAAAAAAAAAAACGGAACTGTAATAAGCCTTAATTTTGTTTCCTTTTTAGTCTTTGCAACTGGGAATATCATGCATTAGGTACTTTCACTTTCTCTCTTAAATTCCTCTACAGTTGAAACCCCATCCTCCAGTCATTATAAAGTCTGTTACGGAGGAGCTGAGATATCTTTAAAACAATGCTAACGTTAACTTTCGATACTTCGAAAAGACCTTAATTTATGATAAACTCGCAACTGTTTTGTTATTGTTATTGGGCTAGCTTGATATTTTGTGAAAAAAGTGCTTCCGCAACCCCCCACAAGCAAACAGCAATTCATCGTGCTTATTGAAATTAGGGATCTTTATGCAATGGTGTAAAGTCGTTGACTGAGAATTATGAATTAAATAAAAAACTCAAACGCAAATTTCCAAATCATTATAATATTTAATTTAATTCATCAAGACAAAAAAAACTATTATAAATTACTACTAAAATACCATGGCAATTAACCCTATGATTTCACCGTCTGGTTTGGTGGTTGCTAAAAATGTGAAGCTTTCTATCATGCCACAGTTTTGTCAAAACAAGTAATTTGCACACGTCACCAATAATCTGCATTGATCATTATTTGCAACGGTCCCATCTTGTTCAATGTTCAATCAATGCGGAGATCATGGCAACGAACACACAAAAAAATTAATATTAGAAAAAACGATACAAGCAATATAGTCGCAACTTAGGATTGTGCAAAAAATGTTTGGTCAAATATTTAAATTGATAATTAAATTGAAATTACTTAAATAGTTAATAATTATTATAAACAAGAAATGATAATAAATAAATAATTCTGCGTTCGTCAACAGTATCACCCACCCACAAGCCATCAGTAACCCGTGACCACGACAAGTGAAATCTTGCCGAAACGTCGGGCAATAATAAATCAAAAACAATTTTGATTACAACTAATCGCGATAAGTCCGTTATGGGTTCTTTTTTTTACAATGTCTCAGTACCACGATCAAAAAAGTCTTAAATCTACAATCATTTGATAGGTTTACGCAATTCACCACGTTTACGAGGACTTTATGACGTTGTATGAATACCCACCCATTTCATTTTTTTCTTTTGTTTATATATTCACTCAAATAGTTTTCTTTACTACAAATTGATAAAACCTATTTAATATTATTTTGTCACAGTTTCTTATAGCGATTTGAATTTTCTTATAAATGATTCAAAACTCTTCAGATCAAATTTAAACTATTTATTTCACGATACTTATCCTTTTAAACTATTTCTCAAATTATTAGCCAGATTTAGTTTTCATTAAAAAGTGGGCTTGAAAGTGGGACTTCTTTCATTTGCATATTAGTAAACTACCACCTCCATAAGAACGGCTCTTAGAAACACGTTGCATCTAACTTACTTTGACTTTAGAATGGACCACGTCCTCAACCAACAACCACTTTCGAGTCAGCCTGGTCTCTACCTAGCTGCCTTCAGTTAAACACACCAATTTATGCAGAGGTCGTTCTTATGCCTGATTCACAATGCGACGAAAAAGCGTGACGTCGTCGCCGTGACGAGATCACGCGAGATAATAAAGCAATTCTCGTCGTCTTTTTTTCAATTTTTTGAACTTATGACGTGACGTGACGACGATAAATGCTTTAATATGTATTATTTCGTGGTTTTAAATTCGTCATTAAGAGAGAACATCTGCAGAGATCTCGTCACGTCAACGTCTCGTTGGATTGTGAATAAGGCATCATTTAAGTGTGCCATCCAAAAATGGAGCTTCTTTTGCGTAGCTCATCAAATGTGTTCATTTGAAGGCTCGTTGGTCGGATGAAGATAAGTTTCACGTTTCCCAGCCATCTCAGCAGCTATCAGCTTTTTGAATTCACGTCGATGTATCATAAAGCTCGTCGTTAAATGTCACACGAAGAATCTTCCTCTAGTTTAGTTATCCCAAAAACTTCAATATAACTTTTTTCACAAGAGATTGCAACAACACAAAAGTGCCTACTTTCTGTAACGCTCGCATCTATAAAATTGGTCGAAAAACGTTAAAAAATGGAACAAAACTCATATGATTTGTTTCACTTTTCATGTTTCTCAACTAATTTTAGGGATGCTAGAGATACAGAACTTAGACACAGATTGCTTTATAAACGTGCACAATTTTGTTGATTAACTATGCATTGCATAGTATACAAATCTAATGTCTATTGTGTAAAATTCTATTGACAAAATTGGTGTTATCGTTGTCAAAAATATGTTATTTATCAATTTTTTGGTCAATTGCAAATTCCTGTTGTTCGGGTTGTTCACAAGGCTGAAGGGGAATTTTTTGGTGGAATGTTGTTAAACTCACAATAAGACTGCTTATCTTTTATTACAATAGAATCTTTCTGGAGGTCCATGTTGTCGTGAGAATTTCTCGTTTCTATTGATAAGTTCTATCACTATTATCCATAAAATGTATGGATGAGCAAAACAAAAAATATACCTGTCTCACTGGAAGCGCCTTTCAATTAAAGACCGTGTAGACAAGCACTATCACGAAGAATTAATATTGCACACAACTCCTCAACACACAAACAGAAAACATAAAAAACAACTCCTCAACACACAAACAGAAAACATAAAAAACAAATCTTTTTTTATTTTATTGCAAACATTTTTATCTTAGTTCTTAGAGCTCTAATATACAATTGTCTCTTTTTTATTTGATTAATTTTTTACATTTAATTATGCCTTTCACAAATACAAATTTAAGTTTTATTTTTTTTGTATTCTCTTTTATTTCAAATATATAATATACATGTATCATTTATCACTTAGGTTTTCATGTCGGTTTTGTCTTTGTAATACACCTGTTAGTTAAAAATATGTTTTTATTAAAAAAAAAACATTCTTATGTTCTTGCTTTAAATTTCTTACAAAAAATTAAGTAAAACCAAACACATATACATCGTTATGTTTTAAGAGTTTTTTGTATTTATTTATTGTTCACTATACATTTAATAAAGCAAAAAACATTTTTTTTTAAATAATTTTGAGGTTCAAAAAATTAAAAAAAGGTGTTCCAGGAACCGACGATAACATCTTTGGGACTGAAAGCTCTGCTAATGATTGATCAGAAAAAAAACTGATTAAAAATCATGGTTTTAGGTGTTACCACTATTTTAAATCTAATTTATTCATACGGGGGAACGATTAGCAGGATAGTAAAATATTTGATTTTAATTTTGATAAATCATTTAAATTGTGAGTTGCCAAGAAAGAAAGAAAAAAATATGTATATTGCTGTAGCTTATAAATTTTAGTTGAGAATAGCAGTTTTCCCCCTAGATTTATAAAAAAAAACAAATTTCTAATGACGAATGGTTCATTGACAGAAAATTTGAACATATTAATCTTAAAGAGCCTTACAGCCAAATACCAGAAAATAAAACACAAAAGGTATAAAAAAAATACAATCTATCCATGTGTAAACCCAGCTGCGCTAATTTGTGCACACAAAAACAAAAAAACAGATCTTATACATAATAGCCAGATCGACTAATGAGTCTAAAATCAGCTTGAATGATTTATCAGACGGTTCAAACTTGTGTCGGACTGTTTCATCGAATGATGGTTCTCGCCTCTTCTGAATTTAAAATGGCAAGTAAGGACAAAGACTTGTATTCTGAATTCTGGTCATTTTGCATTTAACTTGCGATATTTCTTCCCAAGTAGAAACAAATAGTAGAGTTCGAAAACCCTTAAACTTAGCAAAATTATGATTTCGTGGCAATTGGTAAATATTACTTTCAGCACTCAAGAGATGATAGTCGGTTTCTGGGATATCCTGTGTACGAATGTCAATTAAATTTGTAAGAAAATTTTTAACAAATTGTAAATGATGAAATGAAATAAAATTATAGTAAAACAAAAGCTGCTGTACAAACTATTAATAACTATATTATATTTTCTTTAATCACTAATTTATTCATCTTTTGCTTCTTTTTTTAATGTGTTGTTTTTTTATATAAAGTATTTATATAAATATTGTACAAATAGTTTGAAACAATTAATTAAATAAATATACAAAAAAATATTATTTTCGTTTTCATGATTTAGGTAATAAATATTTAGTGTAACTTTGCTTTTTTGTTATAATGATATGAATATGCGAAAATTAAAAAGTAAAATATGTAGAGATTACGAATAAGCAACAGAACATGAGGAAAGTGTTGGCTGAGTTGCTATACTTTATCGTTTTTTTTTTTTTCATCCAGATTTTTGCTTTCAAATCTAATTGCATCTATATTACACTTAATGCCTTTTTTGTTAATATGAAAATATAGGTATATTAATGTATTATAGTTAAGTTTCAAGTATGTATTTAGCAGACAGATAATATGTATTTAACTTTGGTGCCACGTTTTTATAAACAGAATACATTTTGTAGCCGATGCGTTTAGATGTACGAACATTCAATGGCTGTTTATAAATCAGATGCCTCAAAGCACTTTGTTTTTTCAACTTTTTTTTTCAAATAATCTATCGGGAATCTCAAAGGGAATTTTGTTTCCCTCTGTATATATAACTTCCTCCAAAAATTTTCTGGAGTTTTGAATCGTCCCCGGAATAAATTTTCCTCGAACAACAAATATCAAATGTAAAGACAGCCAGATTCCGCGTAAAATTTTTGGGAGTTAAAGCTCAAATAAAGGATTAATTTTTTAACAAGTCTTTTTTAAGTTTAGTAGAATTTTTTGACGGTGAAACCAAAGTCTTGAGGCTGAAACGATTTTTGAGTTTAATTCTTATTTTATTAAAGAAAAAATCATTTTCATTCACTTCCATTGGTTTAAAGTTTCCATCGATTAAACAGTGTAGATTATGTGGAGATTTTCATAGATTCGGGCGGCTCCGACAATTCAGCTTCGGAATTAGGAAAACGATTTTTGTTTTTATTTCACACAAATAACAGTTGGGCCGATTGCGGACACTCACCAGCTGTATATAACGGTCGGGTAGACCGGTTTAAAACCCTATTTTTGACAGCTGAAAACGTATTGTATTGTAACGTTAATTTTTGTGTTATCCCTCCGTTGTCTAAAATGTCTTTGCACGAATGTTAAATATTTTTCGAATTTCTTGTAGAAATCGATTATTTAAGCACTGCATTCTTTTATGTTAATTTTGTATGCCATTTTAAAATTAATCTCTTCACAACGCACAGAGGGATATTTGCTTTAAAAAGTCAATGTTGCAAAAAAGTGAATTTAAGAATTCAAAAATAAGTAAGTAAGAGTAATAAGAGAAAAGCGCTCATACGTTATACAACTTTTTAAAAAAAAATAAATATTAGGGTTATCACCTGCCCCACCGCAGTCACAATATTTTCAAGAGAAAAATGACACAAACAATTAAGTTAAAAATATTAATCTTGTTTTATATTTGACACGAAAGATAATAAAAAAAACACATCACTCCAACCCTTGTTCTCTATGAATATCAACCGTGAATTGAAGTTGTGGGAAATGATTTTTTTGTGAAGAAGTTAGATAAGTTGTTTAGGATTAAAACTCACAAACACCCTGCTTATTGCAAATTTTGTTAAACAATTATGAAAACTGGTTTTTACATTAATGGGTTTATATTACTATTCTTAAGCTCTTATTCCTCAACTAATACTTCTTTTTACTGAACAGAGCAATTAAAAAAAATCAGTGAATATTTATTACCAAAAAATGTCTTATAAATTTTCCCAAATATCAAGAATTTTTTTGTTTGCAATATAAATTGAAAATAAAAGTTACGAGCAAATTTGCGAATTTAAAATTCTGCTGATGAATTGCAAAGTAACGTTAACTGTCTTCTTATACATGAACACGAATAGGTTAGTTTCCCTAAAATATTAAAAAAAAAAAATTGAAAAACAAAATAATTTTTAGGACAAGATAAAATCTGTGTAAATAAAAGAAAAGTCATTTCGATTGGATACTAACTTAGTTTTAATACTTTCCTTATATATTTTACATTTTGTATAAAAAATAAGACATATTATTTTTTATTAATAATAATAATCATTATTATTATTATTATTATTATTATTATTATTATTATTATTATTATTATTATTATAATTATTATAAACTAAACACCTCGATGACATTCCTATAAACCTGTTCATTTGATAAATACGAAAATAGTATTTGACAATTTTGTGTTGTTGTTACAGTAGGCAAAAAAGGTGTAACATAATGTGCTGGTACAATGTGATTCAAATTACCTTTGTTTCATATGCAAATTAAAAAACAAATGAATATTTATATATTTAATTTAAAGACTGCATAATGCCCATTTTTCGATTTTTAATATAACGCTATTTTTGTGGATGAAGAATTTTTGGGAATATTATTGAATTGGTATGTTTTTTGAAAAACTATTTCATCGATTTTTTGCCCATGTTTTACGAGACCAATTTATGTTTCTTAGATCTCAATATCTCCTATTCTCGAAAATATAAACAGTAGTTATTCTCAAATTATGATATTACTTTTCATGGAGAAAATTTGTGATTACTCAGAAATATAAACGGACATAACGTTTCTGTTCACTTACTATCCAAAACTGCGAATTTCTACGAACTTTATTTTTGTTTTATATAAATTTTGAAGGGCTTTGGGCTAAAATGTTTATAAATTCGCATTTTTCTACAGTACGCGAACAGACATAATGTTAAATGGATAATTTAAATATGTCAAAGAGTGAGAGAGAAAATAACAAATTTAAAAATTAAATACAAAATGAATTTTATGTTTTTATGAAGTGTGTCGGTTGAAACGAATAAAAAAAGAAACAATTAACGTGAATAAACGATATATTAAAGGAGGGCGGAACACTTAATTTATCTTTACCATCAACCTTCCCGTTTAATGGACGAAGGTGTTTCAGCAAGTCCTTTCACTTTTAGTCTGTCAGCTGTTTTTAAGAAGGCTGGGAGTTGTTCTTGTGATACATTCACTTCACCCGCATACATAAATTCTAGAATCGCCTGAAGATGAATATATGAAACATCTTTTAATATGATGATCGGATGTTTTGATGGGTTTTCCTTTAAAATCGAAGACTACAATATTAAATTTATAAAAAAAATAATTACTTGATCTGGACCTACCTCTAATAGAGCTTTAAAATATGGGCTACATGCGGACAGTACCATTTTGTGAGCCTTACACGTTTGACCTTCGCATGCCAGTGTCACCTGAAATGATCGAAATTATTAATAATTGAAAGAAATGCATTTATTTTTTTTTTGTATTATTAGGGTTAGGGTCTCTGAATATGTTTTGCCTACACACTTTTTATTGAGGACCAATAATAATTAAACAAACATAATTGTGAATATGGAGCGAGTCACAATGTTTTGAGCAGATTAGCCAAGTACGGATTGTCTTGTGCGGTGACATTAATAGTAATCTTTTAACTGAAAGTTGCCTTATTAACACTATGAGATCCTTTAATCTCTCTGCTGTGAATGTAAATGTGCCTACTCACTTCACAAGTACTTCAAATTCACTGCTTGATGTTGTTTTTGTTAGTAATATGAATGATGTTTTATTTTATGACCAAATTAATGCACCTGCCTTCTCTCAACATGATCTTATTTTTCTTACTTTAAATTTTAATATAATAAGGCCACCAATAATTTTCGAGTATAGAGATTTTAAAAATATTAATACCTCTGCTCTAGAACAAGAAGTTTCTATGATTGAATGGGACAGAGTTTTTTATATGCCATCACCTAATGAACAAGTAGAATTTCTCCAAACGAACATAAAGAATCTTTTCGACACACATGTTCCCCTTAAACAAAAATATATAACACACCAATCTCGACCTTGGTTTACGCCTGAAATTTCTTCACTTATGTATCAGCGAAATCTAGCTTACCTTAGGTGGAAAAGATATAGGTTAGAAGATTTTCATAGATCTTATCGTTCGCTTAGGAACCTTGTTGTTTGCAAGATACGTAATGAAAAAGCAAAAATTTTTAAAAATCGCCTCAACTTAAATATTAATGGACGAAAACTTTGGAACAATCTTCGTGATATCGGTATTGGTAAGCAAAAAAAGTCTGAGCTTAATAACATCAATATAAATGAGTTGAATAAACAATTTTTAACACTTCCTAATGCATCTTCAAGTAATCTTTATGGATTACGCAATGGAGAGATAGATCGTTCTTCTGCCTCGGAAATTGATTTCGAGTTTTCTGGAATTACCTGTTCTGATGTAGTTGAAAGTTTTATGTTGGTCAAGTCAAATGCTGTCGGAGTTGATGATATACATCCAAATTTTATTAAAGCCTTACTTCCACTCATTTTGACTTACATTACATTTATATTCAATTCTATACTAACAACTAGCATATTTCCAAAGCACTGGAAGTTAGCCAAGATAGTACCAGTACCGAAAAATTCAAATGGCAAAGATTTTCGTCCAATATCAATATTGCCCTTTCTTGCTAAGGTTTTTGAAAGAATAATGCAAAGACAAATAAATTCTTATCTTAACAGATCAAATTTGCTTACACCTTTTCAATCTGGTTTTCGTCCAAAACATAGCTGTATCACAGCCCTTCTGAATGTGACTGAAGATATAAGGCAAGCAATTGATGATGAGAAGCTGAATTTTCTGGTTTTACTAGATTTTTCCAAAGCTTTTGACACAATTGACCACTCAATTCTCATTTGTAAGCTAATACAACAATTTAATTTTTCACTATCTGCAGCTAATCTCGTTCAGTCGTATTTAAGTGAGCGGAAACAGGCTGTATATTTTGCCAAAAAACTGTCGACTTTTTTACCAGTCTCAAAAGGTGTTCCTCAAGGTTCGATCTTGGGTCCAATTCTGTTCTCCCTCTACGTAAATGAATTAACATCTATCCTTAAATACACACTTATACATATGTATGCTGACGATGTCCAACTGTATTTGAGTAGCCCGCTTGGTCTCATTGAAAACTGCGTTCATAATATTAATCAAGATCTTCAAAGTATCCATATTTGGTCCCAGCAAAATGGCTTGTTCTTAAATCCTTCAAAGACTAAATGCTTAGTTATTTCTAAGAAACCACTTGATCTATCGTATTTTCCCCGCTTATTTCTCAATAATACTGTTATTGATTTTGTCGAAACAGCCAAAAATCTCGGAGTGGTCTTCAACAGGTCCTTAACTTGGGAAAATCATATAAATTCAATTGTTGGTAAAGTCTACGGAACCCTCCGTATCCTTCAGGAATCCCAATATCTTACTCCAATTAAAACTCGAATAATGTTGGCTAAAACTATGATTATCCCTTTTCTTATGTTTGGTTGTGAAATTTATTGCAATTGTGATTCAGAGAGTGGAAGAAAACTTACTGTCGCCTTTAACAGCATTATTAGATATATTTATGGTCTTAAGAGATATGACCACGTCTCTGGCTACGTCTCATCACTATACAACATGCAGTTCAAACACTTTATTCAATTTAGAACACTCCTCTTTTTCTTCAGAATTAAACAGACACATCAACCTCAGTACCTGTTTTATCGAATACAATTTCCAATCTCTAACAGAATAAACAAATTTATCATCGCGCGACATACCTGCCTAACATCAGAACGACAGTTCTTTGTCAACGCCGTACGCCTATGGAATTCCCTGCCAAATAACATAAGAACAGTTGTTGATGCCCACATTTTTCAAAGAAAACTAAAACTTTACTTCTCATCTCTTTAATTACAATTTTTACCTTTAATAAAATAACTTTAAAAGAATTATTAAATAAATAATTTAATGAAACAATGAATAATGTTGATATTTGTAAACTACTCAGTTTTCCATTTTCCATTTTTTTTTTTTCAATTTACCATTAAAATTTTGATTTTTTTTTTCTTTTTGCCTCATTATGTAAAATATAATAACTTTTTTTTTTTGTTGCTATGTTATTTATTATAATTATAATGTTAGCTTTTATACCTAAAATGAACTTTATAAAGCTATCACAATAAATAAGATATTGTATCTTAATGTGTATAGAAATCGAAGAAATAAACTAAACTAAACTAAACAGTATAATCAGGCCTTATTTTTTAAGGAAAACTGTCACACTGTAACGGTTAATGTAGACTGTATTTAAAAATTTTCTCAGAATCAGGTCCGTAATAGCAGAATTGCAATGAAAATTACCCAAATTCTTCATTCACATTCTTTTGGCACAGACTTTCAGACCTAACTGCACCTGCTTTTTCTTGTGGGGTTATGTTTACAAAACAAAACATTAAATTTGGCCGATTTTAACCGTTTTTTGAATATACTTAAAAAATCCAGCAAACATTTAGAAAAAAATCCTTGATATGGTTATTGGTTATCTTAAGAGACTTATAACTTTAGTTTTGTTTAAGTATATTCAATTGAAGGCTAAATTTTAAGCATACAAATTTTTGCAAAATATTATATCGCCAAAAAGATTTTCTGTTTTTAAATTTCGGTATAATGATATTGATATATGTATAAATGCACTTTGGTGTTTTAACTTTTATTTTGGGGATAACAATTTTTACTTTTTTAATTTTTACTGCTATAAAATTTTATCGCCCAACGTCATAAGACACAAATCAAGAAAAGCGCCCAGAAACTAACACATCGCCCATAATCTCAGTATAATATCAATAATCAACCTAAAGTTGCTTTTAATAAAATTATGGCGAAACCTTAAAATCATGTTGTCTAAGAAAATGGATTTAGGGCCGATTATGTTGGATTGACTGAGGCATAACGTTGACTTGAACCAAGGGCGATATTTAAATTTGAATGTATGTAAAAGCACACAAAAAACACTCCGATTTTTTTTTATTACAGAGTTCTTGCCTTTACCCTACACTAAATTAATCTCACCAAAAGTAAAGGAGAATATTTCTAAGCGTTAAGTTGTGTTAAGATGCAGCAAAGTTTTATATCCTCTTGTGTGATTTGTCTATATTTAGAACCTAAAAAAAATCCCTAATTTCTGTGATAAACGTTTGTCTTAGTTAAAATTTATTACACAGGCCTACAATGAACAAAATTTTGTTGGTTTTGCATAAATGATATAATTTTTTTGTCCACTGCAGTGAGCATACGAACAACAAGTTAAGTTTAAGTTAAATCTACATATAAGTAGAAAATTGTAGTTTAAGTACAGAAAAGCTTAGGCTGGTATATTTGCTGGACAACAGATGAAAGATCGTAAATTCGTGCATACAATGAATGATTAAGTATCTGCAACAAAGTGAAACACTTTGTAGGATATCATAAGTTCGTAAAATTTTAAGACTTAGTGCTGGACTTGCTGGAAATTGTTAAAAGTATGAGTAAAGTTCCCTACTTTTCCTTTGGTCATTTGGAAAGATTTCCCGAAAATCTAGGATCATATAGGGAGGAAAAAAAAATATGTTCCGCCAGGACTTGAAAGTCATAGGTTTCAAGGTCGATGGAATAACACATGATGCTGATTACTGCTGGTGTAACAACACTCATGTACGAAAATCTTAAAAAAGAATCTTCATGTAGAATAACGAACAAAATTGTTTAAAAATCGCAAAATGCAGATTATTTGCAAATATGCTGAATCTCTACAACTACACGTAGGATCAAAAAATTAAGTACCTGTGTAACTAGTAAATAAAATAAAGAAATAGTTTTCCTTTTGGCGGCACCACACCACTGTAGGCTGTGTTATTATTATTAGGTTTATCCAAATTTGTATTTCGAATTATTAATTAAAACATCTTTCGATTTATAATATTTCTTCACATAAATATTTTATTTTAAGAGGGCGTTTTAAGTGGACGTTTCCATAAGTTGATTCAAAACTATATATATGTAGATTGGTCTCAAGAGTATTCATGCTAAATGCACTACGACAGGATTCGTAAAAAACATCTCAGCAACAGAGACTCTATGAGGAAGCCAAAATTGAACAACCTGACCAACCCATCCGACACTGTGCCTAAAGAATCTAGTCAACCACCCGAAACCTCTGATAGGAGGAGTTGAAAACAGGCCAAGACTTCCTGACCATCGGTACCTTGAAGCAATGGAACTGCATATTAAATGAGAATCTAATATCTCACCGACTCAAACTCAGCTAACTACCGTGGCTGAAAGCCACACCTGACCACTACAATGACAACCGGACCTGAACAACCCGAGACGTGAAGCCGACATTAGATTAGGATTAAAAACAAATATGACATTTAAATGTAAATTAAGCAAAAACACTCAATGTAAAAAGTCAGGCCCCTATAGTGCCAACATAGTATTAATAATAAATGTGTGTATACTTTAAGATAACTAGCGTTAGGCAAATTGTTAATAATAAATGTTCAATGGTTGCGGTTAAAAAAAAATAATCTGTTACCAAAATCACCCCTGCATCACGTGAAGAATTGCTGGGTTTCACTAGGCAAACACAATGAAATCCCTGGTACTGGCTATAATGTGTGAACGTTTAAGAGATTTAGTCAACAATATTTTTAGTCCCTACCAGTATGGTTTTAGACCAGGAAAATCAACCGTTCCAAACATCTTATTTTAATACTCCTTTAAATTTAGGAAAACCTGGAATTACATATGAAGCAATTACGCAACTTGCAAGTCTACAACAGAGTACAATTTTTTCGTCCAACTACTTGCTTATGCTGGTGTCACTGGTCCATTGCCAGTACCTTCAAATTGGGTGTCGCTGTTAATGAGGACAAAATCAATTTGTTTTTGATCGGACAAAAAGTGTGTAGGCAAAATTTTCAGCTTGTAATTTTGAATATTTGATACTATGGGTCTAACTCTCCATATCTTTTTTGAACCCTATAGCTTGAGTCTTAATTGTGATCTTCAAAGCTATAGTTTAATGGCAAGTTTTTCAATGTTTTTTTTTGTGTTCTTTTCCAATGTGAGGCCAATTCCTGCTTTAGTTTTGGCCAACACTGAAATTCGATTCTGAATGAGTGTAAAAAAGTGAAATTAAATATAAAAGCTTCGTTGGTTTTTTTTTAAATATATAATTTTGACACTTGATGTCAGTTTTTACGTTTGATAAATTTATCACTTGACAGCTTCATAGATCGGGATTCGACCGCCAGCTGAGAAACCAGGTCTAGCTTATTATGTATTCGGTTGCTTAAGCATTTTAAAAATACTTTTTTATTACCATTATTATTTATCAACAGATAATTAAATTAATACTCGAAATGTGAGATGTTATAAAATTTCACTTGATTAGAATTATTTGTAAATATAAAAAATTAGTTTAGAAAAAGTTTGTTACCACCGTTTTTATTTCTTTCCGTAGTTTTATTGTATTTTTTCTTTTATTTAGGGTAATTAATTCTATTTCGTTTCAACATGCTTTTATTTTTTGTTTAATTGCTATTTTTTAACTTTAGTATCCATATATGTTTCTAAAGGAAAGTCTACTGTTGTTAGGATTACCCCATAAAGCTATTCACAACGCTTTGGATACATGCCTGAACACGACCATTGAATTGAATACGTGCATATGTTCAAAACTACAAAACAAACTAAAGAAATAATTGTATGATTAAAATTAAATTCAAAACCGAATTTCTTGTTTTCAGAAATCTTTCAAAACATCACTTTGGAAGCAGCGTTAGTTTTAAAGGCTAATCAGGAACGCTATTTAAGTGATTAATCAGACCCTCGTATCCTTTGCCCTCTGCGTGTATCGAAACTAAAATAATAATAAGGTTAAAACAAATAGTAGGTAGGCAAGTATTGGTACCTAAACATTAGAAAATAAAAACAAGAATAGACGGCAAAGTTGTATGGTGAAGAGAGAGGACACCAACATATGACCTTTTTTATATAACGAACAAACTACACCGATTTTTAATTTCTCTTTTCTAAGAGAAGAATTCTAACAAAACAAAATGAGTTAACAACTTTCACATCCACATCACCAACAAGTCTAGCAAGATTTTAGATTTTGTTGTTATAGTTTTACAGCTGTTTAAAATTTTGCCAATGCTGTCCACATCAGTGAATTCCAGTGAATTCTGTGATCATAACTCAAACTTAAAAAGGGGCGCATCCTTTGCAATCGGCTTAAAAATTGTATTTCAATTATTAAATTGGCATTATAAGATAAAATATTAACGTAAAAAAGCATTAATGCAACAAAATTTGAAAGCAAAAAATATTCAATTATATTTAAATACTCATACTTACATCTGTAAAACTTTTTTCATCTCGTAGGTGCCTGAAGGATGTAACCATATTTGTCTGGAAGTCATTCCATTTTAAAAAGAACTGTTGATCGGCCATCATTAATAATATTTATTATCCTTCGTGCAGAATGTCTGTTGTTTTGATTAAGAATTGATGTGTCTTCTCAGGAATTTCCTAGGCAACTTTCTATTCTCCTGTTGATTTAGCAACTCTGTCTCACTTTCTGAATAACAATAATTCACTCCAGCCACTCCAGGTTTTCTCTCACACGCAACTTCTTGATGTACAAAATAGAGAAAATGTTATAGATAAAATTCACCAGCAGTTGCAGTAATATCAAATAGAAGCGGCACGCGTATATAGGTCAGTTTGCTCCAAGTGACAAATAAAATATTGTACTAGTCAGAGTTCTTTGCTGCAACGATATTATTTAATTTAAAACAACAATTAGGCGGAAGAAAATACTAATAAGTTTAGAATATTTTAAGCTACAATAATTCCATAAAAAAGAAAGCAGTCAGAGAAGCAAGAACGAAAAAAATAATAAATAATTCACAATTTTTTCACGAGAACAAGTCGAAGTCAACAAGAGGAGCATAGATAGAAAAGTTGAAAGTACTTTTTCTTCACACGTATTTTATTCCTCAGCAATCATCACAGATACACAGTCCACAAAGCAAAAGCAATCGCAGCCGAACCGGGACGGAACCTTCCTATACCTCTGTCTCTCTTTCTTTGGTATTCTTATTTGGATTTTTTTCGCGCTTATTCAATTCCAATACAAATGATGCAGTTGTTTTTTTCCATTTCCATTCTAAAAACCTGTATGTATATTTCGAAATTTCTTTTTTTGTTTTTCTCCTACACTTCTTTCCTTTATTTATATTTCAGTCTAGCGTATACTACTCCGATTCCAATAGGTTCGTTATGTAGAACACTACAACTTATGCTAACCAAACCAAACAAAAACTAAAAAACCCTCATTTTAAACAAAAATAAAGAATGTTAAAGAAAAAGTACAGATTCGGAGTGGAGACATAGAGGTGATGGTTGTCAGTACGGTACCCGGTGGGCGAATGAAACAAGGAAATATGAAAAATTAAAAACCAATAGGGTTGCCATCATATCATTTTGAAATTTAAAAAACATTGAGGGCCAGTTGGTTAAATCTGTGCAATGACTACAAACACTTTCGGTTTAAAAAAAACCGAGTTATAAGTTTAAAACCGGATTAAAGAGAGTGAATAATATGGCTGTAAATGACAATATTGTTCCTAGTCTATTTGGCGTTTTTTTTGTGCTTTTTGATGTTATTGGTAATATTAATTAATCGATTTTCGAAATCTTGTTTGAGAATAGTTTGCTGTTGAAATCATGCTCAATTGCATTGAGCGAACGGTCAAATCGTGACTTTTTTTGTGTTGTTATTGTTCGGGAAAAGTCTTAAAAACGAGCATCGATTTTATTTAAAAAAAAAATTTTTGGTAAAGGTGGAATTGTGTTTTTTGTGTTAGGTGGGAGGGGCGTTTTACCATGAGATTTTTTCAGAAGAGTAAGAGATTTTTGAATTATTTTGATGTGTGAGTCAGATGGAAATTTTTTTCTCCAGATTTCAAACCTTTTCTTAGTTCTCCTTTCGTTGAGTAAGCGCTTAAACATCAATGTTGAAATGACGTAGGTATACAAAAAAAAAAAAAATATGAGGAAAAATATTATTTCTGGTCGTAAAAGCTATTTCGAATCAATAATTCAACAAGTCCAATTAAATAGTGCTAAGTATTCTACTGGGTATTTGTCTCAGTAGTATGTACCTGTACCTATATTGAATTCGTAATATTAAAATACCCTCGTATAGATAAAACAATAATAGGTGCGTTCTTTTACTTTGAAACTCTGTGATTTTCTGCCCAAAACCAAGAGTCAAAGTCCATATAAACAAAAATAAAATGTGTAGTTTCGGAAATAAACTTACAGAGTTTCAAAGTAAAGGAATTCACATAATGTTTCACATATTAAATATTTAATTAAGAAATTACGAATTAAAAAAAAAATTATTCAATTATCAGAAAGCAAAATAAATGTGACAAACAAAAAATAACAATTAATTCAAATTCAAGAAAAGTTCAATTTTTTTAAATAAAAATTGATACTATGCTGCCCTTAGTTATTGTGGGTTAGAAAGAGACGAACAGTTGAAAAAAAAATGTATAACCCAAAATTCAACTTTTCTTAAATTTCATTTTGGAGTTGACCAAGAATAATTTATTTGGATCTGATGTAAAAATTTAAGTTAGAAGAAAAACAAATTAATCTTTGGCTTCTTCGCTCGGCGATTCCTTTTTTTCCTGATGCTTGGTTTAGAGTAAAATCATTCATTCAATTTAGTCAATCAAACTTATATTCGTACACAAGGTAGTATGTGTTTCTTTTTTAATTACTTCAAATATCGAATGAAATCCCAACTAGGTATACCTATTTGATTTTTA
Source organism: Epistrophe eligans (assembly GCA_951394125.1). Lineage (NCBI taxonomy): Eukaryota > Metazoa > Arthropoda > Insecta > Diptera > Syrphidae > Epistrophe > Epistrophe eligans. The sequence goes on from OX596030.1 coordinate 49,707,290, forward strand.
GTCAAAGATCTTATGAACATTTTATATTAAGGACAAGAAATATACCACATATTTTGATGCATATACCATAATTAATATGCTATGCTCTATTATTTCCATATATGTTACAATAATTTTGATTATTTTTTCGTTTCTATTGCAACATTGCCATAAGATATAGAAAACAGATAGAAAGAAAGGTAGAGTTGATGGGGGAAAATCCATAAGTACCCCAAGAAATCTACTCAAAGCCTGTCCCTATAAAATAATCGAATATATTTTCCTTTTCATTATAATTTCCTTAAAAAAAAACAATTCCAAATTTTGTCATATTTTCGTTTTTATGTTGTCGAAAAACTATAAGAATACAAATTGGAAAATTTTTAAATATAATTGATTGTCAGCAAAAATAAGCCCGAAGATGGATAAATAAAAATATCCGAAACGCGTAGCTTAAAAAAAATATGTTGTGAAAGTAAAGAATAAATCATTCACCGCCATTTTATTCATTCGATAAATCCAGTTTAAAAATTAAATCTGGATGTATTTATGTACATACATTGAATTTGTATAATTTACATCCGGAATTAAGTTTTTCTCTGGATTAATCGAGTGAATAATATGGCGGTTATACTTACATAAATATTTAAAAAGGATTTTTAATATTAATTTTTATATTTTTTTAAAACATTTAAATCTACATAACATGGAGACTCTACCGCACAAATAATTTTTACATTTATCAACGAAGAATTTATAGCTGATAACATTTGATGGATATCAACATTTCGACAACCGTTATAGGTACCAAGTATATCAATAGAACTACATATGTATTCGTAAATATCAAAAAATTTGATAAATAAACAGCATAATAATAATTAGTTGATATTAATTTGACAACCATAATAAGCCTGCTTAATTTTGTAAAACTTATTGAACCTATTTTAACTTCTTAACATTTTTATTTATTTTGTTTACTTTAGTAAATAAATGTTTTTAATGGATAATTCCTCTTGCGAGGAATTGGCAAATCCTCCAAAAGTATCTCTTGTCATGAAAAAGTGGTCACCTTAACCGTTCGGATTCCCCACAAATTCTAGGTCCCTTTCATTCATTTCCATATAACACGTACACAGGAATGGTTGGGAGCTATAAGTCACTAGGCGCTGGTTCTACACGAGCTGTCGCGCCTCAAAATGTATTTATTTTTACTAGTAAATAGTAGTAATTACAACTTATTTCAAGTTTTTGTTTTTTTATTTTTGTTCTTACAGTCCGAAAATTTATTGTTCTAGCTACATAAGCAGATACAACTATTTTGTATTCAAGGAAAAAGTAAGAATATCAAAAGCAGAACTCTAGACACAAAATTTATTTGACCTGTGTAATTTTTTTATTTCACTAATGTCGAATTCCTTTCAACAAAAAAAAATTGTTTCGAATTTTTTCTTTTGTTGAAAGGAATTTGTAAAGAATCGATTATTTTTTGTGATTGTGTGGGTGGTGCTTGACAGCTGATTTTGAAGCAAAACCAAACCGGTTGGCCTATTGATCTACATCTATTCTTATGAAATAGAGTTCTCTTCTCCTGCACAGCAGAATCACTAACTATCGGTTTTCGAGAAAAAACATTTCCACATTATTTTAGTGCATTTTTGCATTTCAATTCACCGAGATTTAACATTAACGACAGGGATGTTGGAAAAATACATTGACGAAAATAATTGTAACGGGTCATTCATTTCGTGACTTGGACCATAAGTGGTTCCAACAATACGGGACAACTAGTCACACAACACGACCAATTATGGCTTTATTGCGTGAGAAGTTTCCTGGTCGCGTAATTTCACGTTTTGGCGACGTCAATTGCCCACCAAGATCATGCGATTTGACACCGTTAGATTTGTTATCTGTGGGGCTACGCAAAAGTAAACACGGCTTTACGCGAATAATCCCCGAACTCTAGACGCATTAAAAACCAACATTACTCAGGTTATAGCCGAGATACCGCCCGAAATGTTCGAAAAAGTGGTTAAAAATTACCTCAAAAGAATGAATGATATTGTTTTTCATACTTAATGGCAAAGTCCAAACTTTATAATGAAATAAAATTTTCATCAAAAATGTATCGCTTTAATCACGTGAGACAATAATTTACCCAGAACTGAAATGAGGCATTACTTTATAGGATGCTATGATATTATTGTATTCTCACATTTTTTTTGTAATAAAGTTCTCGCATCCAGTCTTGATCTTTCCATGCTTTCGATTATGTCATGGCAAGAAAAGAAAGGGTTGTTCTTTGAGTTCACATCACATTTTGAACTTACTTACCTTACTTACCTTATAATCAATCATCTGCTTAGAGTGAAAACCGTCATCTTTATTTTTATCATTGAAGATTCTCGATAAATTCTTTTGACTAAATAATAAGGATGGTTTACCAGTAAGTGTTTGTAAAAAATGCGAATATGAAGTTAGCTGGTTTTTAAAATTGAAATTTTTAGAGTGGGCTTCAGGTGGGCTTCAATTTGTATTAACTGGAAAGGTCACCAATAAATTCCTACATTTAGATGCTTTTAACTATAAACAGACAACGATGTGATTTCGATAAGGAATTATTTTTTTAATAAAGCATAGTATGCTGCTGATGCAAAAAGGAAAATAAATGAAATAAAATGAAAATAACTGTACGAGGTTATTTGGATAAGTGACACTTTCGATGGATATTTTTCGCTGTGGATTCCGTTAGCATTTTGCTACCTTGTTGGAGACCACAAAAAAATTTCACTACACATCATCTGATAAAAGTCTCCATTAATATTGTCTTTTCGTTTACGTTTTCGTTGTTGATTTGGAGACCACATACAATTTTTGTTTCGCTTCAGCTGCGTACTAGGCTTCAAGGTGAAAAATGACTGTATTGGCAAAATGTCTTTCGGATTAAGAATCAAATTTTGCTTTGCGTGATTGGTGTAGTAAAAAATATTTGTATCAGTTATTCGACGTTCCAAAGAAATAGGATGTGTCACATGCGGGCACCAAAAAATATGGATACAATTGTTTTTTTTTTTTTTTTTTATTGTATGTGCCTTTTATGGATGACAACTCATCTGAGTTGACTTTTTTTAAATGTCATACATATGCTTTGATTATAAATTTTCTTCTGATCTGTGTAAAAGTTCGCGAAGAAACCTTAGCTGCGTTGGCATTTTAAAATATTTAGTTTTTTCCCCAGTACACAAATCTAAGGTAATAGGGGTATTCATGCAACGACGCAAAGTCCTGCGTAAAACTGTCAAATGTTACATACATTTGGCGGGTTTACGTAGTTTACAACGACTTTAAACCATTGCATGAATACCAAAGTCAAAGTTGAAAATTAAAATTGGCTGTTCGAGTGCCCACACGTGTGTATGTGTACTGCGATTTTTTCCTAATCCGATTTTTGTTTTTAAATAACTTTTCTGTTACATCACTTAAAAAACAATAAATAAAAAAAACTACGAAAATCAAATCTTTTCTATTCAGACAGTAATTATTTGTATTCAATTTTAACCGCTTACATTATGTAAATATATGGAAGTTTTTAGTAATAGTGTTTTTTTGTATTGATGGAAATTATTTGAATTATTATTACAGACTAAAAATTTATTATTAAAAAAAAAAAAGGTTCCGGGATAAATGAATCAACCCCCCTCCCATTTGGCGTTTTCCTAAAATGTTCTATTGTAGAATTGTAACATTTTAACTAACCACGAATCCAAAAACTATCAGTCTCAGCCTTTTGAAAACGAAAGTGAGGAATTGCTTTCAGGTTGCCAAGATCTCAGATATGCTGAAAAAAATGAATTGGCTTATTATGTTCCCACAATATTATGTTTTTATACAATTAGAAAGTGTAGAAGGGATTTAGGAACCTCAACATATAATTCAAAACTATTACCCAACACTATCCAAAGCTATCCGGAAAGGTTGGTATTGTTATAATTTTTACTATTACAAGTAATGCTAGTGAATGCATCAATTTAAAGCTATTTATTTGAAAATTTTTGATAGGCATGTAGTAGATAGCTTAGATAGCCTAGCCTATAGTAGGTATTCACAACAAAAATATTTTTACGAAGAAGTCAGGAAAATCTGACAAAACAAATGAACAAATTATCATATATTTATTCATCTACCAATAATAAAATTTACAGGTTAAAGGTCTTCATTTTGAATAGAAAATCGAGCTTAAAACTTTGCCAATACGATAAATTTGAATTATGTATTTCGATTATCACTTGATAACGAATAGTGAACTTTAGCTAATTTGTTCGCTAAATGAGTCGAACTACAAACTTAAACGCTTAAAATAATTTGTTGTTGCTTAATTTATGCAATTATTCTTAAGTACTGATCAAATAAAAATTAAATGCAAATAACAAGCATAAATAAAAAGATTATTGGGAGCAGTTTTCCAAATTCCAATTCCGTCGTGTGAGAGAAAAGATTCAGTACAGGTACCTACTGTGATTTTCTCAAATTAATGTAAAGTGTAAAAGAAATATGAATACATAGTTTTTAAATATTTTTTTTTTTATCCTATAAAATTCAATTCAATTATCAATTCAAAATACATTATATAGTTCATATATGTATGTAACTAACGAAAAAATATTAATAAAACAAAATTTTGCAAAAATTTATTTTTCTTATTTCTGGGCCGCAATAAAGAGCAAATACTTAAGTTGTTTTGGTTTGGAGGAAAGATGAGGAGTAAGGAAGTAAAGTATGCTAAGTTGCTGAACATTTTACAAATGAAGAGAGCAAATTAAAGAAAAATAGAAGTTAATAGGTATACCTATGATGAGAAGAATTTATTAATAATTTATGGCAATGGTAAAAATATTTTTTACTGTTTTATTTATTTTTTATATAATAAATTCTATTTTATTTATTTTTGTATTTATTATTTATATTTGGTATTTAAAAATTTGCAAATAATCTGGGAGTTCCAACGAATTAGTAGAACTGGCAATCATTTAAGGTTTATCTTTTGAGTTTTGACGATCTTAATTAATTCTTTACATCATTCATTAATTATTATTTTAAATGTATAGGAAATAAAATTTCACCAAAGTCATTGAACAAAAACAAATAAATACAAACAACTCGAATGGCACTACGAAAAAAATCATAATTCACAAATAAAAACAAAAAAATAAAAACAAATCATGGCGTTTGATGTACACTCATATGAATAATGTCGAATTTCTTTCAACAATAAAATCGATTTTTTTTACAATCAGAATCGACTGACTTTTTTCTGTTGTTGAAAGGAATGTGTAAAGAATCGATTTTTTTTTGTGATTGTGTGTGTGGTGCTTGACAGCTTAGTTAAATGAAACTTATTGTTATTATCGCGAAATGTTATTTTTTTGTTTATTGAAAAAGAGCGCACAAATATTGAAATTAAAAATCGTTGCAACCAAAAACACCGTTTGCCTTCTTATGTAACGAAATTCAAATTGAGATTTTAGAAATGTCAAATCTTGCTAGTGTGTTTCAAATCCGTGTAAATGCTCGCGTTCGGGGATCAATCCAAAGCTATTCGGATAGGTCTGTTTTGTTGTGACAAAACAGCTGATGCAACAACAACCCAACGTATCTGAACATTTTTGGGATAGCTGGATAGCCTATCTGATAGTTCCTCGAACGCAAGGAATTACTTTTGAAATCTTGCAAAATATGCAATATTTGTTTGACAAGAAAAATTCGTTTCTTTTCAGAAAAATTTCAAAAAAGAATCGTATCTTTGGTTGAAAGGTATTCCACATACATCAGTTAAGCAATGCATTTTTGAAATTGGTATTAGAAGAGAATCAAATTTTAAAGATATTAATAGAAACGCAAACCCAATTATGCCATTACTTTTGGTTTGGTGATTTGTTTACTTGTGTCGGCTTTTCACGAGTCGATTTTTGACGTTCGGCCTGTCGCTTCTTCGTTTTGTGCGACTGAACGCACAACCAAGTCATTAAGTAGGTGTCTGCAATCGCATGCGATATTGCGATTTAAAATTCAGTTTACTTGAAATGTCGACACACACACACACTTTGGTTTCCATTGGTTTCACATAGGTACAATGCTTTCAAAGCATTCTCAAAATTTTACAATATGTGTGTTTCTTTCTTTACTTTGAAACTCTATGATTTTCTGTCCAAAATAACACATTTTTTCAAAGTAAAGGGACCACCTACTATTTTTATTCTTCATTACTTCGTTTGATAGACTTGAACACAAATTAAACAAACACACATTTCCGGACGGCAAAAGTTGACCAGGTGCCTACACTTGGATTTGTGATTTTAGTCACCTGCCGCTTGGCAAAAGTTGACCAGGTGCCTACACTTGGATTTGTGATTTTAGTCACCTGCCGCTTGCCAAGTTTACATTTTCATGCGTTTATTTAAACAGCAAGGCCTCGTCGCGTCGACTTGTGAAAAGCCGTCATTACAGGTTTTAATCGGGCGATTTTTTTTGTTGATTGGAATAGGAAAATGGGTTGTAATTGTAATAGTTTACACAAAACAATAAATAAGACATATTTTGGTAATGTATTTGTTTTTTAATCATTTAGTAATGAGTTCTTCCATCTTACTTTGAAATTACTTCATAAATTCTACGTTCCATTGAATCATACAATTGCTTGAAGTAGATTATGGAAATTTCACTCCAAGCTACTTGAATCGCAATAATCAAAGATTATTTCACCTCGAACTGCTTCCCATATTCAATATTGTAATTGATTGATTGTAATTACAATTTGGAATTACTCTAGTTTTTGGCTAAAAAGATTGGGTAGCAAGGTTTCCAAAAATAGACCAAAAATTTTACTATAGACATTTTTAGATTATGTTTTATTTCTTATTTAATGAACAAAAATGAAGTCCGATAAACTCACAAAAATATGAATATTTGATTTAAAAAAAAAAATCTCAAGAGTTCTTAGGCCAAATTCTTGCATTTGAGAACAAACAGTTCTGTTTGGTAACGTGAAATTACTTGCGAATTTGCACAAATTTTCGCATTTTGCTGTAAGTATAAAAAACCCAGTTTTTGAAAATAAAATTCTTTAGAAATCATATTTAACCCAATTCCTGGACGCAAACCAAAAAACAACATGCAAAATGCAAAGAGCAAGTTGAAATGTCAAAACCATTTATTTTTGCATTGCATGCTTATGCCCCTTCGGAACGAAGATTTGTTTGAATTGTTGACTGTTGCTGGAATTTTAATCGAATCTTACGATTCACATAATTTAATTAAAATTTAAAATAAATTAGACTTGCTTCACATATATTTTCAAAAATCTTGTTTTTAGTGCAAATCTTAACCGATCTTTATTTTTGAAATTCCCTAAAAATCTAATTCTCTAAATTTTATTTTTTTAAAATATAAACAGATTTTGAAGCAATCGTTTCCTTCGGACGTATAGCTGAATACAAACATTCACATTTCACACAACGTTTAGTAGAATAGTGCTGATAGCCAGTTATTTTGTCAAATAGGAAACAAAAAATGTACCTACTCAAAAAAATTGAAAAACTTGATTTTTACAATAACGCCCCAAAATTTATTGAAGACATTTGTTGTGATTTATTAAGTAATAAGGTAATCCTCTCACAAAATCCAACACTTCTTATCAGCAAGTGTTTTAATTTATTACTACTAAAACCTACCGAATGGTGCAATAATTATTGCAAATGCACCAACCAGACCCCCTGAACATCATAATCCATGATTTATGCGTAAAAGGTAACCCTGGCCACTATACTTACTTGCAGCAACACCAGAATAAAAAAAAAACGAGGTACAGCGACAGAAAAAGCAAATACCAGATACCACCAAGAGGATTAGAAAGAGATTGGTTAGGTGCTTGGGGGGAAATCGTAATATAATTTATAATTCTGCTTCTGCCTTTCACTTTGTAGTTACTTCTATTTTTCAATTTCAACATCAAATTTTCGCTGTTTCTAGAAAACTTATTTATTTGCTTAATATTATTTTTATTTTGATCCAATAAATATTTTGGACATAATAACAATTCCATTTCTAACAAAGAGAGCGATAGAAATTTTTAAATAAAGAAAATAAATTTCTCGTAGGTAGTAGGTCATGGTATTGGCTTACCCAGTTTCGTATTATTTTTATTTTTCACACACCAATCAGGTTTTCACACTTAAAGAAATGATAAATATTTCAATATTATGATTTTAATTCACAAAATTATTAAAATAACATCAATTTTTATTTAACAAAATGTTAAAAACGACATAAGATTCTGTAGTTTGCGAGGCGACCGTGTGCTTCAGAAACAAAAAAATTGAGAATAAGAAATAAGAATGAAATATGTAATGAATAACAGAAAAGAAAACGAACGAGAACAAACCACAAAAAAATTCCTTTTCTTTTTTTTTTGTTTCTCTGCGCGAGAATGTGAGTGAAAGGGAAAAATAAGCGAAAATGCATCATCCCATCACAAAATACAAGTTTGAACAGTATGGAAAAGAAACAGCAGAAGCAGACAGATCTACTATCAAACGTGTGAGATCCGACTCTACTCTACAAAAAAAAGAAAACAAACATATGAGCACAATAATTGGGGTTAAACTCTGCCTAATAAAGTTGTTTTCTACACCACCTGCATCTCAACGCGAGAAATTGTCCAATTCACATCCAGCGTTGCCCCCTACTAGAAAACGAAGGGTTTTTGCTACAAAAACAAGAAAGAAATAACTTTCAGTGTTTTATTTTTTTTTTCTTTCATATGCATTACACATTACAAAAATAAAAATTTGTAAAAAAAAATAAGAAGCTAGGTACTACCTATACAAATTGGCAATAATTATTAAGCCAATTTACTTTCAGGACGTTTTTATTTTATCAAACTAGGTATTTATTTATTTATTTTCGGTAATAAAGTTTGTTTTATGTTATTTTTTATAATTATTTATTTTTGTTGTTGAAAATCTTGATTTAAATTATCGTTTTTTTATGTTTTTTTATGTTTTTCTTATTTAAATAAAATTTTGAGTCATTTTCAAGTAATCGGTATTGTACTACTATGTACATTTTAAATCTGCGACACTATATTTTGAGCCATTTGTGGGGGGGTGGGGGGATTGCACTGTACAATGTACATACCCTGTATTACAAAGGCCTAATAGTGTTGACTCTCGTTTTTTTTTTTTTAATCTTGAATATTTTATGAAAAATTGTTTTGTTACCAATATGAACTGATAACTTTTACAACTCAATCAAATTACACTGTTCTTTATTTTTTTTTTCAAACGAAATAGGGTCGTGGCAACGGTTACCGAACAGTTTACGGACTTTGAAGAAAAAAGAAGTTGTAAAAAATACTTTGATCGGGTTTAGAACTGTAATATGAATTTATGCTGAAAGAAAATCTCAAATATTTTTATGGATGATAGTAGTTTTTCTCATAAAAATTATCATTAAAAAAAGAAATGAGATTAAATTGAAATCAACCATTTTTGCCTATTATCGAACACTTGTTGTCTGAAGCTGAACAAGAGTTTCCTGTTTCCGAACACTGATATCAAAACGTCGTTAGCCGTACAAAAATCATTTTTAACGCAAAATTTGAATACTTTTTACGTTTTTTTTATTAGAATTTAAAAACAATTCATTGGCAAAATAAATAAAAATAAGAATCACATTTTCAAAGAGTTAATAGGTGGTATGTAATGTAGGTAACTAGATACTTTGTAATTAAAATCATATTGAACATAAAATTAGAAATTCATTTGCAGTTTTTTTAAAATTAAAATTAATTTGATTATATAGGTATATAGATAGATACTTAGTTTAATTTTATAATTATTATATCTATTTAATAGATATTATCACTCATTTTGTACTTATAGGTACACTTTATGTGTAGGAACTTGTAGTTTTTTGTATAAAAATAAATAAATAGGTAATAACTAATTAGTACAAAAATAAATAATAGACAAAAATTACAGGTATTTCATTGATTAAAAATGAATAAGTAAAAACAATATAAAAAGCTAATTAGCTTTGGCTGTTGTTTCATTATTTTAATTTGCGCATAAATCGCAAACAAAATCCTCATTTTGTGCTTCTGTAAATGTCTTCGTAGAAAGTTTTGTACATGACAAATGGTACCATCTGCTACATAAGTCGCATCCAATGTTTTTTAATGCATCATCTTCTGCATCTGTGTCCAGTTCATCGTTGCATTGTTCACATATTTCTTTTTTGCGTGACTTTTCTAAAACATTAACTTTTTTCTTTGTTTCTTTTTAGGCTTCTGATCTTGTAGGATTTTGCGGTTCTTTTTGCGTTGTTCAATTTCTTTTCTTTTTTCCTGTTTAATCCGTTCTCGGTTTTTATAGAACTCTTTCCATTTGGCAGACGAGATAGACATTGGGGATCTATTTTCAGGGAGTAAAGTGACACCTTTCTTGTTTTTTATGGGATCCGGATAGGTTAAATGTTTAGAAAAACTAGACGATGGGCTATTGCATGGTGTAGAGGTTTCGCTTGTTATAAGGGCTGTAGTAACTGTTGTGTTATTTTTAGATTCGGCAATGATTGTTTTTGAAAAAGTGTCAGCTAAAATCATAAAAATTTGTAACCATTTCACGAGAATATTTGAGGTAGGTAGGTATACTTACAGATTTCTCTATAGGGGTTCAAAATTTCTTCTATAGCTTCTTCCAAAATATCTTCGTCTAAAGAAACATTATTAAATGTTTGAGGTGATGTTAACATAAGGTATAAATCGTCATTGGTTGATTGAGCTGATGGTACCATAGGGTCTAAATTGTCAAGTATTTGTATATTAGCTTCGGATATGACGATGTTTACTAATATATTGTCTGCTTCAGCAATTGCGATTGCTGCTTCTTCTATGAGCTTGTCTGTTTGCGAAGATGTTAAATGCACTATTTTCCATTTGAAGTAGTTCAGTAACCTGAGAACTCGGAAGGTTATTGTGATTGTGAGCATCTGAGAGTTTTTATTAAATTTTGAAAGTCAAAATAATATAATTTGGTTTTCAAAATATGACAAAACTTTCTTTGTTGTCTCCATCTCATTGGCAGTTACGTCCGTGATTTCATTCTTGGTTTCATTTACTCTCTCCAAATTGTTGTGAAGGCATTTTGTGTAGTCAACGGCTTCGGGGTCGAACGGAAATAAGCCACACTTCCGGAATGCATTTCTTATCACTGGGGAACGATCAGTCTTGTCTAACACAATTTTTAACAGTTGGCAAAAATTCGTTTTTGTCACTGTTTTACCATGATTTTCTCTGAACCATTTTCTTAGGGACTCTTATTTCATAACAGCTCTGGCTTTCGATATAGTCTCGGGGGTTCGCAAGGTTAATGAATCCTTGTGTCGGCTCAAAAAACTGTAATACCATTTTTTGCTTGGCCTGTCATCCTTGAAAGGAGTCTTTCGTTACTCGTCTCTTATGATTTTTTGGACAACATCGAGGAGTTCATTGGGTTTTTGTGGAAACCCACATTTGGCAATATTTGTTAGCCATCCCACAATTTTACCCTCCTCCGCTTCAGTTAAGACGCTGCTGGGCCGGGTTTTTGCATTTTGTCCACAGATCTGCCTTTAATTTTATCATGCAGAGTTGTAATAGGGACTCCGAATGCCCTACTAGCTGCTCGAATACCCATGGACTTGTTTCTTATCTCTCGTAAAGCTTGGTCTAACGAAGCAGCTGTATATTTTTGCTTTTGTGGTAGGTATTGGAAGTTAGGTATCGCCAATAAAATTCTGGAAACGGAATTTATTGGTAGGTATTGAGAATAAATTTTCCAGAATTTGGCGATCAATTCATTGGGTTTTTGTTGGAGAAAAAAACTTAACAAAAATCCAACTTACTCAATTAAATTTATAAATAGTGGTAGGGCCATAGGTAATTATTATTAAAAATGTTAATAGGAGCTGCCAAAGAAAACTGGATTTTATAAAATGCATTTACAAATTTGTCATCCATGCTGAAAGTCCAATACATTTTTATTGTTATCTTTTGTTGTGTTTTAAGAAGGCAAATTGTGTTTTTGGTTGCAACGAATTTTAATTGTAGGTATAGATAGGTATATTAAATATTTATGCGCTGCAAAAATGCACTAAATCGATCGTGAGTCGGTGTGTTCAGGAAAATGAGATCCCGGAGATCTCAGGAAAAACCATCAGGAAAAGTTGAAACAGATGGATACGATTTTTTTTTTCCTTTCACAAATCTGTCAGTGGAACAAGTAAAAGCTGGAACGCAAATAATTGGAACGATTTGTTCCATTTTGTGTGAAGTGACAATCAGCTGGCACGAAAAATGAATTTACATCAGGAAAACACATTAATGCATTTTTAACAATAAAATAATTGTTGAGTTGAAAATTTTATTTGCATAAAAAATTCATTGAGTTATTTGTCATCGATTAATACAACATTTGCGTTTCAAATCGAATGAAAACCTAGTAAATAATATATTTGAAAGTTTTTCCTGTTTCGTTTTCCTGATCGCTATAACTGACGCCTAAGTCATTTTTTAACATTTTTCAGGAGAGCAAAAAGAACTGTTGAAAGAGGCTTCCTTAATAAACTTTTTAGAGGTGAAATTTTATGAACTTTTTTTTTAAATTTATTGTAAAAAGATATTGTTAATATTTATTGAGTTATAGGGCAAATTATGACTTAAGATAGTTTGCCTTTTTTAAATTTATTTAAAATTATTGATTTCAAAAATCTTAAGTTGAGATAAGATACTTTGATTTCTTAAGTTTGGTATCTTAAGTCCACTTAAGATGTTTTACCTTTTCACAATTATTACAAACTGTTAAGATTAAATACTCTTAAGTATACTTAAAATTTTGTAATTCGCTAAAACACAACATCTTATGTGGACTTAAGATATTTTACCTTGTTTCAACATGCTATTTTCCAACATAAGGATGATTTTTTTTCTTTATAAAAATGAAACGGAGTGAGATAGAAGAATTCGGATAAAGCAGAACTGTGCGTCTCTGTGTTGGTAATAGGGATCATTAAAAAAAAAGCAAATCATCTTAAGTCGACTTAAGATACTTTACCTTTTCAGTCGAGAATTATTTTATTGTTAAAAATGCATTAATGTGTTTTCCTGATGTAAATTCATTTTTCGAAAGAATTCCATATTTCTTCGAGTTTTTTTATTTTGTTGGTAGGTATCAATTTTTTTCATTTTTTGGAATGGAATAATTTTGTCCATGCCTATTGAAATTTCACTCTAAAAAAAACCATAAAATGGTTTTATGTCAATTCCAGTTTAATTGGGCAATACAATTACATATTTAGTATGGTCAATGTAAATGGATTTCTGCCCAGAAATTTTAAAGGTACATTTAAGTTAAAATTATATGGCCTTTAAACAACTCTTTTAATTGGTTTTTATTTAATTTTTAGGTTAGCCACTTTCAGTAGGAATCGAATCCGTCTATTTGACTTGCCTCTTGCGAGGAAACCATCGAAAAGTGAGTCTCTTGTTAGCTGTTCGGATTCGGCAAATAATTGTAGGAACACTTCTTTCCTGCCTCAGGAATGGTTAAAAGTTGTAAGTCATAAGGTCCTGCTCATAGAGAACTATCGCTCCACCAATTTTATTTATTTTTTATTACTCTCTTATTTCTATACTTTGACTAGAACAACGTCCAGGTTTATTCTATTTCCTTCCAAAAGGATCTGACCAGACCTTCATCCCTAAATAAAAATATTATAGTATTAAGAACATTTTATAACATAAAAACGTTAACCTCCAGGTTGAATAGCTTCTTGATTAACACCAGCCCTCGTCTGCGCTTGAATTTTTTCTGTAAAATAAATTGGTTATTTTTTTTGGAGATTTCGATTGATTAAGAACTTACTGTATTTGTCTGTATTAATCATTGGATCAATTATAATTGGATACACAGCTAGACTTATTCCTCCGACAATGGCTGAAACAAACGCTACGAATTTCCATCCTTTTAAAATAGTCATTTCTACAAAAATATTTCCTGTTTGTTCAGCGCAGCCTTTTTGGGCAGAACTTTTTTGACGTTTTTATGTGACAAGACAATTGATATAACAGTTAGATGGGCTGGGTTCAAGGCATTGGGCGGGTTCAATCCAAAATCTGAAAATTTAAATGCGAAGTTAGACGCTGACTACACGATTCCTTTTTTCGGTTGTTCCGTCTTTTTGGAAACTTTGGTGAGGGGTTTAGTCATATCTGGGCCTATTCGGGAAGATCTTTTATTCTGTTATTCTTTTATTCTGTTTTGAATTTCCATTTAAAATGTTGAGTATAGTTCAAAAAATCTTTTATGAACTATAATTTTGGTATTCGGCATGACAAATTCTGTTATGAAATCTGCTAAGAAATCTCTTATGAACTGTCAACACTTCGAACTCTCAAAAAATCTTTTATGAAATGCAGTTTTGCTATTAGGGGGGTTTACAAGGACCAGCATGCTCAACAACACTGCTCCATGGCAAAAATAACCCTACGCACAACTTTGCGTTTAGTTTACATTGATACTGATGTTGTCAAGCATCAGTATTTTTAAATTTTCGAATCAAACAGACGCAGGATGGCGAAAATGATTTTGGCAGCGTTTATTATAAATGAGATTCTTGAAGAGGAAGAGGAAGAAAACAAATTGAAGGAAAAAAAGAAAAAACGTTTATGGGTAAAAAATGGATTAATGACAGAAAAAAATACAACCATACAAATTTGATGAACGAGCTCAAAGTTACATCTTCATCGGACTTTACTACTATTATTATTTACTCACTATTATTTGGTATTGTTGCCATTATTTTCGCTTACCGTGACCGTGTTATCTGGCCGAGATAATTTACCGAATGAAAAAAAAAAAAACGAATTTGTCGAGCATCTGTTCACACGAGTTGGCTGGTTGGACGAGTCTTCAGGTTTTCAAAAATTTTTGAAATCCATCCAGCATGTTGGTCAAGCAGTTGTTTTCGCGTTTTAATCAAAGATACTGAATTATAAAGATATGAATCTTTCGTACGTTTCACCCTCCAAAACCCATTTGTTTACATTGTTGTATTTGTAATTTCGGATCGTGTCGGTGAATAGATGTGAATTGCAACAACAATTTAATGGGGTGAATTTGTTCTGTTTGACAGTTCTTTTTTTTTTTTGTGAAACTGCGGTGGTGAAAAATTTATTTCCGTATTTGGTCTATTTTTATTTTGTTTTTGTTAAAAAAACAAGATTTCTAGTAAATAATAATAAAATAAATCAATTGAAATAAGTATTTGCTTATTGTAATCGCAATTGTTATCCAAAGTGAATCGCAACGTCACGGTCGGTCGCCGAAATCGTGCAAATCCTCTGAATAATTTTATTTCAGATTCGCGTCTGCATTTCAAATATAATATCGTGCCGTAGCTCGTTTAGAAAACTATCTCAAAAATTAAAAAAATCTTGAATTTGTTGCCCGCTCCACCAATAATTGATATCAACGTGGATGACCCAATGTGTTTGCTTTGGCACCAACTTGAGAGTTGGCTCTTCAAATTGAGCAAGGGCCGAATTACTTTCAGATGGACTTTTTTTTAAGTTTTTTATAAAATTGAAAATGGATTTCAAATAAGAGGACATAAATAAGAACTCAGAACTGTTTAAATCATCCAAATTAAGCAAGTAGTTTTAAAATAAAAGCACTTTATATGTAACCCTAACAAGAATTTCGCATGATTTTCTATTGAAATTCTTGTAATCTTTACATACAAAGTGCTGTTATTTCAAAACTACTTGCTTAATTTGGATGATTTAAACAGTTCTGAGTTCTTATTTATGTCCTCTTGCTTTATTTGAAATCCAATTTCAATTTTATAAAAAACTTAAAAAAAAAGTCCATCTGAAAGTAATTCGGCCGTTGCTCAATTTTATAAAAACATGGCTAAATTACTTTTAGATAGAATTTTTTTTTAAATTTTTATGGAATCGAAAATGAATTTCATATAAAGTAAGAGGAATTAAATAAGAACTCAAAACTTTTTCAATCATCCCAATGAAGCAAGTAGTTTTGAAATAACAGCACTTTGTATGTAAAGATTACAAGAATTTCAATAGAAAATCATGCGAAATTCTTGTTAGGGTTACATATAAAGTGCTTTTATTTTAAAACTACTTGCTTAATTTGGATGATTTAAACAGTTCTGAGTTCTTATTTATGTCCTCTTGCTTTATTTGAAATCCATTTTCAATTTTATAAAAAACTTAAAAAAAAGTCCATCTGAAAGTAATTCGGCCCTTGCTCAATTTGAAGAGCCAACTCTCAAGTTGGTGCCAAAGCGAACACATTGGGTCATCCACGTTGATATCAATTATTGGTGGAGCGGGCAACAAATTCAAGATTTTTTTAATTGTTGAGATAGTTTTCTAAACGAGCTACGGCACGATATTATATTTGAGATGCAGACGCGAATCTGAAATAAAATTATTCAGAGGATTTGGACGATTTCGGCGACCGACCGTGACGTTGCGATTCACTTTGGATAATAATTGCGATTACAATAAGCAAATACTTATTTCAATCGATTTATTTAATTATTATTTATTTGAAATCTCAATTTATTAACAAAAACAAAATAAAACTAGACCGAATACGGAAATAAATTTTTCAACACCAGTTTCACAAAAAAAAAAAATTGAACTGTCAAACAGAACAAACTCACTCCGTTAAATTGTTGTTGGGATGTGTTTGAAATATTTTTTATTAAAGATGCTGTCGCACTTTGAAAAAAAAATTTCAAGGTAAACTTTTTCGTTTAGGCTGTATTTGAATCGGAATAAAATGGAGTTACGAAGGCTTTTTTTTTACATTTCATGTATTCGTTGTCTATTTTCTTTACTCTTAAAACACTCTTTTCAACAAACCATTTACCCTCCAGAGTAGAAAGTAGATACTGATTTACAAATCAGGATTAAATGTATTTTTTATTCAATGATTATACATCTGATAACACATCGTTTGAGTTTATTAAAAGTTACGTTGCAGATGCTTCGTTTTAATAATTTGACTTGTAAATTATTTGATTAAATAAATAGATTAATGAATAATTCGTTTTAAAACATTTTTATACAAAGAGTGAAATAAAGTGTGGGTAAAATATATCAAATACCTACCTTTTACGGGTTTTTAAAGTTAGACAAAGACAAATATAAAATTTTGTAAGGTAGTAGATATTTATTCACTATTATAAAACTTGTCCTTTTATTCTCCTCATACAGAAATTTTCTTCCATCACTTTGGGGGAGTGTGAGTGATAGATTTATCACTCCGAAATAAAAAAATTAGGAATTTATACATGTTCTTTTGTTGACCACCGAAATTTCGTTCGTCAACTAAAAATAAATGAATGTAATGAATGTTCACAATAAGGGGAATTTTTGAAAAATGAAATTTCGGGTGAAACTCACAATTGGCCAAAATTGAAATTTCAAACTTTCCGGGTGGATTCAGGTGAAACTCGCAATATTTGACTTTTTCTTTTTTAAAGAATTCAATACCAAACAAGCTGAAATACGGAAGTATTTATGAAGATCCCTGCATTTTTACAAATGCTAATTTTATATTTTACAACAGTTTGTATTGATTCTATTCTGAGTTTTCAGGAGAAATATATGTATATATACTAAATTGCACTACATCAAGACTAAAATACAACACATAACAATCACGGAAAAGAACAAACCATAACAACAGAAAATATGAGAAACGAATATAAATTTTTAAACCTAATTTATAAATATTAAATTTGTTGCCACAAATAAGGTCAGGTACGCACTTAACAATTGGTTGTTCCATTTATTATACTTTTTGAACATACCCATTGAATTTTCAAAATAACTGCCATTTTCGTGGTGAATGGACGCCAACTGTATATGTGTGCAAATAATTCGTGGTCAGTGGACGCCAACTGCATATGTGTGCGTGTTTCAGCTTGTAGGCAAACCTGGTTGACAGCCGAGGATTCCTATCTTTATATTCAGTATCTTTGGTTTTAATGATCGAGCATCGATGGTTGTCGAGCATGCTGGTCCATGTAAACCCCCCTATTCAGCATGTCAAAATCTGTTATGAATCATAAAAGAATAAAAGACAAATTTTTTTAACTTTTATCATAAAAGACTTCAAGTAACTATTTATAAATGAATATTTATATTTTATTTCGTCAACAAAATGTCCTTCAAAGGAAACTAATGTATGAAAACAATATTTAAATACATAATAAACAAATAAAGAAGTTAAAATAAAATTAATATTTTGTGTGAAAGCATTGTGTTGCGGATCCCTGGCGACGCCAAAAGCTGGAACCTAGAAAAGAAAACAAATTTATAATTGTTTAAAATTTCTTAATGTAAAATTCTTACTTACCCTTCCCCTTCCCCTCAATATATCCATCTGACATCTGAAGAAAAAAAAAACTAAAACAAGAAAAAAATCCTGCCGTGAAAAAGAAACCAAACAAAACAATTCGAAATACCTATAAAAGAAAAAAAAAAAAAAAAAAAAACATATTATTAGATACATTAGTTAATAACAAAAGAATAAACAAAAAAACTGAAAATACTGAACTATTCAATTTCATTGTTCGCCATGATTGTTTATTTTTTTTTTTGGAACAATATCATTGACGTTTCTAATTTTAAGCAGGAGGAGACAAGAATTGCCTTCCTCGAATCGGAAAGGGATATTTTGGACAAGAGGGAAGTTTCCAGATACTGGAATATCGAGGGTATAGCGCACCCGGTTAAAGTAATCGGTTAAAGACAATAGTGACGTCACTTGCGTAGAAAATGACTCTTTTCTACACTCACTCTATCAATACAACGTCAAGTGGACAATACCCACCCAGCGGGAAAAATCAAAAAATTCATTGAGGAAAAACCTGCTATCCTATCTTTCTATCTATCTATCTATCTGCACCTGCTACTTTTCAGCTTATTCCTTTGATGAATTTAATATGGGCGTGTCATTGGCAGGAAGCACATGCCACTTTATCAATGAAAATTCCACACCTAAATCACTACTTCCTTGGAAGTGCTTATTCACCAGTTGACTTAAAAAAAAAAAAAAAAAAATGTTAAAACACCGTGAGATTTGAACCGGCATCCACCGACAACCCAGCCGGCTACTCTTCCAACTTGCTATACTTAGTTATAAATTACGTTGGTCGTTGGTGGTTTAAAATTCAGCACTTATTTCAATAACATTTTGTTAGACGAAGTAAAAAAGAAAGAGCGTCGTGAGAGAATTATTTGTTTTCCTTCTCTTTCATGATATACTTTACAAAGCAGATGAGTGGATTCAGACGATGAACTGATGAACTTGTACATTACTTTTCAGCAGTTTTTTCATCGCATAATTTTCCCTATTAAAATAGCAATTTCTAATTCACCAACAGAACGTTTTTTCCTAAACACAAAGCAGAATGTGGGGTTTAAATCTATGAACTGAGGAATCTTTGCATTACTCTTCACTTACTAAATCATTGCATGTCTATTTTCCTATGATTTGGCAAGTGAATGCATTGATGAATTCAGCTATAAAATTCATTGAGGACGATATTTCCCGCTGGGTAGCGGATTGTTATATAAACTGTGTGATTGGAAATGAGAGGTGGTGTGATTCCTATTTACTTACTCTAACCGTATATATGTAGGTAAATAGTTTCTCGGGTTGTCATATCGGAAACGGTAATACTTTTCAGTTTTCATTCGATTATTTAACGTGGTGCGGTACACTTTTCAGCGAATTCTGAGTAGCTGATTTTGGTGATAAAATTTCAAAGAAAATCTAGGTACAGTCAAACTAAAAAAAAAATTTCGTGTCAATTTTTTTATTAACAATTTTTTTACGTTTAGTGAAAATTAAGCAATAGAAAAAGCAGATAAAATACAATTATAGGACAACACACAACATATTAAAATTTAAGAACGGTGAGTTAAATTGGAAAAAAAACGAAGAAATTTGTGCTAATGAGGTAACATTTTTGTTAGGTGTTTTTTTTTGGCGGTCATAGTCTGCCAATAGGGACTGGCCCGTCACGCCGTCTCTTTTCCTGGGAAACTTTTCTCGTATTTTTTTGACCGTGACATTCTCCTGGACATATCTAAACATCTTTTGATACAAGTTGCACGTGGACTTCTTACCCACCACTAATCCCCGGAGCTGGTGGTCAACTCTCTTTGGGATTGAGGCGTGCCATATCGGTGTTCCTGGGGTGGTAATAGATCCACCCAACGCCCAAAACAAGGGACACTAACGCTGCCAAAAACGAAAACTGACGAGTACAAGTCCCTCTATGGTCGGTAAAGAGAAATAGTACCAGGTATATATCTGAATGTTTGTTGTCGTACAAAAAAAAGAAGAAAAATTCTTGTCCGAGAAATAAGAAGAAGAAGAAGAAGAAGAAGAAGAAAGGAGATAGAATCCAAAACTTTAAATATATGTACATCCGTAAGGGATTTTGAAAAACCATATTTTTTTTATTAAAATTTGTAAGTGCTTAATTGTTATCCCAATTTGTTTGTCATAGGTTAAGTGGCATATTTTTGGTTGATTCAATTTTCGTATCGTTTTGTTTAAATTTTTTTCAACTTACGTTTACTTTTGTAAATGGTAAGTGTTTCCTAAGTTTCCTTTTTGTGTCGCGTTAAATATCATTGTTACAGCGAGTACACCTCCAGAGCTCTATAGGGGTAGGGAACTTGAAGATCGATAACCAATCAAATTAAGAAGGTACAAAAAAAAGAAAAAAGGTACATTTCAGCTCGCTTGGGAAACGCCTTTACCACGTTTTATTAGTCTTTTTCTTTATTTTTTTCAGCCGGATTGTAAACTGTTGAATATATCGAATGAATTAACTAATTTGAATATTTGAATTTGGCAATACTCTCCTGGAAATATTGTTCATTTTAGTTTTAAGCTTTTGCATTATATTCTCTTTATATATACATATATAATAAATTTAGTTGCAGTGTGTTCTTACTCGCAGTCGGTCGTTTTATTTAATTAACTAGATAGATTTTCAACAGGTTATGGGCTCAGAATACGCGGGAAAAATTAGAGGTTAAAATAAAAGTATAAAGTTTTTTTTTTAGATAAAATTAATAAAACGACAGTCGGTAAGAATGGAGAATAACGCTTTTAAAATTGAGTAACTGCAAACTGCAGACCAGTATTCCGTATGGAAATTTCAAGCCTACATTTTGCTTAATGCCTCTGGGGTATTTGATTATGTGGATGGTGGAAATCAGGCTCCGGTGAAGGCTGAATCCGAAAATCAAGCTGATTTTGATAAGCGGCTCTCGGATTGGAGGAGATCTGATAGCAAAGCACAGAAGATAATTGCAACCAGCATAGGTTCTATTCCGCTTCGGCACATCGTAAATTGCAAAACTGCAATGGAAATGTGGATTAAACTTAGGTCGGTTTATGGACAGACTTCGAAAGCAAATATCCACATGTTGCTGCAAAAATTTTACGGGTTTGAAAAAGATCCAAATGACGATGTCTCAACACATATATCCAGGTTAGAAAACATTGTCAGACAATTAAGGGATATTGGGGAAGTTATTTCTGAAAGTATGATCATAACGAAAGTCTTGATGACACTTCCAAGTAATTTTAAACATTTTTTTTGTGCGTGGGAGTCGACGGCAAAAGAGCACCAAACTTTGGAAAATCTTACGTCACGATTAGTCATGGAAGAGACACGCATGTCATCGCACGCGTTAACTTCATCATCATCCGTTGCTTTAGTTGCAAAGCAAAAGACAAAGAAGAAAAATTCAAAGCCTTCAAAGCCTGGCAAGTGTTTCGTTTGTAATGAGCGTGGTCATTGGAAGAGAGATTGTCCAAAAATAAATGCGGTAGGTGATCGTACAATGTGGACTGGAACTAAAGGTGAGGTACGAAGGGGTGATGCACTTATATGCAGTGTTGACGGCAAAGTGATGACTGGAAGTTCAAGTGAGGGAATGAGAGGTAACAATGCACTAGTGTCGGGTTTAGTCAGTTCTGATCGACGATGGACTGGTTATGAAGATGAGGTGCAAACACGAGGTAGTACGATGGAAGAGCCAGACAATAGACGGTGGACTGGAACTCAAAGTGAGGTTCAAGGGGAAGCTCTAATTGGTTGTTATACGTCAGGTGCAAGGGATAGCACAATAAATGGAAACTGCTACTTGGATTCTGGTGCTAGTGACCATATGACGTGCAAAAAGGAATGGTTTGCATGCTATAGGGAGTTTACTGATCCTGTTGGTATTAAGATAGGAAGCGGAGAAAAGATATTCGCGCAGGGCATTGGCGACATAAATATTCATGCTTTGGCTGGGAACATTTGGGTTGAAAAGCATTTGTCTGACGTTCTATATGTCCCAAAGATTTCTATGAATCTATTTTCGCAGACAAGGGCTTTGGACAAAAATCTGAGCATAATATCTGATAGTCTTCAGTGCAGGTTTGTGAAGAAGGACGGTTCAGTTGTAGCAGTGGGAGAACGGCTGGGGCAGCTCTTTAAAATGTGTTTTAAGGTTCAACCACCGAGCTCATGGGAAGCGAATGTGGCTAGTCAGGTATTGCCATTACAAATTTGGCATGAACGGATGGCACACCAGAATGTTGTGCAAGTTTGCAATCAGCTGAATAAAGAAGGAATCGAATTCAAAGACGATGGGAATTTTTTATGTGACAACTGTATCTATGGGAAGCAACATCGATTGCCTTTTCCTCAAAGTAATTTTCAGGCTTCCAAACCGGGCGAACTTGTTCATGCTGATGTATGTGGACCCATGGAGGAAAGCTCAGTTGGTGGTTCTAGGTACTTTCTCTTGTTTAAGGACCATTATTCGCGATACAAGGTGGTATATTTCTTAAAATCTAGATCTGATGTTTGTTCATACATAGAACAGTTCCTAAACAAAATAAAAAGTGAATGTAGGAATGTAGTTAGAACGCTTCGTACAGATAATGGAACAGAGTTTGTGAACGAAAGTGTTAAATCCCTTCTAATCAAACACTCTATTCGCCATGAAACTACAGTTCCTTACACTCCGGAGCAGAATGGCAGTGTTGAACGCGAGAATCGCACCATTGTGGAAGCTGCGAGGACTATGCTTTGCGGAAGTGGCTTATCTAAGGGATTCTGGGCAGAGGCAGTAAATACGGCAGTTTTTGTAATAAACCGAACTGGTGTTAGCCCAGTAAAAGGCAAAAATCCGTATGAGCTTTGGTGGGGCAGTGATTTAAAAATATTTGGAACCAATGTTTTCATACATGTACCGAAGCAGAAACGCAAGAAATTCGATAGTAAGGCAGAAAAAGGTTTGTTTATGGGATATGCCGAAAACACGAAAGGGTATCGAATTTGGAATTTATCTTCAAGACAAATTCGAATTGTTAGAGACGTCACGTGTAAGGAGGGAGAGTTTCAAAAGCAGCAAGGTGGAGATCAAGACAAATCTAAAGTTTTTTTTATCGAAAGATGATGAGAACACAGATAATGATAATGATTTGAATGATGATTTGCGTGGTGGTTTGCATGGTACTTTGCAGGATAATGTGCCTGATAATTTACATAATAACGTGTATGATAATGTAAATGATGTGCATGAGCAGGATGTCAACAATGTAACGCGGGAGGATTCCAGTAGTTCATCTGGACCAGACTTTGAGGAAGCCAACTTAGAAAATGATGTTTTCGACTCCATAGATAAGGATGATGCTGGTACAAGCAAAGATGTTTCCTACAGGAATAAACTGCGATGTATAAAGGACTGGAAGAGTTCAGGTTGTCTAAACTTTGCAGAAAAATACGCTTTTCTTGTTCAAGGTGAACCCATAAACTACAAAGAAGCAGTTTCTTGTGTCGATGCGCGTCAATGGAAAGCAGCGATGGCGGAAGAGGTGAAAAGTCTACTTAAGAATCGAACTTGGGACTTGGTTCAAAAACCAACGAATAGGAAGATAATCGATAACAAATGGGTGTATAAAATTAAGAACTTGGATGCTCATGGGCGGAGAAATTACAAAGCGAGGTTGGTGATTCGTGGATTTACACAAGAATATGGAGTAGACTATGTTGAAACATTTAGTCCTGTGGCAAAATTTATTTCAATTCGGACTGTTCTTGCTATTGCCGCTTGTGAAGGGTTGTCTCTAGTTCAATTCGACGTAAAAACAGCCTTTTTGAATGGCGATTTGAATGAGGACATTTACATGCGTCAACCTCTTGGATTCGATGATGGTTCTGAAAAAGTGTGCAAGTTACGAAAAAGCCTATACGGCTTAAAGCAGGCTTCTCGTTGTTGGAACGAAAAATTCACTCATGTGCTAAAGAAATTCAACTTGAGAGCTTCTGAAATGGACCATTGCGTCTTCATTGGTAACGTTGCTGATAGCCGTCTTATACTGACGATCTACATCGATGATGGGCTGATAGCGGCAAAGAAGAAAGAAGATGGTATGAGGTTAGTGGAATTTCTAAGAACGCAGTTTGAAATTACACTTTTGGATGCTGAATGGTTCTTGGGAATGCTGTTATCACGGACGTCAAATGGGGAAATGCATGTGAGCCAGACCAGCTATGCAGAGCGAGTCCTGAAAAGATTCAACATGACCGATTGTAAGTCAGTATCAACACCAGCTGAAATCATTGGAGGCGGAGATGACTCATCTCAAAAGGAAGTAAGGTTTCCATATAGAGAGGCAGTAGGATGCCTTTTGTATTTGGCAGTGGCTACCCGGCCAGATATTGCATTTGCAGTGGGAGTTGTATCCCAATACTTAGAAGCACCCACTCAAATGCATGTGAACGCAGTCAAGAGGATCATGAAGTACATCAGTGGCACTAAAACAATGGGTATACTTTTTAAAAACGCTAACAATTTATCTTTGGTATGTTTCAGTGATGCCGATTACGCTGGTGACATTATCACAAGAAGATCTACCTCTGGATTCGTTTTTAAGTTTGGAGGTGGACCTGTATCCTGGGCATCGCAAAGGCAAAAGTGTGTGGCATTGTCGACCACCGAGTCAGAGTATGTAGCGGCATCCCAAGCTGTAAAGGATATGGTGTGGCTTCAGCGGCTTGTTGCGGAACTGGTCCAGTTAAAAAATCTTGTGTGGCTGAGTTGAATATGGCCAACCAAGGAGCTATTCGGCTAGTTAAAAATCCCGAGTTCCATAAGCGCACAAAACACATTGATGTGCATTGTGCGCTACCACTTTATTCGTGAAAGATTTGAGAGAGGAGATTTCAAAATAAATTATGTTCCTTCTGAACATCAAATTGCAGATATTTTTACCAAGGCCTTAAGCAAAGATAAGTTTGAGAAATTTAGAGATTTGATTGGAGTTGTAAATAATCCATTTTAAAGTTAATTTTGTTTCAATTAAATGTATTCAAAAGTGGGAGTGTTGAATATATCCAATGAATTACCTAATTTGAATATTTGAATTTGGCAATACTCTCCTGGAAATATTGTTCATTTTAGTTTTAAGCTTTTGCATTATATTCTCTTTATATATACATATATAATAAATTTAGTTGCAGTGTGTTCTTACTCGTAGTCGGTCGTTTTATTTAATTAACTAGATAGATTTTCAACATAAACCTTTCAGAACATAATATCTGTAAAGGTAGATCAAAATTTTAAAAATACAACTTACATTATTATTATTTTCTTGGTTTAATGTTTTTTTTCTTGTTAGATCCCGTTTAATGTTTCATGAAATAATTATTTTGTTTAATACAATAATAAACTTCATTTGCCTTGTTCTGATGAAATTTTTTAGTTTCTTGTTTCGTTTTAAACGGAACATGACCTTGTTGTGGACGCCAAAGGTGCAAACTGAGCGTTACTTTTTGGTTGCCAATCCAGCGCCACCTAGCGGTCAAAATAAGAAATTGTATTTGAGAAGTAAGAGTAGCGATTCCGAAATGTCAAATGAAGGATGGAAGATAAAACATGAGAACCCATACATTGACGTTTCATGAAAAAAAAAAAAATAAAAACTAGCGGGTGGGTTGGATCGTACGACCCGAATAATGTGGGAGGAGGAATAGCCGAAACCAAGTGGGATGATTCTCCTACGGCAAATCCCCCGGCTGACCTTCTGTCACATTGAAATATTCAGTTGACGACGGTTGAACAAGAGCTCCACTAGACTAAGCCATTCGAAATTCTTACTAAATACCAAAAAAAAAGATTCCTATTGGCCTACATATACGGTGTGTAGTGTTTTTAATTTGATTTTTTTATACATATTTATACTTACTATTTTTAAGGTTGTGTCGATTCAAATTTTTAGATACTTACGTGTTCGATCGTTCGTCATAATTAAAAAAAAACTGTGAAACGCTCCAGTTAAGAAAGAAAAAAAAATCACGAAAAAATAGAACAACAATATAGGGTGAGTTTTGAGAGTTAACGTTTTTTATTGAAATTAGTGCTAAAAAAGTGAATAAATTTTATTAGGTTACCAATAAACTACAACTTTGAATTCCGCCGGCTCCAGGATACCAGTGAAGGACTGGGCCGCCATAACCATCTTTTGTTGTTGTTGGAATCCCCTTCTTTTCCGGTTGGAACTGCCTCTGTCCAATGGACCCGAATTCGAATTTGAATCAAGTCTACTTCTTGTGACTCGAGTTCCTGCCGGACAGATCTTGTGCATATGCCGCTCTTCAACAACATATCTCTCCCGAGTGTTCTATTGTTGGTGCTCTGCAATTATCCACCGACACCCTCAAAACGAGGGATACTGAGTGGGAGCTGGCCGAAACAAAACCAGCTCGATTTCGTCGCTGAAATCCAGAAGTCCATCGCAGTGAGTTCTATAAAAAAAAGGAAATTCAGGTACAATTATTGTCTAATAATAAAGTAACGAATGCGAAAGAGAATTTTACCTACAAGCACCGCTAGAAGAGGATTTTCAGCAGATGATAAGACTCGATTTTCTACGAGAATAAAATTTTGTTTTTGTTATCTATATTGATTTGTTAAATGGCGTTGAAGTTTTTTTGTTCCAAATCTTCATTTTTTTTTTAATTTTCATATTTTTTCTTTTGGTTTAATTAATCGATTTTTAGATAATTACCTTTTTTTTGTAAGTGATATAGGTAGGGTTTCCTAAGTTTTTTTGTTCGCGTCCCATAAAACCATTTTATATAACCAGTCCTCTTCCACAGAGCTCTATCGAGGTAGGGAATTCTCCTGTCGATAAAACCCAAATTTAGCCCAATTAGGTACCAAAAAGGGTACCAGAAGGAGTATAGTTACATTGTTCTTGGGAAACACCCCGTATTCACCTTTTTAATAAGTTTTCTTGATTTTTCTGTAAACATATTCAAAAATTAAAGAAAAGAATTGATACAAATTTAATGATAACGAACTCATTTTTTTTTCCTCTAAATTAATTATATATTTTTGTTTAATGTTTTTCCAATACTTACATGTTACTTTTCACTTTTTTTCCAATAAACTTCGCTAAACGCCTTTGTAGATGAAATTTTTGGTGTTTTCTTGTTTCGTTTTGAGCGAAACATGATTTATTGAAGACGTTCTTTTCAGGGGTGCGGATGGTAGCCAAATTCTTTCAGTGAAGATGGTGTGATTGGAATGTGGCCATCGTCTATTTTGGGGAAATCCAAATTTGCCACGGATTTCTATGGTTGGGTGGGTTGGCTTCACTGCGATAACATCTGCAGTACCTTGAAGTAGTGATTGTCCGTCTGTGGTCTTTCTGATAGTTTTTCTCTGGCCTGATATATGTTTTGTTTGCAGGTGAAGTTGGGTTTTGGGGGCAAGATCCCCCCCATTCCGGCGAGCTAAATGCCGCGCTACGCAAGCAGGCCGCGCCCCCCGGAACTTGACATTCCATTTCCTTTTTCCAAACTCTCATATACCCATTTTCCTATCATTTCCTTTTTTTCATCCCTATCTCGTCCAACGCATCCCATCCTCTTGCCTCGCAACAACCTATTGTGGAGGTGAAGCTAAACAGCCGATGATGATGGAGTGACGCTTAATGGAGGAGTTCTAAGATCAGATAGGGGGAATCCAAATTGAGGCCATCGGATTCCCAGGTAGGGTGGGTATAGGCCGCACTGCTCCAACACCTTCAGTGCCCTCGGTGTGGAACGTTTCCGTCCGCAGTCTGATTTCTTTTCTTTTTTTTCGAAAACCGGCCTGATATATGTTTTTGCTGCTGGTGAGGTCCGATTCCGGGTACAAGATCCCCCCCCCATCCGGCGAGTTAAGCTACGCAAAGCAAGCAGGCCACGTCCTCGGGATTAGACATTCATTCCCTTTCCACATTATTCCTTTTCCATCCTTTTTTGATCCTGCCTTGGAAAATTTAGTTCCGCTGCCTTGCCGACTCTTCCTGATCCTCTATCCACTTTTTGTTGCAGCTGAGTGGTGTAAAACTTAGACCCTTTGGCAATGGTATTCCCAATGTGCGATTCTTATGGCTTTTTACCATCGAATCTGTTGTTGACAACATAAACACACAAACTATCATTATAATAAATACAAATTTTAAAATTTAATTTTAATTCGCGAGCAACCAGTAATGAATCAGTAATGAATTTTTTTTAGAACAGCTGATTATGACAACAGATTTTAGTTCTGTTTCCTAATATAACGGGTAGTTAAATTTTAAGGACCGATGTTGAATGTGAACCACACCTAAATGTCAAGTTTTTTTCTGCATTTCATTTGACATTTCTCAATTTTTTTTTTTTTAAAGCCTCTCGACCATTTCAAGCGTCATCAATGGTCAGAATGGTGGCGAAGAAAATCATCTTCAGTGATGAGGCACATCTTCACCTCAGTGGATTCATCAATAAGCAGAATTGCCTCATTTGGGCCAATGATAATCCAAGAGTGATTGTCGAAAAACCAATGCACCCACAAAGAGTGACTGTTTGGTGCGGTTTATGGGCTGGCGGCATCATCGGCCGTATTTTTTCCAAAATGAGGGCGGTTAGGCACTTACTGTGAATGGTGTTCGCTATCGTGAGATGATAACGAACTTTTTATGGCCCGAATTGGAAGATATGGATGTGGACGATATGTGCTTTCAACAGGACGGTGCCACTTGCCACACAGCTATCGAAACAATGGCTCTTTTGCGCGACAAATTCAATGGCCGTGTTATCTCACGTGGTGGCGATGTCAATTGGCCGCCAAGATCATGTGATTTAACACCGTTGGACTTCTTTCGATAAGCCAGCAACAATTCAAAAGCTAAAGGATGAGAGACGGCATAGAACCTCAATTATGCCTCAGCGTCATCGATAATTTGGACCATCGGATGGAGGTGTGCCGCCGATAATGATATACCAATATTATCATAATAAAAAGAAATGACAATAAATTCCTAAATTATTTGTGTTTTACTCAAAATCAACATCGTCCCTTAAAATTTAACTACCCTTTATTTCGTTTTCGAAGTTTCATAACAGAATTTAATAAAAGATCGAAATACTGAATACCAATTATAAACAATCTTTTACGGTAAAAATCTTTTATGATTTATAACAGAAAATTCATAGCAGAGTAACAGAAGTGGCAGAATAGGCCTAATTGGCTTACTAGACAAACATCAGAATCGAAAGTTTTGTGCATGCTATGCGTTTCGGCAAGGTGTACACAGTTTGTTGTGAAAGCCCTTATGACAGATTTTGCAAGAACATTTTAAAAGTTTCTGGGAGGGGTGCCAGTTGATTCTCCTCAAAAAATATCTACCAAAATGCTCCGCTTGAATGCTTGCAGTCGTTTTTATTAGATTTTTGTCTACTTAGACACTGTCTAACTATTTTTAAATTGATGGAAATATGCTTTATTAAATAAAAATAAATATCACATTATTCACGGTTATTTACTCTTGTTTCTAAGTTAGGCAGCTATAGGACAACAATAAACAAGGTTTTTGAATACATTTTCCAAAGTTGGACAGTTGTCTAAAGTTAGACAACGTTTATAAATAAGACCATTGGTGTTGGCAGAGCGTTTGTGTTACTACATAATGTCCTAAAAAAACTCATAATTAAAATATGAAAAGGATAATAGTTATTCTTTTGTAGTAGTATGTGGGTACAATACACTGCATGTAGAAGAAATAGAAGACCATATAGTTAATTCTTTAATTCTTTAAGTTGTCGTGTCTTATTTTATTTTCATTGCGATCTACAGGTTATGGGCCCAGCACGCTTCCACTGCCAAAATTGTGATTATTGCTCGCAACAATAAATTCTATGAGTCGACATTTTCAACGAAGGAAAATGGTGCTTTTAAAACCCCATTTCTAGTAGTGAGGAATGACAACCTACTTGCAGAAGAGGACTTTTAAAACCACTTCTGTAGCTGGGAGCGAGACGCAGGTTAAAGAAGGGACATCCCTACGCAGAAGTGAACAACAGACGCAAGTGTTAATTGATGATTTATTGGTAGACATGGATCCATGTGTCGGTTTTGAAGATGGCGATGGCGATCAAAAGCCTAACTTTCCTAAGCGCAGACCCCCAGGCAAGTTAAATTATAATGCTAATTTCGAACAAATAAATCTGTCCAAAGTTAATTTTTCAGATGAACCAAATTCCTTTAGGGAGATCGAAACGAGACTTGATCGTGACAAATGGCAAGCTGCCATTAAAGATGAGCTGACGTCACTTAGGAAGAACAACACTTTCAAGATGGTTCCAAAAACATCCAAGATGAAAATTATTAGATGCCGATGGGATTTAAAACTGAAGACCGATAAAGTGGTAAACCATGTGCTTACAGAGCACGACTTGTAGCGAGTGTCAGCAAAAATTTGGGTGGACTATGAGCAAACTTATGCTCCCGTGGCGAGGTTACCGGCAATACGAACCGTTATTTCAGTGGCTAATCACAAAAGCTATATGATAAGCCAAATGGACGTGAAGACGGCGTTTCTGAACGGGGAGCTGAAAGAGACTGTATATGATGGTTCCAGAAGTCATGAAGGCAAAAAGCGGTATGGTGTGTCAGCTACAGAAAGCTCTATACGGACTGAAGCAGTCACTTCAATGTTGGTATAGAAAATTCAACACTGCTGCTGTAAGAATTGGTTTCTCGAGATCTAAACATGACTATTATGTTTATACCAGAGACCGTGAAGGGTACATAATGTATTGGTCTTATATGTTGACGACCTAATGCTTATAAGTGAAAATAGTGAACAACATAATGAAGTGAAGAGTTTACTTACAAGTGAATTCGAAAGAAGGTGAGCGCAAAGTTCGAACAGTTTCTCTTGGCATAGGAGAGGCTATGAAATAGAAAAATAATTAAACTAAAATAGATCATTACTATGACATTAATTAATAATCATTATTAAAAGTACTTTAAAAACAAAATAATTTATTTAATATGAAAATAAACATACATTATTATTTGAGTCTAGGCCTCTTTTAACATTAGAAATGTTTAAACGGAGGCATACATTATAAAAAAATCAACAGAATTTCAAAAATATGAAACGTTAGGGGAATAAACAAAATAAACAAAATCAACAAAATAAAAAAAAATCAACAAAATAAAAAAAAATAAACAAACTGAACAAAATAAACAAAATTATTTCGTTCATGCTTTGTTGTTACTAGTTTGAGGAAACAAAAAACGAAGAAGATGATAAAACGGACAGAAAAAAAGGAAAAATGTTCGTAGGAAAAAAATGGGTATGTTTTTGATAATGATTTTTGCGAAATCCGAAAAATACCCGATTTGCGTTTACTTACATAAATGCTTATATCTTTCGATCCAATTATCCGATTTTCAATATTAAGGTATATAATTAAAGGAAAAATGACTGGCGTGTTAGAGCAAACAAAAATTTTCAAAATCATTTAACTTCCTTGAGAACGGGTTTAATAAATTACTAATCAAAATAAATAAATACAAACGATTTAATACGTTAACAAGACTTTATTTAAGGACTGTAAATAGTAGACTTATGTAGTTAGTTACTTCACAGTTCACGGTCGACACAAGAATGAATTTTATCCACATTACAATTGCAGCACAGTATTATTTGTATACTACTGTATAGTGGTCCCATCATTCTCCCATTTGGGATCGTTGCAATCATTCTAAATTTTATACTAAAAACATGAAAATAAATATCGGACAAATAATTTAATTCAATAAGGAAGTTGATAAAAACAAAAAAAGCATTAAAATACTTTCAACCACCAATTGGCGAGAGGGAGATAGTATTCAAAAGCCGGCGGCGGCGGCGGAGTTTGTGCAATAAAAAATCACAATCGTGGCAAATTTGCTTCGCGTCGGAAAAAAAATGCGAAATGTTCATATGTACCTACATTTGTAGTCGGTATAATAATTATTGTAAAGATATGTACATTGTGTTTGGTTTGGCTTTCTTATAACTTCGGTTCTAATAATCCGATCATTAAGCCCGGGTGCACGCTTGCATCATTTTGACGCGCGGTGACGCTTTTGCGTCATACAGTACTCATGCAGCGTCACCGTGTGTCAAAATGACGCAAGTGTGCATTATATCATTGTATTATATCATTGCACAGTCACATAAAACTATATATGAAAAACCTTATTAAATAGAAACAAAAATTTAATACAAAACAATATTTTTTTAAACCACATGTATTTGACTCTTTTTAGGAAAGTTATGATGTTGGTACCTATGTTCAGAAAAGTTGCTCAACATTTAAATTTGACATTCAATGTATGTACATACATAAATACATAAAGCTTTTTTCATTTCTAATGTTCCTCAAGTATGCTGGAATGGCAAATCGGGTAAATGTTTTTTGTACTTTTCAATCATTTTTTTAGTATTTAGTATTTATTTAAAAACAATGATTGCTTACAAATTAAGAAATTATTTCTTATAAATTATTGTTAAGCTTATTTTGAATAAAAAATAAAATGAAATAGAAAATGAAAATAAAAAAAAATACATGAACAATAATATACCTACATAATTATTATAAAGTAATATAAAGTAATAAAAAAGTGAAAAAAATGAGTGTTCAATTATATTGAACACCCGGATGATAGGTTTATCTGTTGCTTCAGATGATAACAAACATTTAAAGGTAAAAGATAAGACACAATAGATGTGAACACATACAGATTCCAATAACAAGCAAGCGATTATCTGAACTTGAATTTGGAGTTTGTGTGTGATTTATCTTTTATTTGCAGTTGTTATCATCCAAAACATCCGAGGAAAAATGTATATAAGCATAGTTTAAGAAGTAATTTAGTTAGATACAATAAAGAAATTATAGAACTTACAACTCTATTTTATTTTGTATACCTGCTAGTTGCATCGGTATGGCAAAAAACTTCACATCCATATGTAAGAATAGGTACTACCAGTGTTTTAGCTAAAAGCAAACGAGTTTTTAGAGGTGTGTAATGCTGAGAGCACTAAAGCAAGCGGTGCACGCCGCCGTAAACTTTACCGGCGGTAGCATTGATGTGCGTGTCCCAAGTGAGTGTGCGATTGATTAACATTCCAAGATTTTTTTCGGTTGATACATAAGACATAGGTTAATTATTTAAGAACAAATTCGGAAAGTATTCAAGATTTTAAGTTTTTCTGCTAATAATTAACCATTTGCATTTGATTGGGTTTAGGAATAAACCATTTCTTGTCGACCAGCGCGAAATTTCCTCTAAGTCTTCGTTAAGTGTGTAAGCACAGTTTTCAATAAGTCCAAGAGGACAGCTTTTGTACAGTTGCACATCGTCTGCATACATTTGGATTGATGATCTTATCATCTTATAGGGGAGTTCATTAATATACAGCGAGAAAAGAAGAGGTCCTAAAATTGAGCCTTGAGGGAACCAACGAGTAGTTAGAAGGAAACTTGAAATTTTATTTCCCGCTGTTACTGCCTGTTTTCTATCCCGAAGATAGGATGATACCAAATGAACTGCCAACGCTGAAAAACCATAATACGCGGAGAGTTTGTGGCAAAGGTTAGCATGGTCAACCGTATCAAAGGCTTTAAAGAAGTCGAGAAGAACAAGGAATGTAACGTGGTCATCATCCAACGCAAGCCTGATATCTTCAACTATGTTTAAAATGGCGGTCGTGCAACTCTGTTTTTTCCGGATTCTAGACATTCAAAGATTCTTTTAATAAAAATAATTTCTGAACTGAAAACATTAGAATCATGAAGTGCTAATTTCTTAAAAGAGATGTGTGAAGGATCGGCTGGGCCGACGATGAGGAGAAGGAAAATAAATTGGACGACTGAAAAATGACTTGACACTTACCTTTACAGATTCAACAGACTTACTAACTACGACAATTATACTTACACTGCCGCTCATCTGAATAGGTTCAAATTTTTGTTCACCTTCCTGTTAGCCTCTTTTCATATTATATTGCAATGACACATCTTTGTTGTATATCAAATGAAAGAGCATCATTATATGCTTAGTTTCTGAAAAAAAAATTTGTCTTAAAGCTTACCTTTATTCTCACACGCAAGCTAGACCAAATGCAATCGGAGAACCGAACATATTTTTTGGCTCAGCTGAATAGGTTCAACAGCAAAAACTTTAGTTTTTGTTGAGTTGCGTCGGTCAATTTTACTCAAAATTTTGTCTGCCAATAAATCTAATTGTGTTTTACCTGTTAACGACGAAATTGGGTCGCAGAAAATCTTTAAGCGAGGAAGAAAAGGGCAACATAAAAGCGTTTCGAGAATTAGGCCTAAACCAGCGATGCATCGCGAAAAAAATTAACAGAAGTCAAAATGTAGTAAGCTGTTATTTGCGAAATGTAGAAAAGTATGGAAAAAATATGAAAGGTGGAAGTTACACGGCTACAACAAGAGCCGATAGACGTGCAATCATCAGAGCAGCTTCCAATTCTCATGATTCCGCGTCAAAAATCAGGATAAAAACCGGTGTAACATGTAGTTTAACAACGGTAAAACGGATTATTAAAAGTGCCAAACATTTGAAAAGAAAAAAAATTCAGAAATAAATACCACTCAACGAATATAGAAAAGAAATTCGTCTTCAATTTTGTAAAAATTACATGTCGTGGAAGTCGGAGTGGCAACAAGCGATTTTTTCAGATGAAAAAAAGTAAAATTTAGTGGGCCCAGACGGCTTTAATTATTATTTTCATGACCTTCGAAATGAGAAGCATTATTTAAGCCGTCTGCATAGATGTGAAGGTAGTATCATGCTGTGGGTAGCTATTTCCTTCTACGGCACCTTCGAACTCCAATTTCTTACATGAAGAATGAATGCAAATGCGTATAAAGGTGTGCTAGAAAATGCCTTCCCACAGATTTCTGACCTATTTGGACCAATAGCGTGGACATTCCAATATGATAATGCCCCTATCCACACAGCAAGGACGGTAAAACAGTGGATTGAAAACCAAAATGTGAAGATGCTTGTGTGGTCTCCATACTCCCCTGACCTTAATATCATAGAAAATGTGTGGGGACTTCTTTCACGAAAAGTATACGAGTCAGGGAGACAATTCGAAGACAAAAAGTCATTAATCGAAGCAATACAAAAAGCCTGGTCCGAAATTTCGCTTCAATACCTGGAAAATTTGTATAGTTCTATTCCAAATCGAATTTACGAGACTGTATTACAAAAAGGGGGCATACTCATTATTAATTATTGTTATCATATCCCTACCTATACAAAAGTGCAAAATAAATCATTGAATTACAATTACTTTTCTTGTGTTATTCCATTTCATTCGTTGAACCTATTGAGATGAGCCAAAAAATAAGTTTGTTTTAATGAATGCATTTGGTCTAGCTAGCGTGTAAGAATAACGGTAAGTTTTAAAACAAATTTTTTTATCATAAACTAAGCGTATAATGATGTTCTTTTATTTGATATATAACAAAGAAGTATCATTGCAATATATATGAAAAGAGGCTAACAGTAAGGTGATAAAAAATTTGAACCTATTCAGATGAGCGGCAGTGTATACTTACCAAACATGACTAAACCTACCTTGTTACTAAGCTTACCACTAACCTATAACTACTTTATACCATACTTACCATACGTACCATACAATACTTACTATACTTACCCTACAATTTATTACTAATTATACTTACCTTACTTACACTTACCTACCTACTTACCATATAGACTATACATTCTCTTGACAACAATGACTATAATTATTTACTTACTTTACTCACTTTTACTTACCTAGACAGGACCTAAAACTATAAGCATAAACTATGACGATAAGCTTTAACTGAGACAATAAACTAGTTTGCGATCGGAGGTTCATATTAGGGGCTATCTCGTGAATACTGGCCAAAGAGATAGCATCGGATGTATCATACAGATACAAGGGTGGGCAGGCCAACCTTTGCCAATAACACCAGGCAATGTCTTTGATGGCTCGGCGAACCATTGTATTGGTGAGACAGTGGGGCAGATGGTGTCTTCTGGTGGAGAAAAAAAAAATATATATCTTTTTTTCTTACTATAGGTTTTAGTTATAGATTAGGTTTAAGAGTATATATATATGAATATATACATATATAAATATATATATATATATAACTATATATATTTATAAATTTAGGGTTTAGAAAGTAAGTTTAAATTTAATTCCTTTTTTTAATCCACTGAGAACACTCCAAAGCCTCATTCTTTCTTCAATGCAGTGGCATAGGTAACTATGTTTGTGCAATTCATTGTCCTTTAGTATTCCTAGCCCTATCTTTTTATCCTATCCCATTTCCTATCCTGATCCTTTATTATTATAGGCATGACTTTTTTTGTTTGCTGTGTAGGAGGAGAGCGGAAAAAGGCAAGAACCACTCCACAACCCGTCGAGCTTAGCCGAGCTAGGGCAAGCATGCCAACGCCTTTTCTTAACTTCTGAAGATATACCTCCGTGGTACCCTGACCCGCATCACTCTTGTGTCTAAGTTAGGCAGCTATAAGACAACAATAAATAAGGTTTTTGAACACATTTTCCAAAGTTGGACAGTTGTCTAAAGTTAGACAACGTTTATAAATAAGACCATATATTTTTTGTATATACATAATACATATATCTAAATATAAGGATTACTTAATTTGTCATTTCATCATGAAAATTATACAATTTTTATATGTATCTATATTTTGAAATAAGGAAGGGGAAGTATTATGTATTCATATTTACCATATTACACTCTCTCTCATTCGTATACTCACTAAATCACTCATCATTATTAATTATATTTGTTATGTAAGTTGGTCATTAAAGTTAGTCATTTAAGAACCATATAGCAATAAAGACACTGAAACAGAATATGCTGTAAGGTAGGCATTTAACTGGTTTTGCATAACCCTCTCAAAAACATTAGACAAAAAAGGGAGCACTGAAATTGGGCGGAATTCATTCCCATTTTTAGGGATTGGTAAAATTTTTGCAAATTTCCACTGGGATGGAAATATACCTGTCATTAAAATGGTATTGAAGGTATGTGTGATGAATGGTAGGATAAGGGGTAAAATGGATTTGATGAAAACGGGATGTCAATTCTAACTGCATTTGACTTAACGGATAAAAACTTTTAACAATGTCAGTGCTTTCAACACTTGAAAACTCGAACGATACTTCCGAAGAGGACACAAAAGAATGCTCTACGATCTCTGACGATATAGTGGAAAGGGATGGGAAGGGCATAGCAACGAAATCATGGTTTAATGAATTAACATCAATATTAGTTTCACTATTTTGGTAATGTTTCTCTACACCCATCTCTTTCAAATTCTTCCACAACTGACGCTTATTCATGGAAGGATTTAGCTTACTGCTATACACTTCAATTTTTTGAGTTCTTATTCTGCAGACAACTTGGTTTCGCAACCTACGATACATTTGATGATCAAATTTCAGTTTGAAGCGTTTCCATTTTTTGTAGGCCTGATCTCTTTGTAAAATGAGTCTAAGAATATCATTCGAAAACCATTGACGTTCTCCCTCCTTTATTTTTCTGGAGCGTATTGGAACATGAATATCAAACAGACTAAGTATATTATTATTAAGGAATTCTATTTGATCATCTGGGAAGGGTAAATGATATATTTGTTCCCATTCGATACAACGAACGCGCATAATCGATGTTCTTGAAATCTCTGTATTCGTACGTGGTTGCAGCACCTTTAACTTTGAATTTAAAAAAAAGGAAGATCAGGTCATGTTTAGAAAATGCTGCAGCTGACAACTGATCATATAGTTGGACATCCCGAATAGTCGAGTCTCTAGAAAAGTGTGTTGCATTGGTCGTGTTAACCGGAGATAAATTTACCGTTCTCATGCCTTCAACTAGAAGAGACTGGTCCAAAAGATTACTGTTTAAGTCACCGCAAATAATAATCTTACATGGTCCAAGAGTAATATTTTTTAAGAGGTTTAATAATGGATTAACATCAATATTATTATTGGGTCTGTAGACAGTTCCCAATAAAATAGTTTCTTCATCATTAAAGATATCTAAGAATAAGTAATCCATCTCACTATTCACTTCTGACTTACAGTTGATTTTGCAAATAATATCTTCACGTACATAAATACCGACTCCTCCACCTATCCTATTATGCCTGTCGGCTCGAAAAAGTCTATAACCACCCAAACGATACATTGGATCACCATATTTATCGGAGAACCAGGTTTCACTTACACAGATTATATCAACCTTAGATTCCTCGAACGCATCCCTAAACTCATCGATCTTACGGTACAAGCTTTGTGCGTTTAGATGACAAATATGAAGACCTGTCTTCTGCTTGCTTAAAATTTTTATCATTGCGCGAAGAATACCATCATCACCACCAACCGCAGAATCACCAAATTCATTGAGATTCATAGCTATCATACAATAGCAGAAAAACTATGAATGACATATAAGTACGGTGACCATATTTTCAAATTGAAAATAATGAACAAATAAAAAAAGAAACAAAATTCGACTCAATTTAAAATTTTTTCATTTAATTAAAAATTATCTACAGGCTTAAGTTAAAAAAAGAAGGTTCAGAAATTCATTCTTTGTTTGCATAAAACTTCAAATTAAAAACAAAATAACTCTAAAACAAAAAAGTCTCACATGCAAACAAAAAAACTTAAAATTTAAATTAACACAGTTAATTTTTAAGGACTTTGACATTTTTCCTTCACTAAGTTCAACAAAACAAAATAAAATTGTACTAATATCTTGTTCGTTCGTTTAATTGGTAAAGGCACGTTAGCATTACTATTTTTGTTGTCATTGAATTTTGCTTTAATATTTATGTTATACGGAATAAATAATGAACAACAGAATGAAGAGCACACATCTAAATTCAATCATTCTGAAAAGCAATACCTATTAGTCTATATAAAACCACAGTTGAAAAGGAATGTAATTATAAAGAGATTTTATGTGGCACAATAAAGTTGACTTAATAAATAATAATAAAGAAAATTGAAATTATGGTTTAATAAGAATATACGTGTGTATAAGAATAAAGATTAGAAAAATTAAAATAAAGATAAAAGTTTAGGGAAATAAAAATAAGAAAAATTTAAATTAATTTAAATAAAAAAAAAATATTTGAAAAAATTAAATAGATAAGATTAAAAGAAGAAAAAAAAAATATATTGTAATCAATCATGTGGGAGGCTGGCAATTCCATCGAGAGTTTCGATGTTTTCGACATGACGTACTCATTTCTCATCAGACAGCTGACGTTTGACATAAACAAGACCTCTAATTGTAAACACCGATGCTAGCTTGTGTTGTTTTTTTAATTGGAGTGCCGTCCGCAACAACGAATTGTTTTTATGAGTTAGGCATTCGCGAATGTAAATTTGTGATGTAGAACTAAGCCCTCCGTTAATTAGTGAGAGTTGCATTTTTTTCTTTTTGGTATTTGGCTATAGTCGTAAGCACAAAGTTCTTGCCGTAAGCAGATCGCCGATGTTGATGAGATTACTATATGTTTATATATTTACAAAGTTTATTCAAAGCTTTATTTGTAGCGTTTCCAGCGCCGCGTATAGGCTCCGCGCAATCCTAAAAATTACTCATCATTATAGTACTATACGTTGCGAAATTCTGATGGCGGAGTGGATGCAGCCACCTAAAATATAGAAAAAGAACGAGAACAAGACGAAGAACGAGCACAAAACGAATTGCAAAAATGAAACATAAAAAATTAACTGGTGCGACTCTACATGCCGAGTGTACTCGTGATCACCAGACCAGTGAAGATTTTCACCTCTCGGGAACCACATCACTCATATAATTTTAAATAAAAATAATTCGAATTGTCTCAAATCTTTTTGACTTTGCATTTCATTTCATTTATTTTATTTTTTTTGGAACAGCTGAAGCCACCGCCGCTGCCTATTGTAACATATAGTTTATATATACAAAGGTTTTGCCATGTTCAGTGTTCACCTCTATGGGTAAGATAGATATATGTACGCTCTGTATTTAGTTAAAATATCGTAAAGCAATGGGCTCAAATTAGGGATTTGGTTTCAATGAGCTTTGAGTCTTTTAAAATTTTAAATCATGTAGGAAATCTTCTGAATTTACGTGGTTTTCTAAAAACAGTTCAAAATGCAAAGTTTGAATAGCACCCGCAGTAGGGGATGGATTTGTTTACATCTATTAAATTGCTTGACATCAATAAATCCGTTCACTGTACCTTCGGCTAAAACTTCAGATTGCACATATATTATTATATCGATTATCCCAGAACCATCATAAAATTTTACAAGGGCTTTAAAAAAAGCCATTTGTATATGAAATGCACCTAAATTAATGAAAATATTTTTGAATCTAGGACTCTCATAGTCGTATTTATTAGATTTCCTTAGAACGCTCTTGGACAGTTGTCCAGATAGCCACTGTCTAAATAGTTGGACATCTCCTTATTTATAAACGCATTCCAACAGTGGCCTACAAATGTTCTCATACACTCACTCACATCCCTGTAATCTGTCAATTTCGTTAGCATTTGGATGCGTTCAATGAACATTTCGTTCATTTGAAGATTATTTTTCAATTTTTTGTTCATTAAACGTACCCACTTTAGAATAGGTTTGGACAGCAAATTTCAGTGTATAAATACGTGCCGATGGAACATGATTATAAATAAGGTTTTGGACTTGGACAGCTGTCCAAAGTTAGACATACTTTGGAATGGGTTTATAAATACGACTGTCAGTGATTAGAATTTGCATTGCTATTTTCGCAATAGATAAGTCATATGTCAAAATGACTTCTTTTTGATTGCATTCATTACAAATTCTTTGAGCATGATTAAGAGTTTCAAAAACAACGGTATAGGATGCGGGCGACAAGTTAATTTGTGGTAAGTAATCTATTACTTGAATCTCACTATTATCTATTATTGTCTTACTATTAAATCCTATCCAAATTGGTACTTCAGAATTTTTGGATAATGAAACTGCCCAAATAAAATCTTTCATTACAGCATTAATTTTTGTTTGTGAAGATTCATTGAATGCACTCACAATTTCTGATAGAGGAAGCAAATTTGTTTTAGAATTGGGTTTTTTCATGTAGGATTGTATTTCACGAGCGATTTGTTCGAATCGTCTTCTTTTTTTTGAAGGATGAAAACTACTATCAGTTCGAATGCTCGAAGTTGCTCGGGTTTGAATTGATAAATGAAACCGACAGTGTCTCATGGAGATTATTTTTTCCGCTTACAGTATCTACGTAGCGGTCAAAATTATCAAAAGCAACATGGGTGCTTAAATTATCATTAATTTCTATATGCCACTAGGTAAGGCTATTTTCTTTACAGGCTGTTAATTTCATTTCCGTTTCAAGCTCAACAGTGTATCCCATACAATGTCCATATTTATTAAGTATAAAAAGAATTTTTTTACTACTCGTCAAAGATTTCATCGATAATTCCAACATAAGGTGTTTGGCTGGTTTGATTCTTCTTATAGAAGCATCTTCCGAATTTTTTCTTCGGGTATCTGGTTCTTAAACAAGACAACAAACAAATTCATATAATTTTTCAAGAGTTAAACATTCTCCTTTTATAACATCATCTGGTTTTAGTTTTTCAAGAAGATTGTTTTTCGTTTAAGATTTAACTGTGTTTCGGAGGTCATAATTACTTCTTGAAATTTGAAAATTTCAGATGATTTAAGAAATATGGAATCGTTAACTAACTTACTTACAATATACCTAAAATTTTTCTTAATTTCTGGTACTAGAAACTTCAATATGGTGCTCCAAGCCGCAGTACACATATTAAAGGAAATGTCATTAGCGTTCTGATTTTTGATTAGTTCTGCGCATCTATAAAAACTGGTGTCAAATGTCAATATTGTTGTGTTTATGTGTGTTTAGTCCTCACAGGCGTAACCATTTCTGACACTTTCAGTTTTGACAACCTGCGGAGTATATTATATTATATATGTACTGTGGCTCCAATAGAGAAAAAAGATTACATTTCAAACATGAATTTTAACTTAAACGAAAAACGTTTATTAAAACTTTTATTAAAGCTTATAAATGAACAACAAAAACGTCTGAGATAAGAATATTAAAAATATTTCGCCTTGAACCTCTTAATTACTGAAGCCGGTCATGAATATGCATTAAGCATTGACTAACAATACTATTTACATTTGATTGCATTTGTGATGTGTTGCTTTTGTTGATGTTTTATTTATTTTTGTGTCCTTTGTTGTTCTGCCGACATTAATTCTCAGGTACATTCAGGTCAATATCATATTTCCTTATTTATTTTCATGCCTCTATTCAAACATTATATATGTATCGAGAGTCCAGAGTCGCACAATATTCACTTTTCACTTTGCACGTCTATCTTCCTTCTTTTTTTTTATTTCTCTTCTATCTTTTATTATTTATTATTATTA
The DNA here is from genome assembly GCA_951394125.1 of Epistrophe eligans. Taxonomy (NCBI): domain Eukaryota; kingdom Metazoa; phylum Arthropoda; class Insecta; order Diptera; family Syrphidae; genus Epistrophe; species Epistrophe eligans. The sequence goes on from OX596030.1 coordinate 49,750,333, forward strand.
CTTTTCACCACAAGTTTTCTCTTTTTAATTTCTTTTTTTTTTTTTCTTGTACAAATTTTAACTTTACGTTAATTAAAAAAAATTATCAAAATTCATAAAAAAAACTATCAAAAATGTAATTCAAGAATTAAAATTACCAAAATTGAATAAAAAAACTATTAAAATAAAAGGTAGATATTAAAAAAAAAAAAAAAAACACATTTGATCCAGAAGGGACACAAACAAATTGAATTTTTGACAGAGCTCGAAAAACTTTTTCAATCCTTACAACTGAACTCGGAAGAGAATTTCTATCTTATGGCTGGTGATTTCAATGCCAAACATAGGGATTGGGGAAATCAAGTACAAAATCCGAGAGGTAACCATCTATTTAATTGGATGGGTCAGTACAATATTGAATATATGATCGATCTTCTGGCTACTGATAGACCATCGTTTCCAAGAAGCGGTGCCTATCTGGATTTATTGCTAAAAGACTCAAGACTGACAATTACTGACACTGTGGGTCAACTGACAAGAAACTGTTTACAAACAATAGAATACGACAGCGACCACTGCGGACTCGCCGCAACAATACAGCTGCCGAACGAACTAGTGGAGTTGGAGGAGTATGTACCGGCGCATTCTTACAATTACAGTAAGACGCACTGGCCACGCTTTACCAACGCCTTATCTGGCGAAATTCGTGCAAGCAATATATCCCCACCAAATGACAGGAATTTGACAAACAACGAAATTGACTACTACTTGGAACAAATGGACGAAACAATCCTACGAACTATGAACAGAACAATACCAAAATACAAAGAACGTTACGCAACTGACATGTACCGTAACGCGACTATTAATGCACTACACAGACAAAAAAGTGGACTACTGACAATACTAAAACTCTTGTACCGACGGTTTACTGACCCACGCGATCTGGAGATTAGGACACTGAAGTCGTCAATTAAGAACATCAACCAACTGATCAAAGAAAATTATAGGTTGTCCATTAATTTGTACTGGAACAACAAAATTCTGGCCGTTAACTCTAGCGACCCGAGTATGTTTCCGCAAATTAATAAGATATTTAGACGGAATGATCAGAACGAACTTCCGTGTCTTAAGCTTCAGAGAACGACAGAAAATAGAGACGTACTTTTGACAGCAGGCATAGATCCAGAGGACGCCGTTCTGGACGATGACAATTTTATTGTTGAAGATCCGCAGGAGAAAGTGGAGGCTGTGGGGGCTGCTTTTCAGCAAGTGTATAAGGTGAATGCTAGCATTCGCCCGAACCACGACCTGGAGAACAGAGCCTTACTGCACCACTTCTACCTTCGGAATGACATAACGCAATGGCGATCTGAGAACCTCGGTTTCGCCGGGTTCAATGAAGAACACTTGGCGAATGCCATCATCGCCGAACGAAATGGGGACAGTTCCCTGTTAGTTGCGAGGGTGGAGCTCCAGCTCATCTTCGAAATATTAAAGAAAAAAAAGTCAGCAGGAGTCAATGGTATATCCAATATTGTACTACGACATTTACCTAAGGAAGCAGTTGACATTTATGCCACACTGTTTAACAACGCACTGAATAATGCATATTATGCAATTTTCAGAAATCCGAAACCATTCTGTTTAGGACTCCGTTGGCTAGAGCCCCAAGGGATACTAGAAAGAACTGGCGCAAGCTGGTGATCGCTGGGCCGCATGGGCGTCCACTGGCGAGTAAAAGTGTAGTAAAGTACATTGGCATCTGGTTGGATCAGTATGTGTATTTCGACAGAAATATAGATGCTGCTCTCGCCAGGGCTAGGGGAGCCTTTGCCCTGACGAAACGGTTGTTTTACAGCAGCCGGCTTGACACCAGGGTAAAGGTGATTTGCTACATGGCCCTCATACGGCCGATGATTGCCTATGGATGTCCCGTGTGGTTCAACGTTGGCCCATCTCAAATGGAAAAGATTCGGGTGTTTGAGAGGCAGTGCTTACGTCGCTGCCTTGGATTACACAGAACACCAGAGTCGGAGTACAAACATTACTATTCGAACAGGGTTCTATACAACGGAGCCAACATCCACAGAATTGATAATTTCTTATTAAAGCTGATTCGGGGTCACATTGCAAGAGCCATATCCTCAGCTAATAGCTTGATCTTTGGGGCTTATTACCCCAACACGGAATATTTCGAGAGTGTGCGTTTGAGTGGTCATGTTCCACCTAACGCATTCCTCTATTTAGACAGTCGAGGGCTGATCCAGGATAGAGAGGCGGTTCCGCTAATCTACCACGTCGGCCGTAGAACTGTGGATAGGCGATTTCGATATGATCGAGACGTCCTTGCACAAGGCGGTGCTGAGCGAATTCGGTTCAGTAGGACTGTGTCCGATCGGGACCGAAAAGATAGGAAGAAGCAGGAGAACCAGTTTTGGTGGCTCAATTCTGAATCTGATATTTAAAGTCGACTTGGTATTCTTGTCTTGGCCGACTTACATATAGGTGTAGGTATTAGGTATTAGAATTAGGGACAGTCGGGGTGGCACCCAAAAAAAAAAAAAAAAATTATAAAATCTTATAAAATCCAAAAAAAAAAAAAAAATATAAAATCATAAAAATAAAAAAAATAAAAAAAAAAATAAAACCGAAAATGCTGCTGTGGCTGTTCTAGTTTTTAAGTATTTTTAAGTAATTTTAAGTAGTTTAAGTAATCTTTAGTACATAGTTTTAATTAGTAGTAAGTTTTATATATACAAAAAAATTATACAGTTACCAAGTTTTTTTTTATCCATCTTTCTTGGTGAAAAATAAAACCAATGAAGAATTTTAGTATTAAAATAGTTTTTAGGCCGAAAGGCATTAGTATTAAGATATATATATAGTTTTACTTAGAGCGCCCGCATAGGGCCAGTAAGTTAGTTGTAAGTTATTGATAAGTAGGCTAGTTTTTATGAATTTTTGTCAAGCTTTAAGTTAGTTGTAAGTTTTTTGGAAAAAATAAAAATGAATTTAAAATGAAAAAAAAAATGAAAATGGACACAAACAAAAAAAATATTTATCAGTAAATGAGTGCCCTTAAGTGCACACTTTTCCAAAAAGGTACAGTTTTTGTACTCTGCAGACCACCAGTTCACCAAATCCGGTGGGTTTAGTTCTAAGCTCCGAATTCTTCAATATATTTTCCACCCTCTCTTTACTATCTCCAATTGCCGTCGAGAAAAAAAAACTCTGAGCAGGGACTTAAGCCGGCTGCCTATAGTGGGCGTAGGCAGGCACCTTAATTTTATGGTCATATATATTTACATCTATTTCAATATATGGATATATATATATATATATAGGTAGGTACAGCGGATGCCCTTGGCCGTTGCTCTATGGCCTATATTTCTATCTACATACGTACATGCTCTCTCTCAGATCTCTACAGATTAGAATAATCATATTTTGTTCCCCAATTACAAATACCTGTCTGTTTAGCTCTAAATCAGTATTTTAAGCTTGTAATGTACAAGTATAGGTGTGCAGACTAAGCTTACGCAATTTTGTTGCAGCAACAAACTTTACAACAATAAGAAATACTAATAAAAAAATAGTAATAAATGAATCTGTAATACTATAAGAGTAACATATTTTAGACTAAATCCTACTTATAATATCCGAAAAACTACTAATATTGCACTAATTACTAAAGCTTTTACTATTTTCAAAGTCAACAAGTCACTTAAAGAGTGTAAATTGGAAAATTTCAATTTCCTGTATCCCTCAAGTTTTCGCAGCCATTACTAATAAGCTCATTTTTGTTTAGGTACTTCCCTTTTTCAGCGCTACGCATACAGGCTTAATGCTTAAGTACCTCCCTTTCAGCAGATTTGTCGAAATGTCGTTATGACACTTCGTAATGACACTAAATTGACAACGGAATAAAAACAAAAATTAAAGTCCACAAATGGATAAGTTACTCATTCACTTATTTGGTCAATATTTCATTTTTTCTTTTTTTTTCTACCTCTGCAGATCACTTTCCTCCTCATAACCGCTCCGCGGATCGGGGACTCCACCTCGTCGACCAAAAATGGACCAACCACCCCAATCGAGGCGCCAAACATCTACATCGAGGCCCAACATAGATGGACCAAAATTGCTTCCCACTGCAATGATGCGCCTATTCTAGTAGAACGAAAGCGATCGCCTTCGCAACAGATGTTTCGCTTCGTTTTTGTGATGTTTGGTCAAGCTCATTTATATAATTTCTTTTTAAAATAATTTTACGATAAAATACATTTTTTTTAAATATTTCAGCTGTAAAATTATTAATTTATGGGAAAGCTTCTCCACAAAAAAAAAAAATGTTTAATTTCAGATTCCATAATATTCCAAATTAACATAAAATAAAAAAACAAAAAAAAGATACTATTCCAACCAAAAATATATAAGTAATTTTTATAAATACCTGCTATCATTTTTTGGTATAAAAACACGGTTTTTTAAATTCTTAAGTATGATTTTTTTATTTACATAACATACAAAAATCTTAATTTTCTGTGAAATAAATGATCAAAAACTTTGATGATCAGTTTTAGTAAGGTTTTTTGAACTTCAGTTATTTCGTTTCATTTATTTTACAGTTAAAACTTTCATTTGGTACTAATTTTATTTAAATTTGGCTTGAAAAATGTTGATATTGAGTTAAAAAAAGATTTAAGGAATTTATAAAATATTTTTTTGAAAAAAGCGGTCGGACGCATGTTTGGCCCATTATAAGTTTGTCCGACCAGTAGTGTAAACGGTCCAAGGTTTCATTTGATACCCAATTTGTCCATTGACCCGATGAGGTAGGCCAACACCAAAAATACCGTTTTTTGAGTTGGTCGGACAAAGGTTAGGACCCGGATTTTGACTGTCCGACTAATTGATTTAAAATCTACGACCAAATCTCTATTACCGTGTACCGTGTAATTTTCCATTGACTCTTATGGTTACGGTGACCATTTTTTCAGATGCAAAAAAGAGGACATTTTTTAATTAACTTACAACGTTACAACACTTTTAGAAACAAACGATATTTATTCAAAATATTTGTACTTCAGATTACATACATCAATGAGTTCAGTTTTTTTAAAACAAACAAAAATAATAAATACTTAAGCACGTACTTAATTTAAAAGTTTAACTTAAAGGAATTGTTAGTTTTTGTATTTTTGTTCGCAGTGTATTTTTATTTAAGATATTGTGTTAAGAATGTTATTAGAAATTGAAAACACTTTTTCCGTAGGGGCATCATTCACAATAGCAAAAACCAGATGACAGAACTGAATTATTCAAATCAGTGCTGTCTACATTTTGTGCTTAAGTAATTTAGTACTAAAGAAAAATCATAGAAAAAAGGTTTCAAAGAAAAAAATGACATTAAGAGGACAATTAAGGAAAAAGAGGACAAATTACTGTCCTCTTTAAGAAAAATAAAAAAAAACGAACACGATACCGAAAAAGAGGACTGTCCTCTAAAAAAGAGGACGGATGGTCACCGTACTTATGGTATAACCTAACACCGAAAAATGCAACAGGAAGTGACAATTTTTCCGCCAAAAGGACCGGAAAAAGTCTATCCGACGATCAGTTTTGTCAATTTTGTTACATTTACTATTCGTTTTCCATTGACTCGATGAGGTAGTTATTTTTACAGTCGCCTCCCAAGTCCCATACTAATACAACACTGTTTTCATTAGGATGCACATCGTTTTATTTTATCGCGGTGAACCATATGGGTTATTGGCGATACTAAAAAGCGTAACTTTCTTTACACTGCAATTAACATTACCTTACCATTTGCAAAACTGAAAAAGCCATCTATCTACCTGCCAGATTAAAAACTACTTTCTGGATTCATAAAGGAAACCCCGATAGAAACCTAGATCCAATGTTGTTTTTTTATTATGTGTTAAAAGATAACCCAGACCCAGACCCGTAGATAGTAAAACGAGGCTAATATCTACATGACAAATAAAAAAATATAAGAAAAGAAAGAGATGACCATAAAACACTGTTTTTATTTGGATCCGTATCGTATTGGCGATAATAAAACGCGGCTCGAAAAGCATTTCAAATCTAAGCTGCACGATGCTAAAATGGCCATCAATTGTAATTGGAAAGGAATTCTTTGCAAAAATAATGTTGCAACAAGTGTGAAGTACAGACTTTTCGAAGCGGTAGTAAGAACCATAATGTGCTATGCTGCTCAGGTTTGGAGGTTTTTTCAGCATGATGAAGCAGTAAAACTTTTTAGATATTTCCTAAAATAAAATTGTTCGTCTACCAGAAAATATTCCAACGTACATGCTGCATTTGGAGACTGGACTTCCTCCCCTCTACTTGTATACGCTCAAATTACACTTCAATTACATCAGAAAGATCATGGAATACCACCCGCAAAGACTTCCCAAAATAGTGGCATCCCACATCATTCAACGAAAATTTCAATTCTTTGGTGAATGGTCAAGACTACTCTTGGAACACAACGTGCAACTTGACAGCGACAACCCGATAACATGGGGAAAACCATTGGAAACCCTCCGGAATTCTATCAAGGAGTCAAAATTTGAATTTTTCCGTCAGCGTGCAAGACAAAGTGAATCCAGGATCCTATATCGAACGCTTGAGCACAATCTTATAAACAACTATTTCCACGACAGCAACAGTATTGAAACAATCTCCACAATCTTCAAAGTGAGAGGGGAGCTCTTGTACTTAAATTACATGCCCCATCGAAGCGACCGAAACAGTGAATGCGCACTCTGTAACCTGCATACGGAAGAAAACCACTGGGGCAATAATAGCCTAACTGTGGATGAACTCAAAATTATTTTAAACGGCAACGACAACTGGTCAACTCTAGTGAGCTACGTTAAAACTGCCTGGAAATATCGTACCCAAATAATAAACGAAAGTTTTTGATGAATTTAACTCTATTAGTTGTGAGATACTCTTATTTTTCATGTTTAAAAACAACTATTTCTTTTCTATTCAATTTTTTATAAAATATTATATTTTCTCTTTTTTTTTCGGCTGACGGCTCATGCCATGCTCTAATTGTGTACTATGTATGTATGTATGAAAATGAAATGAATATTGAATAAAGATCACATCTAACTAACTAACTAACTAACTAACTAACTAAAACGCGGCTTGAATCATCGAATGAAACGATTTTTTTATGAAATTATATACAGATCTGGGTCGGGGTTTCTGTTGGGGTTTCATTTATGGAGCCAGAAATTAGTTTTTACTCTGGTGAATGGTGATTGCTGAGACTAGGGTCAGTTTGTTCACATCAGTGGGTTAAATCTGCACCATCACTAGCGATTTCCATGATCAAAAAGTAAAATTTTAGATTCCTTAATATAAAGTTTGGTAACATGCACATTCGAGGATTCACCAGTAATGCAGTAATCCTTAATTAAAGATGATCAACTGTGAACAAACTGACCCTAACCAACCACACTGACAATGCGAATCTTTGAACATTCTTCAGTCGTCCTCGTCGTATATTCGCTTCGAATGTTTCGCGCTCGTTCGAGAGAATCAAATCAGAACACAGTGTTCCAAAGTAAAGATACGCACTAAACGCTCAAAAATCAAAATTTAAATGATATCACAAATGAAAAACTGTATGTACCAATTAATAGCATGTCAAAGAAAGATCAAATAAAATAAAAATAAAAGAATTATTCTATCTCCTTTTAAACCCGATTTAAGAACATCCTAACATAAAAAACGAAAAAAGTAACATAACCATCAATAAAAAATAATGTAATGGATACAACGTATACCTACGTTTTATGCCCTATCATTAACCGAAGGCGAAGTCATGGCAACCTACCCCAAACAATATAAATTGGCTCACATTCTTACATTTGTTATTGTCAAGACAAGTAATTTAAAGAGTTTTGATATACCAAATGTACATTTAAAAATATAATTCAATAACTACGCCACACAATTTAAATGTAAAATTTAATCAAAAAGATTTGTCGCCCAAAAGTTCTCCATCCAAAGCACTTCATTACGACGCGACGCACGATTCTGTTTCTATTATTATCACAACCTCCTGTTTTAATATAATAAAGGATTTTTCTTTCATGAAATCTATTGTGAGTTCAAACTATAATAAAGAAAATAGAAAAAGAAAATGGGAATTTTCAATAAGTTGGCCGAGATTCTTAAGCTTAAGAAGGAACAAATGACTATTTTGGTGGTAGGACTAAATAACAGTGGAAAATCGACAATAATAAATAATTTCAAGACATCAGATGAACGAACATCCATAACAGTTCCAACAGTCGGATTTACGGTTGAACAATTTCAAAGTGAGTCATATGTAGGACGTAGGTATAATTGAATCATTAGGTTTGTTCCTTTGCTTTGAAACTCTTTGCATTTCTGTGAATTTCTACATAATTTATTTTTTTTTATATGAACTTTGACATACTTTTGTTAGAAAAACACACAAATGCACAGACTTTGAAAGTAAAGTCTATTTATTTTCAAAACATGTTTACTTTTTTAGCTTAATTTGCTTCCAAATTTTGGGTTTGAAAATAAGTTGTTCATAAATATTGATGAAACCAACTTGATTTAGATATAAAACAAACTAAAGAATCGATTTCTGTCTTTGACCTACAATACCATCATGCTGCATAGCTTTTCAAGGCCGAATTCAAGTTTGATATTTCTTCTCCAAAACTAAAAAATGCGAGAAGACCGAGCCTATACTTAGACGATCGAGAATCAGTTATACGAGGCTGATACTCATACCTAAACGAGACCAAGGCGAGACTTATAGGTCTGGTCTTGTTTCGTCTACCTGATTCTCAATGCGGGAAGAATACGAGGCTGGAGGGTGACGAGATCAAATTTGTCAAATTCAAAAAATAAAATTATCCGAGGAATTAGGATATATGTACACCACAGTGTTTGTCGTCTCGTCACACCAAATTTCGGAAAATCAAAAAACAAAACATTAGTTCTCGTCATGAAAAAGCTTCTTGCTTGTTTATTGGAGTATACAATTAGAAAGAGATGATAGCGCCAATAGTCCCGTTTTCTCTGTTCATACTGTGAATCAAGCTTCTCGTGACCAGACAAATATTAGATGTAAAAAAATGGCCCACCTTTGAACAGGAAAATAACGATCTGCATACATTTTATTTAAAAAAAATTATTAGACTTAACTAACGATAAAAAATTCATATCTGAATCCAAGATTATTCAGTCTTTATGAAGGGGGTATCAAAAAACTTCATTGACACAACCAATTAAATGATGTAAAAAAAAGTTTAAAATGTCATATATAGAATTAATTGCTTTTACCCTCTATATGTAAGACTACTTTATGAAAATATAAGAAATATAACGCAAAGACGTCATTTTCATTCTAAAAATTCAACTATTCAACTATGGCAATCACGTTTTTGACAAATGCAATTGGTATTCAACTCAATTGAATCACCTTACCAAGACGAAAAATTCGATGATAATCACATGCGACTATGGTTGGTGTGACAATCACTTATCACCTTAGCCGATTCCATTTTTCACTGGTTTTATCACAGAACCGGAATAGGCCCCCTCAGAACCTGACAGTCGGTAGAGATTAAGACTCGTTGGGATGGTGAAATTAAAAATATTTTCTTCCACGAGAGATTTGCTTAGTCCTTTTATATTATTAGTTTTACATATCTTCAACTCAAGAATAAAATATTCAAAACTCTACTGAACATAATTTTCATGATTTATGCACCTTACCTTCTTATTCATCTCATATTTGTTAATTTAGTTTGACAGTCATTGACCTTTGGATTGAATTCGGAATCGTGTAAGATGATTTGCGATAAGTGAGAGTCATAATCAACCAATTCAGTTCAATCATATTTGGTAGCAGAAGAGCTATCACAGAAAATTGTAATTGTGATTTCACAAAAATTTGACGTTTCTGCAAAATGACTAGACCATGACTAGCACCAACCTACGAAAATTGTAAAATTTTTCTGAGTTATTTTTGTAACCATTTATACAAACAAAAATAAAGATTCATGTGACCAAAAAAGTTTAAGTTAAGTTTAAAATTATATCGCAAAGACTTCATTTTCTATAATTATTCCAATAGCTCATTACAAAGTTTTGAAAAATTCAAATCACTTGAATTACGAGGAAATTGATTGAAATTAACTCATTTTAAAATGTGAATTTTTATGGGAACAGATGTTTTGGAATCGCATTTGTGAATTTTCCACAAAATTACATTATTTATTGAAAAAGTTGTAAGTGCAGTGTGCATAGAAAAATCTCGGAAAATTTTTTTATACGTAATAACTTGCTTTTATGTGCGATCACGCTGTGGTTTTAAGGTCTGAATAGTTAAGATCTATTCATCTGATTTAAAAAGAAATAAATTAATTATGAGAGTCCATTTTGTATGCTATCTTTTATCTGATTTCTTTAAGCAATGCTTCTGTAAAATTAAAAAAAAAATAAATTTGGAACACCATTTTTAGTATTTATTGATGCAAAGTTTAAAAAAATAATTTTGAAAAAAAAGTCACTCACCATTTTCGAAATATCGACTTTCGAAAATAAATATTTCGAATAATCCAAAATCCAGAGTCATACAAATAGAATAGCGAGACCAACATTTTTCGACATCAATATCAATCTTGAGTTCGATTATTTTTTACCGAATCCATAACTTCCTACAAAGTGACCTATGTAGGTATGTACATAATATATATCGCATCGCAAGTAAAAAAGTGAAGTACATTTCGGAAAATTTAAAATTTCCAGTACAGTACAGTTCAAAAAGTCCACAGCAATCATTTTGCACTCTTTTTCAGAAGACATTTTTAAAAAGGCAGTTATTTATTGAATTTTGGGAAAATATTTGAATATATATTTTATCAAATTTATATTTATTTTTGGCTTTTATTTCATACAGTTCTTTTAAATAGTACAGTTCTTTTTAATAGTATGCTTGTTTTCTCAAATTTGTGTTTTTTCTTCAATTAAAAGTTTAGATATAATTAAATTTTCATTATTGTTATAGAACTTACCTTTAACAATATCTAAATTGTTATTGTAAAGTAGATATGAACAATTTAGCATTACTGCGAAGTAGGTAGTAGCAGATTTACAAAAAGATCTACTTGAATTGAAAAAAGTGGTATCGCTGGAATATACAGCATCTGCTATATATATAGCTTGTGTGAACTTAACATCAATTTTAGTAACACAAAAATCAAAGATTTTTTGACCGTTATTAGGTATATCAAAAAAATTTATTGAGAATGGGAGTTTTACTGGCTACATTTTATTCAGTGATACTAAGTTTTCAAATCAGATAATTTGTTGAAAACACAGGAATCGTCTTGTAAATAAATAAACATAAATTAAATCTTATAATTACAATGTTTCTAAATTATTTTTGTTGGTACATAGTAAAATTAAATTCATCGAGCACATTTGTATTTATTTTAAAATCTGTACAGTTTTTGTTGTTTTTTTTTTTAATATAATCATTTTCCAAAGCAATATAGGTTAGGTACCATTAAGTTTTGAAGTAGAGGTGAGGCTGCTATTGCGATAGCTGCTTTTAATCACTCTGCTATTTCACTGAGCAGAGAGCAGTAGCGATTGCTCTTCAATTTAACTGCTCACTGCTCAGTGCTCAGTGGTGAACCTTACAAAAATTCACAAACAAATTCAACAATCGCAATAACCGGGAAGCAGGTATGGGATCTCATATAGTGTATACATTTAGCTATATCTCCAAAGAGGAGACTGAAAAGATAGAATGAGCAAGAAACAGTAATGTGCTTAGTGCTTATTCAATGCGAATAAATCGCGAAAGCGATTAGATGAGCACTGAGCAGTCAGAAGTTCTGACTCAGAGCATATAGCATTTTGTTCTGACTCAGAACAAAATGCTATATGCTCTTTAAACTGCTCATTGCTATTTTAACTATACTGTTCATCATTAAATATAATGCAAAGAAACTGAACAGAGAGCAGGTTGAAGTTGAAATCGCATAACATACTTGGAAACTCAATGGATGTGTGGAGTTTCTCCAAATCACTTGGACACGATGACTACGATGACGATAGATAAAAACCTCTAAAAATACGAAAAATTTCGATATTTCGGGGAAATGCTTTTTTAGGGCAAACCGTAGACATTTGGAACGAAATATTCTCTATGCCTCAAAGTATAGGTTGTCACCCATCTGTCAAGCCATCAACTGTCAAATTCCATCGAAGGATGGCTACGATGACGATGGATTAAAAAACCTCTAAAAAACGAAAATTTTCGAATTTTTTTTTTTGCTCCGGAAAAATGCTTTTTAAGGGCAATCCGTTGACATTTGGAACGAAATATTCTCTATGCCTCAAAGTATAGGTTGTCACCCATCTGTCAAGCCATCAACTGTCAAATTCCATCGAAGGATGGCTACGATGACGATGGATTAAAAAACCTCTAAAAAAACCAAAATTTTCGATTTTTTTTTCTGCTCCGGAAAAATGCTTTTTAAGGGCAATTCGTTGACATTTGTAACGAAATATTCTCTAAGCCTCAAAGTATAGGTTGTCACCCATCTGTCAAGCCATCAACTGTCAAATTCCATCGAAGGATGGCTACGATGACGATGGATTAAAAAACCTCTAAAAAACGAAAATTTTCGAATTTTTTTTTTGCTCCGGAAAAATGCTTTTTAAGGGCAATCCGTTGACATTTGGAACGAAATATTCTCTATGCCTCAAAGTATAGGTTCTCACCCATCTGTCAAATTCCATCGAAGGATGGCTATAATGATGATGGATTAAACGAATTTCAAATCAGAAAACAAAATTTAAAGTACATTCTTCGACTTTAACTTGTTTTTAAAGAGTGATTAAATAGCTGCGAAAAAGAGCTGTTCTTTTTGTAAACTGCTCTCTGCGATCGCTGCTCATTTAAAATCGCTCTTTAGCACACCTCTATTTTGAAGGTTGCAGTTTATTTCGAATTTTTGTTTTGTTTAAATTTGGGAAAAATGCGTTTAGTATTTGCTGTTGATAGGTATAGATATCGATTAAATAGACAAAACAAATTCATTAAGGACAGTGAAGCTTTCGCGTCCATCCACTAGTTTAAGCATAGTATGCAGTTGAAGCGAAACGAAATTGACACAACGAAATTATTATTAAAGAAAAATTTTATTCCCATTTGAGAAATCTTCTCTCTTTTTCCGCACGAAATTATTAGCAAGAACTATTAATTGTGCGGTTTCCATTAGCATTTCACTATCGTGTTGGAGAACACAGACTAATTTCGTTCCGCTCCTTCGTGTACAAAAGTCCTTAATTTCAACCAAATTTCCAAGATGTTAGGTAGGAAATACGTGATGACTTTACGAATACATCCAACTGTTTTAAAAAGCAAAACAAAAACACCAAAACAAAAGGATACAAAGAAAACAACTAAAAAAGCTATTAATGCACGACCAAATATATATTTACTGCCTCTTTATTCTTCAGTATTTCTTAAGTCTAGGTTGATACATGTATATATTTTAACAAAGAAGAAAAGGATAATATATAAAACGGAAGTAACGATCAGTAGGAGAAGTTATATAAAGTAATAGTAATAGTAACGATCGGTTTATGATATAATATAGATTGACAATGTATTTTAAAAGACTGATAGTAAGAAATAATATAATAACAAAACGATAGCATGCGATACCTTTAGATATAATACCTACTACACGTAGGTATTACCTCAACCCTGAACAGAATAAGACAGTAAGTAGAATTGTAATTTTTACCTTGCTTGTCTATCTGGATCCCAAGTTTTTGTTGTATTACGTGTTGAAAAATGATCCTCATACGGATCCGTAGCATTTTGAATTTTTTTTTAATATATAGTAAAATCAAACGAAATTGGCTAAATAAAGTATATTTTGGAGTCATTTTAGTTTTTTTATTAAAAAAAAAATAACCAAATCAATCGATATCCACAATGAACTTTTGCACCAATTGGGTGGGTTACAAAAAAGTCCACAAAAAATGAGAGACTAATGAGTCAGAATTGCACAAATAAGTGGCTCCATATTCCCTTATTTTAGAAAGGAAGTCGGGTCATAAGTCCACAAATATTTTCTCGATTTTTTTTTACATTACCAAACTTACTGTATAGTAACAAAACTGTTGACAAAAAAGGGGTCAAAATGCGACTAATGTCGCATAGCTTCAACACTGGATATGACTTAAGAGTTTCTGTTCTCCAAACTCCATTGGTCTGGGATGCCGCCCCGGTTTGCTCTAAGAGTCTATGGCAGCTTCAATGCTGTGGGGTTTGTAAGGCTTGAGAATTTAACTTAATAATTTATACTAATTATAATATAGCTATAATGGAATTCAGCTTTTTAAAAATAAAATCATATCTTCATTTTCAGATCAAGGTATTGGGTTCACAGCGTTTGATATGTCGGGTTCCAGTAGATATAGAAATCTGTGGGAATATCACTTTAAAAGCTGTCAAGGAATCGTATATGTCATTGATTCTAGTGATCGGATGAGATTAGGTAAGTAAGCAGATAATTTCCATTTTATTTATGTATGCATAATATCTATTTATATTAGAAAGAGAGTTTCAATCCTCGAGCTTCTCAGCCTAGATTAAAATATCCGATTATATCATTAAATGAGATACGTATCCAACATAATGTAAATAAATCAATCCATTTCTCAGTATAGCCATGTTCCTTGGAAGGTGGCAAAGTTCTCATCTTTTATATATTTAAAAACTAGCGTTACCCACTAGCCCACTAGCGTTACACTCACTTTCCCTGTTGATAGTGAATAAAGATCGGTATATTTACACGAATAACAATTTTTTCTCTCTGCGAAATTCCAAGAAATTATGAAATGAAATGAGATGAGTGAAATACACTTGTTTTTTTTTGCATTTGTTTTTTTAAAGAAAAAGTCAATTTTTTTTTTGAAAAAGGGCCTATGTCCTTCTCATTGATTTTCTAGTTAAAAGGAAAAACCAAGTTATTTGATTGAAAATTATGTGAGTTACACGTAAACAAACACACAAATATAAACTTTTGGTGACGTGAAATAACGCCAAACGAAATAAGACCAAATTCTAAAAATTTGGTCTTATTACGTTTTCAAAAACGAAAGACCAAATTCAGAGTTTGGTGTTATTTCGTTTTCAACTACAGTAAAAAATCACCATAACAAGAAAAGGAATACAAATGTGATAAAATAATCGTAAAAAATCGCGTGAGTTTTTGCGATTATTTTCAACATAATGACGTAATAAAGCATCGAAAAGAATTTAAAAAAATCAGCATGCAGTTTTTTAGATCGAAAAACATACTAACATTTCGTGAAAAACTTGTTTCGGTTGTAATATTTTGAGAAAAAAATAACGATATTAACTTCGGGAGAATTTTATTCTATACACGATGCCATATTTGGTTACTGATATAAATTCGAAAAAAATTCCATTGATGGTTTTTTTAAAGCAAAAAAAAAAAAAAACTACAAGAAAATATTAAAAATTTGAAAACAAACACTAGCTTAGAAGCCGGGCCAATTTTATTCGATACATAGTGACGTAGTCAATAACTGATAAGCAGGGATTGGATTTTGAGGCATTTACAAATCTAAAAAAGGCTAAAGAAAATACTAAAAAAGGCATTTATCATTTTATTAACATAATTAAAGAAATTTATTCATAGTTATAAAAACAATGTACAACTAAATATATTTTAAAATTTTCGGGTAGCAAACGCCTGCGGTTGTCCCTGAGTAGTGCTTTAAAAGAGATGAATGTTCTTGCGACATGGGTTGAAACCAGTGTGGCCTATGTTAAAGGTCCAACATTGTTGACTTCTATGCCTTTAGGGAGTTCATTATTTATGTCATCATTTATTACTGCATTTACTTTTTCAATATTGCGAGTCCCTCGTTAGCAGAAAAAACAGCATTACATTTTTTTTATAACTTCCTTGCCAACCACCTCCTTAGCTTTTTTTAAATTTGGAATCAATTTTTTCCAACATTTTAAGCAAATTTCCAATTGATTGACCTGAATAGATAAATGTATAACGGAAAATATATGTTCTTGCGGATCCACTAAAAAGCCAAAATTGTTCTGTATATACACCAGTTGTGTTTGAACTTTTTTTTTCTTTGTCAGCCAGGCCAGTAATTCTTTCGAAAACAACACACAAGTTGCATCCAACCATGTTCCCTAACGAGTTAAAACCTATTTCAAGAAACAAATTTTACATTAATATTCAACATTTTTTGAAATTATTTTACTTACAGGTTGGGGTGGCAAGCGTAGTTCAGGCTTCTTTCCTTTAAAAAACGAAAATCGAGAAGGAATCTTTAAAAACATTTTTTTAAGTTTGAGATCAATGCGTCAACTTTTGGGCAGAGATTACGAATTATAAAGATAGGAATCTTTCGTACGTGCCACCCTCAAAAACCCATTTGTTTACATTGTTGTTTTTGTAATTTCATCTCGTGTCGATGAATAGCTGTGAATTCCAAAAACAATTTATGCCTTGGTGAGTTCATATTTTTGCACTAGTGTGCGTTAAAACATGGACACTAGTGCAAAAATATGAACTCACTACCGTGTTTAGCTTGTAGGCAAACTAGAATGACGGCCGAGCTTTCCAATCTTTATACATACATAATTCATAATCTCTGCTTTTGGGTATTGGCTTCGAAAAGCTTCGCATGGGCAACGCAGGTAGGGTTCCCAACTTTTTTTCGACCGATTATAGTATTTTTCACTATTAGCTATAAAAAATATAGTACTCTTCAAAAATATATAGTATTTTATAAAAAGGTTAAAAATAGGCCAAACATATTATTAGTAATTATTTATTTTTATAAAATCTATATTTTTTTGTGCTTTTAGCATCGTTCAACAATTTTGTATTAAAAATAAATGTGTCATAGGCTTTATCGCAATCAATTTTCAAATTTATGTAGATTAAAAGTTCATTTTTGATTAGTGAAATGCTTGCTTCTTCTCGCCATTTGGAATTCATAATTGAAAAAAATTCTTTCTGTAAATGCAGAAGTGGCAGGAATAGAGAGTAAAAAAGAAATTACATTTGGTAAGTTGTTTTTGGATTTTTTAAAAATATATTGCCATTTTTGATCTGTTTTTCTGTCGCTAAACTCATTCATATTTTTTATTCTCGTAAAAATTTCGTTTAGTATTAAAATCAGTCAACAATTGATTTGAATTGAGACAATTCATACAAAAACCGACAAAGAAGGTTGGAAAACCTGGCCAATTCCACTTTTTCCAATTGTAGATAAATATTGCGTTATAGTCTTGTAGTAGTCTTTGTAGACTTTTTTGTACCTTTCGTTTTTTAGGTGTTAATTTACCACTGGAGTTTGACGAACTTCCACTGTCGCTTCCACTTTCCATATTTGAAACAAGCTTTTATTTTTAAAACATTCGAAAACTTTAGACGTTTGACAGCAAGACTTAGTCTCATTCGGATACATGTATAAAATGGAACCTTAAAGTGCAATCAAAGTGTGTTTGATATTTGTTTATATGTTGCAAAATGATTGATAAATCAAACTGAAATATAGTACTTTTTCGTACTATATATTTCTTCAGCAGTATATAGTACAGAGACCCGAAATATAGTACAATACTATATATTATGGTACGGTTGGGAACCCTAAACGCAGGTAACATGGATCATGTTTGAGTATAAAATCTTAAGCGATTTTCTACTTTATATATGGGGTCGCATCGGTAACAAAAAGAAGAACTCGTTTACGGTGTAGGCTGTCAGGCCACAAAAGCCTCAGAGAGCCATCGAATAAAGTTGCAATTGAAGTAGAGTTGAGTTGACCTTTTCAAGAACTTCGCAAGCCAACAGGTAACCTTTGTCGTTTTTTCGTGAGGGTCCTACAATAACGTTTGTAACACATCTTCTATCCTTATCGGTTGTTTCATCCATTCAAACTAATATTTATCGTCACCCACAGCACCTTGGTTTTTACGAATGACTTCAATATATGAGTCGTATATATAATTTTTTCGTGGCGTGGATTCATCCGGAACTTTTTTTTGAGTATACTTTTCAATGAACGATTGAAACTGTCTGTGAATTGTTAACTTTGTGAAGCGGTATGTCAGAAGCCAACATCATCCGCGTTAAGTCCGTGTTAAACCCGTTTTTCTTATTGCCAGTAGCGAATGAAGAAAGAAGTTTCGTGACTGACTCTAACACCGCACAATTGACACAATAAAACCTTTCCATCCGTGGAAAAAAAGTCTTCCCCGAATTGTTTAAAACAACATTTTGCAATATTTTTTCCTCTTAGTTTATTCTTAGGCATTTTGAAAAACAAAAACACATCAACGAATAAAAACACGTCAAAGAATGAAAACACTGAAAACACCTATCACCTATCAATCACATTTCCATATTGCCAAATAGAAACATTCAATATACGAGCCGAGGTAGAATTCCATACTCTATATTTGTGTGCGTTTCTTACGTACACTAAAACAAGTAACAAAAGTGGGTGCTTTCCAAGTGTGGTGATTAGGAAAATCTCTAGTTTTCACATTTATGTACATATTGTAAATACAGGGTGCCTTTAATTTTTTGTTTTAAATAAAATTTGCAAAAGGTTGTGGGAGAAGTTAAAAATATTAAAAAGGCAAAAAATGGCAAAAAGGGCAAAATAAAATGTATATATGTATTTGGAAATCAATTCAAAATCGTTTTTTATTCAAACCAGAATTTTTATTGGACGTTGCAAAAAAAAAGCTGTTCCCTTTTGATAAGGTTTGTAGAATTATTCAATTGACAGTTTCAAATTTAAATTTATTTTCAAACTAAAACCACTAAAAAATTTAAAAAATGTTTTTTTTCGACTCGAATGTCTCGAAAACGAACAAAGTTATAGACTCCGGAATTATTTTGTTTTACACAAAATGCTGTAACTATGAATTGGTGGGGTTTGTAATAAAATCAATTTGGTAGTTTTTTTTTAAGCAAAAACATCTGGCAAAACTACAACCTTTATAGTTGAAAAATATAATACGCCCCAACTTTGGTTTTCACTTAACCGCATATTGAACATTTGATAAGATCTTTTAAGATTTTGAATAAGGAATTTCTTTATAACAAAATAACATTTGGTGTCCACTTGCCACGGGCGCAAATGGGAAGTTACCAGTGTGGGTAGCACCCAGCCTCTTTTTTAGAATTTATAAATGAAAAGAACATCTAATTTACCATATATTCCGTTATTAAAAATAATTTTCTATCTCTTCACTTAATTTATCAACAATTTTTTTGAAAAACCCTTACTCATACCTTGCCGAAACTGGAGCACCAGACCTCAAAATTCAAAATCCTTCTGTATATTATGCTAAGAATCAAAAGAAGTATACATAACATAAAGATGGACGAGTTTCAAGACCCACCACTTTTTTCATTGTCCGCTTTACTTCCCTAAATGGAAACTATGAATATAATATTAAAATTCAGAACTACTTAGTGAAAGTTACTATTTTAATTATTGTCCATGCACCTCCGGAAATGTCTGAGGTTGACTCAAAAAAAGACGATGTAGTAACCACCATCAATAGTCAAATGCATATCTCTGGGCATGTAAATATTTCTGGTACTTGTTCTTTTATATAATAAGCAAACTAATTTCCCAAATTACTTCATAAGTCTTATCGAATAAACTAGCTGTGTATGTACAAGCAAAGCTCATAACAAAACACCTTCTAAAACACCGGCACAAAGCAACAGCTCAGGTTCAATTTTTTACTTGCGATACATACATAGGTACTATATGGCAGGTTATGCATTCGTAGAAAAAATTGGACTAGAGATTTTCATCAAAATTGATATTACGATGATAGCGAAGTCGAAAAAAGTGGGTCTCGCAATTCTGTCTGTCTGTGTGCCTGTTCGGCTGGAGCTAAACGGGTGGGTCGTTTTTCTTTAAACCTGGTACCTAGCGTTGTTTAGGCAATTTTTGTTTTTCATTTTTTTAAGACCAAAAATAACGGTACCTACCGTACAAATTTTTTTTAGCCAAAATGATCTTATTTTTCTCAAAAACGTGCCCACAACTTTAAAAAAAAATTAAGTAATTTTTTTTACAAAAATGCTACCATTTTATAAAAAAAAATTCGGAAAAATGGTTTTAAATGGTACCTCCCATAGAACCATTTTTTTGATTTTCGAGTTCAAGTAGTTTTGATAATTTTTTTTTATTATTTTAATATTATGTACCAAAATTTTCCAAACATTTTTTTTTTCAGAACTTAATAATTCGAAAACGACTTGGTCGATTTTATTAAACTTAGGTTTTCAACTATCTCATTATCTCATTATCATTATATTTAAAATTTTATATATAAAATAATTTTTCAAAAAACCGCTCCAATGATTATTAAAACTTGATGTACAACGTTGATGTCAAATTAATTTCAGATATTTTTTTAATCAATTTATTTCTAATTTTATTGATTTTTTAACATGTTTTCAGTGTAAACTGTAAATTACATGCATATGTGCAAAGTGCAAGACAGTACGGTGCTATATTGTTCATATTTATGTACTCACAGTATGGTGAAATGGTAAGCTCTCTCTCACACAATATATGCATGAAATGGGTCCGTGGTGATTATAATTTCAATACAAATTTTAGCCGAAAAAAGCAGTCTTGCGGATCCATATTTAGATCCGTAAACGGAGTCAACCATACGTTGTTTACTACGTGCGCGGATCCAAAGCTAAGTCGTTTGCTTGAAGGGAGGAAGCAGCTAGGGTAAAAGTGTCAACAGTCAATCAGGGTACAATATGCCTGATTCACAATGCAACGAGAAAGCGACACGTCGCGTCGATGTGAAAAGATCTCTTCACTGTTTTTTTCTCTTAATGACGAACGAAAAACAATGAAATAATAGGCGTGTTTTTTTGCAAGCCCGGTGGGAATTGCAGGAAAAAAACGACCACAGGGATTAGTGACAGCAACACAGAAACAAAATGGAGTTTTCATACAAACTATCGACAACAAGCATATAATTTATGCCGGTAACACAGTTTTTCTGTGTGCTTAAGTTAAGCCCGGAGAATTATCTGGGTTTAGCTTAGCCCGTAGGGGATTAGTTGTTGTTGTATTTAACATGGTGATTGTTTAGCACCGACGTTGTTTTTTTCGACCAATTCCCTCTGGGCTTACAAAAAAACACGCCTAATCATAATGAAGCAACTTTCGTCGTAACGCCGCGTCTTTTTTTCAATTTTTTCGAACTATTGACGTGACGTGATGACGATAAATGCTTTAATATGTATTATTTCCATGTTTTAAATTCGTGAAGAGAGAACATCTGCAAAAAGAGATCTCGTCACACCAACGTCTCGTTGTCTCTTCGCATTGTGAATCAGGCATCACAATGTCTTTTTCTATTTTTTAATAAATCTGAAAAAGAGAAAAGAACATCTCTTAACATCATATTGCATCAAACCATCAGTCTTCGTAATCCCTTGATCGGAGTCCAATGCCCGACTTGCCTTTGATATATTCAATAATAGCAAGAGGCTTCTCACAATTTCCCTGGCATCGGTTTGTTCTCCTGCCTATACTGGTGGATGGAATATTTGGGTCAGGAATCGATTGGTCAGTTATGGCAGCCATAACAGGAGCATGTTTTGTCGATAGCATCCTGACATCTCGGGTGTCCTTCCACTTTAGAACAACAATGCCGTTTTCTTCTTCACGTGCTACCATTTTTCCTCTTTTTAGCTGTGCATTCATAACCTCTTTTGGGCAGAATTTTTTGTTCGCTCGAAGTGTCCCAACTACGTGCGTTTTTTGGTCAAGCATGGATCATGCCAGTACGTAGCTCGTATAAATAAATATAAATAAATTGTCAACAAATAGAGTGCGACTTTCTCCTGTCAATAAAGAACTTAGTTCCTCACAAACATTTTTTGCCAGCCCAACTTCTCGAACACCTGTTGAGCTTAAATAAAAAACAAAAGTTTTTTCTTTTTTGTACCTTAGTGACTTTGCCAATTTTAATTTAATATATTAAAGTAAAATAAACACTTATATACTTATATATTAAATAAGATTCGGATGCATTTCGACGTTAGTCATCCTCAGCGAGCACGTTCGTACTAAGTCTCCCTCTCCTATGAGTGCAGGTCAGTTAGATGTTAGCATGATGCCTATTTGAAATGAAATTACAACAAAAAATTAAAAACGTTATTTAATAATTTCGTCGATTGTTTTGAACAGTGGGGAGCGTATCGGTGCCTCCAACGTGTTCATTGTAACATTTCTGTTAAGATACATATATATACTTTCGTAGGCATCAAGTTTGTACGCATCGTTGACTTGTTTCTTCAATTTTATACTGTCGACACTCCAATGTGTGCGATGGTTTTGTTCGAGAGCGTGCAGTGCGACAGCTGATTTCGTAGCTTGTTGTTTTTGTATGCTGGACAAATGTTCTTTTAAACGTATGTACCTCTATACTACAATATACTTTTCTTCACATTCACTGCAGGAAATTTCATATATGCCCGATTTATGTAAACTTTCAGTTTTGTCTTTTAGACTAACAATTAAATTATGTAATTTGTTGTTGCTACTGTGTACAATTTCCAAATTGTGCTTTTTAAAAATATGTTTTAATTTGTTTGTAAAAACGGGTATATATGGTAAAGAAATTCTCTTTAATTTTTCCTTTTCAAAGGACAATGTGGTAATGTTTCTTTTGAAAATCTTATTTGAATGTAGCGAGACCAAATTTTCAACCATTTGTTCAGTGTAACCATTTAGTACTGCAGCGAATTTGATGTATTTCAATTCGTCCATGTAGTTTTTGATGTTAAGTGGAAGTCTGCAGAGTCGATGAACCATACTATGAAATGCGGCTTTTTTGTGGGCAATTGGGCAATATGAATCGGATGGAATGTAGCATGGTGTGTTTGACGGTTTTCTATAAACAGAGAATTCGATGGTACCATCACTTTTCCGTATCAAACGTACATCTAAAAACGGTAAGGATTCGTCTTTCTCCATTTCTATTCTGAAATTAATTGTTGGCCACTGTGTGTTTAAACGCGATAACATTTCTCCTTCTTTTCGTTTTTCCACTATTGCTGCCACGTCGTCTACGTATCTCCACCATACTGTCGGTAATGTTCCTGCTTCTTTCATTACTGTTTCAAAGTTTGACAAGAATAAATTAGCAATGAAAGGTGATAATGCATTTCCTATGCATGTGCCTTTTGTAATTTGGTAGAACTTCCCATCAAATTGGCAGATGTTTTGATCCATGCATAACTTTGTTAAGTTTATAAATAAATTTTGTTTTTCTTTAGTTGTTTCATGTTCTATTAGCCAATTTTCAAGTATGATGAGTGTTTCTGGAATCGGTATGCTTGGGAATAGGGATTCAACATCAAAGGACACTAGAATCTCATTTTCTTTCATTGTTATGCCTTTCATCTTTTCGCAAAATTCATAGCTGTTTTCAACATATAAACCTTTTGGATTCGGATATTCATTGAATTTTTTCACTAACCATTTTGCAATTTTTTCAGTTGGTGCATTACAGTTTGAAATTATTGGGCGCAGTTTTAGGTTTGTAGTGTCCTTGTGAGTTTTCGGTAAACAGTACATTTTTGGTACAGATGGATTCGATATTAATAAACTCCATTTTATTTTTGGGCCAAACACGTTTTCCACCTCTTTCAAAGAATTGTTTGTATCGCGAATCATTTTTGGTAAAGGGGTCTTTTTTAGCAATTGAAAATTACCTGAAACGATCGTCTCAATTACTTTTTCTTTATATTGTATTATAATAATGTCTCTTCCTTTATCTGATTTCATATACAAACAATCTTTCTTTTTCAAATCGTCCAAAATTTTATCCATCTTATTTGTTTTCTTGGATGTGATTTTTTTAAAGGATGATTTTGTTATGACTGATAAGGCTTTATTCCTGATGTCTTGTTTTGTTGTTTCATTTGCATATTTAATACCCGTTTCTATATCTGCCACCAAATCAATTACCGCTGGTTCTCTTGGTTGCGGTGTAAACTTCAAACCTTTTTGTAGTAAAGACATTTGTTCATTTGAGAACGATTGGCACGATAGGTTTGTGACGAAATTTATAGGTTTAATTGTGACACCCGACTTCGCTCTTTCTCTTTCATCTTGTTTGAAAGGCATAACAATGAAAGAAAATGAGATTCTAGTGTCCTTTGATGTTGAATCCCTATTCCCAAGCATACCGATTCCAGAAACACTCATCATACTTGAAAATTGGCTAATAGAACATGAAACAACTAAAGAAAAACGAAATTTATTTATAAACTTAACAAAGTTATGCATGGATCAAAACATCTGCCAATTTGATGGTAAGTTCTACCAAATTACAAAAGGCACATGCATAGGAAATGCATTATCACCTTTCATTGCTAATTTATTCATGTCAAACTTTGAAACAGTAATGAAAGAAGCAGAAACATTACCGACAGTATGGTGGAGATACGTAGACGACGTGGCAGCAATAGTGGAAAAACGAAAAGAATGAGAAATGTTATCGCGTTTAAACACACAGTGGCCAACAATTAATTTCAGAATAGAAATGGAGAAAAACGAATCCTTACCGTTTTTAGATGTACGTTTGATACGGAAAAGTGATGGTACCATCGAATTCTCTGTTTATAGAAAACCGTCAAACACACCATGCTACATTCCATCCGATTCATATTGCCCAATTGCCCACAAAAAAGCCGCATTTCATAGTATGGTTCATCGACTCTGCAGACTTCCACTTAACATCAAAAACTACATGGACGAATTGAAATACATCAAATACGCTGCAGTACTAAATGGTTACACTGAACAAATGGTTGAAAATTTGGTCTCGCTACATACAAATAAGATTTTCAAAAGAAACATTACCACATTGTCCTTTGAAAAGGAAAAATTAAAGAGAATTTCTTTACCATATATACCCGTTTTTATAACAAACAAATTAAAACATATTTTTAAAAAGCACAATTTGGAAATTGTACACAGTAGCAACAACAAATTACATAATTTAATTGTTAGTCTAAAAGACAAAACTGAAAGTTTACTTAAAGAAGTATAGAGGTACGTTTAAAAGAACATTTGTCCAGTATTCAAAAACAACAAGCTACGAAATCAGCTGTCGCACTGCACGCTCTCGAACAAAACCATCGCACACATTGGAGTGTCGACAATATAAAATTGAAGAAACAAGTCCACGATGCGTACAAACTTGATGCCTACGAAAGTATATATATGTATCTTAACAGAAATGTTACAATGAACACGTTGGAGGCACCGATACGCTCCCCACTGTTCAAAACAATCGACGAAATTATTAAATAACGCTTTTAATTTTTTGTTGTAATTTCATTTCAAATAGGCATCATGCTAACATCTAACTGACCTGCACTCATAGGAGAGGGAGACTTAGTACGAACGTGCTCGCTGAGGATGACTAACGTCGAAATGCATCCGAATCTTATTTAATATATAAGTATATAAGTGTTTATTTTACTTTAATATATTAAATTAAAATTGGCAAAGTCACTAAGGTGCAAATAAGAAAAAACTTTTGTTTTTTATTTAATTTTATGATTTATGGACTTTGCAGTTAATATTTTATCGTTTTTTACTTTAAAAATACAATAAAATTTGGTAGACCAAGTGAAACCTTCTGTCGAGCAAAGATTGGTTAACATTACACCATAAGGATGAGCTTTGTTTGTTGTTTGTATATATTGTCGGAAAACTAGCCTGCCTCTCCAAGGAATTACCGTTTTATCTATGACTATATTTTCTCCGGGTACAAGCATCCTCTGAAACTTCATCTGCAGCATGTCCAGAAGAGGTTTTAGTTTTCCAATTCTATCTCCTGCCGCTATGGGATGTTGTCAGCAAAATTAATGAAGTTCAGAAGAAGTTGGAAACGATTTCTTGACATAGTTTTAGCAGGAATGCCAAAATTGTAAATGTTTTTCTTCTAATATTCTTCCAACAATCCCACCTTTACAAGGCCCATCCATAGTAAAACCTTATCTCTTTGGCGTTTGTGGGAACCCATTTCTTTTTTCTTGATGCACGAGTTATTGGAACGCAATGTATTTGCTGCTCGGCATACCTAAATATTTGTTTCCATTTTTTTTCCTTTGTTTCCTCCTCATCAACAAAAAGGTAAAAGGCTTCAAGACAGCTTATAGTTGAAGGCACATCTATTAGGAAACCGGACTTTCCAGTAAAAGGAAAGATTTTTTGGCGGGAAGAAAACTCCATCCAGCATACGTTGTCACTTGTATCAATCAAGGCTGGTGTTTCCTCGGCTCCTTCAAGCATCTCTTTCTCATCACTTTCTAGAACTTCCGCATCAACCGCGTTCAAATCTTCATGTTCCAAGTTGGTATCTGAGTTAGGATCATCATTTGGCAGCCAATTTCATTCAAAATTTGGCTTTCCATTTCTAATGCTTATTTTTCAGAAACCTATAACTGTACGAAAAATATTATTGACAACTTGCGCAAACACTTATGTAACACTTACTAAAAACACAGGAGATAACACGAGACAATACGAAGAAACTACTGTCGTACGTTTTTGAGCGACGTGACTACAAACAGTATCCAAATTACATCAACGTATCGTAAAGTGTTAGATCACAACGTAAGTGTCACAGAAATTTCCACGTTTTTAGTTTACCTACCTCTGACATAGATATTTAGTTTACACATCAACAAGAACTTTGATTTGGCCAAAAGAGTATTATTACACTTTCTCTTAAAGTGTAAACTTATGGACACACGAAATCTTTCATTTAAGCTTGTAAATTACCTAAGAATTGTCTATTTATCACTTGAAGTCTTGTTAAAAATTATTCATATTTGATTTCAGTTTATTTATAGGTTAGTTTATATTTTGTATATATTTATATTTATATATATATTTATAGATATTGATCAATACATATATATTAATATATTAATTAATATATATGTATATATATATATTCAAAAATTTCAAGAAAACTTTTTAAAAGTTTAACAAGTTTTTGTTCATAAATGGAATCCGATTTCACCATTAAAATATTATATAAATTATAATTTCATGCCTTTTAATTAGATTTCATATAGTAAAGTAGCTTAATAAGGAAAGATAATATTTTTGTTGATAAAAATAAACCATATGTTTTTTTCATACAGTTGTTGTCAAGGATGAGCTGGAACTGCTGTTAAAACATCCGGATTTGGCGAACCGTCGTGTGCCATTATTGTTCTATGGAAACAAAATGGACTGCCCAGATGCTCTTTCAAGTGTAAAAATTGCCGCTGGTGAGAAAAACTACTTTTAATTATTATAAAATTTTAACTGTAATGTTGACCATAATATCATGCAGCTTTGGGACTAGAGAATATTGAAGACAAACCATGGCATATCAGCTCAAGCAATGCAATATCTGGCGAAGGCTTAGAAGAAGGTGTACAATGGTTAATTGAACAAATTCGAATGAGTGTTTCTGAATCAAAGGATCACAAAAAAAGAAAATTTCAATAAGTGAAAAAGATACAAGATGATTAGTTTGGCTTATCGAACGATCAAAAATAGCTTATAGACATACATTTCCTTATTGGTTATTTGATACAAGAATCTCCATAATCGTTGATCTTAAATATAGATATTTTTCTAAGCCAAATTCGGTATTCTTTGTATTTTTTTCATAAATCTTAAGCAGCCCATAGACACTACACTTGTGTCTGCACCGGTGTCGGTGTACGGAAATGTGTGCTGTGTGTGGGCTGGTGCGCACACCGATTTCCGGTGTCAGACACGGTGCGAGTAAAATCTCTATTGCATCTTGTTTAAGCATGAGTTTACATGCAGCGATGAGTATACCAATGTTTGTCCGATTGGACGATATTGGAAGTAATGTTCCACTTTTGGCAAGTTCGTCTGCTTTACAATTAACTGGAATGTCACTATGACCCAGCACCCATGTGAATGTGGTGAAGGTGAATGTTGAACTGCTTTGCCATCTCTATGAGAGATGATCGACAGCTAAGGGCTGTTTTTGAATTTGTAGAGACAGAGTTTAGAGATTTAATGGCTGCCTGGCTATCTGAGAAGATGCGAAAATCTCTGCTTGATGTCACGTTTTCCTTGAGCCAAGACAGGAGTTCTTTTGCCGCAAAAGCTCCGCCTGGAACACGCTACAATGATTGGTAAGACGAAAGGAGAGACGTAATTGCAGTCTGTCTGAGTACACACCCCCACCAACCCCATCATTAGTTTTTGAACCGTCTATTGATCGATTATCCTCTAAGAACGCTAAGTCCTCCCAAAGAGTTCTGGAAGGGATAGTAACATGAAAGTTTTTATCGAAATGAGCTTTGGGATGGTGTAGTCTGTAATACTTTGAAGTGATCTAAACTGAAAGAGTTCAGTGGCCAATTTCATTATTGTTCTACTGTGAGGAAGCTTTAAGACGGATGCAAGTGCTTGCAGCCGTTTGTTTGCAAAATATATCGAGAATGTCCAATGCAGCAGCAAGAGTCGTACGAAGTACTCCGCCCATATGCACCGGCAGGCTGAGTATTGGACCTTTCTTAGTTTAGTGTAATTTGTTGTTTTATTCAAGGCGGGTCACCATACTGACACCCCATATGTTAGAATCGGTCTGACAACTGAAATGTATAGCCAATAAGCAATGCGGGGTTGGAGACCCCATTTATTGCCAATGGCCTTCTTACATGAGAGGAGTGTTTCTGTGGCTTTTTTAACTCTTTCGTGTACATTAGGTTTCCAATTTAACTTCCTATCAACTATAAGCATATCAATCTTTCAAGTTTAAGTTCTCATCGCATGCACCATAGTTCTATAGTTCCTGATACTTTTCCAAAATAGTTTTGTTCGATTTCACCGAAAAAACGGACTTTTTACTGAAAAGTCAAATGAAAATATTTTTTTAGATGTAAGAAACATACGTTAATAGTTCCTCATACCTACAAAAAATTGTTCCGTTATATTCAGACATAGAAAAAAAACTAATTCTAAGAAATAATAATTCGACCTTGATATGCTGGCATTTTTTTGCGAGTTCCAACCCATTTTTTAATTTTGACTGATAGATATAATGTGTTTACAATATAATCCGAAGAGTTCCCGTTTCTAACACTTTCCTAACAAAAGTAATGATTTTTTTTTAAATTAAGGCGATTTTCCATGAATTTTTGTAATCGACCTTAATTCGAACTTGATATGATATTATCTGAAGACTAGTTTAGCAGATGATGCTGAGAAGCTGCTTCTATCTTTGAAGATTCAAGGCCACAATTACGTAAAAGCACGGTCGATTTTAAAGGATCGTTATGATCACCCTCGCGTCCTGGTCAACATCCAGTTGAATACGAATTCGACTCAAGTGATTCACAGTCTTGCAAATCTGAAAATAGATGTAGAACACTTAGATCCGGTGCTAATTTTTCTTTCAGTTCGAAAGTTACCTGGTAAGACGCAGCAAATGTGGGAGGAGAAGCTGAACGAGATGTCGAAACCCAGCTCCGAAAATTTTGGGAATTAGAAGAGACGCCTTTTAAGCAATTCCAAAAATCGGAAGACATCGAATGCGAAAATCATTTCATCACTGAACGGACAATTGAGGACGCTATCAAGTGGCTTTGCCGTTCAAAGGAAATCTTGTTCCAGTTTTTGGTGATTCTTACCAAGGTGCTATATGTCGATTTCATGGGTTAGAGTGACGTCTTGATGCAAATCGACAACTCCGAAAGCAGTATGTAGTATGCATCGAAGAATATATCCACCTGGGTCATATGAGCGAGGTCGTCAAGAACAATTTGGCAGAAAATCAGCATTATTTCCTACCACATCTTGCTATCATCAAAGAGAGTAGTTCAACCACGAAACTAAGGGTTGTGTTTGACGCATTCTTCAAGTCATCTAGTGGGCTCTCTTTGAACGATGCAATGTTGGTAGGGCCTGCACTTCAACAAAATACTGCAACATCATTCTTCGGTGGAGGTTGTATAAATACACCTTCACAGCTGACATAGAAAAGATGTATCGTCAGATCTTGATAGCCAAACAGGACAAACATTATCAGCTGATTCTGAGGAGAAAGAATTCTGAAGACCCTATCAAAGTTTACAGACTTAAACGGTTACCTTTGGTATAGCAGCAGCTCCATATCTGGCGATTCGAACGTTGCAGAAGTTAGCATAGGACAATTCAAAAATTCAACTAGCAGCCACCATGATCCGTGAAGAAATGTATGTCGGCGACTTGATATCTAGAGGAAACACAATTGAAGAAGCTAAGGAGAAAATTAACAAAATTAAAACAACATTAGAGATAGCTGGTTTCTACCTACGGAAATGGACTTCCAACTTATTTTCAAGCATCCCAACTGGAAAACGGGAATCAACATTCTCAATTCGGAACGAGTTAAGACACTCTTTGTTCAGGTGTCCATTGGCTTCCTTCTGTAGATAAACAGTCATATTTATTAGATTTTTGTTTACTTAGACACTGTCTAACTATTTTCAAATCGGTGGAAATATGCTTTATTCAATAAAAATAAATATCACATTATTCACGGTTGAGACAATCTTCTCTTGTGTCTAAGTTAGGCAGCTATAAAACAACAATAAATAAGGTTTTTGAACATATTTTCCAATGTTGGTCAGTGTTAGACAAAGTTAGACAATGTTTATAAATAAGACCAAAATTCTCCTTCTGCTACAATTCGCTTCCTAATCCGCAGCCAACGAAACGATTCATTCTATCCACGATAGCACGTCTGTTTGATCCGATGGGTTGGATTGCTCCATGTGTAGTGAAGGTGAAGATGTTTATGCAGCAACTGTGGGTTAAAAAGATGGGACGTAGCAATTGAACCAAAGACTTGCAATCTATCAACAAGATTCAATTTCCAAGATGGGTTCAAACCATGGGCGATTTTTCGCGAATGGAACTGCATGGTATCAGTGACGCATCGTAGAAAGCATACGGAGCAGCAGTGTATTAACGAGTTGAGGACGATAAAGGCCAGGCGAAAATGCATCTCCTTATCGCTAAATCTAACGTTGCTCCTGTACTGCCAGTAAGTCTTCCTCGTTTAGAGCTTTGTGGTGCTGTTATGTTGGCCAAGCTTCTGCATGGACTGATTCAACAATAAAACTTTCGAAGATTTATGCATTACCAACAAAATGGGAGACATTTGTGCGGAACAGAGTTGGAGAGATACAGCGATTGACTGCAGTCAAAGTATGGCAACAAATTCCAACTCAACAAAATCCCGCAGATTTAGTTTCTAGAGGCGTTCTGCCATCGGCTTTGCTGAATAATACGTTATGGTGGAGAGGACCTGAATTTTTACGGGATGTTTGCGATTTTCAGTATCCTACACAGCCGCAAATACATGTGTATCACATCGAACAGGTTGTTCCTCCAATCAATGAACTTATTCATAGATTCTGAAATTAATACGTATTTTTGCTATGATTTTACGTTTCAGAAACAATTTGAAAAAATACTTACCCAACTAGAAAACTGGACCGATTTCACCAAACGGAACTTGATAATGCAGGCAAAGCATTAGTAAAAGTAGCTCAGCTAGAAATGTTTCCCTATGGTATTTTGAAGTCCAGAGGCATGGCATCTCTTAATCCTTTTGTAGATATTGACGGAATTATTCGCGTTGGTGGAAGACTGAAGAATTCCAATTTGCCTAATGATCAACGGCATCCAATCATCTTGGTTTCAAATCATCATTTTACCAAATTGATTCTTCAGGAAGCACATGAAAAAACTCTTTACGGAAGCATTCAACTGATGATGGGTTATCTTCGGCAGAAATATTGGATTTTTTAAACTAAACGAGCAGTGAAACAGTCACCCCGATTACAGAATCCGATGAATGGACTGCGGATGTCATCCGACAGAATTTTGAAGTTTTTACTATTACAGAATCCGCTGATCAAAAACTACAGAAATGTCGATAATATAGTGCGAAACTTGTAGATTACAGAATACGGAACACATCCGCACTCCATATAACTTTTGACGTTTCAAATCCTCATCGAAATTGTAGCGGATATAACTAAAAAGAAGTTTTTGTTAACAACAAGAAAAAATGGAGTGCAATATGAAGTAGGTTTAAATTTTGGTTCATGCTTCTATCCCCATTGAAGTACAAAAACGTGAAATGTTGAAATGCATCACTGTTTCCCCATTTAAGATTGTCGTGACTCGAACCAGGATATTTGGCGTCTACGTATCTTATCCTCTGCTTATGATCACAAATCTGAAATTAATTAAATTTGAAAAAAATACAAAACATTTAAAATGTGTTTCAATGATGTTTTACAATCATCGCATTAAGGCTGTAAAATCCTTTTCTATTTAAAAACAGATGTGCGTTGTCTCCCCTGGGCTTAGATATCTTTATATGGGTCCCATCGATACACATGATCACTCCAGGTATTTTACATTTTCTATAAAAGTATAAACGGGCTTCGCTCTTCTGTTCTTCCGTCATTACAAGATTTATCCATTTGGGACTTAATGTTTGTTCCAAAACTGTATGCACTTCGGGAAGCACAACAGATACAGTTGGCTGCGCCCAGCAGTGTTGTTCCTCTACGTGTCGACTTTAATTGTCTACATTTAAAGGTAGACAATTGCGTCGACCATGGACGTATTATATATATGGACTGCTAGTTGCCCACCTCAGGCTGGTTCCATTTTATTCTCAGTCATTTTTGGCGACACTAGCCCTCAACACTGCAACTAGCGGATAAAAGATGAAACTTCAATTTTGACATTTGTACAAGGAACAGTGTTCCCAGATTGGTGGTTTTTAAAACCAAAATGGTGGGAAAAAAATAAGTTTGGTGGGAATAATTGTGAGAAAATATTTTCAACGCTTTTTATGGGGGAAAAATATATTTTAACCATAATAGCAACTTACCCTTCCAACAACCCTTCCATTTTCCTAAAATTTTGTTTTATTACCTTACATTTGTAACTTAAAACAAAATTTGACCTGGCCATCAACGACCTATAAAACCTGTCAAACAAACAGAGAAAAACAATCCTTCGTTCTTCCTTATACAAACGAAAAAACAAACTGTTTATAGTTTCCTGTTTACCAAACTGCAACAGCAATCATCCTCCTTATCTAAAAACAAATAACTTATCCCAAAGAACAACATTTCTTATCTCTAAAATTTGATTTAGACAAGGGAACCTAGGTCTAACAACTTGTCCTCACACTGGACGGGGCTTAATTGCGCTGACAGTGTCTATTAGAGTGTGTTTTGTAATTAAAGCTAGAAACAAACTTAAGATTCTGCGCGTTCAATACATGACAATTTACGTCTAAAAATTCAGATTTCATAATTTTTCAGCTGTCAGATGACTTCAAAAGTCATCTTACTTTTTATGAAAGCTACCCAAACAAAAGCCAAACAAATTCAGAATTCTGAATTTTCAGATGTAAATTGTCATGTATTGAACGCTCGGATTTTCATTCGTTTGTGGTTTTCAGTCATGCGATTTTTAAAATATAAATTACTACTAATGAATGTGTTATATAGTTAAATATTTGTTATATTCAAAAGTACTAGACTGCTGAGTACTACTCATCCTCTTGCACTATATGTACTTCGAGTATTGTATACTTCGAGTATTGTAACTATTATATAATTTGTAAGTTACTTCCTTATCTTTAGCTTAAGCTTCTTCCCTTTTATTCTGACTGTCACACGAACCACATGGTCTTCTTAACGTGAATAAATCTATTATAATAAAGTAAGTCTGTCTATTCATTTAAGTTAAGATATAATATTGGCGACGAGGATAAACGTGAGAATTCAAGTCATCATCTACTAATCGTCCTATGTCAGAGTCTGAAGACGAGGTAAAAGTATTACCAGATAAAAAATTATCTTGCATAAATCCAGTACCGGCAGTCGATACAACGAACAAAATGAGTCAATTACTTGGGTCTATGGAAACTTTTGCCCCTGGAGACGACTTTGAGGAATACATCGACCGGTTGGGAGAGTATTTAAAATGCAATGATGTGGTCGAAGCAAAAAAGACGTCCGTTTTTATAACCCTAATTGGATCCGAAGCCTACAAAAACCTAAAGACAGTACTAGCTCCAGTCAATCCAAATACGAAGTCCTACGACGAGCTTGTGTCAGTGCTCCGCAAATTGTATTCCCCAAAAAAGTTTGCCATTGCAGAAAGATTTAAGTTCTATCAGCGCAGTCAAAAGGCAGGTGAGCCCATAAAAGACTTTATAGTCGCGCTTAAACTTTTATCACGTGACTGTAAATTCGGAGGGTTTCTAGATCAAGCTCTGAGAGACAAATTTATATTTGGTCTCTATAACCCAAAAATCCAAGAGAAATTGCTCGATGATGATGACGTAAAGTTCGAAAGTGTCACCGAAAGAGCAATCAAACTGGAACTCATCGCAGAGGATCAACAAATTCTAAAGCCTAACCATGTGAACATCGTCAAAGGCAGAAGTAGTCAACACAGATCTTATAACAGGCATCAACCCCAGCCCCCGCATGGTGCACAAAACAGATTACGTTAAAGTGGTTCGTCAAACACGTGCAGTCAGTCAAACGTCAAGTGCCAACAGTGTGGGAATCATCATAGATACAAGTGTCCAGCCAAAGAAATAAGATGTTATCTATGCAAGTATCGAGGCCATTTTGCTAAATTTTGTAAGAGTTCGGGAGGAAGCCACATCAAGACCATAAGTGCCGACACCGATGATGAGTGCAGCCCTACAAGAGTCAACAACATCTTCAATTTGTCTGAGAGTAAGAGTACTCGTCTTATTACTTCTCTCTTAATTGAAACCCAAGAGGTGAAGATGGAGGTAGACACAGGAGCATGCCAATCTATTATAAGTTATGTAGATTATTCTAAGTTATTTAGTCATTTACTTCTAAAAAATTGTTCACTTAATTTGCAGGCAGTCACAGGTCATAAGTTGGAGTGTTTAGGAGTTTGTGAGGTAATGGTGGAGTGGCCGAATGTTGGAGTGTCAGGTGAAAAGCATCTAGAGTTGTCGGTGGTCAAATGTCAAGAAAATTTTATACCCATATTGGGACGCCCCTGGTTGGATAAACTTACACCAAATTGGAGAAGCAATTTTGTATGTGGTAAAGTGTCGGGTCCACAGATTTGTCAAGTAAGTCATTTAAAGTCACATTTAGAGTCAAGAGATTTTTTGGAAGGTAATGGTTGTTCATCGGTCATGTCAAAGCAAGTCGAGCGTGAGAATGAGTTTGTTTCAAGTGTCGAGTCAAAAAATGTAGATAACATTGCAGATATAAATTCGATATTTTCGCGTGTGTTTGAAACAGCCGATATCCGTGTTAATTCGCAATATATGCCACTTTTTCAAAAAGCCTACACGGTTCCTTTTCAGTTAAGGTCAAAAGTTGAGAATGATTTAGACAGGTTATGTAATCTCGGCATTATTTCACCTGTTAAATATGCAGAAACTGCAAGTCCTATAGTAGTGGTACCAAAACCAGATGGATCCATTAGGATTTGTGTGGATTTCAAAAGAACCATAAATAAATATGTGCAGATGGAATATTATCCTTTAACTATTTGTGAAGATATATTTGCACAACTGGAAAATGCAAGGATTTTTTGTGTCTTGGACCTAACAGGTGCATTCCAACAATTAGAAGTTACACCAGCTTCAAAGAAGTATCTAGTAATCAATACTTTAAAAGGTCTTTACGTATGCAATCGGTTACCATTAGGTGTTTCTGCAGCGCCGGCTATTTTCCAGAGTGTCATTGATCGAGTAATTAAAAATATAAAGAATGCTTTTGGATATATTGACGATATAATCGTTGTAGGGTCCTCAAAAGAAGAATGTAAGAATACGCTTTATGAAGTTATAAGTCGTTTAAACGATCATAATATTCAAGTCAATCTTAAAAAGTGCGTGTTTTTCGCAGAAGAGGTCGAATATTTAGGTCATTGTATTTCATACAATCAAATAAGTCCTAGTTAGCGTAAAATAGAAGCCGTAGTCAACGCTCCCAGTCTAAAGAATTTGACCGAACTTCAGTCCTATCTTGGTCTATTAAATTATTACGGGAAATTTATCCCTAATCTGTCAAATAGATTAGAAAATTTATATTATCTTTTGAAAAAAATGTAAAATTTGTTTGGTCGTCCAGTTGTGAAAAAATATTTCAAGAAAGTAAACAATGGTTGTTGAAAAATAGTATTCTTGAATTGTACGACCCTGAAAAAACTATCATTATCTCTGCAGATGCATCTCCATACGGTCTTGGAGCAGTCATGTCGCATCTTTTCAATGGTGTAGAACGTCCAGTTATGTTTGCTTCATGTACTTTAAGTCGCTCGGAATGTAATTACTCGCAATTACATCGCGAAGCACTCGCTATTGTTTTTGCTGTGCATAAATTCCATAAATACATTTATGACAACAAATTTATTATTCATAGCGATCATCAACCCCTTCGGGAAATTTTCAACCCAAACAAAAGTACTCCTGCAATTGCTGCAGCCAGGTTACAGCGTTGGGCTGTCATTTTGTCAATGTATGACTACAAGATAGTCTATAAAAAAGCTGAGCAAATGTCACATGCCGATTCATTGTCGAGATTACCTCTCCAGGAATCATCTAACATTGAAGACAGTTTGATAAACTCATTTAACATATCCGAAAATGATCCACTAAATATCAATCGCATTCGTATTCAGACCCTCAATTGTCCCCTTCTGAATACAGTCATGACCTATGCGTCACAAGGTTGGCCTTCAAAGTCAAAAATCAGATGTCCTGATGTGATTTATTTTTATGACAAACAGAATAGTCTTTCGGTAGAAAATCAATGCCTTTATTATGGTAACAAGCTAGTTGTTCCAAAAACTTGTCAACATGAAGTTCTTGAAATGATCCACAATGATCATGTAGGTATGACACGTATGAAGCAGGTAGCTCGAAGTCAGTTTTATTTCAAAAACCTCGATAAGGAAATCGAGGATTTTGTGAACAAGTGTGTAATTTGCCAACAAACGCGAAAACAAACCAGAAACCAAATCATGGCCGGAAACAACATTTATGTTTGAACGCATTCACATTGATTTGTTTTATTTTAGTAAATTTGAATACCTGATTTTAGTTGATTCATTCAGTAAATGGATGGATGTATATTTACTTACAAAATCAACCGCTGAAGTTGTTATCGAAAAACTAAAAACAAGCTTTTCTTATTTCGGATTTCCGAAAGAGATTTGTAGTGACAATGGACCACCATTCTCTTCCAGTAAATTTTTAGAATTTTGTAAACTAAATGGTATTACAGTTAGCAAATCACCACCCTATCATCCACAAAGCAATGGTTTAGCGAAAAGAGGTGTGGCTGAGGTAAAAAGAGTTTTCAAAAAGTTTTTGTTAGATTCTAAATATAAAAAGTTATCACCAATTGAGAAATTGCTACAGTTTTTAACATCTTATCGACACACTCCAACAACGGTAACGGAGCTATCGCCTTCAGAAGCTATTTTTAATTTTAAGCCTAGAAATATTATTAATATTTTAACTGATCAAAAGCCAATTTATTCAAAAAACAAAAAATGTAATGATTTTAAAAATGAAATTGTAATTTTACAAACATTTTTCAAGGGAGAAAAGATTATGTATTGTAATTCAAATAATTTACTTGCAAAATGGATTCCTGCTATCATATCTAAAATTATCAGTCCTTGTGTTTATGAAATTATTTTTAATACCAATTGCAGGCGTATAGTACAATTTTCAGAACTAAGAAGGTCTTGCTTAGAAGATAAATATCATCCATCTATAACTTTAACTTCCGATTCTAAATTATATAATTTGTAAGTTACTTCCTTATCTTTAGCTTAAGCTTTTTCCCTTTTATTCTGACTGTCACACGAACCACATGGTCTTCTTAACGTGAATAAATCTATTATAATAAAGTAAGTCTGTCTATTCATTTAAGTTAAGATATAATAGAATGAACGCATTTGCTGCAAATAAATAGTAACATTTAAAAAAATTATTTGTGGACAATTTGTTTGTCAAATAATAAGGCTAGAACGCATTGCATTTCAATCGTCCGACTATTCGGTCGCAAAAATATATTTGATCTATTTAATTTTGTAACCAAAAAAACGTTAAAAAATCGTTGAAAACAATGTTAATTTCTTGTTGCAACTACGATTTTTAAGTCATTCACATTAAAACTCATTGTAGGTAGCTATTTATTCACATTTCGCATTTTCATAGAAGCATTTTTTTATAATATTTTATTTTGGTACCTAATATTGTTGTTTTTTTTTTCTCCAGTACAAAATGGTGGGATTTTTTTTTGCGATTCCGATGGGATTTTAAAAATCCGCCTGGCATCACTGTCACTGAATAAACTCTGAACAAAATAAAAACAACAAACAACATACCACAGATGTCGCACATTTCTATGCATGAAATTTAAAAATTTCTGGTTTAGTTTTTTGGTAAATGCGACTTTTTGAATTTTTAAAAACAGATGTCGCGAGCTTCTATGTACAAAATTGTAAAATTCATTTTTTTTCCTGAAGTGGCGTGCTGAGAGCTATCATCGCGGTCTCTAATTTTGGTGACATTTTGTTGTCAATAATTGTATGAAACTGACATAAGACTAGCAGTCCATATATATACACCATTCGTTTTTTCGTTCGTTTCGTCTTTTTGACAAGCACGTATCGTCGTGATTACATGGTTCTTTTTTACATTCGTGAAGACTCTTTCGTTATTTTGACGTTCAGAAACTTTGCGGTGGATTTTTTGGAAAATAAACAGAAGTAGTAATTAAAAATGTTTTTTAATCACTTCTTATTCATATGTACAGCTTATTTAAGTGTGAAAAATTTTTTTACAGCTCGAAATTAAAAGTTTGCAATTTCTTCGCACAATGCTCTGATTTTAAGGATGAGCGATTAAATTTTTCAATTTTAAAATCGGTGAGAAAATTTTATCGAGGCTGAAACATCGATTTTTTCAAAATCGATGCATTTCTTTCTCTTCTATTTTGATAGCCAAATACGTTATAATAATTATGTAAATTTACATCAAAACGTGGTTTTGATTTAGGGCCGTTTGTTCATAGTAGGTTAAATCTGTAATAAAGGTTCCGACTCTGGTTCTGATGATTGAAATTTCAAATTATGGATTCATTTAATCGATTTTCTCCTCTAAGAAATTCCATTAAAATGATCTGTGCCTACGTTCTGTAACTAACATCGATAAAATTAGTCGATAAATGATGGAAATTGAAACACATTATCAGTCGTATTTATTAGATTTTTGTCTACTTAGACACTGTCTAACTATTTTCAAATTGGTGGAAATATGCTTTATTTAATAAAAATAAATATCACATTACTCACGGTTTAGACAATCTACTCTTGTGTCTAAGTTTGGCAGCTATAAGACAACAATAAACAAGGTTTTGAACAAATTTTCAAAAGTTGGACAGTTGTCTAAAGTTAGACAACGTTTATAAATAAGGCCATATGAGTTTTAATTTATTTTTCAATGTTTCCCGACCGATGTTATCGATGTGGGAATTACAAAACTTGCACTATACGATATTTGGAGCAAATCGGTCCACCTGTTTAACCTCTATCTCAATGGACCCTGTATAGTGCAAAGAGCGTAGAAATCAACGGACGGTATGGTAAAACTACTTTTTTAGACATGTTTAGCGTACACAATTAAAAAGATCGATCGTTTCAATTTTTATAACTTATTTGCTTATATTTATTATTTAAAATTATTTAATCTAATTTGAGTTGATAAGCCTCTGCACTGGCCACTTACTTAATCGAGATCAAAAAAAAAATGGATGAATAAATGGAAAAGGAAGTAGGACATAGTTTTAAGGAAGAAGCATAAAAGTTTTTTTACTAGGCAACTTAGTAACGTGCCGTGACATTTGGATTTGGTTGTAGAGAAAGCGCGATAGGTTGCTTCAAAATATTCGCAACGAAATCTTCGCGACTGAATTTATGTATGTAAGTTTTATCCACTACAACATGTTTACACGAAACTAATACTTGCCCTATAAAACATGTAAAAAGAAACAAAAATTTCCACACTACATATTGTTTTATCAAGTACATTTTTAAATTTACGTGGTGTGAACATTTTATCGGGATTAAATCTTAAATGACCACAATTCTTAATTTTAAAAATGAAAATTGTACACAAAGAGAACTACTTTTTATAAAATGTGTACAGCAGAAATGAGAAAGTAAAGTAGATATTAACACGATTTGGAATACCTTATTTATGTAACTAGTTATTACCCACTCCCTTTGTAGTAGTACACAAAGAGAACTACTTTTTATAAAATGTGTACAGCAGAAATGAGAAAGTAAAGTAGATATTAACACGATTTGGAATACCTTATTTATGTAACTAGTTATTACCCCCCCACCCCGCAAAAACTCTTGTGGTATGAAAAGTATTCATGTTCCTTTCCCATGAAATAATCATTTTCCAAAATCCTTTCAGCGAAAAAGCGCAAAAAAAATGTACTTTCACATTTAATATTTATAAGAATGATGTTTTTCTTTTAAGAAAGCACACATATTTGAAGTTGCTTTCTTTACATTTTAGTTACATAAACCATTTTATTTGCATATTTGTAATTCTCTGTAGTCGATGTATTTAATCTTACAATCGATATCTGAAATCGATGATTTTTCTCTCAACTAGCTATCGCTCATCTCTACCCTGTTGTCAAACCATAAACGTCAATGTTCAACCAGAAAAAACCTTCAAATTTTCATTCCTGCTTTCGTTACTTCATTCCCCCTACATTTCTACACCCCTCACCCAAGCTGTCAAAAGCACGAAAGACGAAACGAACGAAAAAAAGACTCGTGTAATCAGCGTCAATGTAAACAATTGCTGTCACATTTGTCAAATTGCAAATCAATAAAATTCATTCCAGAACAACGCGTGGAGTGGACACAGAAAGAGCTTTTAAGTCAAAGTAAAAACAAAAACTGAAATGTCGGGAAGGTCGAAGAATAAAACGTTCGATCAGCTAGGCTTTATTTTGGTAAAAGCCAACAACAAATATTCAGCTATTTGCACGGTGTGCAATAAAAATTTGTTAAATACTTCTGAAAACCGTTTTCAAAGGCATTGGCAATATAAATTCTCATTATTTTTTTTAGAATAAAATATAATCTGTTGAATAAACGAATAATGCTAGAATAGGAATGTTTGGCAGCTATACTCTGTTCAACAAAAATGTGTGTTCAATAAAAAAAAATTATGAATTGTCTACATTGTCGACTTTGCTATGTAGACAATTACCAGTTGTCTACGTTGAATTGTCTACACGACAGACAATCGTGTAGTCTACATTTATAGTCTACACGGCACAACACTGGCTGCGCCATTCCAACATTGAAGTCCTGCCCAACTCCATGCTGATATCCACCTTCAGCAAAGAACCTTAAGGGTAGGTTTCCTTTGCGTTTTGATGGTAGTGAGCTGACTAATTGTTACATAACTTTTGTATTTGGAAAGATAATTTGATAAAAAAGGATTTTTTGGATAGATAATAAACATATGCACCTATAATTTTCTTTTAAATTATAAAAATAGTAATTTTACGATTTTTATGAGAAAAAAAGGAGGTATTTTTTTTGTAAATTTAGACTTACTTTTTATTTCGAGTTGGGCAACTTTGTTTATTAATTTTTTATTTATTTTTTTTTGTTTTAAGACAATATAAACCATGTTTAATATGTTAGGTGTTTTAAAAAATTTATATATATTTTATTTCTCTTAAAAAAAACCTATTAAATTATTGCTATTTTATCACTTTGTGCGAACGTTTGCAAGTATAACTTCCACAATTTCTATTTGTTTTCAATGAAATAAATTAAAAATAATAAAACGTAACTAGATGCACCCACTGAAATAATTTAAATTAAATTATGATATAAATAACGGGTGCTATGAAAGAAAAATGTAAGAATTAGCTTTTTTACAACGGGGAAAACGTCTTCATTTTTCATAATTTTTGGGTATGTACTAATAAGAAGTCTATTATGTTATGAAGCTATTAGGCTTTCAAAAAAAAAAAAAAAAATTTTGCACATTAAAAAATTGCAATTTAATGTATCAACATTTGTGATGTCGTTGTGAGGTATTATAAGCCTAGACAACTTTTATTTATTTTAATTATTTTTTTCGTGCATTTTTTGTATTAGATTCAATAATAAAAAACAATAAAACATTCACAGATTTTCCTATTTAAATTTTATAAAAAAGGTCTATTTTGCGTTTTTTAACAAAAAACTCCTTTGGACACGCACACAAAGAAGATTGTAGTTCCTAAGAATTCCACTTCAATATCAACGCCAACACCTTCTCTTTCTTCTCTTTGCTATTTATTTTGCCAATGCGCTCTCATATATTTGTGTTTTTTTTTTTTGTCGGCACATATAGTTTTTCTCCCTCTTTCCCACTCTCAAATACACAACATAAAAAATAAACCGGTTAGACATTCATTCTTTTTTTTTTTTTCTTTGTTAAAGTGTTGGGAAGGGGTTATGGAAGAAATGTTTTTGGTTGAATTTCGTGTAGGTTTGATGAATGGTGGTGGGTCAGTAAAGTAGAAGGAGGGTGGGATGATAGTTAACGAGTGTAAAAAAAAAAAAAACCTATCGCACATTCGCTCTCATATCCATACATGATCTCTCATCGGAAATATAAACAGGTTTTATACTTGTTGTTGGACATACGCTGATGTTTTTTGTCAGCTAGCTCTATTTTGTGGTCAAGAAATATGATTTGAATAATCGTAGTCGGTTCGTTGCAAATATTTTTTTTTTAATTTTGGGTAGGTTTGGAGTATTTTCAGGAATATTTTGGGAGGGATGGCAGTCAAGTAGTACATTATATATTATATTTTATAGTTATACTTTATACTTTATCGAATATGTATTCTAATATATATTTTTGCAACTTCCATCTCCAGAACTCGTGATCAAAATATCGTCGTAAAAAAAAAGCATAGGTATGAATCTGAATTGTTTTAGGTTTTTTATTTCTTTTTTAAATTCTGTTTTTAAAAATTCTGTAAATCCAAAATACTGTATTTCAAAAATAAATAATAATTTTAATTGTCCAATTCGTATTTTTTTTATTTGGATACTGGAAAACGCGCCAAATTCTTCAAATGCATGAAAAAGAAAAATTGCAAATTCGCACATATATATATCTAAATATTCTAGCCTGAACAAATCAAGAAGCATCAACAAATCTGATAAAGAAACAAAAATATGTCATTCTATATTTTATAAGTGTGCCTCTGCGTGTGCGTGCTCCCTGCATATCCCCTCATGTTTTTACCCATTATTTACCCAAGCTGCTTATTCTTGCAGTAGGTAGGTACACATAAATATGTCTATTGCATTCCGACACTGTGGCTTTTGCTTGTGCGTTACTCTCTCTCTGAGTGGCTCTGCTCTTTTCTCTGCTCTGACGATGACGACTGGTTTGGTTTGATCACTGTAGATAATAAAGAGAATTATATTTGTTCACCCACACATTCAAATGCATTTACATGAGTTCTAAGTTCGCTTCTCAAGGGAACCTACCCTTAAGCAGGCTGCCAGTCTCAGCTCTGGGGAAAGTGATGTTGATCTAACAACGGGTGGAAGCTTCGACTTGAGCTCACTTAAAACGTATTGAAATGCAGCTTTATTTAATCTAAAATGCTTTGTAAATCTGTAATATGAAGTAAAATTTATATGTTAATTCAAATTAACATAAGAAATTTGTTCAATCACAGATTTTGTTATTTATTTATTCTCTGTTTCACATTTGTCGCCGCCAAGTACAGACGTGTTTCAAATCGCTCTTCGTAACCAATTTCCCTCTTGATTAAGAATTAATTCTATTTTTTTCCCATAATTCGCTTACCCCGCACTTTTAATCGCGATATCTGTGACCTTATTTCTACCCTGAAACTCTTTCGCCACTGCAGTTAATTTTAAAGTAATAATTTGTGCTTACCTGTGTTTTTGTTGCTTGAGAAATAAAACAAAAACAAAAACAAAAATAATAATAATAAAAAAAAAAAAAAAAAAAAAAATAGCAAAGAAAATAAAAAAAAAAAAAAAAACTAACAAAACTAAATTATGTCATCTAAGTGCGGAAACCCCCTTTGCGTCAACATCGAATCCAATGTTGACTGGATATGTTGCAGTGGTATTTGTGGTAATTCTTTTCACCCCTCATGTGTCGGCCTTAGTAAGAGACCACTCGCCTACCTAAAGGATTTCAAAAAAAACTTTTTCTTTTACTGTGATGAGTGTAAAGGCATATCCCACTCCCATATTATGCTTGCCATCAAATGCCT
The DNA here is from genome assembly GCA_951394125.1 of Epistrophe eligans. Lineage (NCBI taxonomy): Eukaryota > Metazoa > Arthropoda > Insecta > Diptera > Syrphidae > Epistrophe > Epistrophe eligans. Next base: position 49,794,951 of record OX596030.1, read on the forward strand.
GAGTGACTTAACTTCTAACAACAACAATGATTGTCTCAACAAAATTCAAAATGTGGCCACAAAATTTGATGTCATTGTAAAAAGTGTTGAAGAACTTCACCAACAGTGTCATCTAAATAATTCTCAATATCTCTCTAAGCTTTCAGACATTGATAAACGTCTCAACTCCTTTCAAAAACTGTCGGACTCTATCAATGATTCGTTTGTTGTGCTCAATAATAATTTATCCACTAATCTTAAATCTCTTAAAACAGACTTTGAGGTCCACTTCCAAAGTAACTCCTCTAAGTCTGTATCTACGTTTTCTTCACCGGACCAACCCTTGCTCCTCGGGATTTGTGAAGTGCCAAATCTTTGCTATCCAGAGTATCTGCTGAGCTGGTATCCATCGGATATGACGTTAGTAGTAATGGTCAACGGACGATGGAAATTCAGCGAGACATGAGCTACTTGAATAAGAATTCGCGGGATTTACGGCTGCAAATTAATGACATCTTGGATGAACCTAGATACCCCACACCTGAACCCGTAATGGCGTTTAATAATTTGTCTGTTTTGGAAGAAATCCTAAACACTGAAACGGATACCGTGCCTCCCAGACTCATCCAAAATGCTGTTGGAAGTTCTTCTCCCTCGAATCGTGTGGTACCGCATGTCCAACCAACAGTCACTGTGCCTTCTTCACCCCCCAAACTTAATCAGGAACCTCCTAAAAGTGCCTCTCCACAAACAATTGTTAAACTCGGTCACCTATAGAGCCTGTCCGATTGGAATCAAAGATTAAGGAAGCTTGAATCTGCTAATGATTCCTACTTTTGCCTGAAGAACACTCCCTATATTGCAAATGAATCCTGGGTAAAGTCCTATTTTCGGCGTAGATACTCCATTCTTCTAACTGAATGCCGTCGGATTTCATCTAGATGTTTCAAAATCCAGTTTCCTTAAAAGTACGACTGGATATTTCACCAATCTTCGGGATCATTTCAACTCGACAACATGAGGCTGTCCAAATGGAAGAGAAATCTCATTAAATCTAAGTATAATAACACTAACTCTCAAAGCATGTCCACTCCATCCCTCAAGCGAAAGTCCCCTCTGTTTCCTGTTAAGCCCTCTGCTAAACGTGGAACAAACAAAAAACCCTTTAATTTTTCCACACCTGGCACAAACTGGAGCTATAAGACAAACCTTTTCCCAAGTTTTAACCACCCCTCTTTTCCACAAAATCTCCCAAATGTCCCTACTCCTTCCAACCCTAAAGGTCAACGAGTTTCCTTTAATCTTACTCCTACTAATTTTCCACCACCAACCAAATCACCCCCAACAAATCCATTTACACATTTTGACCTCAGTTCTGGAGCCAAGTATCCCAATTTTCAGTGCTCCCATATTCTCAACCCCTCCCCTACATCTCTTTCTAATACAGCACCTAACCACTCTTCGCACACATTAACAACCCCTAGCCACAAATCGCCTCCAAGGTCAACTCCGTCAAGTTGTGTTTCTTCTCCATCAGTGCCCACTCAATCCTTTATCGATCCCCTTCTGCCCCCAACAGTAAAAATGACACAGCAAACACTGAATTCTGATTCCACTGAATGTCGCTATGCTCTATCTAGGCTAAGAGATAAGAAAACCTATGAGAACATTCGAATTTTCCTAGCTTATCTCCACGACAAATCAGATTCTGTTTGTTACGAAGGTAAAACAAACACGAGTGTAATGGTCTCCATTCAACAGGAAGGTCTTCCTACTGACGTTAACAGCCTCAAAAATCTCTATATCAAATATCATGAGTTTTTAAATATGTCTCCGCAAAAAGTAGAGAATGATCTTAATGCTTTCGGAAAGTATATTCATTCCAAGCGGATATCATACCTACAGCGTAGCAGAGCCGACCATGATAGGTTTTTTCGTTCCTAATATATCCCAAACCTCCCCTACACCTTCCCATCAGAATCTCCCTCTTACCTTCTATTATCAGAATGTAAGAGGTCTTCGTTCAAAAACCAAGGCGGTTTTGCAACAAACTCATGCTTTACCTTTTGAAATTTACGCTCTGACTGAAACCAATCTGATCCCCAGCATCAAAAACCAAGAATTGTTTCCATCTTCTTTTAATGTTTATCGCGACGATGATCTCAACCGAACTACTGATACTCCTTGTCGTGGTGTGCTACTAGTTGTCCAAAACTCAATTGACTCTTCCCTTATTGCAATTTCTTCTTCCCCATATCTAGACTATGTTTCAATAAAGTTAACATTACCCCGTAAGTCGCTTTACGTTATCTGTTGCTACATACTTCCATCACAACCCATTGAATCATATGAACTTGCCATTAATATAATTGATCACATTTTAGAAATATGTGACCCTAATGATGAAATCCTTCTTCTCGGTGATTTCAACCTTCCTCACCTCAAATGGATTTCATCAGACGACGAATCTTTCTTTGTTGCTTCCAATCCCACCTCTGCTAAGGAATGCCTTTTCCTAGATCGCTTAGCAGATTCAAGCCTCTGTCAAGTTAATGGCATCCCAAATCACATGGGTAGGCATCTAGACCTTATTTTCACAACAGATTCTATTAATTCGTCAGTCTCATCTTGTCAACTTTCTTTATCTACCATTGATAACTACCATCCTCCCCTTTTTCTCTCATTTTTCCATAACTCTCCTCTAATATGCACTCCCCCTACAGAATTACGGTCTTACGATTTCCATAAAGCAAACTTCCACCATATTAATCAATACCTCAACGAAGTTCCCTTTAACTTCGATAACCTATCAGTAAAAGATGCTTTAGACATTTTTTATAGAGAAATATATTATTCCATTTCTCTATATGTTCCATTCTCTCGTCACAAAACTTTTACTACCTCCCCCCCTTGGTATAATCGAAGGCTCCGTTCTCTGAGAAACAAAAGAAACAAATTATGGTCAACCTTTCTTCGCACCCAATCTCCCACTGATTATTCTAACTATTATGGCATATACCTCCGATTTAGTGAGCTTTATAGCTCTTTATACCAGCGTTATATAATTGAGACGCAAACCAACCTTATTAACGACCCGAAGTCCTTTTTTCAATTTGTCAATTACAAAAAAAAATCAGATGGCTACCCAACCTCTCTCTCTTTCAACAATGAAACATCAAATGATCCACACACTATCGCCAACTTTTTTGCATCGTTTTTCAAACAATCTTTCACAGATGACACTTTTGTACCTGACTCTGCTTATTTCAACTATTTACCAAATTACTCACTTGGGCCAATTCTCCCTCGCACCGTCGACCCATTTTTCGTGGAGAACAAATTAAATCAACTCATTGATGAATTCTCTCCAGGTCCAGACGGCCTCCCAGCTATTCTCTTAAAGAAATGTTCCTCATCGCTTTCTCTTCCTCTCTCAAAAATCTTCAGTTTATCCCTTACTCAAGGAGAATTTCCTGAGGTTTGGAAAACTTCTTTTATAATACCAATACACAAAAAGGGTCCAAAAGGTGATGTTAACAATTATCGTCCTATTGCCAAACTCTCATGTATACCCAAACTCTTCGAAAGCATTTTGTATGAAATTTTGAGCTTTCGCTGTAAGTCTCTCATTTCGCCTAGACAACATGGCTTCCTCAAATGTCGATCAACAACCACTAATCTTGTTGAATTTGTGTCTTTTATACTGTCAGCTTTAGAGCATGGAAAGGAAGTCGATGTCATATCCACCGATTTTAGTAAGGCCTTCGATAAAATCTCCCATAGACTTATACTTTTCAAACTATCCACCTTTGGTTTTGAACCCATTTTATTGAGATGGATCTCGTCTTATCTGGAAAACCGTTACTATAGTGTTCGTTTTAGATGTACATCCTCTTGCCCTTTCTTAGCCACGTCCGGAGTCCCCCAAGGCAGCCACTTAGGACCTCTTCTTTTTATTCTTACAGTTAACGATATTGAATTGGTTATTAAATATTCTCATATTTCTCTTTACGCCGACGATACCAAATTCTTCAAGACCATCTCCTCTACACAGGACTCTGCTCTTATCCAACTCGATCTCGATAGTTTTTCTGTTTGGTGTCTCAAAAACTGCTTAGATTTAAATATTGCCAAATGCCATTCAATAACTTTTTCACGAAAACATTTTAAGTCTTCTCCCCGTTCTTATCTTCTTCATGATCAGCCCCTAACTATCGTCGAGTCGATACGTGACCTTGGTATATTATGCGATCAGGAGCTTAATTTCATCTCCCATTATGACGACATAATTCTTAAGGCCAATTCAGCACTTGGCTTCGTTAAACGTTGGTCAAAGGAATTCTCCAACCCATACGTGACCCGGTCCCTCTATATAACCTTTGTCCGTCCTCTGCTCGAATATGCCTGTCAAGTATGGTTCCCTTATCAACAAATTCACATCGCTAGAATCGAGAGCATTCAACGTCGTTTCCTTCGTTTTGCTCTTCGAGGTCTGTCCTGGAATAATCCATTGATCCTTCCTCCCTATCAAAACCGCCTTAAACTTATCAACCTTAATTCACTGGAAGAACGAAGGAAAATTCATAAAATTCTCTTCATTCATCGATTACTTACAGGTTCAGTTGACTGCACTACTCTTTACAACTCTATCTTTTTTAATACCAACCCTCGTAACATACGAAATCCCCTTCTCTTCTATATACCTCCCCACCGTACGTCTTATGGCTCTAATGAACCAATCTCCCGTATGCTGCGGAGTGTTAACTTATACTCAAGCAACTTCGATTTTAACCTCAGCACCCCTTGTCTAAAACTCCGTCTCCTGAATCATCCTCCTCACTAACCACAAGTAGCTATAAGTTTCTTAGTTCTTAAGTTAGATTAAACATTAGCTTGTAATTAAGCCGAATAAATGGGGGTATTGCCCCCACCAAAAAATAAAAATTATAAATTAAAGCCGGCTACAGAAAGGTCTTAGCCGTCTTTATAGAGTGTGTGAAGTTAGCCCCCCTTTTTTGGAATTTGATATTTTTGAAACTTGTTCCAGGTTGTTCCCGGTTTGTTCCGCATTGTTCCAAATTTTTTTTGAAAAATATTCAAAAATGGGGGTTTTAGACCCAAAAAACCGTTTTTGACCTAGCCCCCCTTTTTTTGAAAATCAAATTTTTGAAAGTTGTTCCAGGTTGTTCTAGTTGTTCTGACCATTGTTCCAAGTTTTTGGACCCCTATGTTCAAAATTTCGAAAGTTATGAGCAAAATTCGAAAAAATTCTAGCCCCCCTTTTTTCGAAATTCTTGGTTTTGAAATTTTTTTCGGGTTTAAAAAAGTGTTCTAACCATTGTTCCAAAAAATTAAAGTTGTAGTGCTTGTATTTTTAAAGATAAAGCCTTCAAAACTTTTTTTCAAAAATCCCAAAAACGGGCCTCCAAAATTTTATTTTTTTTTTAAATCATTTGTTTTAGAAAACTTGATGGTAAATGCATCTGTTGAAAAAATATTCTGAGTCTAGCTTTATATTATCAGTTTAAAAACTAACTTTAAAAAAAAATCTGCAAATTTTCTAATTTTTAAAAAACTGCATTAGCCCTCCTTTTTGAAAAATCAAAAATCCAAAAGTTGTTCCAGGTCAAACACTAATTTGTCTTAAGTGTATCAAAATTTCATATAAAAATATTAATATTTAAAGGTTTAACATAATAAAAACGAATAAAGCACATTTTTTGCTCCCCAGTGCTCCCCTTTCAAAATTTTAAAAATTAAATACTAGTTTCAGATTTCTCTAGCAATTATCTAATCGACATTAAAATCCTGTTTCTTTAAAATAAATTTTTAATGAACATATTTTCAAAAAACACTTCCCCAACCCCCCCCATTTCAAAAATTCCGGAAGAAATGTATTTCAAATAGGTATCTTACCAAACCTCATTGTTCCAAGATTTCATCAAAAAATATCCGCAATAAAAGATTTTAAAAACGAAAAACGCTATTTACGATATTAAACGAAAATCTTTATTTCGCACCCCCTTTTCAAACTCAGACAGCAAAGAAATTTCCTAACATTGTATTAGGTCTTCTCTACATTGCCCCAAGGTAAAATCTTTAACAAAAAATAATTATTAAAAAAAAACCTAAATAAAAACTTCCCCCCCTCTTATTATTACCAAATTTGGAATCAAACATAAACATGCTGCTTCTGCAAAGTAAACCATATATCTTAATTTAAAAAAAAACATTGACAATCAAATATAAAAGATTTTCAAACAAAACATATTTAGTTACGATATTAAATGAAAATGTGTGTTCTGAGCCCCCCACCCAGAAAAAAAATTATTTGTATACTTCCTCGTTATTGAAGTGTTCTTCTAAAACAGTCCAATCTAAAATTTTGAAATAAAAATTTAGAATAAAAAAATATTTGTAATGCTTCCCCAATTCTCTTCGTTTTTCCGAAATCGAAAAAAAAGATTATCCACTTAATGAAAATTAAAAACAAACTCATTGAGTTATAAAAATAATCAAAGAAAGCCCTAAAAAAGACATACAGATTTTTACGATATTACATAAAACTTCAATTTTGGCACAACCTTTCATAAATCCAAAATTTAAAAACTTGTTCCAGGTTGTTCTAGGGCTCTTCTAAATTGTTCCAAGCTTTCGTTTCATAAAATTGATTTTTAGTATGAAAAATTTCATTAAAATGCTCCCCCGCCCCCCTTTTTCCAAAACTCCAAAATCTAAAACTTGTTCCAAGTGCAGAATCACTCAAATCCAATTGTTCCAAAGAATCATGCAAAAATATTCAAAATTGCACATTTTAAGCCCAAAAAACACTTTAAATGAAAATATCTTATTATCCTTGCTCTGGCCCCCCTTTTTAGAAATCCAAAATTCAAAAACTTGTTCCAGGTTGTTCTAGGGCTCTTCTAAATTGTTCCAAGCTTTCGTTTCATAAAATTGATTTTTAGTATGAAAAATTTCATTAAAATGCTCCCCCGCCCCCCTTTTTCCAAAACTCCAAAATCTAAAACTTGTTCCAAGTGCAGAATCACTCAAATCCAATTGTTCCAAAGAATCATGCAAAAATATTCAAAATTGCACATTTTAAGCCCAAAAAACACTTTAAATGAAAATATCTTATTATCCTTGCTCTGGCCCCCCTTTTTAGAAATCCAAAATTCAAAAACTTGTTCCAGGTTGTTCTAGGGCTCTTCTAAATTGTTCCAAGCTTTCGTTTCATAAAATTGATTTTTAGTATGAAAAATTTCATTAAAATGCTCCCCCGCCCCCCTTTTTCCAAAACTCCAAAATCTAAAACTTGTTCCAAGTGCAGAATCACTCAAATCCAATTGTTCCAAAGAATCATGCAAAAATATTCAAAATTGCACATTTTAAGCCCAAAAAACACTTTAAATGAAAATATCTTATTATCCTTGCTCTGGCCCCCCTTTTTAGAAATCCAAAATTCAAAAACTTGTTCCAGGTTGTTCTAGGGCTCTTCTAAATTGTTCCAAGCTTTCGTTTCATAAAATTGATTTTTAGTATGAAAAATTTCATTAAAATGCTCCCCCGCCCCCCTTTTTCCAAAACTCCAAAATCTAAAACTTGTTCCAAGTGCAGAATCACTCAAATCCAATTGTTCCAAAGAATCATGCAAAAATATTGAAAATTGCACATTTTAAGCCCAAAAAATACTTTATATGAAAATATCTTTTTATACTTGCGCAAGTATAAAAAGATATTTTCATATAAAGTATTTTTTGGGCTTAAAATGTGCAATTTTCAATATTTTTGCATGATTCTTTGGAACAATTGGATTTGAGTGATTCTGCACTTGGAACAAGTTTTAGATTTTGGAGTTTTGGAAAAAGGGGGGCGGGGGAGCATTTTAATGAAATTTTTCATACTAAAAATCAATTTTATGAAACGAAAGCTTGGAACAATTTAGAAGAGCCCTAGAACAACCTGGAACAAGTTTTTGAATTTTGGATTTCTAAAAAGGGGGGCCAGAGCAAGGATAATAAGATATTTTCATTTAAAGTGTTTTTTGGGCTTAAAATGTGCAATTTTGAATATTTTTGCATGATTCTTTGGAACAATTGGATTTGAGTGATTCTGCACTTGGAACAAGTTTTAGATTTTGGAGTTTTGGAAAAAGGGGGGCGGGGGAGCATTTTAATGAAATTTTTCATACTAAAAATCAATTTTATGAAACGAAAGCTTGGAACAATTTAGAAGAGCCCTAGAACAACCTGGAACAAGTTTTTGAATTTTGGATTTCTAAAAAGGGGGGCCAGAGCAAGGATAATAAGATATTTTCATTTAAAGTGTTTTTTGGGCTTAAAATGTGCAATTTTGAATATTTTTGCATGATTCTTTGGAACAATTGGATTTGAGTGATTCTGCACTTGAAACAAGTTTTAGATTTTGGAGTTTTGGAAAAAGGGGGGCGGGGGAGCATTTTAATGAAATTTTTCATACTAAAAATCAATTTTATGAAACGAAAGCTTGGAACAATTTAGAAGAGCCCTAGAACAACCTGGAACAAGTTTTTGAATTTTGGATTTCTAAAAAGGGGGGCCAGAGCAAGGATAATAAGATATTTTCATTTAAAGTGTTTTTTGGGCTTAAAATGTGCAATTTTGAATATTTTTGCATGATTCTTTGGAACAATTGGATTTGAGTGATTCTGCACTTGGAACAAGTTTTAGATTTTGGAGTTTTGGAAAAAGGGGGGCGGGGGAGCATTTTAATGAAATTTTTCATACTAAAAATCAATTTTATGAAACGAAAGCTTGGAACAATTTAGAAGAGCCCTAGAACAACCTGGAACAAGTTTTTGAATTTTGGATTTCTAAAAAGGGGGGCCAGAGCAAGGATAATAAGATATTTTCATTTAAAGTGTTTTTTGGGGTTAAAATGTGCAATTTTGAATATTTTTGCATGATTCTTTGGAACAATTGGATTTGAGTGATTCTGCACTTGGAACAAGTTTTAGATTTTGGAGTTTTGGAAAAAGGGGGGCGGGGGAGCATTTTAATGAAATTTTTCATACTAAAAATCAATTTTATGAAACGAAAGCTTGGAACAATTTAGAAGAGCCCTAGAACAACCTGGAACAAGTTTTTGAATTTTGGATTTCTAAAAAGGGGGGCCAGAGCAAGGATAATAAGATATTTTCATTTAAAGTGTTTTTTGGGGTTAAAATGTGCAATTTTGAATATTTTTGCATGATTCTTTGGAACAATTGGATTTGAGTGATTCTGCACTTGGAACAAGTTTTAGATTTTGGAGTTTTGGAAAAAGGGGGGCGGGGGAGCATTTTAATGAAATTTTTCATACTAAAAATCAATTTTATGAAACGAAAGCTTGGAACAATTTAGAAGAGCCCTAGAACAACCTGGAACAAGTTTTTGAATTTTGGATTTCTAAAAAGGGGGGCCAGAGCAAGGATAATAAGATATTTTCATTTAAAGTGTTTTTTGGGGTTAAAATGTGCAATTTTGAATATTTTTGCATGATTCTTTGGAACAATTGGATTTGAGTGATTCTGCACTTGGAACAAGTTTTAGATTTTGGAGTTTTGGAAAAAGGGGGGCGGGGGAGCATTTTAATGAAATTTTTCATACTAAAAATCAATTTTATGAAACGAAAGCTTGGAACAATTTAGAAGAGCCCTAGAACAACCTGGAACAAGTTTTTGAATTTTGGATTTCTAAAAAGGGGGGCCAGAGCAAGGATAATAAGATATTTTCATTTAAAGTGTTTTTTGGGCTTAAAATGTGCAATTTTGAATATTTTTGCATGATTCTTTGGAACAATTGGATTTGAGTGATTCTGCACTTGGAACAAGTTTTAGATTTTGGAGTTTTGGAAAAAGGGGGGCGGGGGAGCATTTTAATGAAATTTTTCATACTAAAAATCAATTTTATGAAACGAAAGCTTGGAACAATTTAGAAGAGCCCTAGAACAACCTGGAACAAGTTTTTGAATTTTGTATTTCTAAAAAGGGGGGCCAGAGCAAGGATAATAAGATATTTTCATTTAAAGTGTTTTTTGGGGTTAAAATGTGCAATTTTGAATATTTTTGCATGATTCTTTGGAACAATTGGATTTGAGTGATTCTGCACTTGGAACAAGTTTTAGATTTTGGAGTTTTGGAAAAAGGGGGGCGGGGGAGCATTTTAATGAAATTTTTCATACTAAAAATCAATTTTATGAAACGAAAGCTTGGAACAATTTAGAAGAGCCCTAGAACAACCTGGAACAAGTTTTTGAATTTTGGATTTCTAAAAAGGGGGGCCAGAGCAAGGATAATAAGATATTTTCATTTAAAGTGTTTTTTGGGCTTAAAATGTGCAATTTTGAATATTTTTGCATGATTCTTTGGAACAATTGGATTTGAGTGATTCTGCACTTGGAACAAGTTTTAGATTTTGGAGTTTTGGAAAAAGGGGGGCGGGGGAGCATTTTAATGAAATTTTTCATACTAAAAATCAATTTTATGAAACGAAAGCTTGGAACAATTTAGAAGAGCCCTAGAACAACCTGGAACAAGTTTTTGAATTTTGGATTTCTAAAAAGGGGGGCCAGAGCAAGGATAATAAGATATTTTCATTTAAAGTGTTTTTTGGGGTTAAAATGTGCAATTTTGAATATTTTTGCATGATTCTTTGGAACAATTGGATTTGAGTGATTCTGCACTTGGAACAAGTTTTAGATTTTGGAGTTTTGGAAAAAGGGGGGCGGGGGAGCATTTTAATGAAATTTTTCATACTAAAAATCAATTTTATGAAACGAAAGCTTGGAACAATTTAGAAGAGCCCTAGAACAACCTGGAACAAGTTTTTGAATTTTGGATTTCTAAAAAGGGGGGCCAGAGCAAGGATAATAAGATATTTTCATTTAAAGTGTTTTTTGGGGTTAAAATGTGCAATTTTGAATATTTTTGCATGATTCTTTGGAACAATTGGATTTGAGTGATTCTGCACTTGGAACAAGTTTTAGATTTTGGAGTTTTGGAAAAAGGGGGGCGGGGGAGCATTTTAATGAAATTTTTCATACTAAAAATCAATTTTATGAAACGAAAGCTTGGAACAATTTAGAAGAGCCCTAGAACAACCTGGAACAAGTTTTTGAATTTTGGATTTCTAAAAAGGGGGGCCAGAGCAAGGATAATAAGATATTTTCATTTAAAGTGTTTTTTGGGCTTAAAATGTGCAATTTTGAATATTTTTGCATGATTCTTTGGAACAATTGGATTTGAGTGATTCTGCACTTGGAACAAGTTTTAGATTTTGGAGTTTTGGAAAAAGGGGGGCGGGGGAGCATTTTAATGAAATTTTTCATACTAAAAATCAATTTTATGAAACGAAAGCTTGGAACAATTTAGAAGAGCCCTAGAACAACCTGGAACAAGTTTTTGAATTTTGTATTTCTAAAAAGGGGGGCCAGAGCAAGGATAATAAGATATTTTCATTTAAAGTGTTTTTTGGGGTTAAAATGTGCAATTTTGAATATTTTTGCATGATTCTTTGGAACAATTGGATTTGAGTGATTCTGCACTTGGAACAAGTTTTAGATTTTGGAGTTTTGGAAAAAGGGGGGCGGGGGAGCATTTTAATGAAATTTTTCATACTAAAAATCAATTTTATGAAACGAAAGCTTGGAACAATTTAGAAGAGCCCTAGAACAACCTGGAACAAGTTTTTGAATTTTGGATTTCTAAAAAGGGGGGCCAGAGCAAGGATAATAAGATATTTTCATTTAAAGTGTTTTTTGGGCTTAAAATGTGCAATTTTGAATATTTTTGCATGATTCTTTGGAACAATTGGATTTGAGTGATTCTGCACTTGGAACAAGTTTTAGATTTTGGAGTTTTGGAAAAAGGGGGGCGGGGGAGCATTTTAATGAAATTTTTCATACTAAAAATCAATTTTATGAAACGAAAGCTTGGAACAATTTAGAAGAGCCCTAGAACAACCTGGAACAAGTTTTTGAATTTTGGATTTCTAAAAAGGGGGGCCAGAGCAAGGATAATAAGATATTTTCATTTAAAGTGTTTTTTGGGGTTAAAATGTGCAATTTTGAATATTTTTGCATGATTCTTTGGAACAATTGGATTTGAGTGATTCTGCACTTGGAACAAGTTTTAGATTTTGGAGTTTTGGAAAAAGGGGGGCGGGGGAGCATTTTAATGAAATTTTTCATACTAAAAATCAATTTTATGAAACGAAAGCTTGGAACAATTTAGAAGAGCCCTAGAACAACCTGGAACAAGTTTTTGAATTTTGGATTTCTAAAAAGGGGGGCCAGAGCAAGGATAATAAGATATTTTCATTTAAAGTGTTTTTTGGGCTTAAAATGTGCAATTTTGAATATTTTTGCATGATTCTTTGGAACAATTGGATTTGAGTGATTCTGCACTTGGAACAAGTTTTAGATTTTGGAGTTTTGGAAAAAGGGGGGCGGGGGAGCATTTTAATGAAATTTTTCATACTAAAAATCAATTTTATGAAACGAAAGCTTGGAACAATTTAGAAGAGCCCTAGAACAACCTGGAACAAGTTTTTGAATTTTGGATTTCTAAAAAGGGGGGCCAGAGCAAGGATAATAAGATATTTTCATTTAAAGTGTTTTTTGGGGTTAAAATGTGCAATTTTGAATATTTTTGCATGATTCTTTGGAACAATTGGATTTGAGTGATTCTGCACTTGGAACAAGTTTTAGATTTTGGAGTTTTGGAAAAAGGGGGGCGGGGGAGCATTTTAATGAAATTTTTCATACTAAAAATCAATTTTATGAAACGAAAGCTTGGAACAATTTAGAAGAGCCCTAGAACAACCTGGAACAAGTTTTTGAATTTTGGATTTCTAAAAAGGGGGGCCAGAGCAAGGATAATAAGATATTTTCATTTAAAGTGTTTTTTGGGCTTAAAATGTGCAATTTTGAATATTTTTGCATGATTCTTTGGAACAATTGGATTTGAGTGATTCTGCACTTGGAACAAGTTTTAGATTTTGGAGTTTTGGAAAAAGGGGGGCGGGGGAGCATTTTAATGAAATTTTTCATACTAAAAATCAATTTTATGAAACGAAAGCTTGGAACAATTTAGAAGAGCCCTAGAACAACCTGGAACAAGTTTTTGAATTTTGGATTTCTAAAAAGGGGGGCCAGAGCAAGGATAATAAGATATTTTCATTTAAAGTGTTTTTTGGGCTTAAAATGTGCAATTTTGAATATTTTTGCATGATTCTTTGGAACAATTGGATTTGAGTGATTCTGCACTTGGAACAAGTTTTAGATTTTGGAGTTTTGGAAAAAGGGGGGCGGGGGAGCATTTTAATGAAATTTTTCATACTAAAAATCAATTTTATGAAACGAAAGCTTGGAACAATTTAGAAGAGCCCTAGAACAACCTGGAACAAGTTTTTAAATTTTGGATTTATGAAAGGTTGTGCCAAAATTGAAGTTTTATGTAATATCGTAAAAATCTGTATGTCTTTTTTAGGGCTTTCTTTGATTATTTTTATAACTCAATGAGTTTGTTTTTAATTTTCATTAAGTGGATAATCTTTTTTTTCGATTTCGGAAAAACGAAGAGAATTGGGGAAGCATTACAAATATTTTTTTATTCTAAATTTTTATTTCAAAATTTTAGATTGGACTGTTTTAGAAGAACACTTCAATAACGAGGAAGTATACAAATAATTTTTTTTCTGGGTGGGGGGGCTCAGAACACACATTTTCATTTAATATCGTAACTAAATATGTTTTGTTTGAAAATCTTTTATATTTGATTGTCAATGTTTTTTTTTAAATTAAGATATATGGTTTACTTTGCAGAAGCAGCATGTTTATGTTTGATTCCAAATTTGGTAATAATAAGAGGGGGGGAAGTTTTTATTTAGGTTTTTTTTTAATAATTATTTTTTGTTAAAGATTTTACCTTGGGGCAATGTAGAGAAGACCTAATACAATGTTAGGAAATTTCTTTGCTGTCTGAGTTTGAAAAGGGGGTGCGAAATAAAGATTTTCGTTTAATATCGTAAATAGCGTTTTTCGTTTTTAAAATCTTTTATTGCGGATATTTTTTGATGAAATCTTGGAACAATGAGGTTTGGTAAGATACCTATTTGAAATACATTTCTTCCGGAATTTTTGAAATGGGGGGGGTTGGGGAAGTGTTTTTTGAAAATATGTTCATTAAAAATTTATTTTAAAGAAACAGGATTTTAATTTCGATTAGATAATTGCTAGAGAAATCTGAAACTAGTATTTAATTTTTAAAATTTTGAAAGGGGGGCACTGGGGAGCAAAAAATGTGCTTTATTCGTTTTTATTATGTTAAACCTTTAAATATTAATATTTTTATATGAAATTTTGATACACTTAAGACAAATTAGTGTTTGACCTGGAACAACTTTTGGATTTTTGATTTTTCAAAAAGGGGGGCTAATGCAGTTTTTTAAAAATTAGAAAATTTGCAGATTTTTTTTTAAAGTTAGTTTTTAAACTGATAATATAAAGCTAGACTCAGAATATTTTTTCAACAGATGCATTTACCATCAAGTTTTCTAAAACAAATGATTTAAAAAAAAAATAAAATTTTGGAGGCCCGTTTTTGGGATTTTTGAAAAAAAGTTTTGAAGGCTTTATCTTTAAAAATACAAGCACTACAACTTTAATTTTTTGGAACAATGGTTAGAACACTTTTTTAAACCCGAAAAAATTTTCAAAACCAAGAATTTCGAAAAAAGGGGGGCTAGAATTTTTTCGAATTTTGCTCATAACTTTCGAAATTTTGAACATAGGGGTCCAAAAACTTGGAACAATGTTCAGAACAACTAGAACAACCTGGAACAACTTTCAAAAATTTGATTTTCAAAAAAAGGGGGGCTAGGTCAAAAACGGTTTTTTGGGTCTAAAACCCCCATTTTTGAATATTTTTCAAAAAAACTTTGGAACAATGCGGAACAAATCGGGAACAACCTGGAACAAGTTTCAAAAATACCAAATTCCAAAAAAGGGGGGCTAACTTCACACACTCGTCTTTATACGAATAGCCGTTTAACTAAGACACACAAAAACCATTTTGAATTTTTCCCCGTTTTTCATTGAACAGCATAGGTGTAATTTACGAGCGACTTTTTTTAATGCCGCGGCGAATTCAAAAATTTTAATTCTCCTCTTCAAACGACCCATAGCAGATGCCAGATTCCAAAAAGGTACAAATCCACTTTGTAGCACGTACCGTTCGATAGTGACACGCCAAAACATTTTTGACTTTTTCCCAGTTTTTCATTGAGCAACATAGATGTACTTCAAGAGTGACTTTTTTTTATTATCGCCGCGAATTCAAAAATTTGTATGCCTCTTTTTAAAGGATCAATAGCAGATTCCAAAAGGGTAACAACCCACTTCGTAGCACTTTCCGTTCGACAGGTAAACGCCAAAAAGGTTATTTAGCCATCTTCGTTTGCCTAGCAACAAAGGCTATTCATCTAGAAGCGGTGAGCGATCTCACTACTCAAGCTTTTCTCGCAGCATTTCGGAGTTTTCCATCACGACGAGGAGTCTGTGGTCAGATTTACAGTGATTGCGGCACGAATTTTAGAGGAGCTGAGACAGAATTATATCGTCTTTTAAAAGATGCCACCCATAACTGGAAAGATGTTGCTGAAGTTTTGTCGTCACAAGGAATAAAGTGGAATTTCATTCTTACTGCTTCTACTCACTTAGGAAGTTTATGGGAAGCTGGTGTGAAAAGTGTATAACACCACTTAAAAAGAGTTGTTGGAAATGGGACACTAACTTTTGAGGAACTCGCCATGCTTTTAACTCAAATTAAAGCATGTTTAAATTCGAGGCCTCTCTGTCCATTAACAGAAAATCCGATGACTTCCATGTTTTGACTCCAGCACATTTTTTAATTGGAACACATTTCGATCGGTAAGACGAGCTACACTGATCGGTGGAAAGCCATCCAATTCAGTTGAATACCTTTTGGCATCATTAGGGGGGTTAACATGGACCAGCATGCTCGACAACATGGCTCGACAACCATCGATGCTCAATCATTGGATGGATTTCAAAAATTTTTGAAAACCAGCCAGCCAACTCATGTGAACAGATGCTCGACAACTTCGTTTTTTTTTTTTTCATTCGGTAAAATATCTGGGCCAGATAACATGGTCACGGTAAGCGGAAATAATGGCAACAATACCAAATAATAGTGAGTCTTGGAAAGTTAGTGCTTTTTGAACTATACAAAAGCTTACCTAAGGTATGGAAAATAAAAAGTGAAATTTATAAAAACAAAAATTTAAAGCTAAAAGGTTACGAAGTGTTAACTACGCCACTGTGAACACAAAATATAAAACTATGAACAGATATAAAAAGACAGAGACGACAGAATATGAATAGAATATATTGAAACATTTATTAATTGCGATTCTGAGTTGAGAACAAACACCACAGCGAGTAGAGCAGCGATCTTTGTATCTTTTTTCTATATAATTCTTTTAATTAAATTAGTATCTTCTTATTTAAAGAAATAAATTTGAATATAATTCATTTCTTTTAAATTGTGATTTTCTTTTATTTAAAAGTTCTCAGAAGATTACAGAAGTGTTGCTGGAAAAATATAAGGAAATAGACCTTAATGCCATCCTGCGTCTGTTTGATTCGAAAATTTTAAAATACTGATGCTCGACAACATCAGTATCAATGTAAACGCAAAGTTGTGCGCACAGTTATTTTTGCCATCGAACCATGTTGTCGAGCATGCTGGTTTATGTAAACCCCCCTATTGGCTTTCCGAATTAGAGCTGTGTCAATCATGATTGATTCGATCTTTTTGACCCATTCACCAAAAAGAACGATTGATTGCAATCACACTAAACCAAAACAATTAATCCCAATATCAATCTTTCAGTTTTGTAGTAAAAGATTTATGTTTCCTTCATTCCACTCATTCGCAATCAAATTAAACAAAGAAAGAAAGACACATAAAAGCAAACATAGACGCATCAACCCAATCTAAATGTAAAACAAACACTCACCACTACAGCAACACGCAATTTGTTCTCAGTTTATTCGTTTCTCATTCCCTCATGTATTACGTTAATATGTATGGATCTGTGTTTCTTTCTGTTTTATTATTTGTGTTTGCTCTATGGGAATGGGAAATACTCAGTTTCTGTCTCGTACCTATCATTTAATTGAGAATGACTTGAAAGAACGAAACATATATCGTTCATGTGAACGATTGGATTGAATTGGGATCCGTTCATGGCACGGGTGGTCACAATCACAAAGACCGAGTAAATCTCATTGAAAAAGTGAACGATTCGTTCTTCATGCATTAAAATGTGCGTTCTAATCGAAAACATTTATTTAAGGTTATTGGTTATTGTACAACAAGACAAAAAGCACCGCAACCTCAAATTCATATTGGAGACCAGTGCCTACGTTCTGTAACTCTCGCATCGATAAAATCAGTCGAGGAACGATGAAAATTGAAACAAATCGTATGAGTTTTGTTCCATTTTTCATCATTTCTCGACCAATTTTATCGATGCGAGAGTTACAGAACGTAGGCACTGGTTTTAATTAAAGATGAGAGACTTCCCCGACAAAATGGAATTTAGGACGATTCTTAAAAATTTTCCCAGGAAAAGAAGACATCACCAGAGTTGTCAAGCTGAAAACGCATCAAGGAGAGTTTAAAAGACCGGTAACGAAGCTATGTCCTCTACCAATAAATAACAATCATAATATAAAGGATATATAAAGTATCTTAATTTTTTATAATTTTTACAAAATTCATTCAAAATTAAATTATTCACGATTAAAATGCTCAATTATTCAAACAAAACGCATTTAAAATTATATCCGCTTATTAAAAGAATACGTTACATGTTAAATATTTTTAATTTTAATAATTTTTAATCTAATTTTCATCAATAGAATCAACAAGAATTACCAAAATTAAATCGAAACTTTCACTCAAATTCTATCGAAGAACTTAAAACCGACTGGAGAAAATGACCCTAAGGGAGACTCCGATGGACATAGACATACATAGGTACATAAAATAATCAAATCAAATCAATTCGAGTAATCGAAATACAATTTTAAATTGAAATTTATTAATTTGAACTCACCTGAATCATATACATAATTTTCACTTTTTTTTTTTTAAGTATTTTTCAACATTTTTACATTAATTCACGACACTTAATTCAACATTTGAACAAAAAAAAAAAAAAAAAGAACACATCCGAAGCACAAATAACGCCGTAATTGATGGAATTTACCATTCACAAACCAAGCAAATTGATGTTGTTTGCCCCCGTCTTAATCGCTATTTTTATCAATGAAAGGAACGAGTTACCACAAGATTGATATGTGCCTTTTCTTGGGTGTAGATAGCGGCCAAAATTTTTAGCAAAGATTCAAACCAAATAATTTCGATTATGTTGTAAATTTTATCAAAAATATTAAACATAAAATGTTTTATTTTCCATGTTTTAATGAAATTTGTTTCTTTTCATGTCAAACACGAGAACATTTTAACTTTCTAACACCTTACAAAATGAGGACTAACAAACGCCTGTTTCGCGCGGGGAGAATGTTGAACGCAACCAGAAGAGATTGAACATAAAAAAGGCCCATCTACTACCTACGTCAAGACGTCAACCAAGACGTCAACGTCAATAAATTATTCCAATCTACAACTTTCCAAAATAAAGACTACTTCTTATTTACTTAAAATTGTGCTGTGTTCTTTTTTATTAAAGTTTTTAATTATTTCTAAAAAATAACAATAAGGCTTTCCAGCCAAAACATAACAAAAATTGCGTATTGACAAGGTCGTCACTGGTCAACTGATGAGTGCAAGTGAGATCACCGGGACGAAATGCCAAAATTTTTGTGGACTAAAGGCCGTTAAAAGCTATTTTGAAGTAAACAGCTGATTTCGAAAATAATAAAATGCTCGACTGGGTCGCACGAACTTGCTCTTATGTGCGATCACATTTAGGTTTTAAAGTATACATGGTACTAACACTGTAGACTGCAAACTTGTTAAAAAATCAATATTATAAGAAATAAATTATTTAAACAACTTCTGAAACTGTTTTAACATCAACGCGATGTACACCATCTGGTTTCTTAAAAAATTATGAATTTATGAGAAAAAAAAATTAAAAATCGTTGGAGCGGTTTTTTAAAAATTATTATTTTATATAAAAAATTTTGAAAACATTTTTGGAAAAAAAATTAAATTGTACGTCAATTTTTAGAACTTATAAATGCAGTGTTAAAAAATTAATTTTGAAAAACCATAAACCACCCATTTTCGAAATATCGAATTTTCAAAAATTAATTTTGAAATTTTTAAAATCCAAATTTTGTTTTTTTTTTTTGAAAATTTTGATATGCAATATTATTTGATCTTATCAGAAGTTCATATGTAAAAACTTTCTTTAAAATGCTTGAACAGATTATGATATAGTCGAAAACCAAAAAAATGATTCTACGATTTTTTTTACGATAGAGAAAATTTTCTCTTCAATAATATGTAATATATATGTTTTATCAAAATCCTACGATTTTGAGAAAAATGATATTTTCCATACGTAGGTACCGTTATTTTTTGCTATAAAAACAATTTGCATTTAAAATCTGCTAGATAATGTCAAAAAACTGCTGGATGCCTAGTTAAATAAAAATGAACCAAGTCGTTTTCGAATTATTATGTTCTCAAAAAATTAATTTTTTGAAACTTTTTTAAAAATCAAAACCATTTTTCGTATTTTTTTTTGAATGGTACCAAGTTTAAAGAAAATCAATCCATCCGTTTAGACTACAGCCGAAAGGACAGACAGACAAACAGACAGACAGAATTGCCAGACCCACTTTTTTCGACTTCGCTATCATCGTCATGTCAACTTTAATCAAAATCTCGAGTTAGATTTTTTTTACGAAGCCATAACTTGCCATATAGGTAGTACCTACATATATTATATCGCAAGTAAAAATGAAAGCGTTCAATGTTACGATGGAATTGGTCATAAGGCTGAATAAATCAAAACAAAATGATTGAACACATTAATAAAAGTAATATTTTGCTTATGGAACAGTTTGGCTTTCGTGGATTCTATAGCACGGTGCGAAAAATACATCGCATTACTAAAAACATTAAAAATTAATAACGTGGAATAGCGAGGGTTATGCCTTATTCCGTGGACTAAGTGCAAAATATTGTTAATAAACCAAAATGTCTACTACTACTACGTTTACTTTTAAAGGACCTGGCTTGAACGCCTACTTCTTGAAATGTGAAGAAGAATGTCACAAAAATCTCATCATATCGTTGATCGTTGCACAATTTGGTGTCAAATCCCATAGAAATTTTTGACAAGCAGTAACTTGTAGCAAGAAGTTACAGTAACCAAATAGACATAATAGAAGTTTTCTTACCTACCTTTTTTTTAAAGTGAGGAACATTCTTTCTTAAATTGGATCAAATTTTCATTTCGAGTAGATAACCCTTGAATTATATAATTGCATCGTAAATTGTCAACATGTCAACAATAATCAAAGCCAATCAGAAGAGTCTCCTGTACGGGTAAAATACAAGTGGAAAAATGTATTTGCTGACAAGTATGCAGAAGCTTTAAATAACGCACTTCTTCTACAAGAAAGCAATTCCTTGGAACATGAACCCAATTTGGCGAAACTTGATGAAATGGTTAGGATACCTGTGCAATGCATGCCAAATACCAATAATGCAATACTCTTTCAGAAAAAATGGTATGATAAAGATTGTATAGATGCCCGAAGAAAATCATTCGCATGGTTAAGATTATTTAGGAAATTTCCAAATAATACTTACTTTAAAACACAATACATCACTATGAACAAATATTACAAGGAAGTACTAAAGAATAAAAGGCAGATATACTCAAAGAACATTGCCCGAGACCTCGCAGGCAGTAGAAATACCGGGGAATTCTGGAAAACTGTTCGCGTAATCAACAATAAACCGAAAAAACAAGTTCCTGGGTTACTTGAAATGAATGACTTGGTAGAACACTTCAGAATGCTAACGCAGGAAAATTTCTCTTCATCGTTTCAGTTTGCTAGACCCCATATCCAGAACGACGATCTGGATGAACCATTTTCTTGCTTATAGGTGCAAATAGTGTTAAATGACCTCCAAAACAATAAGTCTCCGGGATCGAATGGAATACCTCAAGAATTCTATAAATTCAGCACTTTCCTTTTCATAGAAAGTATAACCAAAGCTTTAAACCAAGCTTATGAAAGCTCCTGTTTACCAGATTGTTTCAGAGAGGCTATTACCTGTCCCATTTTCAAGAAGGGTGACAACAGAGTTCTTCAATGAAAATGTTTGCAAAAATACTTTTAAAACGGTTTTACAGATGGGTTCAGAATAACAACTTGTTGAGTGAGTCACAAGCTGGTTTTCGGGAAAAATATTCAAAAATTGACCAAATTTATTCGCTCACCAACATAGCCGAAATATTTGTAGGTAGCAAAAAGAAGCTCTACGCTTTCTTTATTGATTTTAAGCCGACATTCGACACCATAGACAGGAAAGCACTAATCTTGAAGCTGTATAACCAAGGAATCTCGATAAAGTTTGGAAACGTTCTAGAATAACTGTATGATGGAACAACCTCTGCAATTGCATATGGAAACAAACTTTCCGAACAATTTCGAATTGAAATAGGTCTGAGACAAGGCTGCAGCTTGAGTCGCCTTTTGTTCGCTCTGTTTTATAGATGACATAGAAGATGTGTTGCAAGGAGGAGCACGCATTTCAGATGATCTTTTAATCAAAGTCTTAATGTTCGCTGATGACATCGTTGTCTTGGCTGAGTCGCCTGGAAGTCTCCAATTGATGATCAATAGATTGTTCGAGCACTGCAACAAATGGAGGCTCCAGGTAAATTGTTACACGTGCCGACAACATAAATATAATTTAATGCAAATAAAACAAGGTCATGAGAACCTAAGATCGTTGCACTCCAATTGTGCAACGAATCATTTTGATATTAATATTTTTCTTATTAATTTTGCAACTCACTTTTATGCTGACAAATTGTAATTATTTTGCAACTATGAAATGTGCTGATGACAACCCATAACTATAGTATTATTCTTAGGTATGATACTTTATAAAACGAATTGTATAAGTTAGTCTATAAGAAGATTCAATAAATAAAAGTTGGAAAGCAAAAATTTGTTTTTTTTATTTTCCGTGACTTAAGAAAAATAACTGGCGCAGTCGGTAGGATTCGCGATATATTGTGAAACGAAAAATAAAAGATTATTTTTTCAATAAAGATATAAAACAATAGTGCGTCTTTACGCTTAAATCGTGAAACCGTGAACAATTTATGTTTTTGCTCTTTGTAAAGATATAAAAGTCAAATGATACATAAATGTGAGCCGTTCCTTTAAGAAAAAAAAATATCAGATTATTTTTGCTCAATACATACTCGTACACACGAAACGAAAGTTTGACGGTGAATTTTGTTTTTTCAATAAGAAACAGTGAGACTCTAGAAAATAAAAGGAGTAATGGTGAAATCCTGTTTTTAATAAAAAAAAAAAAAAAATATAATAACAATTAATAATAAAAAAAAAAGACAATTAAAGTTGCAACGAAACGAAGCGGAGCAATCATCTCAACTATAATCAGCAATTATCTCAACTGTAATCATCAATTATCTCAACTGTAATCAGCAATTATCTCAACTGTAATCATCAATTATCTCAACTGTAATCAGCAATTATCTCAACTGTAATCATCAATCATCTCAACTGTAATCAACAATCATCTAAACATAACAACTAAGGTTAGAATTTTCTTTTGTTCTGCATATATATATATATACCTATATACATATTATAATTTATATTATAATTTAGTTATTGTATAATAAATTAATGTAATGTAATGTCTTCAGAGGAAGAAGACATATTTCAACAAGTTAGACATCAAAGTAACGAAATATCAGAAATTGTTTCACATTTTTATAAAAATCAGGGAAATATGTTATCATTAAATATTGACCCACTTAAATACATTTCCAAACTTCCGGAATTCAATGGGGACTACAGGGATTTACAAAATTTTATAGACTTAGTAGATAAGGTACACCCAGTTCTTATGAAATATGACACATCATCACAGAGCATATTTTCAGATTATTTAAAATCTAAACTAAAAGGAAGAGCTAGGGAAGTGATTGAAATCAATGCTCACATAACTACATGGTCAGACATAAAAACTACATTAATAAATAACTTCGGAGATAGGCTAACTCTAGAAGAGCTATTCGACGAATTACGAGCAATTAAGTTCAAAACAAATTGCGTTGATTTTTACAATGAAATTAAAACAGTTTTAAGACGTTTAAATATTAAAACTAAACAAATATATGGAGCTATAGAAGGTAATGCACAAATAGTTATTACGAATGTGGAAAATAACAAAACATCTGCTCTAGTAATTTTTAAAAATAAAATACCAGAACCCATGCGTTCACTTTTATACTGTAGGAATCCACTTAATTTGGAAAACGCAATAAATATATTGCATGAATGTGGATACGCACACTACAATCCATTTACTAAATCCCAATCTTTACAACCACAAACGGATAGTTTTAAACACAATAATCAACCAGTAAATATATCTCGACAATCTAAACCATTTAACAGTCAAAATATTAAAACCCCATTCAATCACTATAGATCAAATAACCCCAGTACATCATGGCAATCTAGACCATATAATAATAATCAATATATCAAACCCCCATTCGATCACTATAGATCAAATAACCCCAGTACATCATGGCAATCTAGACCATATAATAATAATCAATATATCAAACCGCCATTCGATCACTATAGGTCAACTAATTCTAATAATAGTAATAATTTTAGAAATAACAATAACAACAATAATTATAACAATAATGGTAATCATATTAACAATAACAATAATTATAACAGTAATGGCAATAATAACAATAACATTACTCAGAACTATAGTAATAATCAAAATCCTTTTAAGAATAACTATCGCAGCGAACCAATGGAAATTGGTCTTGCACAAAAGAAAAAAGAGGTAGTTCATAATAACCAAAACCATAGTGAAAATTTTCATTTACGAGCCTTAGATGTAAATTACCCTATATAGTAGTATCATCAAAAACCAGGCCTTTAAAATTTATAATTGATACAGGGGCCACCCATTCGATAATAAACCCAAACATTTGTCATCCCAAATGGCATATTACTTTAAAAGAACCTATAAACCTAAAGACACTTACCCACAATATTAAAATAATGAAGAAGGTGCAGATTCCTTTATTCAGTGAATTAAGTGATAATCAAAGAAAAATAGAATTTTTAATTTGCCAATTCCATACAGAATTTGACGGATTAATAGGAAACAATGTTTTAGGAACACTAAAAGTGCATATAGATTATGAAAATGAGATACTAAGAACTAATGAAAAAACTTTAAAATTACACTTTGATAACAATATTCCTTCAGAAATTGAATTTACCGACATAAGTATACCTGTCGATCAAAAAAGAGGTTTAGGATACATAAAAGAAACTGTATTAGAAGATAATATAAGAATAGAAGAAGGGATTTATAACATAGAAAATTATATAATGTTTACGAAAGCGGAAATAGTAGGAAATAAAACAGATTTGATTCGCTTTGAAGATAAAGTGGACATCGAAAAAGTGGACTCAGAAAATTTTAATATAATAGAAGAGCCTACAAATAATTTACCATTATTAGACCAAATAAGAATAGAACATTTGAACGGTGAGGAAGAAAACGAACTATTGAAACTGATTAAACAATATAGCGATATTTTCTATAAAGAAGATACGAAGCTTTCTTTTACAAACGCTATTAAACATAGAATAAGAACCACGGACAATATCCCAATACATGGCAAAAGTTATCGATACCCTTATATCCACAAAGAGGAAGTCAACAGACAAATTCAAGAAATGTTAGATAGCAAAATAATACGTCACAGTAACTCGCCATATTCGGCTCCGATTTGGATAGTCCCTAAGAAAACTGACGCCAGCGGAAAATCTAAATGGAGACTTGTAATCGATTACAGGAAACTTAATCAAGTAACTGTTGATGACAAGTACCCCATCCCGAATATTGACGAAATTCTAGATAAGCTTGGCAGATGCCAATACTTTACTACTTTAGATCTGGCAAAGGGTTTCCACCAGATTGAGATACATGAAGACGACGTCCATAAAACTGCTTTTAGCGTTGAAAGTGGACATTACGAATTTCTTCGTATGCCATTCGGGCTAAAAACAGCTCCAGCCACATTTCAAAGGCTAATGAACGAAGTACTTGGTGACTATATTAATAAAATCTGTCTCGTTTACATCGACGACATAATTGTTTTCTCAACATCGTTGCAAGAACACATTGTCTCATTAACAAAAATTTTTAAACGATTAAGAGAAGTCAACTTAAAGGTACAAGTGGACAAATCGGAATTTCTTAAGAAAGAAACCGAATTCCTTGGACACGTTGTTACCCCAGAAGGTATAAAACCCAATCCGAGAAAAATAGAATGTATACAAAACTACCCAATACCAAAAACTACTAAAGAAATTAAACAATTTCTAGGTTTAACCGGATACTACCGGAAATTCATAAGAGATTATTCGAAAATTGCAAAACCAATGACATTATATCTTAAAAAGGACGCAAAAATAAATATTTCTAATTCTGAATACAACAAAGCTTTTGAAACCTTGAAGACTCTAATAACAAACGATCCAATTTTAGTTTATCCCAATTTTTCTAAAACCTTTACTTTAACTACGGACGCAAGTAATTTTGCGATAGGTGCCGTCCTCTCACAAGAGAACCATCCAATATCATTTGGAAGTCGTACCTTGAACGAACATGAAATCAATTATAGTACGATTGAAAAAGAGTTGCTTGCCATTGTATGGGCAACCAAATACTATAGGCCTTATTTATTTGGTAGGAAATTTACAATCGAAACGGACCATAAACCCTTAACATGGCTATTTTCTATCAAAGAACCGAATTCGAAACTTATTAGGTGGAGACTAAAACTATCTGAATTTGACTATGAGATAAAATACAAAAAGGGCACACTTAACAGTAACGCTGACGCACTTTCCCGTATACCTAATACAGAAGTAAATCTAATCGAAAATAATTGTATACCTATAAGTAAGTCATGTATAAATATTTTCAAAAACCAAATCATAATTATAAAATCTAATTCAGGATCAAATAGAACTAAACATTTGAAGGTATTCGATAAGAGTCGATTTACATTACATATAAAAAACCTAGATGAACAATCAGCCATACTACTATTAAAAAATCATTTCAAGCCTGACGCCTTAAATGCAATCCTTATTGAAGATGAACAATTTTATAAAGTTGTGGAAAAAGTATTAATTGAAAACTTTTCAAACAACACCAGATTTAAAATTATTCGCTGTTTTAAACTGTTAGAAGATATAACAGACGAGATTAAATTAACAGAGATAATAGAGAAAGAACACTTACGAAATAATCATAGAGGTATTGAAGAAGTATATAAAGAAATAAAATTAAATTACTTTAACCCGAAACTTATAAAACGAGTAACACAATTTATAAACAATTGCGATGTATGTAATACTGAAAAATATGTCAGAAAACCTCCTAAACCACTTTTAAAAATTACGGAGACTCCCTTGAAACCACATGAAATTATTCATGTAGACGTATTCTATAGTTTAGAAAAAACACTCTTTTTAACTATTATAGACAAATTCTCAAAACACGCGTGCGCAATAAAAATTACTAATAGGAATTGGATTGAGTTCAAGAGAGCCCTTTCTTATTATTTTAGTCAATTCGGCAGTGTAAGAACAATTATAGTGGACAATGAATTAGGATTCAAAGCAATTCCCATGAAGGAATATTTAGAACATTGTAACATAGAAATCCATTATACATCAAACAGTAATCACACATCAAATTCTGATATTGAGCGATTACACAATACAATAAACGAACACATTAGACTTTTGAAACATGACGAGAGAACTAAAGAAGATACAGTCGAAGATAAAATTCTGAAGATTATAACGTTCTACAACAATACAATACATTCTACAACGAATCGAAAACCCATCGATTTCGTTAATGGACAAATTCACCATGACGAATATAAGGACATTCACGACATTATCGTTAAGAAAAAACAAAGAATTATAGACAAATTAAACGAAAATCGAAAAGACGACATCTTAGAAGACGGAAAGAATTTTGTTAAAGAAATTAGAGGTGGAAAAAACCACGCCAAATATAGGAAACTAAATACTCAAAAGATTGACGAGGACCACGTTATTGATACACAGAACAAAAATAAATATTACAGAACCCATATCAAATCCAAGAAAAAATATCAAAATATTTACCAACCAACAATTAATACATGAAAAGAACAAAACATAACTTACAATTTACTTACAGGAAACAATGACTGATGTAACTTGCACCATGTTACTTATATTTCTGATGATGTTGACAATTACTATATCCCAAGAAATCACGCTCCATGACTTAAACAACAATAACGGTTACATAACTATTAATTTAGACAAAGTTAGATTAATTAAAAATTATGTTAAAGTACTACATATCATTAACATTACAGAAATAGAAAACACGAAAAACATTATAAAAGAAAATATTTTAACGTTTGAAAACAAAATCAATATCATCGGCACAATGTACAAAACTATAAATCAAAACTTTATTTTACTAGATACAAAAATAGAAAATATGAAACCTCACAACAAAAATAAGAGGGCCTTAATAAATATTTTAGGAACTGGATTAAAATTTATTGCCGGAACTATGGACAGTAACGATGAAATAGAAATAAAAAACAAACTAGATAATGTATATGACGCTAATAAGAAACTTACTATGGAAAATAATAAACAAGTTCTAATCAATCAAAATATAGCCGAGCAAATAAAAAACATTACTAACCATATCCAAAAACAGCAAAAAACTATCGAAACCTACTTCAATAAATATAATCTTGAATTATATAAAAGAATAACAACCCTAGAAGAAGAAGTTGAATTGATGCAATACATGTACCAAATTAATAATGACATTATTCTTCTTAGAAACCATGTAGACGACATTGAACAAATACTTTTTTCAAGTAAATTAGGTGTTCTTACAAGAAATATTTTAGGAGCAGAAGAACTAAAATTAATAGATAATATAGAAAATTATAATGAAGTTAAGTTAGCAGTTGCTTTCTACAAAGACCAAATCATAATAATATTACTCATCCCTAAACTATCTGATATCGATTACTCAAAAGTCTTGATAGAACCTATCCCAGATAAAAATAATATGTCAATTTTAATAGAAACTGAAACGATTTTAGTAGACCAAGAAAATAACATATATAAATACCCTGTTAAAGACAATGTAAAAAGAAATCTAATTATGTTCAATGATAAATGTGTTAATAATATTATGAAATCAAAAGAAGCATTGTGTTCTAAGATTGTAACAAATGAAAGTGAATTTAAAGAAATCACTCCAGGAACCATAATTATAAAGAATGTAAATGAAATAAACCTAATGCACAATTGTAATAAATTAAACTTTTTTTTAAAAGGAAACTATTTCGTGAAATTCAAGAACTGTAAAATTTCTATTAATAATAAAACATTTGAAAACTTCGAAAAGAAGCAATATGATACAATTATACTACCAAACTTTGTAACTAAAATTAAAGAAAATAAAATAGTACCAAACATAAGTTTTGACGATTTATATTTAAAACATGTAGAAAATAGAGAAATTATTAAAGAAATATCGAAAAATAATAAAACACTAAATATCTCATCTCTAAGTACCAATGTTATTATTATAGTTTTTGCTTCTATTGTCATTATCATTTTACTCAAGAAATTACAAACTAAAAATACACATATTTCGTCGGAGCCTCAATCTAACGGAGGGGGTGTTACACGTGCCGACAACATAAATATAATTTAATGCAAATAAAACAAGGTCATGAGAACCTAAGATCGTTGCACTCCAATTGTGCAACGAATCATTTTGATATTAATATTTTTCTTATTAATTTTGCAACTCACTTTTATGCTGACAAATTGTAATTATTTTGCAACTATGAAATGTGCTGATGACAACCCATAACTATAGTATTATTCTTAGGTATGATACTTTATAAAACGAATTGTATAAGTTAGTCTATAAGAAGATTCAATAAATAAAAGTTGGAAAGCAAAAATTTGTTTTTTTTATTTTCCGTGACTTAAGAAAAATAACTGTAAATCTCGCCAAGTCAAAAATAATGATATTTCGAAACGGTGGAGGTCGGAACTGTCGCAATGAAACCTGGAAATTTGGAGACCAAAATATTGAGGTAGTTAAGAAATATAATTATCTAGGAGTAAGGATTTCCAGGAACTTAGGAGTGTGATGCAGTGCAAGGATGTTGAATACGATGCCAAATATCGCATCTTCAGAGCAACAGCGGAAGCAATTATGTGTTACGCAGACGCAGCTCAAGTTTGGGGACACAAGCAGTTTGAAGAAGTGGAGCAGCTTTTGAGATACTTCTTAAAACCAAATAGTACGGCTAACCACATTCTTATGCTAGAGACGGGCCTTTCTCCTTTGTTCACATCAACACTCAAAATGCAGATTGACTACATACTCAGAACGATCGAAATGGAGGATAGTCGTTTAGCAAAAAAAATAACAATGCTGGTGATACGAAAGAAAGTCTTGGAGAAATCTAGCCGAATACTGTGGACTCACACTTTCACTTCAAGTTTATAGGATAAACACGTAGAAAAGCGAACTCTATCGTTTAATTAGTTTGGTAGACGAAAGGAAAAGAGACGATTATGCTAAGAAAGCCAAAAGCTCGACTCATAGGTGTATATATGCGCAACTTAACTACAACTTAGCAGCTAACAATTACTTCAGGGTGGAGTACTCAACCGACCTCATGGCACTCATTTTAAAAGCACGGGGAGAGTAACTCCCCCTGAACTACTTGCCGCATTTACTAGTGATTTACGAGAAACGTGTGAGCTATGTAATCTTGGAGAGAAAGAGGACGTTTTTCACTTTCTGGTAGATGTCCGATTCTGGTAGAAACGAGAAGAAGTACCTTTGGAAAGAGTTACCTAAGCGATGCTGAAATGGTTATTATTCTCAACGGGTTAACTGATTGGGATGTTTTGTATCACTATATTAAGATAGCTCTTAGCTATAGAAAACGAATTTTTGATGAACTTTTTTAAAATAACTCAAAAACACTTAAAACTTATTTATATATGTACTTATATGTTATATCAATTTTTTATAATATTCGCCAACTGGGAGACGGCGTATGCCATGTCATAAAATGAATGGAAACCAAAATTTTGTAAATTGTATTATGAAATAAAATCATTTGAAAATTTGAATTTTGAATTTGCATCGTAAATTTCATACCTTGAAGCAATAAAACTGTAAATGATTCGAAAAAAACTTAATCAAAAACTTAATCTCAAGTTTTGAAATGCCAATCTTTTACCCGTGTGACATATGTAACTATTTATAAATTTGAGTTCAGGATAATTTTCAAATTTAATGAAATCTGTCTGATGGTAGATTTTAATATTTTTCTTATTTCCTCAAATTATCAAAATTTTAAACAGTTAAGTACGATGTTAAAGTATTTTTATTTCAGGTTAAAACAGGATTTTCAAAACCTTAAATCTTAAAAAAAACTTAACATATTTTTTGATTTTGTCTGTGGGATTATGGCTTTTTGGCAAACAGCAAACATCACTAACCATAATATTATTCACTCGATTTATTCACATTAAAACTGAAATCAGGATGTGAATTATATAAACTCAAGGTACAAGAACATACATCCTGATTTAAGTTTTAATCTAGATGTATGGAGTGAATAGTATTGCGGGAAGACATCCCATAAGTTATTTAATTAATAATTTATTTTTTTAAACTTGCTGCCCCTAGCAGACTGCCACCCTCATTTGCTACGCTACTGAATGTGTATACAACCAAAAACAATCACAACAAATAAATTTGTGTCCCGTGTAAAAAAAAAATTGTTTAAGTATCTATAGTTGAGAGATTTATGACTTATCTATTATTTATTAATTATTAAAAACAACAAGAAACACAATCACACCAAATAAATTTGTGTCCTGTGTAAAAAATGTCTAAGTATCTATAGTTGAGAGATTTATGACTTATCTATTGTTTATTAATTATTAAAAAAAAAGATTTTGAAAGTTTTTTTTTAATAATACAAATTCTATATACTACTGAAATACATCAGCCAAGTAGAAGACTTAGCACTGTTTAATTGGACTTGTTGAATTATTGATTCAAAATAGCTTTTAACGGCCTTTAGTCCACAAAAATTTAGGCGTTTCGTCCCGGCGATCTCACTTGGACTCATCAGTTGACTAGTGAGGACCTTGTCAATACGCAATTTTTGTTAAGTTCAGTTCATCTAACATAGATTGGCTGGCATCGAATATTTTATTAGTTGATACCAGGGCCCTATTGCACCAACCACTTATCACTAATCACTTATCAACTTATCAATTTAAAGGAATTCTGATAAGTGTAAGTGAAAAGCGTTGCACAAAGCCATTTTACATTTCACTCAATTAACAATTATCAAGTTATCATATTTTTGCTTAGTGAAAATGATAAGTGTTTCTCCAACTAAAAACCAAATTGATAAGTTTGGTCACTTCTTCTCTAAGCACTTATCACACAATTGATAAGTTTTTTTTTCTCTGTTTGTTCATTCGCTTCGATCATCTTTCAGTGAGGAATTTACCGTTTTGCACATTTTGTGATGAAAAAAAGTTGAAAAAATTGATTAAATTTAATTAAAATAGCCATAACTTTTTTAAAAATAAACCAATCTTCAAGGTTAAGGTCTTAAATAATCGGCAGAATTGAGGCTACTTTGTGTGTTAAAATCAAGGGGGTGAGGCCACGCCTTCAATACGAAACAGTTGCATGAAACCATTTTTAATTTGATTTTTATTTTATTAAATGCAAAAGATGATGAAAAATTTTACAATATCAAAAAATAATGTACTACAAACTAATTTCCCTAATCCTTTTCTACAAAAATGTCAGTGGTAGTATACCGTTAAATTCAACAGGAGAGACGGCAGAACCACTTTTATTGGTTTATTCCGCAAAATTGATTTTAATGAAAAAAATTAATTGAGATAGGTTAATAAATTAATTTCTACCATGCATAATTCTCAACGGATTTTCAATATTAAGGTCTTAAAATACTCTCATTAAGACACACATATGACTCATTGAAAAAAAAATCCCATTTCTGCACATCTACACTGAAAAAAACATAAAAACAATTTGGAGTAGTGTTTTTTACCATACACTTAATAGAGTATTTAATTAAATTCGGTATTAAAACTTCAAAATAAAGATAAATAATTATTTTTATATTATTATCCAAAATAATCTTTAAATATATGTAGAAGACTGCGAAGCTGTAAGTCTAATAGGAGTCTTGATATAAATAATTTTCCAAGTCAATATTTTTTTGACTTGGTTTTTTTGATACGGGGTCTTGCCCAGATTATCATTAATAACTTTTTACATTACTAACGGATTTTGATGAAATATATTTATTTCGCTTAAAGACAACTAAGCAATTTTAATATATAAAACATAGGTATACATGACCTAAAAGCATAATAAAATGTTCACAAGAAAACATTTTAAAAAATATCTTCGAATTAATTTTTATTTTCAATTTTTAAAATTATTGATTTTCCAGCACAAAATTGGCTATAATTCTAGATCAGTGTGAACCAGTTACTGAATTCTGAAAGGTCTTGACCTGACCTTTCACCATACACCGTTTGGACCATTCATTATGGGACACCCTGTATATTTTTCTTACCCTTTAATTCTCTATCGTCGACGGTGATAAAGGGGTAGAGATCTCACTTCGAATTACTTTGCTTGCATTACTTTTTAGCTAATTGGCAGATTGTAATATTATTTACATGATTTTATACATTAGAGTAGTCCTTATAAAAGCATTTTTTTTATTATTATTGAGACTTTAAAAAAATTAACAACAAAACAAAAAAATTGCCAACCAAATTTAACTGTCGCAAAAAACGTGTCGAAAAAAAATAAAAAAAAATAAAAAAAAAATTTTAGCTTACAAAAATAATCTACCCTCTTCTCTTACTTTTTTTTTTATTCCATTAAACAATTTAACACAAATATCCATACTAAACAGTTTATATTATTTTATTATTATTTATATGCATTATATGTATGTATATAATTATATGCATTATATAAATAAATAAATAAGGACTTAATTTATCCATTGTAACACATATTAATTCATCCTTAACAAAGAATTCGCACCGAAATACAATTCTGAAAAAGAATTGATAAGCCAATTTTTTCTTAGCGAAATTTTGCTTAACTTATCATTATTTCCATCGATAAGTTCAAGAAACAGAATGTTGGTGCAACAGAAACTGATAATTTTGGTCATTTTTGATAAGCTTAGCACTTATCAAATCGAAAATTTAGAGCCACTCTATTATTGTTTGGTGCAACACTTACCTGATAAGTTGAGTATACTTTTCAATTATCAAAACTCAAAAAATATTTATCAAATAATCTTGTTGGTGCAACAAAAAATTATCAAAATGTATGATAAGTTGCTAAGTGATAAGTGATAAGTGATAAGTGGTTGGTGCAATGGGGCCCAGGTGTTTTTTTTTGTCCATATACAAAATACAGGTTTGTAAAATACAACAACACTTCTGCTTAGTACACGATTCCATTTTTACGGTTATTTAGCTTAGAAGATCTGGGAACTTCAAGACGTTTTCCGGTTTATGTCAGCAAAAATAGTATTTGAGAAAAAAATCTTCGATGTTTTGATATCGATTTTACGATAAAATATGTAGGTACATTGATAACAAAAACATAGGAAACATGTAAATAAAAAGATTCTGTAAATCAAATGCAAAGGAATTGTTTTATTTGGGCCCTTTCTATTAAAAAAGCTTTTTTTCATTTTTTTTATAAAAATAACGGTATCTGCAAAATACAAATTTTTTTACCATATATTATGAAAATTTTATTTTTTTTAAAAACATGCCCACAACTTAAAAAGATAAAAATCAGTAATTATACAAAATTTTACAGGCTACCATTTTATAAAAAATAATTTCGAAAAAATGGTTATAAGTGGTACCCATATCTCCATTTTTTTTTTGATTTTCGAGTTTTTCAAAAACTGCTCAACTGATGTTAACCAATTTTTTTTAAAGAAAATCTTTCAAGAAGTTTTAAAAGTTTTGTAGGTACCCATGCCAAAATTTTGAAATTTTTTATTTGGATTTTTGAAATAAGTTTCATTTTTTTTGGAGAACTTTATAATTCGAAAATGACTTGGTCGATTTTTATTAAACTTGGCACCCAAAAGTTTTTTCAACATTATCTAGCAGATTTTAAATAAAAAAACATTGCGTTCGTGTCAGAACAGTTTCAAAAGTTGTTAATCAATTTATTTCTTATAAGTTCGTGCGACCCAGTCATACATTTTATTTCTGCTGTACACATTTTATAAAAAGGAATTCTCCTTGTGTAAAAGAATTTGGGTTTCGTGTTTGAAACCAAAAATATTCAGACCACATACATTTAAAACTGTATTTTATACAATATTTTTAATGCGTTCTGTTGTAAAAATATTCTTTTATTTCTACCTTTTCTATAAGGCAATGAGTATTGGTTTCTTGTTCAAACACAAAACTTTACATAAAGATAGCTGGGTTTTATTAGTAATTTTTAGTTAGCCCAGAAATAAAATTAGGTACGAATAAAACCTAACATTACGCATGTTCATGAAAATGAGATCTTGGAGATCTCAGCAATCTCAGTTAAATGGACAAGACTCCTCAGCCCTCAGCAAAATTTCTGTTTTGCAAACTCTGAGGAAAAAAATCTGTGAGATCTCGTTTTTCTAAACGCGCCTATTCTACCTTAATAATTTTCAACATACAAAATCTCAAATGTTCAATAAAAAAATTGATTGGCTGATATTAGGGAGGTTCACATTCAACGACGAGTCGCCCGACCCAAGTCGTTTTGGTAGTTTTCACATTCACCGACTGTCGTATCGACTTCATTTGAAAATAGATTTTCAAAGAGCGAACATGGCGCGCATTAATTTCATTTGTTTTCTCTCGTTTAATTATTTTGCTTACACTGCTTGCTTTAACTCATTTTCTTTTGATCTTACGAAAAAAATGATTTAAGACGTAAAATTGAAATTTT
This sequence comes from Epistrophe eligans, assembly GCA_951394125.1. Taxonomy (NCBI): domain Eukaryota; kingdom Metazoa; phylum Arthropoda; class Insecta; order Diptera; family Syrphidae; genus Epistrophe; species Epistrophe eligans. The sequence goes on from OX596030.1 coordinate 49,830,457, forward strand.
GGGTCGTCCGGCTGCTGTTCACATTTACTACCATAGAGTACCTATATTATCTAGAGAACCGACTTCAGCGCTTTTTTCTCTTTCACCCTACAAGCTGCACTGAGAGGATTTCCTCCACAAGGCTGAATATGTGTTAGTTGCCGAATGCATTTTTAATGGAATCGCACTAACCTAGTGATAATTTAATGGATATTGGCTCAGTTTTGCTCATTTCTCAGTTCTCCCACCAGATATGAAATACTTTTTTTAAAACTGCATTATAAACCATGTTCATACTTCTTGTAAAAAAAAGTCCATCGCTGGAATTTGATCTCTCTTTTACTGAGATGAAAACAAAACACAAAAATCAACCCACCGACCCTCAGTCACATCGTAGGCGGAGCCATAGAGTACCTATATTATCTAGAGAACCGACTCGTACCCCCCTTGCCTAAAACACCCGCAAATTTTATTTGAGCACAGTAAGAGAACACTCTCCTAAATTCCCTGTCCGTGAATTCGTGTGAATTTTAGATATAGCGCATCTCTCTTCAAATTTCTCTCCCCATCAGCGTTGTGCTAAAGTGCCCAATTGGGCCATTTGGCCCCAAGATTTTTATTTTGGCCCCGTGCCCCGGGCCATCACGAAATGGCCCCAAAATCGTCAAATTCACAAACTATAGTAACTAATTTTGAACAGCATAATAAAACATACTTATACATATTTTAGAAATCGGTAATTTCAAAGTGATCGATATTTACTATATCCTAATTTTACTGAACACATTCATTGAAAAATAATGGGTGATTTTTTAAGAGGTTTAGAACTTTAAAAAAAAAAAAACACAAAAAATTCGAAAAAATTAATGAAATATTTATTTGAATCGATAGTTTGACCCTTGCAATTTAATGTTTAAAGATAATTTCATGCAAATGTTGACCGCGGCTGCGTCTCAGGTAGCCCATCCGCTGAGTCCAATTTTGGCATACTCTTTCACACATATCGGCCGGTATCTCACGAATGAATGCATGGATGTTGGCTTCCAGTGCGTCAATCGAAGCGGGCTTGTCCCTATAGACATTAGCCTTGACATACCCCCACAAAAAATAATCTAATGGTGTCAAATCGCACGATCTAGGCGGCCAATTGACCGGCCCGAAACGTGAAATTAACTGTTCACCAAACTCGCCTCGCAATTGCGCCATTGTTTCGCGTGCTGTGTGGCATGTGGCACCGTCTTGTTGAAACCACATATCATGCAAGTCAAGAACTTCCATTTCGGGCAAAAAAAAGTTTGTTATCATCGCTCGGTAGCGTTCACCATTGACAGTAACGCTTCGATTCGCATCATCTTTGAAGAAATATGGCCCAATAATGCCGCCGGCCCATAAACCGCACCAAACAGTGGCTTTTTCGGGATGCATTGGTAGCTGTTGCAATGCTTCTGGCTGATCTTCACTCCAAATGCGGCAATTTTGCTTATTTACGTACCCATTCAACCAAAAATGAGCCTCATCGCTGAACACAATTTTTCGATAAACAACATTTCGAACCGAGCACGAATTTTGATAGTAAAATTCAATAATTTGCAAGCGTTGTTCATTTGTAAGACGATCCATGGTTAAATTGCAAACCAAACTGAAGCTGTTTGACAGTGACACAAGGTACTAAACACACGTCAGCTGTCAAAACCAGTGTTGCCAAAACCAAACCAGCTTAAAAATCACCCGTTATATATGTTAACATTTGCTCTTTCGCGATTAATATTTTAAGTTTACCTCATAGCAGTGCATGTGCACAACGTGTTTTTTCGGCTCTTAATAATATTAAAACAGACAATCGAAATAGACTCAGCTATGAAGTAATTACTGCTCTTATGAGCTTTAAAGGTTATCTAAAAAATGTTACCTGTGGAAATTTAATTCCGCCTACAGAATTATTAAAAAAAATGTTAAAATAGATTAAAATAATTTAAAAATATTTTATGTTATACCTACTTATGTAAACATATCTTATGTTGCTTTTTATAAAAAAAAAATGGATTAAATTATAAAAATACTAAACACAAATACAAAAATTCGAAATATAACCTAATGTTTTATTTAATTATCTATATATTAATGCGTTTAGCATTTTTCTTTAAATTATACTTTCACCGAACGCCCGACATAAAAAAATATAGGTACCATTTGAAAGATAATAGGCGTGTTTTTTTGTAAGCCCAGAGGGAATTGGTCGAAAAAAACAACGTCGGTGCTAAACAATCACCATGTTAAATACAACAACAACTAATCCCCTACGGGCTAAGCTAAACCCAGATAATTCTCCGGGCTTAACTTAAGCACACAGAAAAACTGTGTTACCGGCATAAATTATATTCTTGTTATAGATAGTTTGTATAAAACTCCAATTTGTTTCTGTGTTGCTGTCACTAATCCCTGTGGTCTTTTTTTTCCTGCAATTCCCACCGGGCTTGCAAAAAAACACGCCTTATATTTATTAGGAGTGCCATAAGAAGAGAGTATGTGAATCGGTCGACTACATTGTGTATAAATAGCCATATGTGAAATCATATTTTGTCGCTCAGATGATCGAATTTCAATACTAGTTTTATTAAATTCGGAAAAAGTAAGTGGCCCCAAAAATGTTAAAATGGCCCCAAAAATTGCCCCAACATTTTTTTTCCCAGGAACAACGCTGCTCCCCATCTTTTTAATTCTGAAAGATACACACAAAAATACGAACATTGCTGAAAAAAAGAAAAGAAAGACGTGCACGCAGGCATTGTTTCCACCATCGCAGCTCCGATGTGACTGAGGGTCGGTGGGTTGGTTTTTGTGTTTTGTTTTCATCAGAGATTATGAATTATAAAGATTGGAAAGCTCGGCTGTCATTCTGGTTTGCCTACAAGCTGGCGGACGGTGGTGAGTTCATATTTTTGCACTAGGGTCCATGTTTTAACGCACACTAGTGCAAAAATATGAACTCACCACTCCATAAATTGTTGTTGCAATTCACATCTATTCATCGACACGAGATGAAATTACAAAAACAACAATGTAAACAAATGGGTTTTGGAGGGTGGAACGTACGAAAGATTCCTATCTTTATAATTCATAATCTCTGGTTTTCATCTTCGACGGTGATAAAGGGGTAGAGATCTCACTTCGAATTACTTTGCTTGCATTACTTTTTAGCTAATTGGCAGATTGTAATATTATTTACATGATTTTATACATTAGAGTAGTCCTTATAAAAGCATTTTTTTTATTATTATTGAGACTTTAAAAAAATTAACAACAAAACAAAAAAATTGCCAACCAAATTTAACTGTCGCAAAAAACGTGTCGAAAAAAAATAAAAAAAAATAAAAAAAAAATTTTAGCTTACAAAAATAATCTACCCTCTTCTCTTACTTTTTTTTTTATTCCATTAAACAATTTAACACAAATATCCATACTAAACAGTTTATATTATTTTATTATTATTTATATGCATTATATGTATGTATATAATTATATGCATTATATAAATAAATAAATAAGGACTTAATTTATCCATTGTAACACATATTAATTCATCCTTAACAAAGAATTCGCACCGAAATACAATTCTGAAAAAGAATTGATAAGCCAATTTTTTCTTAGCGAAATTTTGCTTAACTTATCATTATTTCCATCGATAAGTTCAAGAAACAGAATGTTGGTGCAACAGAAACTGATAATTTTGGTCATTTTTGATAAGCTTAGCACTTATCAAATCGAAAATTTAGAGCCACTCTATTATTGTTTGGTGCAACACTTACCTGATAAGTTGAGTATACTTTTCAATTATCAAAACTCAAAAAATATTTATCAAATAATCTTGTTGGTGCAACAAAAAATTATCAAAATGTATGATAAGTTGCTAAGTGATAAGTGATAAGTGATAAGTGGTTGGTGCAATGGGGCCCAGGTGTTTTTTTTTGTCCATATACAAAATACAGGTTTGTAAAATACAACAACACTTCTGCTTAGTACACGATTCCATTTTTACGGTTATTTAGCTTAGAAGATCTGGGAACTTCAAGACGTTTTCCGGTTTATGTCAGCAAAAATAGTATTTGAGAAAAAAATCTTCGATGTTTTGATATCGATTTTACGATAAAATATGTAGGTACATTGATAACAAAAACATAGGAAACATGTAAATAAAAAGATTCTGTAAATCAAATGCAAAGGAATTGTTTTATTTGGGCCCTTTCTATTAAAAAAGCTTTTTTTCATTTTTTTTATAAAAATAACGGTATCTGCAAAATACAAATTTTTTTACCATATATTATGAAAATTTTATTTTTTTTAAAAACATGCCCACAACTTAAAAAGATAAAAATCAGTAATTATACAAAATTTTACAGGCTACCATTTTATAAAAAATAATTTCGAAAAAATGGTTATAAGTGGTACCCATATCTCCATTTTTTTTTTGATTTTCGAGTTTTTCAAAAACTGCTCAACTGATGTTAACCAATTTTTTTTAAAGAAAATCTTTCAAGAAGTTTTAAAAGTTTTGTAGGTACCCATGCCAAAATTTTGAAATTTTTTATTTGGATTTTTGAAATAAGTTTCATTTTTTTTGGAGAACTTTATAATTCGAAAATGACTTGGTCGATTTTTATTAAACTTGGCACCCAAAAGTTTTTTCAACATTATCTAGCAGATTTTAAATAAAAAAACATTGCGTTCGTGTCAGAACAGTTTCAAAAGTTGTTAATCAATTTATTTCTTATAAGTTCGTGCGACCCAGTCATACATTTTATTTCTGCTGTACACATTTTATAAAAAGGAATTCTCCTTGTGTAAAAGAATTTGGGTTTCGTGTTTGAAACCAAAAATATTCAGACCACATACATTTAAAACTGTATTTTATACAATATTTTTAATGCGTTCTGTTGTAAAAATATTCTTTTATTTCTACCTTTTCTATAAGGCAATGAGTATTGGTTTCTTGTTCAAACACAAAACTTTACATAAAGATAGCTGGGTTTTATTAGTAATTTTTAGTTAGCCCAGAAATAAAATTAGGTACGAATAAAACCTAACATTACGCATGTTCATGAAAATGAGATCTTGGAGATCTCAGCAATCTCAGTTAAATGGACAAGACTCCTCAGCCCTCAGCAAAATTTCTGTTTTGCAAACTCTGAGGAAAAAAATCTGTGAGATCTCGTTTTTCTAAACGCGCCTATTCTACCTTAATAATTTTCAACATACAAAATCTCAAATGTTCAATAAAAAAATTGATTGGCTGATATTAGGGAGGTTCACATTCAACGACGAGTCGCCCGACCCAAGTCGTTTTGGTAGTTTTCACATTCACCGACTGTCGTATCGACTTCATTTGAAAATAGATTTTCAAAGAGCGAACATGGCGCGCATTAATTTCATTTGTTTTCTCTCGTTTAATTATTTTGCTTACACTGCTTGCTTTAACTCATTTTCTTTTGATCTTACGAAAAAAATGATTTAAGACGTAAAATTGAAATTTTGGGTCGTCCGGCTGCTGTTCACATTTACTACCATAGAGTACCTATATTATCTAGAGAACCGACTTCAGCGCTTTTTTCTCTTTCACCCTACAAGCTGCACTGAGAGGATTTCCTCCACAAGGCTGAATATGTGTTAGTTGCCGAATGCATTTTTAATGGAATCGCACTAACCTAGTGATAATTTAATGGATATTGGCTCAGTTTTGCTCATTTCTCAGTTCTCCCACCAGATATGAAATACTTTTTTTAAAACTGCATTATAAACCATGTTCATACTTCTTGTAAAAAAAAGTCCATCGCTGGAATTTGATCTCTCTTTTACTGAGATGAAAACAAAACACAAAAATCAACCCACCGACCCTCAGTCACATCGTAGGCGGAGCCATAGAGTACCTATATTATCTAGAGAACCGACTCGTACCCCCCTTGCCTAAAACACCCGCAAATTTTATTTGAGCACAGTAAGAGAACACTCTCCTAAATTCCCTGTCCGTGAATTCGTGTGAATTTTAGATATAGCGCATCTCTCTTCAAATTTCTCTCCCCATCAGCGTTGTGCTAAAGTGCCCAATTGGGCCATTTGGCCCCAAGATTTTTATTTTGGCCCCGTGCCCCGGGCCATCACGAAATGGCCCCAAAATCGTCAAATTCACAAACTATAGTAACTAATTTTGAACAGCATAATAAAACATACTTATACATATTTTAGAAATCGGTAATTTCAAAGTGATCGATATTTACTATATCCTAATTTTACTGAACACATTCATTGAAAAATAATGGGTGATTTTTTAAGAGGTTTAGAACTTTAAAAAAAAAAAAACACAAAAAATTCGAAAAAATTAATGAAATATTTATTTGAATCGATAGTTTGACCCTTGCAATTTAATGTTTAAAGATAATTTCATGCAAATGTTGACCGCGGCTGCGTCTCAGGTAGCCCATCCGCTGAGTCCAATTTTGGCATACTCTTTCACACATATCGGCCGGTATCTCACGAATGAATGCATGGATGTTGGCTTCCAGTGCGTCAATCGAAGCGGGCTTGTCCCTATAGACATTAGCCTTGACATACCCCCACAAAAAATAATCTAATGGTGTCAAATCGCACGATCTAGGCGGCCAATTGACCGGCCCGAAACGTGAAATTAACTGTTCACCAAACTCGCCTCGCAATTGCGCCATTGTTTCGCGTGCTGTGTGGCATGTGGCACCGTCTTGTTGAAACCACATATCATGCAAGTCAAGAACTTCCATTTCGGGCAAAAAAAAGTTTGTTATCATCGCTCGGTAGCGTTCACCATTGACAGTAACGCTTCGATTCGCATCATCTTTGAAGAAATATGGCCCAATAATGCCGCCGGCCCATAAACCGCACCAAACAGTGGCTTTTTCGGGATGCATTGGTAGCTGTTGCAATGCTTCTGGCTGATCTTCACTCCAAATGCGGCAATTTTGCTTATTTACGTACCCATTCAACCAAAAATGAGCCTCATCGCTGAACACAATTTTTCGATAAACAACATTTCGAACCGAGCACGAATTTTGATAGTAAAATTCAATAATTTGCAAGCGTTGTTCATTTGTAAGACGATCCATGGTTAAATTGCAAACCAAACTGAAGCTGTTTGACAGTGACACAAGGTACTAAACACACGTCAGCTGTCAAAACCAGTGTTGCCAAAACCAAACCAGCTTAAAAATCACCCGTTATATATGTTAACATTTGCTCTTTCGCGATTAATATTTTAAGTTTACCTCATAGCAGTGCATGTGCACAACGTGTTTTTTCGGCTCTTAATAATATTAAAACAGACAATCGAAATAGACTCAGCTATGAAGTAATTACTGCTCTTATGAGCTTTAAAGGTTATCTAAAAAATGTTACCTGTGGAAATTTAATTCCGCCTACAGAATTATTAAAAAAAATGTTAAAATAGATTAAAATAATTTAAAAATATTTTATGTTATACCTACTTATGTAAACATATCTTATGTTGCTTTTTATAAAAAAAAAATGGATTAAATTATAAAAATACTAAACACAAATACAAAAATTCGAAATATAACCTAATGTTTTATTTAATTATCTATATATTAATGCGTTTAGCATTTTTCTTTAAATTATACTTTCACCGAACGCCCGACATAAAAAAATATAGGTACCATTTGAAAGATAATAGGCGTGTTTTTTTGTAAGCCCAGAGGGAATTGGTCGAAAAAAACAACGTCGGTGCTAAACAATCACCATGTTAAATACAACAACAACTAATCCCCTACGGGCTAAGCTAAACCCAGATAATTCTCCGGGCTTAACTTAAGCACACAGAAAAACTGTGTTACCGGCATAAATTATATTCTTGTTATAGATAGTTTGTATAAAACTCCAATTTGTTTCTGTGTTGCTGTCACTAATCCCTGTGGTCTTTTTTTTCCTGCAATTCCCACCGGGCTTGCAAAAAAACACGCCTTATATTTATTAGGAGTGCCATAAGAAGAGAGTATGTGAATCGGTCGACTACATTGTGTATAAATAGCCATATGTGAAATCATATTTTGTCGCTCAGATGATCGAATTTCAATACTAGTTTTATTAAATTCGGAAAAAGTAAGTGGCCCCAAAAATGTTAAAATGGCCCCAAAAATTGCCCCAACATTTTTTTTCCCAGGAACAACGCTGCTCCCCATCTTTTTAATTCTGAAAGATACACACAAAAATACGAACATTGCTGAAAAAAAGAAAAGAAAGACGTGCACGCAGGCATTGTTTCCACCATCGCAGCTCCGATGTGACTGAGGGTCGGTGGGTTGGTTTTTGTGTTTTGTTTTCATCAGAGATTATGAATTATAAAGATTGGAAAGCTCGGCTGTCATTCTGGTTTGCCTACAAGCTGGCGGACGGTGGTGAGTTCATATTTTTGCACTAGGGTCCATGTTTTAACGCACACTAGTGCAAAAATATGAACTCACCACTCCATAAATTGTTGTTGCAATTCACATCTATTCATCGACACGAGATGAAATTACAAAAACAACAATGTAAACAAATGGGTTTTGGAGGGTGGAACGTACGAAAGATTCCTATCTTTATAATTCATAATCTCTGGTTTTCATCTTAGTAAAAGAGAGATCAAATTACAGCGATGGACTTTTTTTACAAGAAGTATGAACATGGTTTATAATGCAGTTTTAAAATAAGTATTTCATATCTGGTGGGAGAAGTGAGCACTGAGCAAAACTGAGCCAATATCCATTAAATTATCACTAGGTTAGTGCGATTCCATTAAAAATGCATTCGGCAACTAACACATATTCAGCCTTGTGGAGGAAATCCTCTCAGTGCAGCTTGTAGGGTGAAAGAGAAAAAGCGCTGAAGTCGGTTCTCTAGATAATATGGGTACTCTATGGGCGGAGCTGCGATGGTGGAAACAACGCTTGCGTGCACGTCTTTCTTTTCTTTTTTTCAGTTATGTTCGTATTTTTGTGTGTATCTTTCAAAATTAAAAAGATGGGGAGAGAAATTTCAAGAGAGATGCGCTATATTTACAAGTCACACGAATTTACAGGGAATTTAGGAGAGTGTTCTCTTACTGTGCTGAAATAAAATTTGCGGGTGTTTTAGGCAAGGGGGGTACGAGTCGGTTCTCTAGATAATGTAGGTACTCTATGTTTACTACAGCGATCGTTCGACAGAGCAAATTATTAAAAAAATTGAACTACAGAGCTATTTCGACAAAAATCTAACGACACGACCGACGCATGTTGATGAACATGTCGTTGAATGTGAACGGCCCATTTGGAAGAAATCCATAGAAAATAAGTAGGTAAGGTTTGTTTTCAAAACATTGTTGAACCGAACTTCAAGTAAAAAAAAATCAATAATAATAATAAGTATGTACCTATGTATGTAATACTTAAGTTTGGTAGATTTAATGCAGGTTAAAATTTAGAAAACTTCTGTTTTATTTCCTTTTTTTAAATCCAGACGGTTTCTTTTTTATCAGCAAGTCATTTATAGCATTAAATCCGCATTTGATGAATGAAAGATCCTAGATGCGTTCAGAAATACGTCTCCAAGGGTGAAAACACAAGAAGCGTAGATTTTTCGGAGAGAATTCTAATACATCATAATGTATTAATTGATTCTGTCAGTAGGTATTCGTTTATGTATTGCACATTCAGTGTTATATACTGAAACTTACACTAATTTATAACATATTGAATCTTACAATGTTAATTTAGATTCATTCGTTGATGGAAATTATAATACCTTTTCTTTGGTTTTTTCTATGGAGCTTTCAGAATTGAAGCTTTCTTATAGCTTTTGGGAGCATATATTTTAAGTTTAAGCACAGATAATAAACTATACAGATGAAGCATCCCCATAGAAAAAAATGTCCCAATTTTTTTTTACACCAGGCAGATGATCAACAGGCAAGAAAGCTCTTTGCCTGTAAATAGTAAAAGGTAATTCGCACAAGATGTGACATAAAACGAAGAACTTTTTTAAGTAGTTTAAGACCAGATAAGACGGAGGTTCTATTTTCACAGGTTTAAGAGGAATGAGCAATTTACTAAGAATTTTGTTTTTATTGTTAAAAAACAACGGCCAAATCTTCAAGAACATGCTTTCTTAAAGTCAAGTTTTTTTAAACACAGATACACAAAAAAAATAGAGGTTGGGTGCTACCCACACTGGTAACTTCCCATTGGTGCCCGTAGCAATTGTTATTTTGTTATAAGGAAATTCCTAATTCAAAATCTTAAAAGACCTTATCAAATGTTCAATATGCGATCAAGTGAAAACAAAGGTTGGGGCGTATTTAGGGTTCCCAACCGTACTATAATATATAGTATTGTACTATATTTCGGGTCTCTGTACTATATACTGCTGAAGAAATATATAGTACGAAAAAGTACTATATTTCAGTTTGATTTATCAATCATTTTGCAACATATAAACAAATATCAAACACACTTTGATTGCACTTTAAGGTCTCATTTTATACATGTATCCGAATAAGACTAAGTCTTGCTGTCAAACGTCTATAGTTTTCGAATGTTTTAAAAATAAAAGCTTGTTTCAAATATGGAAAGTGGAAGCGACAGTGGAAGTTCATCAAACTCCAGTGACACCTAAAAAACGAAAGGTACAAAAAAGTCTACAAAGACTACTACAAGACTACAACGCAATATTTATCTACAATTGGAAAAAGTGGAATTGGCCAGGTTTTCCAACCTTCTTTGTCGGTTTTTGTATGAATTGTCTCAATTCAAATCAATTGTTGACTGACTTTAATACTAAACGAAATTTTTACGAGAATAAAAAATATGAATGAGTTTAGCGACAGAAGAACAGACCAAAAAATTTTAAAAAATCCGAAAACAACTTACCAAATGCAATTTCTATTTCTATTCCTGCCACTTCTGCATTTACAGAAAGAATTTTTTTCAATTATGAATTCCAAATGGCGAGAAGAAGCAAGCATCTCACTAATCAAAAATTAACTTTTAATCTACATAAATTTTAAAATTGATTGCGATAAAGCCTATGACACATTTATTTTAAATACAAAATTGTTAAACGATGCTAAAGGCACAAAAAAATATAGATTTTATAAAAATAAATAATTACTAATAATATGTTTGGCCTTTTTTTAACCTTTTTATAAAATACTATATATTTTTGAAGAGTACTATATTTTTTATAGCTAATAGTGAAAAATACTATAATCGGTCGAAAAAAAGTTGGGAACCCTAGGCGTATTATAGTTTTCAACTGTTTAAGTTGTATTTTTGGCAAATGTTTTTGCTTTAAAAAAAAAAACTATCAACTTAATTTTTTTAACAAACAATAAAAAACTGACCGCTGAGTTTTTTAAAAATTCTTTTCAATTCTTTATTACGTCATTATGTGTAGAATAAAATTAACCTGAAGTCGATGGCATCTTTTGTTCTCAAAATATTCGAGGTGATTTTTTACAACTTTTTTTTTTAAATTGCTGTGGTAAAAAAAACCTACTAATTGATTTTTTTTTTTCACTTCATGATGTTATTATCTGTAAAATAAAATTTACTCAAGGTCGATATCTCTATTCGTTCTCGAGATACAGTGAACGATATAGAAAGGCTCACGAACGTACGAACCTACATATCACACACACGTATGTGTCACATTACACACATCTCTTAAAAAATTAGGGATTCGGATTCCTAGGACCTCGAAGAGTCGAGAAATGTCAAAATTTTCAAGTCGACAAATCGGACCAATAACAATAACTTCCAGTGGGAAGTTAAAAATACAAACAAAGCTCAGCTACAATGTGGGCGAAAGAGATAGGATTGCAACATGTGCAAGATTGTATATATATGTATAATATATATTTTATATACTTTGCTGCTGTGCATATAAAACATTTTTATGAATTAAAAGTAGGTAGGTATAATATAGTAAATATAAACTGAAACTGCCAAAAATATATCTATCCATTGCATTTACTGATTGACAGCTAAGCAAGTACATTCAAAGTGATTAAAAATTCGAAATTTTAAGTGATTTTGTTTTGTTTTGAGTGATTCAAATAAAATAATATTTAAACTGATTTTTTTCTTTACCTATACATACAAATATCGACTATCTCATTATCAGTTGAACCAATTTTAGTGAAATTTTTTACACAAAAGCTACTAATAAGTTTAAATAATATTCCATATCAAAAAATTACATTTTGGATTTTTAAAAAAAATTTCAAATTTATTTTTTGAAAATTCGATATTTCGAAAATAGGTGGATGATTTTTTTCAAAATTAATTTTTAACTCTCCATAAAGAAGTACTAAAAATTAGCGTACCAATTTTTTTTTCTTAAAAACATATTCAAAATCTTATATATAAAAAATTATTTTCTTAAACCGCTGCAACGATTTTTTAAAAATTTGTTCTCATAAATTGAGATTTGTGTAAGAAATCACTTGGTGTACATTGCATTTGTGTCAAATCAATTTCAGATATTTTTTTATTCAATTCATTTCTAATTTTATTGATTTTAAAATTTTTTTTTGTGTCTAAACTGTAAAGTTCATGCATATGTGCAAAGTGCAAGACAGCACGGTGCTATATTGTTCATATTTATGTGCTCACAATAATACTTCATTAAACTATATACCATATTTTTTGCAGGTGGCATAAAATATAGTCTCCAATAACTAATAAATTTCTTTTATCAATTGAAAAGTTTTACAAAATACTTCAAGAATTAATCTTTTAATAGTATCGAAAATTGTTACCAAGTTATACCGTAGGTATAACAGTTAAATATAAATGTATATATAAAAAAAAATAAATAAATTAAGTAAAAAATTACCACAATGTGATCGTACATAAGAGTAAGTCCTGGCGACCTTATGTAGTAAGACATTATCATTTTAAAAATCGAAATATTTTGTATAAGTAGATATCTACCCATACATATACAAAGTACGGAGTAAAATTGTGCAGCTTATGCTTCATCCTAAACTTCGAACCTACCTTTACTAAAACCCCCTATTAAATCCCCAAAATTTAAAAATCAACAAAAATTAACCTCAACAAATAAATATTTTTCAAAACAAGTCCAAATTAAAATAAATATAAATTAAAATATAATTTACAGATTTACTTAAATCAAACTAAAATGTGGCATCAAATCAGCCGTTACAGCTAAGAACCTGAAATTTTACACGATAGCTTCGGAAACCATTCCCAAGATATTTTCAAATCCGCCCACTCGACACGCCCACTTTTTAGAAAAGTGCTGATTTATTGAAGACCTAATTTTTGTCCACTACACTTACCTTGCACACCCACTTTAAGGCCCCCTTTTATCTGAAGAAAAACAAATTCATAAAACGCATCTTAAATTGTGCATAGGTATTTATTATTGAGACTTATAATAAAAAAAAATGCCCATTAAATACAAAATCAAACCAACCAAAATTTTGTATTGCTTCCTTAGAAATCATTGCTATCATCACTGTCATCATCATTGTCATCATCATCATTATCATCAGACTCATCAGATTCAAGAAGAGTGTTTGACTCCTGGACCCATGTTCTGTAACTCAGGCGATAACTTTTCGCATCGTTAAAAAATGAAACGATCCATTCCGCATTTATCGCCTTTGGAAAAAAATGTGTTTCTGTAAGTCGATGCGATAACTTCAACTTCCACACTATTTTGACTGGAATTTCCATTGGAAGGCGATAAGTCTATTTATCAGTTTGACGTTTTAAAACAAAAAAAAGTTAAATTTGAAATCAAATTTATTTGTATTCGCGATTTATTTATTTGAATTATTTGTTTGAAAGGTGAAAAATATAATAAACTAGCAAAACCCCCCCGCTTCGCAGGGCGTTAAAAAAATAGTTTTTTTTTTATTTGTTTTCCAGCGAATGTGTTGAAAAAAAGAGTAAATTATTAAAAATAAAAAAAAAAAATGTTGCCGGTGACAGGAATCGAACCTGAGACCCCTCACGTCTAAAGCGGAGATTTTTTTTTTTTTCATTTTAAATTCATTTTTGTTTTTCATTTTACTCATAACTAACTTAAAGCTAGACAAAAATTCATAAAAACTAGCCTACTTATCAATAACTTACATCTTTCCACTGCACCACGAACTCTATTTATTTAATTTGCGCAAATTACTAAATATTGTTCAAAGCAGTGACCCATGTGACCAATTGAAATTTCATTTCTTTTTTTAACAGATTTTCTTTATTTTTTTATATTTTTTGTTTTTGTCCTAAACCTTCTACCCTTGTTCCTCTTTAATTAAAAAAAATTCACTAAATAATCAGTTTTGTTTACCTTTTTGTTTTCAGCCATAGATAAATTTGTTTTTTTGTTGTTTTCTTTTTTGTACTTCCCTTTAACACGTTCAAAATTTGAATGAAACTATTATCGCTTGCTTCTGGGTCCGTGATAATATTTGACATTTAAAATGAAAAAGTTAACGATTTTCAAAGATACAGAAACGCATTTTATCGAATTTTTCCAGAATTTCTATACCGAGTGTTCCAGTCGGTAAAGTTATCGACTGTCAAAGTTATAGAAACCCGATAATGCGATAAAGTGTGTTTCGTTTCATTTTCCATCGTTTCTCGACAATTTTTATCGACGCGATAGTTACAGAACATGGGTCCTGGACACTTGGGGATTTTAGCAAGTTGACTGCTTCTTTGGGAAGAGACTGGAATTTTTGTTTATGTAATTTTTGCTTGGATGTTATAATGGGATCTGAGCTCAGTAAAAAAGAAATTAGCATTTATTCTTATCACATTATATTGGTGTCGTGATAGATTGGCTGCAACTAATACTGCCAAAGCATCTTCTCCAGTCATACAACTTTTCTTCTGCGACTTTTTAAATGCTATTCGGTACTTTTCAGCTCTATTGGGGCTTAAAGTTGCTTCTTTTAGGAGTTTGGAGGCTTGGATCTTCCCGGAAACTCTTAAGCTTATTTGAGTAGCATAATTGAGGACATTAACAGGTACCGAATCTCTCAAATCCTGCGTTTTTACCCTTTTTGTTCGCTCAGAAGAAGTATCAAAAGTTACTTCCGGACGACAACGTTTTTTTTCCTGAAGCCGATGGTGCCCTACAGAATGAAATTGAATTGTTTAGCCGTTTTTCATTAGCTTGCCAAATTTTTCCTCGATCCTGCAAGCTTTGAGCCACCGAGTCTTGAAATCAGTTTTGAAATGCGAGAATGTTTTGCTTAAAACTTTTATTTGTGTCTTTTCAGTGCTTCTTGTTATTTTAATAAGTTCTTCTTTTAAAATATTGAACTGTTCTTCTATAATTATGCTCCCAGAGCTTCTCATAATACCAACTAGTTCACTTCTTGCCAAAAAAATTTAATTTGAAGTCCTAAAACAACGAAAAAAATGTATCAACCGAAGGCACCATACAAAAATCCAAATATCACGAAAAGTGCAAAAAAGTAGCAGGATTTTTTGACGAAAATACAAAATACACATCAAACACATTAAAATGACACCAAATTTAAAACTCGGAAGAACCCGGAACACAACTAAAAGTCTACGGGATTTAAAAAAACTTTAAAACTCACACTTTCTAAAAACTGATCACAGGACATCACCTCTATTTCAGGCAGTTTTTTTTATTATTTTTTTTTTTTATTATATGAAATTCAGAACTATTTGAAACACAAAAAAATTAACACTTTTTCAACAGACATTTAGGTCTATTCTGCCATATCTTGAATATTCTGTTATAAATCATAAAAGATAAATTAAAAGATAAAAGATTTTTTATAATTGGTATTCAGATGTTCGATTTTTTATAAAATTCTATAATGAAACTCTGAAAATGAAATATGTTAGTAAACAGATCTAAGATCAGTTGTCATAATCAGCTGTTCTAAAAAAAAAATTGCTGGCAAATAAATAATTGACTTTCGCAAATTACAAAATTTACGATTAAATTTTAAAATTTGTATTTATAGTGATAGTTTGTATATTTAAGTTGCCGACAACAGATTCAATGCTTAAAAGCTGCAAGAATCGCACATCGGGAGGACCGAAACCAAAGGCAAGGGGACCACACCTTAGCTCCAACAAAAGTTCTGTGCTTTCACACAAAAAATTAATTCTTTTTTAATATACTTATTTTTTTATTAATTAATTTAAATATTGTTTTTTCACATTTTTTTCATTTTAAGAACATTTCGTTGTCGAAACTAAATATAAAAATCCATTTAAAATTCATAAACTTGAAGTCTTTTATGATAAAAGTCACAAAAAATTGTCTTTTATTCTTTTATGATTCATAACAGATTTTGGCATGCTGAATAGCAAAATAATTATTATAATTAGTAAAAGATTTTTAGCCAGCTCAAACTTTTATATGGAAATTCTTAACAGAATAAAAGAATAACAGAATTAAAGATCTTGCCGAATAGGCCCAATTTTTTGTGAAAGTATTAATTATTTTAACATTGAAAATATTTATAGAGTCGTTTTGAGAAAAGTATGGTGTTACCAAAATAAACAAAGATAGAGAATGATATCTAGCGTATAGGGGGAGAAGGATTGAATTTTTTGTTGGTGTTATCTACCAAAGAAATTAGAAAGATGAATTAAATGAACAAAAGAGCACAGCGATAAATTTCAGTGAGCGTACCTAAACTACATGTTGATCATCGCCAACCGACGAGCTTCAGTGGAGGATATCTGAACAAACTAACTTTGGTTATAATTATTGGATGTTCAATATTAAGGCAGATAATTAAAGCTTAAATGACAAGCTACAAATCGGCATCAAAATTTTTGCAAAGGCGTATAAAATTTTATACTAGAAACTTGAAAAATTGTCTTTTGAGAACTAATTTCATCACGAAAAAAAAAAAAAAAAAACAAACAAAACATCATATATGTATACCGTACCTACAAAATTTGCTTTACATCGGGCACAAAAATGATATGCATTATGTATATGGTAACCATCCGTTCTCCTTTTTAGAGGACAGTCCTCTTTTTCGGTATCGTGTCCTTCTTTTTTTTATTTTAAAGAGGACAGCAATTTGTAACCTTTTTTCCAATGATCTACACAGTAAAGTACTTCAGTTCTAGATTACTCAAACACAAAATGGGAGAAATGGGTTGAAATTTTCAAAAACTTTGATGCAGAAGATGTAAAGTACGAGAATATACTAAGATTAGTAGAGTTTCCGCTGTCGCTCCAGCTTTAAGAGCCCCTACGGAAAGAGTGTTTTTAATAAAAGTTGATACACTAGAGGCAATATTGATAACAATAACATAAGTGCAATTATGACTATGACTGGAGATTTTAAGACTTCTTTCAGAATTGGGGCGGGATGACATCTTTAAAAAAATACACTGCGAAGAAAAATACAAAAACTAACAGATCCTTTGATCTAAACTTTTAAATTAATTATTTATTATTATTTTTTTTTGTTAAGTACAAATATTGTTGTTAAGTACAAATATTTTGAATAAATATCGTTTGTTCCTAAACTTGTTCAAGTTAATTACATATTGTCCTTTTTTTTGCATCTGAAAAAATGGTCACCATAATTTATATATGTAGGTATATATGTATGAATGCACACGTACATATTTTGTAGTAGGTAAGTATGTATTTTACAAAAAAATAATAAAATCGCAAAGGTTGGGTTTGGTTGGTTTGTTTCGTTTATAACTTCTGTTATAATAATCGGATTTTATAATGAATACAATGTCTACAAAATGTATGTGACAAAACTTAACGTACGTCTTAATCAATTCGATTGTTGAACCTAGAACATGCATAATAGGTATTTACTTTAACATCTTTAATAAACATAATGGGGCATATTCATAGATGTTTGCTAAACTCTTGCTAAGTTGTTACTAAGCAAGTCCAGAGTTAAGGCTATTCATAAATAAATTTAAACTTAAGTTAAGGGCTAAACCTGTGGTCTAGCTATAAACATAGGAAATGCTGTGTTTAAATAGTTATTATCACAGCCAAATGTCAATTTTTTTTTTGTGAATTAAAAAGCTGAAAAAGTAATTCATATCAAATAAATCTTACGTAAACCAGAAAAATGTCTATTGAAACCGCAATTGAAGAAGATATAAATTAATATTTTAGAGGAGTTATGAAGTGAATTACAAAATGTGCCACCAAGAAAAAGAAAAATATACAAAACACGACGGACGGACGGTTCAATACATTTGAATTGAGCGATAAGGACTTCTACAAAAGATATCGTTTGGATAAAGAAAAGGTCACATTTATCATAAATTTACTTAATATTGGAGAACTACCAAGTAAAAGAGGATTACCTGTTTCTGGCAGCCTCCAGGTTTTAACAGCATTAAGATTTTTTAGTACCTAGAAATGTCCACCAGAGTAATATAGGTAAGGAAAAATCTATCTATTTCTAGAGCAGCATTTAACTATATATATAAACCCGTTATTTTTATTCAAGCTGATCTTCATGGAATAATCGCAAAAATTGCAAGAAAACTGGCACTACAGCTGCTAAACTTTGTAAAATTCCCATCCACAAGTCAGGAATTTCAGAAAACGGAATCAGATTTTTTCATGGAGTGATTGGCACTATAGATTGCACACACATAGGTACGCATAAAGTGTCCGGCTATGATCGTTGGGGAAGTTTCTGCAGGACATTTCCTGAATAGAAAAGGGTATTATTCACTCAATGTAATTATAAATTTGAGAATTTTTAGATAGTTTGTGATGCAGAATGCAAAATTGTAGACATTGTTGCACGATCTAGGGGTTCCAGGCATGATGCTCGCATATGGAGCACATGTAGTTTAAAGAGACGCATGGAAGACACCAGAAGTACACATAACGGAGTTCTTCTTGGAGACGCTGGGTATCCCTTGTCTCATATCTTATTTACTCCGGTCAGAAATCCACAGACTCCACAGGAAGAAAAATACAACAAATGTCACATCGCGACCAGAAATAAAATAGAGTGTTTAAATACTTAACGGAAAAAAATGTAATTCGCAAAAATGTACCAAAAAATCACAATTTTTTTGGAAAGTCTCCCCTCAAAATAAATTAGTAATACTGCAAAGAACGAGACCTTTTCATTTTTCAGTTCTGTCTTTTTTTAAGTTTTTTTTTTGCTTCTAAAATAAAACTGATAAGTTTTAACTTTTTTTCTGATTTATCATTTTGTATACCTCTCTCTTTGGTTTCTTTTTCTGTAAAACATAAAGATATATTTATGTTATGAATCTGTAAGATAACAGCAAGTATACTTAGTTCTAATTTTATGCTTTTTTTTACTGTACCTTTTACTATGCATGGAGTGCATTTATCCTGAAGTCAAATTCATAAAATTCTACTTCGAAATTAAAGTAAAAAAGGTAAAGGAAATACAACCTGAATTGCACGTTATAGTTGGATGAATTAGAGGATTGGAAAGAATTTTTTTTGACAATGGATTGACAATTTGATTAAAATGGTGAAAAATTCAAAACTTGGGATTTGTTTTGCAACATCCTTGCTATACAACTCCATGGGAATGATTTACAACTTTTTCTATTGGCACTCACTTCAAACGTGTATCAACCGTTTTTCATTCCTAAAAAGAAGTCTAGCAGGATGTTTGTAAAACAAATGTCATTTATTTTTTTATTTTTTCATCATGCTGAAAATGTACAGTCGTATTTATTAGATTTTTGTCACTGTCTAACTATTTTCAAGTTGGTTGAAGTATGCTTTATTTAATAAAAATAAACATAACATTATTCACGGTTAAGACAATGTACTCTTGTGTCTAAGTTAGGCGGATATAAGACAACAATAAACAAGGTTTTTGAACACATTTCCCAAAGTTGGACAGTTGTCTAATGTTAGACAACGTTTATAAATAAGACCATTAGTTTATAGTTATCTGAAAATGTAAAGCTTTAGGTTTTCATTTCCGTTCTAAATGAGCCAGGCGCGGATACAAGGGGGGGGGGGCAATGGGTGCAATTGCCCCCCCCCTGGGCAATTCTTCGTTTCACAATTATAAAGTAAATTTTTTTCAATCATCACCTTAACCTATAACAACCAACAAACGCTTACGCATCACTTTTCACTTTTCATGTCATTTACATATGTAGGTACCTTTATTTCCAATTTATTGCACTATCAACTTCAATTCACATTCTTGAAATTGCGTACAAAAAACCATAACACTTTTTTCTTTTTTTTTTTCCATTTGGATCACTTTGGAAAACTCCTAAACTTAAATATAGATGTTTGCCCTTTTTTTGCTTAAAGATGAGCTGGTGATATGGAGCGAAAAATGTGTAAGAGAAAATGAGCAGAAGAACAAGCTTCCCGACACTGCCCTGGATTTAATTGACAAATGCAATAAGGATGTGTTTTGTATTATACATAGTTTCCTTCTTATTCTTGCAACGCTTCCAGTTACAAATTCTTCGGCAGAAAGATCTTTTTCTTCGTTGCGGCGTCTTAAAACATATTTAAGATCAACAATGGCTGAAAACCGCCTCCGCGGTCTGGCACTCATGCACATCCATAGGCAAATCCCGATCGATGTTGAGAAAGTTATTACTAGGTTTTCAAAAACCGGCCACCCAAAAAGATTAGAATTAAGTATTTAAGAACTATGCATATCATGTACAACACTATAATTCCTTCATTTAAATTAATTAATTTATTTATTTTTTTAATACGTACTTACGAGTTCTTATTTAATACTTTAAGACATGCATACAGAGCATTATTGAAAGAGGATAAAGTAATGTAAACGAAGATGTTTGATTTACTATTTAAGAGTTATTTACATACAAACTATATTATGTACCTGCACAGTTCACATGCTTTCCTTAATTCAATTAAATAATATGTTATTTTTATATCCGATTGTGCTTATACCTTTTTAATATTTTAAGACATAAATGCAGAGAATCATTAAAAAAGCGTAAGTATTCGATGGACCATTTTTTTTTTAAGTTAAGCAAAATATCACAAAAATTGCCCCCCCCTGAACGAAATCCTGGATCCGCGCCTGAAATGAGCCCCATGAAATGTCCAATTATTTAGAAGAAGAAATAATGCCTAATATAGAAGAAAGTACCTAATATTTCTCAAAGAAGACCGCAAGAACTTTCCGACAGAACTTTATCAATAACCATTTCGTTTAAGAGAAAATGCACTAAATAAATTAAGTATTTTATTAGTTATTATTAACGTAAAACTATTCACAAAAACTTATTCATTTAAATTAAAAAAAAAAAACAAAAATAACTTATTCTAAAAAAAAAAAAAATAAAAGAAACATTGGTAAAACAAAAACCAGAAATTCAGTCTTTGTTTGCATGAAACTTAAAATTAAAAACAAAATAAACCTAAAACAAAAAAGTCCTTACAAACAAACAAAAAAACATAAAAACGTAAAGTTTAAATTAACACAGTTCATTTTTAGGGATGTTGATATTTTTCTGAAGAGTTAATTTCCTTCAATAAGTTCTGGTTTTTAAAAAAATAATCTTTGAACTCTAAACAACTGAGTTCATAATTATATTTAGTTAGTTAAGTCAAAACCAATAGCTGTCAAAACCAATGGAGTGCATTCAGGACAAAATAAAATTGTACTAGATGTCTTGTTCGTTCGTCCAATCGGTAAGGTCGCGTTATCATTATTATTTTTTTGTCAATGAATTTTGGTCTAATATTTATGTTATTGTTTTTAAGAATTTGTACGAAATATAGAATAAATAATTAACCACTTTTGAAATACAGAACTTTTTTTTTTGTGTAACAAATAATTCATAATGAACATCATCTTCAAATACAGAACTGTTTATTATTATAATGAACGGATGGTCACCGTATGTATGATGCCTATATAAACCAAATGTAATTCGATATAATGACTGACCCTAAGAAATTTTGGCAATTTAGTAACTTAAAAAAAGTCTGACGGTTATCTGTCTATACTTAACTACTTAGATCATTCTTCCAATGATTCTAAAACTATAACCAATTTATTTGCTAATTTTTTTAGTCTTACTTTTTCAGATAATAATAGGATATTCACTACTTTTCTTATTTAAATTGTAGCCTAACATCATTGGTATCTATTAATGTTGATGATGTGGTTCACAAAATTATCGAACCCAAAGAAGATTTCTCTTCGGGAACAGATAATTTGCCAGCAATTGTTTTAAAGAAGTGTTTAGCCAATTCGGCCCAACCTTATTCTTTACCTTACTCTTTTTCTCGAGGGATTTTTTCACCAATGGGGAAGGACTCCTTCATTATTTCTATTCGCAAAAAGGGCTGTAAATCAGATATTTCCATCTATAGGCCAGTCGCCAAATTGTCATGCATTGCAAAACTTATCGAAAGTATTATCTTCGACACCGTTTACTTCCATTGCAAGAGTTTTGTTTAGACCTCCAATATCAGAACAATTTATTGCGAAATTTGGCGTCCCGCAAGGCAGCCATTTTGAACCTATTATTTTCATCCTGAGAATCAATGACGTCGAATCTGTGATTAAACACTCGGAACTATCTACGCATGCGGATGAAATGAAAATTTTTAGAGTAATTTCTTCGCATGATTTGCTCAATTTTTCTGTTTGGTGTCAAAAGAACAATTTAGAACTTAATGTTGGCAAATGCCAAGCAATCACATATTCCCGAAAACGTTTCCCCACACCACGGCGTGACTACTTTATTAATGATAGCCTAGTTTCCCGAGTAACTAAAATTCGGGATCTTGGAGTTATTTGCGATAGTGAGCTGAACTTCAGACTCCACTATGACAACATCGAGGCTAGGGATAACTCTGCTCTTGGCTTTGTCAAGCGATGGTCGAATGAGTTTTCAGACCCTATGCGACCTTTGCTTGAATATGTTAGCCAAGTGTGGTCGCCTTATCGCAAAATTAATATTAAAAGAATTGAAGCAAT
Source organism: Epistrophe eligans (assembly GCA_951394125.1). Taxonomy (NCBI): domain Eukaryota; kingdom Metazoa; phylum Arthropoda; class Insecta; order Diptera; family Syrphidae; genus Epistrophe; species Epistrophe eligans. The sequence goes on from OX596030.1 coordinate 49,853,444, forward strand.
TCAGCGTCGATTCCTCCGTTTTGCCCTTAGAGGACTTCCATGGGTTGACAACCATAATTTGCCCCCGTATTAAGATCGTTTGCAGCTCATTGCCTTACAATATTGAAAAACGTCGCGAAGTAGCTGATGTTATTTTTGTCCACCAAAAACTTTCGGGGATAACTGATTCTTCTACCCTTCGTGAGGCTATGAGTTTTAATATCAACTCACATTCTCTCAGATCAGTACCTCTTTTCCATCAATCTTCTCACAGAATTGATTATGGCAGAAATGAACCCTTTACTAGAATGCTTAGGGAAGTAAGTTCGAACTCAAATATTTTTGATTATCATCACAGCAAGATCACACAAAAAAATCTTGTATATACATATATGTACATACATATGTAGTACTTCTTATTACTAATTTAAATTAAAACTAAATTGCAATCATTCTTCGGAGAAACTGAAACTGCTACTCATCAAATTAACAATTGCCTGTGCATGCTATTATTTCTTATTTATTCCTTAATTTTACTTTTTTTCTAAATTTGGAATTTTTTTTTTCTTTTTGACATTTTTGACTTTTTATTTTAAAATTTAAAATTGACAACTTTTTATAAGTTTTTACTTCAAACATTTAATCGTCTATAAAAATTAGTGGGTTATGTTACTATCAACATAACAAGATAACTGATTTTATTTTATTAATTAACATCAAATAATAATAAATAAGTTCCGATACGACTTGCATTCACACATGAGTCGTATTTCGGTGTAAATGGATAAAATCAACAAAACACGCATTTATTAACTACTATTTAAAAAAAGCAAATGCCTTTAAAAACAATCATTATTGAACTACATTCTATTGTATTTCAGGTATTAACCCCGCTAGACTACCGATTTTAAGGTCCTAGCTAATACCAAGTACTATAACTAGTACTAAAACTAGTACTCGGTACCAATTTGACAGGGCTTGGGCATAGTACTTCTGTGAAGAAATCACTTGCTATCGATTTGAGTGCTAACAACTGATATAATAACCAGGTACTAGCTGATTTTGAAGAGCTAGCTAGTACTGAGCTCTAACTAATACTCGGTACTAAATTCACAGGTTTAGGGCTTAGAACTTATGTGGAGAAATGAGTTGATACTGATTTGAGTACTAACTTTAGGACTAACTAGTACCGGTAATAGCATTAGTACTCTGTGAAGAAATCGGCTGTTAGACATTTTGAGAACTTAGTAATAAGTTACATTACGAGAGAGATCAGTCTTCGACTATTCTCTATTTTCCACAACGCTCTGATGTCAAAATTTAGCTAGGGGTTTAGCTGATGTTTGGAGAGAAAAAGAGCAGCTTAAGCGCGAGCTGCGTACTAGGCTTTATCTCCGATTTCCGATGCGACAATCTTCCGATTTCCAAAAATATTTTATGGCATCACTGGTCACATCCAAGCTGCAATGATGGAAACAACGCACGCATTGTATGTACATATGTATATACAACTTTATTTTGTGTTTTTTTTGGGAATGTTCGTTTTTTATTGTGTATCACAACGACATACAGGACGATTTCCCAATGCAATTTCTAAGCTGTTCCATTGAATTTTAGAATTAGTGAATCCCCGAGTGAAACCAATGGAAAACGAGATTGGTTTCATATTTTTTTTCTGACGTTGAAGATTCGCAACAAAACTTTGGCATTTCAAAGTAATATCAATCGATTTTTCAAAATTTTTTGGGTTTATTAGTTATTATTAAATTGCATAATTTATAAATTAAGCTAAGTGTGTACTTATTTTTGGTTAAGAAACAAAGTTGGGTAGTCCTTTTGCGGCAAGGCTCCAGCCAAACACTCCACAAACGTAAGGATAACAAAACCTGTTGATTAATATATTTATAAATTTGAAGCAAAATTCAAAATTATGTACTATCACAAACCGACACAAATATCTAATAAATAAGACAACTGCATTGTTATAAGATGGAACATATACTGCATTGATGTTAATGCTGAAAAGTTAACCGAGGGTTTAAATACCTTTTTAACTACACTCATAAAACTATTTATCGTAGGACACGTTACTATAAAAAGTTTAATGATCACGAACACGATATTGTGATAATTACTCATTAAATACCATACATGCGTCAAGTCAAATAAAATTTAAGAAAAACAAAGCACAACTATATTAAGAAGGTGGAATGGTGAAATTTTTGAATTTTTCTGAGGTTCCCGCGAATTTTTAATTTTTATACCCCAAATTGATCTTCCCTTGTGTAAAAATTGTTTCCACTATATATGTATGCTTTGTGCAATGTTCTAAATTTTTATAATTCTTTTTTAAATTTTCAATTTAAGCGGCCTTTTTCAGAAAAAAAACCAAAAACTTGTTCTTGTTCGACAGCACTGCCACAATAGAGCAGCAATCCCAGAATTTCAGTCTTTCCAGGCATCTAGGTGTTTGCAGTGACAGGTATGCGTGCATGTATGAAGAGAAATCAAATATTAGTATATTTTTTTAGGCGTTGTTGTACAGAATAAATTCTTGAATTCATTTTACACAAATACAGTGTTAAATGCGATGGGTCGTGGGCATTTGCATTTCATTGCCAGGTAAGAGAAGTTCGTGAACTTTACTCATCGTGTATTCGTGGCATAACCCTTCAAGCTGGTTTCACGAGACTCAGACAAGACTGCTAAAATTTTACTTGGTAGATCTTATTGAAATCCTAAAAAATATCGAAAATCGTATCAATATATAATACGTTCCCGTTTAAAAAAGTTTGATTTCAATCTTAAGCTCGGATTTTTATAGAGAAATTTTAACTGACAACCACGCAGAAACTTAAAGCATTGGTTTACGCTGGGGAGGGTTTAAAAAAAAACTATATGTACATATATCGTTATCACTAGTTCATACCACACGTAATCTAGATTTCGTATGACATTTCAAACGAATCTCAGTATGCAAAAAACTCAAAAAAAGTTCCTTTGCAAACAGGCAAAACGACCTCACATCACATGATAAGTTCAGAAAAGACTGTTTAAATTCTATGATTTGTTTTTTTTTTTTTGCTCCTTAATGAAATTATGAAGACAATCGTTTAATCCGAAATTTTTTTTTTATTTCAGAATTTGTGTTTTGACAAAAAATATTATTATATATTATAAGGGGTTTTTTGTGTGATAACACACTTGCAGTTAGGCTGCCAAGCTTTCGCACCATCATATTAATATTGAAGGTTTGAATGAAACAACAACAATTGGGGGACCTACCACCAAGATTTTTTATAGGCTGGAGTTATACATAGCTATTTCACGACTGCCAGGCCGATCATCAGACTCCTTTAGTGGTGCTTGGTCATTGTTCAATTTTATTTGAAAAACTTTTTGCCCCAGCTGGGGATCGAACCTGGACCAAGCTCACTCAGAGCCAATGCACTACGCATTGCGCTACCGAGGCCACCTGATCAAGTCCGTCCCAATTAAGGTTTTGTTGTTTGACAAATGCATTTGAAACCAGCATTTTTACTGGCCACACACAAGTTGTTGTTGTACATTCGGTTTCTTTCTTTTTCTCCGTACTCGATTTATAAGTCAACAATTCTCCAGCCTATAAAAACTCTTGGTGGTAGCTCACCCAATTGTTGTTGTTTCATTCAAACCTTCATTATTATATATTATTATCAATTGATTTGATTATTGTAACGATTTACCACAAGTCCACAACACCTTAGATTTTTACCAAGTTGTCGTATGTTGGCAAATGAAATGGTACATTTTGGTACTAACTTCATGTTGTGAATTTTAACCGTTGAACTGAGTACTAGTCTTAATAAAATAAATAAAATGAAATGAAATGTCTGATGTATGTAGCAATGTTTCAAAATTTAGATATGAAAATAAATGTGGAAGGATATATCCGAAGAAGCTATACCGTTTTGCAATTCGGATTTGTATATCCTAATTAAGAAACTTAATTGAAGTTCTGCAGAGCTAGAACTTTCGTTTTCCACTTTGAGACGGGTAAAAACCTGGCTGAAGGCCACGACAACTGGCTTAACGAATTAGCTTTTGTCGAATATTCGCAAATAAATCTAGGTTATCCCTGAAGATATATGGTGAATAAATTAAAAAAAAAAAGAATGGAATTTATATTTTAATCATATTCTGTTGCTTAAATTTATTATTTCAAACTCAATATCAAACAAATTTTAAAAAACATCTCTATACAAAGAAAAACATTCATTTCATAACAGGGAGTGTTTTTTTATGTTTTTCATTTTTTCGTTTTTTTATTGAAATTCATATCAGGTGGATAAAATAAGAAAGGCAGTGACACCATAAAAAATCTACACAAAATTGGGATTGAACCCCTCTCAAAAAAAAATCCTGCGTACGCTACTGACCTGAAAGTATCGGTCTTGGAGAGTTAATTAACTAAAACCTTGGAGAGTTAATTAACTAAAACCAAGATGGAGACTTCGCACACAGGCAGATTTTCACAAAAAAATGCCCAAAATTATTTTTTGGTGTTTTAGATTTAATTATTGCGTTTATTCATCAGATATATAGATAACCATATAATTTAAACAATATTTTTTGTGCAGATTTAGTTAAAATTTTTTTGATTTCTATTAGGTACCTTCCTTCTTAAAAAAAAATTAAAAAGTTCAAAAACAGAATTTACTTTTTATAAATAATACCAACAAGAAATATGGAAAAATGTGAAATTCGATAAAAATAAAAATAAATAAATATAAATAAGTTTGAACAAAATGTTTTCATAGCTAAAAATCTAATAACAAAATAATATTGTTACATAATGAAAGTGCTACTTTTATTTCTCCCAATGCCTACACCCACAAAACTACCTTTTCACCACACATATTTTTGCGCAGCAAAAACCAAGTGTGTTTACTTTGTCTTTTACATTTCTCCAACTTCATCTTCTGCAAAGATAAGGCTGGAGATCATTATCATTATCTTGCCTGTCAACTAAAATGGCGCTTACGGATTTAGCTAAGCCCTGAGTCCTGTTGTTAAACTTCTTTCTTAAAACTTAGCTTAGGCTTGGGTTACCCAAAACATTATATTTGTAAGTCAGTCTATTTTGTGTGTGTTTCAACAAAACACATATAATTACAGTGAACTCCCTCTTAACGGACACCCCTCTTATATGGACGATTCCTTTAAGCGGACAATATTAAGGGTGATGGTTGGCTTCTATGTTTTTGTATGAGTTTTTTTTCTCTTAAGTGGACAATTCTGTTAAGTGGACATGGACAGTATTTTTACATTTATTTGGTAAAAATATTCTCTTAAATGGACATTAATTTTTTGTTTTCCGATTTTTTGTTCTTTTATTTACGCATGTATTCTTTGGGTTTCATTGCATACTCATGCATGTATTTGTCGGTACTCGGTAAAGATACACAAACATAGTACGGCAAAATCGCGACAGTGTTCTGTGCTCTTGCATTCAATTTATTAATGTGTATGCTAAAATGTTGACAGGCACTAAGAGCCATTTTCTTCACTATTTGTTAACTTGCCGCAAACTCTCAAGTTGGCCAACTCTAGAGGTGACACAAACTTGAGAGTTGAGTGACAAGTTGAAATTTGTTTTTCTTCACTATTTTAAATCTCAACTCGAGCGTTGAAAAATTTCCCTGGGAAATTTTTGACAGATACGTATCTTTTAACTTTAGATTTGAATTGACCCGAATGCATAATACCTCAGCCAACAATGCTTCTTCATCTTCATCTTCATCTTCATCTTCATCTTCATCTTCATCTTCATCTTCATCTTCATCTTCATCTTCATCTTCATCTTCATCTTCATCTTCATCTTCATCTTCATCTTCATCTTCATCTTCATCTTCATCTTCATCTTCATCTTCATCTTCATCTTCATCTTCATCTTCATCTTCATCTTCATCTTCATCTTCATCTTCATCTTCATCTTCATCTTCATCTTCATCTTCATCTTCATCTTCATCTTCATCTTCATCTTCATCTTCATCTTCATCTTCATCTTCATCTTCATCTTCATCTTCATCTTCATCTTCATCTTCATCTTCATCTTCATCTTCATCTTCATCTTCATCTTCATCTTCATCTTCATCTTCATCTTCATCTTCATCTTCATCTTCATCTTCATCTTCATCTTCATCTTCATCTTCATCTTCATCTTCATCTTCATCTTCATCTTCATCTTCATCTTCATCTTCATCTTCATCTTCATCTTCATCTTCATCTTCATCTTCATCTTCATCTTCATCTTCATCTTCATCTTCATCTTCATCTTCATCTTCATCTTCATCTTCATCTTCATCTTCATCTTCATCTTCATCTTCATCTTCATCTTCATCTTCATCTTCATCTTCATCTTCATCTTCATCTTCATCTTCATCTTCATCTTCATCTTCATCTTCATCTTCATCTTCATCTTCATCTTCATCTTCATCTTCATCTTCATCTTCATCTTCATCTTCATCTTCATCTTCATCTTCATCTTCATCTTCATCTTCATCTTCATCTTCATCTTCATCTTCATCTTCATCTTCATCTTCATCTTCATCTTCATCTTCATCTTCATCTTCATCTTCATCTTCATCTTCATCTTCATCTTCATCTTCATCTTCATCTTCATCTTCATCTTCATCTTCATCTTCATCTTCATCTTCATCTTCATCTTCATCTTCATCTTCATCTTCATCTTCATCTTCATCTTCATCTTCATCTTCATCTTCATCTTCATCTTCATCTTCATCTTCATCTTCATCTTCATCTTCATCTTCATCTTCATCTTCATCTTCATCTTCATCTTCATCTTCATCTTCATCTTCATCTTCATCTTCATCTTCATCTTCATCTTCATCTTCATCTTCATCTTCATCTTCATCTTCATCTTCATCTTCATCTTCATCTTCATCTTCATCTTCATCTTCATCTTCATCTTCATCTTCATCTTCATCTTCATCTTCATCTTCATCTTCATCTTCATCTTCATCTTCATCTTCATCTTCATCTTCATCTTCATCTTCATCTTCATCTTCATCTTCATCTTCATCTTCATCTTCATCTTCATCTTCATCTTCATCTTCATCTTCATCTTCATCTTCATCTTCATCTTCATCTTCATCTTCATCTTCATCTTCATCTTCATCTTCATCTTCATCTTCATCTTCATCTTCATCTTCATCTTCATCTTCATCTTCATCTTCATCTTCATCTTCATCTTCATCTTCATCTTCATCTTCATCTTCATCTTCATCTTCATCTTCATCTTCATCTTCATCTTCATCTTCATCTTCATCTTCATCTTCATCTTCATCTTCATCTTCATCTTCATCTTCATCTTCATCTTCATCTTCATCTTCATCTTCATCTTCATCTTCATCTTCATCTTCATCTTCATCTTCATCTTCATCTTCATCTTCATCTTCATCTTCATCTTCATCTTCATCTTCATCTTCATCTTCATCTTCATCTTCATCTTCATCTTCATCTTCATCTTCATCTTCATCTTCATCTTCATCTTCATCTTCATCTTCATCTTCATCTTCATCTTCATCTTCATCTTCATCTTCATCTTCATCTTCATCTTCATCTTCATCTTCATCTTCATCTTCATCTTCATCTTCATCTTCATCTTCATCTTCATCTTCATCTTCATCTTCATCAGCAGACGATCAAACTGAAACCGAGAATAGTGTTTGACAGAAGAGGCAACAAAATGTATTTCAAATTTGAATTTGAAAGAAAACTCTCAAGTTTGCTCTCTCAACTTCTACTATTTTTGAAAGTTGAGAAAACCAGAAGTTGATCAACTCGAGAGTTTGGAATCGAAAGTTGAAACTGTAAACTTTGAGTGAAGAAAAATCACAAGTAGAGAATAAAAATCCTCAAGTTGAGTTCAACTTGTAGTGAAGAAAATGGCTTTAACACTATCTGCTTGATTAACGGCATCATAGAACGATAGAACATATACTCGTGAAGCTTTATCTTGTAGACTTGCATTTTTAAAAAGGTGGTCAATGGGAAAGTTTAATTGTTTTGGCGGCAGGCGCAGACAATTGTTTGTTTTTTTTTTTCTGCTGCGTTACTTTTAGTTCCGACGCTCCTGGCTTCAGAAATTAAGTTTTTTTGCTTTGTTTCAAGAAAAGGTTAACCAGGTGTGAATGCTAAGTTATTTTAATTAAATTAATTAAATAAAATTATTTTTTTTCTTTTTAAAATTTGAGTATCTTAATTTAAAAATTGTCCCTTGAGCGGACACTCTCTTATATGGACAAAAAAGTCCGGTCGCGTGGCTGTCCACTTAAGAGAGAGTTCACTGTATATGGAATTTAAGACCTTGGTGTGAAAATTAATCGCAATCTGCTACGTCGACTTCTAGTTCTTTCAAAATTTCACCTCGGTGAGCCAGAAATCGACAGGAAATTCTGTGGATTTCTGGCCCATAGATTGTGAATTTTTTACTCAATTTGGTGATTTTAAAAATATGAAATTCATTATTATTAAAAACCGTTTATTTTGCTTTTTTTAAGCTTAAGATGAGTCTTAAGAGTTCAATAGAAAATAATATTTGTTTGCTTAAATCTTAGAAAACCGCTCAAGGTTGATGATATGCCCGACGTATTTCCATGGTAAACCAGTACATCGGGTGGTACACTTCGCGTGTTTAAAGGACTTTTACTCCCTTTTTAAGACCTCTGTAACGCTCACGCAATTCAATTGTTCCTCTTAGGGTATTTACGTCCAGTCGTCAGACAGGCCCCAAAACAGAAGAATAAAATTGTTCCAATCGTAGAAAACTTTCACTATCGAGTCTTGCTATAAAAATGACCGCTTTACAATCCAAAATTCTAAAGATCTCCAAGGATTTTGAAGAATTAACCCATAATCTGTCTATTATTTCAATTGTTGATAATTCTTTCTTTCCAAATATTTTAATTGAAAAATATTCTTTTACAAGTGATTTTCAAATACAGCCAAAGTCTCTTTTAGAAACAGATTCCTGTTCCTACACAAACTTCACCTAATGTGCTGGAAAAACGTAAGTTCCAATAACAACAGTTCTCATTGACAACGGTATCTTGAGTGGAACGTTCCGCGCCTTCCCCGGATTTAGGATGTAGGTATGTTCCACTTAAATTGCACCGATCGATATATATATGTACATACGAACTAAAGTCATTTTTGAAACACTTTTTCTTTCGACTGCGTACAAAATTTTTTTTAAATTTATTGCTCATCATTAAAAAATAAATTATTGAATTATATTCCACATGGTGTGACTTCAGTCAATAAACGAAATGTGGACTTTTGTCCCGGCGAAATGCATTTTGAGCCTTTTGAAAACAAAGAAGCAGAAAAAAATATCTTAAGACAAGAATCATACGATCTACTAATTTTATTATTGTATTCTCCTTCTGCTCTATTTTTATCTGCCTCCAAAACAACGAACTTTTCGCTTTTTTGTAAAAAGGAATGTATTATTTTAAAAAGGAAATTGAAATAACACTATAAAATAAAAACAAATAACGAACATTAACTAGGGAAAATAAAATAACAAAATAAATTGTAGGTTGTCACTTTGACTTCTGACATTTCTAATTATTTGGTTTGTTTTTTTTTTTTTACGAACTGTCATGGTTTGGACGTGTTCAGGTGCACCGTTTTTAGTAAAAGGGAACTAGTATTTTACTAGTTAGTAAAACAAATAAAAAGGATTAAAATTTTCGAAGAGCATTTGCATTTAAACCTAGTCACCACCCAAACCAAATCAGCAAGGTTCAACATTTTCATTTTACTGAAAAAGTCTTAAAGTCCCTGATAATCACGATTTACACACAAAACGAATTCAGAATTAAAAAGTGAAGGCATGTTGTGGGTGTTGTGTTCACAAAACTTGCTCTAGTTTATTTTGTTTCCCCTTTAAGGAGAAACTCATCGATAAAGCTTTTTTCATTCTGAAGGAGAAATTTTGCTCAGGATAGGAATACTTTCGGTAATTGGTGCTTAATATCAAGTCTGAAGTCAACAAATTGAAAGAAGTTGATGATAGTAAGTAAGTTATCAAACTTTACTCAGAAACACATCAAATTCTTCATGAGTTCATGTTTTCGTGTTTTTTTTTTATTTCCAACCGAACAGCAAACACATGGAAATCAACCATGGTCAATTTGTTAAAAAAATATACCTCACTTCCGAAAGTAATGCTTTTCAGCGCGATTTGTTTAAATCGGAAAGCAATAAAAATAAATTTATTTTCATACATTTCCAGATAAAAAATCAAGTTGCATTCTGTCTTTGTTTGTTTCTTTCTTTCTCTGGTATTTTTTCATTAAGACAAGTAAATTAAAAAATTTATTTTTGTTTGAAGTTATGTATGTGTATTTTGCTTTTATTTTTTTGTATTTAATATTTTGCAATAAAGAAGCAATAAACCTTGGTTATCCACAAAAAACTCTCACATTCGTTTTAAACTGCTCGTTATTAGTATACTGAAATTTTATTTTTTTTTAAATATTATTTGCATTCACTAATTCAGACACATGTAGCTCGCAGTTCGCGAATCGATTGTTATTGAATGATTAAATTTATTTTTCAATGCAAAATGTTTTAAAATCATTATCTATGAGGTAAGATTTGGCAGATATTTCTGATGTATCTGGGGCTATGGAAAATTAAAATACAGTTAAAAATTAATTTAATTATCTGGTATTTTAATTAGCGCTAAACAAATTAACTAGGCAAGACATCTACCTGCTTTAAAATTGCACTAAAAATATAAATTAATATTTTGTTATGATTAGTATTTAGTAAGTACCTACAGTCAAATCAGGTTTCGACATCACAAAAAGTGGATGGGGATCATCGTTCTATTGAATTTTCTACACACATTAATATTTTTAAATTCATTAATTTTTGTACGGAAATTTCAAAATTTGAGGTACGAAAAACAAAAACGGAAAAAATAAACAAATATTTCCATATATTTAATTGATTTATGAAAACATTTTCAGAAAATAATGAAATAAATGTATTTGCAATCTAATGACAATTAAGATAGGTGGGTATTATTTAAAAATTCTGTACATTTTTATTATTTACAGAATCTGGAAATATAGAATATTGGAATGCGGACCCCATCCCCACAAACATTTTTCTTAACCATCTGCTACCGACGTGGTAGTATGACAGAGCAGTCACCACAAAATCGAAACACTTGTGTTGCGTTTGAGAGTGAGTTGTTATTTTTCAAATGTTAACAGCCGTTTTACTCTCTCTGTTAATCCGGATGTACATTAATTTAAATTTAATTTATTTACATCCCGATTTAAGTTTGATTCCGGATTAATCGAGTGAATAATATGGCGTTAAATATTTTCAGTACCTTCCTGTCGTATGCACGAATGTATGTTAGCGTTATGGGAGTGGTCTTGGCGTGTGCTGTGCATGCGTCTTTGTCAAAGGAACAACAACAACAACAGTCAACAACTTCTTTGTTCAGTTTTTCGACAAACAATCAACTCAGTGCAATAGTTCATTGTGGTCAATACTAATATTTTGTAATATTTAAACCGATACAAAAATATCACTAATATTTTTCTGATTTAAGATTTTCCCGAAGTGAAATTGCGATTTTGACATTTTGAACCTAAAATTGTGAAGCGTGTACTCATCCCACCAAAACGATTAAGGTGTCTATGAATAGAAAAAAATCAGTCTTTCCATATTATTAACAATTTAATAACTTTCCCTATTGCTTAGTAATACTAAAACGACTTTAAGAACAAAAAAAGCGAAAACAACAATTTTTCAAAGCGAATGTACAGTACTTAGCCATTTTTGTGAAATTTTACAATTAAAAATTTGGAGCAAATTATCATTTTTTTGTTGTACATAACAAACATTGTAATACGACAAAATAAAAATGCATGAAAAGTTTTAAAATGCATTAAATGCATTTGGACAGTACATTTTTTATACGAGACTGTATTTTTTCAAAATTTTTTTTTTTTGTGTGGAGATATAAGTTGCAATTAAGTCCAAAGTCTTACGTCTTTTCTTAATTACAACAAAAGGTAGATTGAATTTGAATTCATTCTTTGTATCTTTATCCTGATTCTGAAACAATAACTTCCCTCATTTTCATTTACATATTATAACGGTAATTGTAAACATAAAAAATTCTTTGCCGTATGTATTATGCACTATTACAAAAAACAGTAGGTAACAAAAGCACCTACAAATATTTTTCTTTGCATGGAGCTTATAATGTAAGTACCCATTGCCATTCCACATTTCCATATTTCAAAAAACTTTTACAGCCTTCCATACAAAAGTCTTATTTACCTAATATAATCCTTTAAGAAACTGAAGTGACCAGATTGATAGGTAACCCAAACCAAACCACAAAAAAACACATTTATTTTCATTCTTCATTCTTCATTCTGTTTTATTTCATTTTGTATTTGAAGAAAACTCTCTAACTCTCTTGTTCTCATATCTCTTTCTTTACAAAAATATTAAGATACATAATATCAGCTCAGCTTCCCCTGACACTAATACGAATACTAATATAATACAAAAATATTAGCTTCGACCGAGAATGATATACAGCTATGGACAGAGAAATAGCACACTCATGAATTTTCTTGTAAAAGTATAGTTTATTTCTAACTTAATAAATTAAACATTTATATTTCTTTATAGGAAACTCAGATATGTTTTTCGAATTCTTTAAAACAAAAAATTAAACTAAATTCCTTCAGGTTAAATCAGAAAAAAAATTTTGTTTGTGATGGCATTATTTCTGCTGGACATAGAAATATCACACATTTGAAAATCTGTTGAAAAACTAAGTTTTCGAAAATAAAACTTAACTTTCATACCATATCTCTATTTACCAAGTTAATACTTCGTTGAACGACCAAGATTTTTTAAAATAGCTTGGCACTTTCGTGGTAAACTCTCCACTAATTGTTGGCATCTGCTCTGGGGAATAGAGTACCATGCTTCCTGAACTTCAGTCCAAAGTTCTTCCGAATGCTTGAATTTTTTTCCCTGATCTTAGTTCTTACATCACCCCACAAGTTTTCGATGGGGTTAAGATCGGAACTGTGGGCTGGCCAGCTCAGGCCATCAATATTTTCATTGGTAAACCAATCCCTGACCACCTTGGCTGCATGTTTTGGATCACTGTCGTGCATAAAAATCCAGTTGACTGACATTGACTGGCATTGAATCGAACTAGAATGGTTTCATCGTGTTTTTTAAAATGTTAAGGTATGAAAATTTATCCATCCTTCCATCAATTCTCATCACTGGTCCCACCCATTCTCGTTCGATTCAATGCCAGTCAATGTCAGTCAACTGGATTTTTATGCACGACAGTTTTGTTTTAAAGAATTTGAAATACATATGGACATATGTATCTGAGTTTCCTATAAAGAAATATAAATGTTTAATTTATTAAGTTAGAAATAAACTATACTTTTACAAGAAAATTGATGAGTGTGCTATTTCTCTGTCCATAGCTGTAGGTACTAGTACCAAACATATTATGATACAAAAATATTAGCTTCGGTCGAAGTTGTGGCTCCTAAGCAAAATGTGAGTAAAATTGTTTTTTTTTTTAAGTTCAATTAGTTGTTTGACCTTAGATCGCTCCGTCAAATAACAACCAAGGGTCTGATAGATCTAAAAGAACGTCAACTGGAACTTTTGTAAGTCACGAGACAACTTTAAAGAACAGTAACTGGTATATGTCTGATAAACAACGACCTTAAGGTAGCAGTTATAGCTATATCATTGAAAATTTTAAACTTAAGTTTTGAGGCACTTAAAAAGCAAAGTAATTGATTATTTTGATGCCAATATAAAGTTTATGACTTAATTAGTACATTTTGCCAAAAAAATTAAATTTTGGCCCAACATTGCACATGAAATAAATTTCTTTATTTCAATGATTGAACTACTTCACTATTGATCATCGAAATCTGAACAATGATTTTATGTGAAATATTGGATCAAAATTAAATATTTGTTTGACTAGAAATAATAACTGAGTCAAAAGCTTTTTATTGGCTTCACTGATTTCCGTTTTTAGGGGCCTTAAAACTTAAATTAAAATTTCCAATGATGGTTTTCAATGATAGCTATAATTAGCTCCTAGTGTCTCCTTGTGAAGAACCAGCGTTGTCTAAGTAGTACAATCGTGCTTTTTTGACACGAAATTTTCATCGGGGTACCATTATACGAATTCAATATGGCACATTCTTCTTATTTCCATTTTTACTCCAATACAAATTTGACAGACATTTAGGAAAAAATTAGGAGTTAAAACTGGCAGAAAGTCTTAATTCTTAACAATACCGTAATAGAGCAATTCTTCTAATTTTATCTTGTACTTCACCCCATTATTGAATTATAGGTGTATATTTTTTAATATAAGAATTTGCGTTTTTTTCAGATGGCACTAAAATGGTAGGGTTTTTTTAAAAGAAAGGGGGACGGAATCTTTCTTTTTGGGTGGCAACGCCGCCGGTGAAGACTGCCAAAAAATTTTTAATGTTGAACCATTCAATGGTTTTCTTTTTTTTCGCAGCCCTATCTGATTACCATCAAAATCAACTTTCACCATTTACTTATACACTTAGTATAAGTTAATGGTGAAAGTTGATTTTTACTTATACACTTAGTATAAGTAAATGGTGAAAGTTGATGTTTTTTTAACTTTTTTATAGGTGCAAGTTTTGGAAGAATGATTTATGTCATATCAATAAATGTGGTTTAAAGGAAATAATGACTGCTCTTAACTTTAAAATATAATAGTTGAAGGTAGGATAGGAATATAAAAAGAATTTAAAAAAAAAACAAAATGTCAAAATATTGTGTGGTGTATTACCACGTCACTTGAATTGTGAAATTAAGGGCACGTCAGTCTCAGAGGATTAAGCAACAGCAAAAGAAATTGGAGAATAACCCTTACATAAATCTTTAATAACAATCTTACGAAAATATTTCGAAAGAAAACGAATACACCAGTTAGGATGATAATAATAGCTTCATTTCAATGTGACTTAGCTTTATATTTTGGTTGGCTTGTTTCGGATCCTTAAATAGATCCAGATACAGAGCAAGATTCAAAGTTGTTGTTGTTAAAAGATGATCCCGATCCAGATCTATAGATAATAAAACGCGGCTATTGGTACATTGGGTAGTATGAACATGAACGCATATTGGTACAAAGTTAGTGTCAAATCAGTGTAGTTGTGATTGTTGTCCACCAGGTGCTGTGCAAATGTGGATTTTTTTGTTTCGGTCTACGTTTAGTGAACCAGTGATGAAAATAGACTTTTCTTGATTGTACAAAAAATTAAAAAAAATAGTATTGAAAGAGACAAAATAGTATACCTTCTCTACTTTTTTAAATGGATTAAAATAAATGCAAAAATTAAATATAAACATAAAAAAAAATAAACAAACAAAAAACAAAAATAAATTAATAATATATTTCATAGATCTTAATAAAATAAGTCTTATAGGCGGATAGAAACTTAAGCACAAGTGGATATAGATAACCAAGGTTAATCTTTGAATCATATTCGATATTTAGAATTAAGAAAACAATCTTACTTTCCATAAAGCTTTCGATTTTTTATTTTATTCATGAAAGTTTTTAAATTTAAAACTCTAAAGAAGAAATCGAAATAAAATAAAATAATGGTTAAAATTTCTTACGATGGCACAGAATGTCGTATTCTGCGGATTTAATCATATCGTTTCCACCTTAAAAATAGTGCCGAGTACGGGCTTTTGGTCTTTTGCGTTTTAATGTGTTGCGTCTACAAACGGCTTAGTTTATTCATCAAATTATTTGAATTAAAATAGAAATATTGCTAAAATATAGTGCAGAAAAAAGAAATTCCGACAGTTTGATGGTAATTTCAACAATCCCCAATAATTTTTTCAAATAAAAATCTAGTGCGATAAAACCTGTTATTATAACGAATTTGATGATTAATTAACGAATTATAGGGACTAACACCGTCGGTTTATATTTAAATATAAGTGTTGTCTTTATTTAAGTGAAATGTAGTGTACTTTACTTAATTTTTCATAGTTATACAGTTATACTCAAAGCCGCCGTTTTTATTTACTCAAAAGCCATATTAAAACAAAATACTGGCCAGGTACAACCGCGAGACAAAAAAAAAATTAAATATGTAAATGTACTTTTCTTCTTGTGGAAATGGGAAGTCCGAATATTAATATTCATAGGTGTAGGTATTTATTTAATTTGAAAGTCATCAAAGTATAGTTAAATATAGTGTTATTGAAAAATTTTCCAACCAATTTGTGCATCGCAAAGAAAGGTAGGTACATAAATATTAATTAATATCGTTTACAGTTTTTCATGTTTTTTTTATTATTAAAAGATTTTTACTTTTACTACAGAACCGGCAAAGAATGGGGTCGTTTATTGATAGTTAGGAACATATTTCGAATTACAATTGATTTGGTTGAAGCATGTGTGCTCCCGTATTTAATTTACTATGCACATATTTAAGTAGGTATGTTAACAATTAAGTTACTTGAACTGTAAACGCAAGTATGTGCGAAAAAAATATCTACGGCAATTAAATTTGTCTTAAGTTAATATATGGATATAATTTTCTCCATACCAATCAACCTAAAATTCAAATTTCAATAAGAAATCATCCACAACGTGTCAAGCCCTTCGCATACAGATTAGGCAAGAAAACATATTACTGAACTGGGTGCTGTGTTCTTTCTTTTTATTTCTCTATCAAATTCTTTTTTTAATAAAACAAATATCTTATATAAACTACCTTATCAACCTAAGAACTTCTGTATCTATTTGTTCTCCCTTCAAAATATCATGTAAAATTTATTCACGTATAATATTGCAATTTCCTCTCCTACTTTCAGTATAACACAATGTAATTTTATGGTAAGATATTCATAAATTCGTATCATCCTTAGCTTCTTCCGACCTTGGTAAGTGTTTAATAAACCACTTTCTTAGAGTAAAACCCCATTTCCAGTTTACTTGACAATTTTTAAATAGGATTATAATATTTGTCAAGAAATGGGTGTCATATAAAGCTAATGAGCAGTTCTTTAGACATTTCAATCCTCTTCCAAGCACGTCGCTGTATAGATGACATATTGTTGGTATATTAATTCAACGGCCTTCAAAATTATCTGATACAATTATTTCGTTTTTCTTTGATTTACATCAAAAGTAAAACAAATCTTAGTTATGACATTTTTTTATTTTAAACACTTATTTAATTAAAGTACCTATGTATTTTGCAAATGAGGTTCAGCTTAATGATGGTGAAAAGAATGGATAATTATCTATATACATATGTATATAAAACTTGGTTGATATTTGTATGTTTATGTGTAGCTTACGTAATAAATTAATTTACTTGGTTTGTCTTTCAAACTATTCAGAAAATCAATGAGAAGGCCCTCTTTTTAAAAATAGAGCTTTTCAATAAAAAATTACAAAAAACAAGTGTATTTCGTTCATTTGCGAATTACAAATTTCTTGGAATTTCGCAGAGAGAAAAAATTGTTATTCGTGTAAATTAAATACCGATCTTTATTCTCTATCACTTTAATTTTGGCGGTGTGCATCGTCGTGTCGTCGGTCAAATATTTTTCTAAATATTGAAACTAAACTTGAACTGCATGCTCGTTCAAATCAAATGAAATTCGGACACAATTCAATGGAATTAAAATTTTTCTTTCATTTATGATTATGATTGAGAAACAAAGAAAATTTTATCACTAACGGAATTGGTTAAAAAAAACGATACCGATGCTTAACCCATTTCCGGCGGCTACTAGTTCTTGACTTAGAAACTTGAAATTTCACATACTTTCTATTTTTTGTGTAATTAGAGGAAAACTATAAAAAAAATGGAAAAGCTTCTGGTTTTCCAGAGAATTCACGTAGCCATTTGGCTAGTACCACTTTTTTCCGCGAATTTGGATGCGATAGTTGCTTGTAGCGTTACCAAAGAAATCAACACCACCTATATTTAATTTATGTTGTACCTACTAACGATGTGTTTTGTCTTTTTCCCTTCAAGCAAAAGAGTCCGCTTTGGATCCGCACACGTAGTAAACAATGAATGATTGACTCCGTTAACGGATCCAAACATGAATCCGCAAAAGTGCGTTTGTCGGCTGAAATTTATATGGAAATTGTTTTTGTTCGTGGATCCTGTCCTTTGAATAATGGAACCATTTCGTAATATGTACTTTGATTTATAATTAAATAATTCCTTTTTGATTTTCAATTGTTTTTACTTCTGAAGGGATTTTTTGTTGAATTGTTGCACTTGGAACTAACGTTTACACAACTGAAAAAAGTTGTCCAACGAACAGCTGCAATTTAAATTTCCTTGACGAATGCAAAATCAGTAGAACCACAATTTTTTTTTCATTTCATTGGATTTGTCAACTCCGCTTTACTATAGTTCTATTTTCACGAACTGTTCCTGTAAATATAAGAACAATTGATTTTTAACTGTACAAAATTGAGACAAATTAATACAAATTACCTGTTTCGAAATAGCCTTAACATTAGTTTGTGTGTCGTAATAAAATTGTCGAAAGTAACCGTGTGCTGACTTGGTATATCAATTTTCGAAAGTAATCTTAGTGCAAAATTTTCTCTCAAGCCGAATTCAGAGGAGTTTTCACTACTTGCACCACCATACGGAATGATGGGAAAATAAATAAACCTTTTATTGAGCATATTGTTGAGCGTTGTTGCTTAAGCAAACTTTTCTCTGGGATCGATTGTACTGTTATCACAAACGTGTATATATGACTTGATTATTTTGAAACGATCTTTTGTTATATCGCATCGAAATACTGGTTGATTAGACCAATATAAATCCAACTGAGGCACTTTATGTATTTCAGAAAAATAAAATATTCCAATGAACTTACGAATCCCATTAAACTCAGTTTTGAATTTTCGATTATTGTCAACATTAGCATATACACATTTGTGCTTTCAACAATAAAATTGATTGGTCACTGTCAAGAGATAAATTCAACATTTGCAGAGGATTGTAATTACCTGTAAGAAAAATAGAAAGTGTCATCCCTCATATTGATTCAAGAAAAGAATAGATTCTGGATGATATACATATGTAATGTACATATTATAAGCCTACGAATTTTGTCATAAATTGCTCGTATATTTTCACTTGACACGTCTATTGATTTTTTTAAAAATTCATCTCCATGATTTTTTGACCAATTCGGCAAATCATTATGAAGATATATACCTACATTTTTTTAGACGTTAAAGCGACGACGTTGTCGGATGTTGATGCATTGTTTTAATCTTTTGGTACATTAAGGACGGTATTCACCAAACGGTCCTAACTTAAGAGCCTCATAAACCTATTCACCAATAAGCAATAATAGTATGGATATTTATGAGCGCTCCTTAAACTTATATTTTTTTGCTTATTTAAATGTAATGTTACTTTGAATGCATCGTCGATCTCTTGTATCAAATCCACTGTACTGTACTCTTACACTCAGATTACTTGCTTCTATTTCAATACAACATTTTCAGTCTTTGAACATATTTATCATTTCCTTTTTTTATGGATAATAAACTATTTTAGTTAACTTTAAAATATCAAACTAAACTGGTTTTTTACTCAACAGGTTATGGGTCCAGTCGCCCATAGGCGATAGTTTATTAAAGTATTTATTCCTGTTTCTAATAGTTTTTTTTTTTTACAATCGCTTCGTACACTCGATAGCTTAGAACACTGACAAATCGAACTTGTAGAGTCGTTCCGTGCATGCGTTAGCTAAGCATTTTATTTTTTAAATCTACAATTGTTTTTTTTGGCAGACTGGATAGCAAACTCGTTAAGATTGATTAACTTGACAATATATAGTCAAAATTGGACACTATGGAAATTTCAAATCAAAGTTATGGCAAATATGGGATATTGTGACTGATGTAAAATTGAAACCAGAGTCTGATAATGCTTTGGCAGAATGGATGTAATCACAAACAATGGGAAAGCCTAATTTCCCGACACATTTCTTCAATATAGCACTTATCGCGCTTTTAGCTTTTATTAGTTAATCATTTATTAGGTCTCGATATTAAGTTGGCTTGTTAAGATAACAGCAGTACGTTTTCAGGATCTGGCAATTTCGATCAGTTCACTGTCTACAAAACCCTTTTTGAGAGATCTTAACTTTTGATTTGCTTAAATTCACTGTTCCATAACCTGCTGCACAGACCAGCTGATTTATCAGAAGTTGTCGAGTCTTTCAGGTGAACATACAAAACATGACCTTGGTTAGGGATTAATTGATAATATATATTGATAATATTTATGCACTTACAAAATAATATAATACCTTAAACTAATAACTTATTTAATTTTTTTATCAGGTGAATAGTTTTTAAAAATATTAAGACTTTAAAACTACGGTGTCGTCGTACATACGAGCAAGTCCGTGTGACCCAGTCGTGCACTTTATTTTAATTTCCTTATGTAACAAAAATTAGCAATTATATTCGTTCCCAATTTCTCATTTATCTATTCAAAAAATCATCGATTGTATAAACATCGTTGCTAATCTGTGTTACTTTCGACAAAAAGTTACAAAGAAATTGCGAAGGTTGTTCACAGACAATGAATTTATTAAAAAACAACCCAATTTGATATCTTATTCTATTTAGAAATATTTCTATTAACTTAATTAAATAATAATCTTTTCCTGAAATATACAATAATTTCAACATTAAAATTTACTATTTCCTTTTTTAAAATTCTAATCGCGACAGCAGCTGGTGCTCTAACCACCATGACAACATAATACCAATCCACCCTTCTGACCAATTGTCAAAAAAAAATATACACAGGTAGATACCTAGTTAAAAATACATGTCTGGATTTTCCACATTTGCTGCTATCAGTGCTATCCAATTTTGGATACATGTAACTCTTAAGAATTTTATGGAGACCCCTTGATTTTTTGAAATTCAGCCCACATGCCAAATTTCCTTTTTTGTTGCATAGTACCTATACTTATATAGATCTACAACCTTCTCCCCCACTATCTGGATTATTTAATCTTCCAGAAATTTTGTTATAGTTGACTTTTATTAGTGCTACAAATTCTACTACAGAAAATAGGACTGGGATAATCCTGAAAATTGTTTTATTACTTTCTGCAGCTTTTATCACTTAAGCTAGCTTAATGGTAAGCACAATCATGTATTTTGAAAAGGCCCTTTTTGCTGAAAAGAATATTTAAATAGTAACAGCAAATCACATTTAAACGAGCTGTTAAAATTTTAACAGGGAGGTAACGACGAACGAGCATGAATAGTCCTTTAAGTTGGGAAAACAAATAAAAAATGAAATTATAGAATTATTGAGAGCTAAACTTTAAATTTAAATTAAGAATAAACGTATCTATGAATTTAGTAATTAAAATTTTTAGTTTATTTTTTCATTGCCTAAATGTCTTATGGATCTTTTCTTGAAATAAGACAAACTCAAAAAACAGATAGTTTACTTTGAAAGCAGTCATAAACAGTGTGTACCTACTCACTTACGCGCTTTAACGTTATACAACAATTATTATTTTATCGCCCGTATGTGGAAATATCTAAAATTTCACGGTAAAATAGTAAAACAAAAATAATTAATTCTTTTATTAGTTTCGATAGCAAACTAAAGTGCCTGGCACATGAGACACAATCGCGAACGGTCGCGAATTTTGACTTTTCGTTCACATCCACATGAGTAAATCTTTCGGTCGGCGAACAATGAATGCAAATTCTCATATAAATATGTATAATGTTATATGACGTGAATTTGATATTTTAAATAAATGTTTCTTTAACTCAACATGTACGATTTTAAGAAAAATTTATTTATGATTGAATTTAATGTAAAGAATAATATGTAGTAAATGTTTTCGGAACTTTTTTAATTCTAAACGAAAAACTATACTGGTTATCCAAGCTGTATGAAATTCCAAGATTCAAGAACTATAGTGATGTCCATTTAATTTGCAACCTGTTTGCTGGATATTTTCAATCTGTTTACTCTATGGATTGTTTGCCAAATCAAGAATTGCCAAGTGTCTTTAAATCTGCATCAATCTGGAACAATTTTTACACACTGTTTTTTATTAAAATTTGCAGATGCAATCAATTATTCGTTTCGCGGAGAGGTAAAAACAAATAAGAGTTGCTATTTGCTCTAGAAATTGCTTTTAAATATTGATTCGCATTCGCACTATTCGCCGGATGCAGCTCATATGCAGGGCATTTAAGTATGTATACTCCACAGTATACATACATATTATATGTAATGGCGAACATTTCTAGTATAATTCTATAGGTTAAAAACAGTATTTTCCAAATTTTAAAGGAGTTAGCATCGTACTCTTTTTCATAATTTATTGAAGTTAAAATCAACAAATGCTTATTTTATCATAGTCCCCTTTCACACGAGAAAACTGAGTTTCCATTAACTCTCAGTTTTTAGATGAAAAGGACACCAAGCAAGGGAATGAACGGTCTACGATTGGTGGAAATTGAAAATTAAAAGAAAACGTCAAAAAAATCAGCAACTTGTTTCCTCGTGTATAAAAGGGGACAAACTCTGACAGTTAAATTTTTTTTTGTACTGTGAATATCAGCCCATCGACCAGTTCCATATTGGCGACCAAACTTGGGATTTTGGAAAACACTTTCCGCTTATTCGTATTAGTCTTTTCGTATGTCTATATTCGAAGGGTATAATATCGGTTTTGTGACTAGTAGGGAATTTCTGATGATGTTGCCAGTCCTTTTGTCAGATGACCATTTCTGGCAGGAGATTCTGGACTTGTTGTCGATATAGTTTGTAGTATGGAAGGACTATCAGTCAACCCGCGCGTTCATTACATGACAATTTTTCTTCTGAAAATTCAGGGGGGTCATTCCGTAACTCGATTATCGTCAGACGATATCGTTTGAGCGATAGTGTTGCCTTTATTGGCTTCACGTAAGTCGATAATCGTCGAAACGCTATCGTCAAAACGATAGAGTTTCGACGATAGCTAAATTGGTATCGTCTTGCATTAATTTTGTACTCTGTAGGTGACTGTAGTTGAATGATGGAGTTGCCACTGTAATTTATCATCATGTGTTATTATTGTTGCATTTATAAATTAAATTTAAAATGTTTCGGCGAATCAATTTTCTTATTGTAGAAAATGAAAATGAAAAAAACTAAAACTTATGCGCATGCGGCGACAATTGAGAGATAAATCAAATCCCTTATCCCTTCCGCTCATATCCCCTACCCTGGCCAAATCAGGATGTTCATTCATAAACGAAGTTAATGACTGCCTTATTAAGACGTATTTACATTTACATTTACATATATTAATTTGTAAAAAATTTAAAAACAACTTGGATCTCAAAATGATTTCCCTATAGTTTCAATCGGCACCAATTTTTCATCACTTTTTGGCAAAACTTGCGATGCCGGCATCGATAAAAACTTTAAAAAAAAAAAAACACAGTTGGCAATTATGACAGCCAATTTGACTTTTAAAATTCACCAAACGCTCTCAAACTGCGAACGATAACCGAGACGATAGTGATCGAGTTACGTGAAGCAAATCATGGACGATCTCGTCGACGATTATCGTTTTGACGATTATCGTTTAGAAAATTACGGAATGACCCCCCAGATTTCTGAATTTTTCAAGCTGTCAGACGACTCTAAAAGTCATCTAAATTTGTATGACAGCTGCCCAATCAGAAGCCATAAAAATTCATAAATCTGAATTTTCAGATGTAAATTGTCATGTATTGAACAAACTATTATATTAGATTTCAACTTCAGAGTCAATATACCCAAGACAAAAAAAAATACTAAAAAGTATTTATGTATAAATATAAACATTAGTTGCGTTTTGTTTTCGCCAAAACCAAACGAAATCAGATCATGAAAATAAAACAACCCAGGATCTCAGTAACAGAAGTGTTATATACCCATATATTTGTTCCCTATGTTTTTACATTGGAAGTACCTACCCGTTGTATTTTTTCTATACACTCTGATGCCATTTGGAAATTAAGGGTGTGTTTTCAAAATGGATTTGAAAATCCAAATTAAAAAAAAAAAACAAAGTTGGATCTTGTGTTGTTTTTGTAATACATATATTTTCGTAAGCAAATCAAATCTGGTTCAGATATGGGGGAAAATAAAATACAACTATTGTAGCTTTCGGATTGCTAAAATCTATTTATCTTTTTTTTTAATAACTAAACGAAAAACGTAAGTAGGTATAGGCATGTATATATGTACTTAATAAATTATTCCTTTTTCGTACATTATACAAATGTTATCAGTTTGCCAGCAATTTTTTTTAAGGTAAAGGTTAAGGTTAGGTTAGGAGGGGTGAGATCATAAACCGTCGAATAGCCGCTTCTGCTTCATCGGACTCGGATCTCTTATCGCACTAGGCCCTTTTTGAAATTGCAACAAAATTGTACAAAAAAACAGTTCGGAATGAAAATTTATTCAAAAAAGTTTAAGAGGAGCTCAAATTACCATAACGACCAGCTGTAGACGCATCGTGGTAAAGTTTTTCGTAATACTATCTCGTTCTTGGAGTGGTATTTACATTCTCAGCTTCTGATTATGGTGAATATCTGTAGACGATACGATCGTTGAGCAATCTTTTTACGTTTTCATAGCTGTTTTTGACCGAATAAATTATGGTTTTTAGTTCTTAATCTTCTATAGTTGAGCTTCTCTTATTTCTCCACGTCTTCTTGACGGAATGTCGACTTGGAAACTACAAATCTTACATGAAGATTCAGTGTTATCTATATTGTTGCCAAGTGTGAACGTGCATTCAGAAACGGACCCAAAAACGCAGTGTATAATGTTATACAGAAAATGTTATTAATAAAACTTTGGCAACGTTGAATAGAGGCATTATAAGCTAAACGCGTTTGGAGGTTGAATAGAATAGGAATTATTGAACTCACTTCCACTTTGCCAACATTTTAAAGAATTGTGATTACCAAAACTAAAATGCTGAGTTGTACGTTCCAGTGGGCTCTTTCGATTTCTTTGACTCTCTGATTGCTTGGAAGGGATTTTGGGCTGGCTATATTTTCCTTCATTATTTGTGTAGTGAGACAAAGTAGTTTGTTTAAATTATTGGGTATCCTACTGGTATACAAACTTCAGTCAAGCTCATTAGGCGCGTTATGTTAACGCCAGTAAGTTTAAGGTGAAGAAAACAATGCGTTTATTGATTTTTGCAATCCAAAAAATAATCTTTGATTTTATTTAATTTGTTGGCTGTATTTCCTTTTTATTTTAGAATTAAAAGTGGTCGAAGCAACCGATACAATTTACGTATAGCAACAAACATTTAAAATAACTTGGAGCAACATAAAACAAAAAAAATGCATTCGGCCTAAAGTATGGCGTTACATAGGTACAATTTAATATATTCTACATAATATTTTGTTATAATATATATCTATTAAACCTTATCTAAAAACATAAAATAGGGCATTTCATGTCCATACCCTTGAACTATAACTAAAGGACGTGCGACTCAGTCGTGCATTTTATTTCACTTTGCTATTTAAGGGATACGTGTATGACCACGATAGTAATGAAAGTCCTGCCATTGTCGTGAGGCAAACCACCTAGATAACAGCCATAGCACCACCCAGCATTCTTTTATCTTTAAGGACAAAGATACAAGTATATTAGATAGTAAAGCATACAATGGTATTTTGTTTTGACTTTTTCTAGAGGAAACAAAACAATAATATTGTAACTAAGATGAATGAAAACTTTTAGGATTTCAGTAGCAAAGCATAAAGGAAGCAAATTATAAAAATGATCAAATTGTTCGTAAAGCTCGATTCTTTCCGTTTCCCCTGGCGATGTTGGTTATGGTTATCTTAACCTACCTACCTCCTGTACTGAATTTATGTCTGTTATTAAATGCTTTTTTTTCTAAACGAAAAACTATGCAGATTTATTTCTTAGGTTAATTGAAACATTTATATGAGCGATGCATTGGCTCGAAGCTAGTAGCGTATAAGAGAAAGTATAGATTTAAGAAAAAGAATAAAGAACGAAAGAGAGAAAGAAAGAAAGTAAATGAAAATGAAGTAAATTAAGATTAGTCTAAGTTCAACATTCAAAGGAGAATAAACTATTTCAATAATAATTATTAAGTAAACCGCGTCTTTATTTGATTGAGATCTACAGGTTATGGGCCCAGATCTCTCATAAAATAATGTCAAATGTTATGGAATTAGTTTTTGCAAAAAATAAAGCCTTTTGATGGGCGTAATTTTGATTCGTGGAAGTATCGCGTGGAAAATTTCCTTGAAGCGCAGAATGTTCTCAACGTTCTTTCTCAGGAAAGACCAGAGGTAACGGCAGATAATCAAGATGCCGCTACAAAATGGGACGAAAAAAATTCGAAGGCAAAGAATTTGATAATATGCTTGGTAGATGATAACCATCTCGAGTATATTAAAGGTAAATCAACGGCAAAAGACATGTGGAGTGCCCTTGTGACCACATTTTCAGGGACAAATATGGCAAAGCAGAACATGTTACGCACACGATTAGATATGTTAAGATATGAGTTGGGAAGTGACATGAAAAAGCATTTCACTAAATTCGACGAGTGTACAAGGGAGTTAACTGCAGCTGGGGCGAAACTGGATTCTACAGATATAATTTATTATTTGTTTAAATCGTTTCCAGAAGATTTCCAGCCGCTAATAACGGCACTTGAAAATATGCCGGATGACACTTTGACCTTGGAGTATGCTAAATCCCGCTTGTTGAATGAAGAAATGCGACAACAGGTGAACAAAGAAACCGCTGATGTCGATATCGGTGGTGACGCAGCCTTTTCGGCACGCTTTGCTGGGGAATGTTCCAAATGTAAGAGGAGGGGTCACAAAAGTTTTAATTGCCCGCAAAGAGGTACTAAAAGCAATTTTAGAAAGAAAGGTGCATCCTCTAAAAACTCTAGGGACAGTAGTGCTGTTGCGTTTATGGTGACGAATCGGAATGTTGAACAAAATGTTTGGTTGTTAGACTCAGGAAGTACACGACATGCAACAAATGATTTGGAGGCTTTGACTGAGGTTGAAGAGCTGGAGAAGCACGTGGTAGTTAGTACTGCAGAAGAGGGTGGTGCAATGAAGGCAACGCATAAGGGAATGTTAAATGGGTACACTGTAGTTGATGGCAGGAGAGTAGCTATAGAGGTAAAGGATGTATTATATGCAAAGGAACTAAGAGTGAATCTGCTTTCAATAAAAGCACTCCAAGAGAAAGGTCTTGACATTTATTTTATTCATGGACATAAAGCTTTGATCAAATCCAATGGTGTTGTTGTTGCTATGGGTGTATTACCAAATGGATTGTATGAGTTGAAGTTATATCACACAAATCCTCAACTCAATTTGTGTAAGATTGATGACGTATGGCATCGCAGGCTGGGTCATGTGAATGATTCTTATCTGGACAAAATGAAGTATGGAAAAATGGTTACAGGTTTGGAAGCTGGTGAGGAAAAGGTTTCGTGTTATCCATGTGCTAAAGGTAAACAGACAGAAAAGCCTTTTTCAAGTCAAAGGCCAAGAACATCAAGGGTTCTTGAAAGAATTCATACGGATGTGTGCGGACCAATCACTCCAAGTACATATGAAGGTCACAAGTACTTTGTGACTTTTATTGACGATTACAGTCACTTTGCTCAGGTGTTTTTGATACAACAAAAATCGGAGGTATTTCAGTGCTTTAAAAAATTTGAAAGTCATGTCACAACAAAGTTTGGATGTGGGATTGTTTACTTGAGATGTGACCAGGGTACTGAATATTTGTCAAACGAGCAGAAGAAGTTTTATGTCGAGAAGGGTATTCAACTAGAACCTACAGTGGGTTATTGTCCTAAGCAAAACGGTGTTGCAGAACGTTTCAATAGAAGCGTAGTAGATAGAGCTCGGACTATGATTCTGGATTCTGGCGTGAAAAAAGAAATGTGGGGAGAGGCAGTTCTAACTGCAAACTACTTGCTCAATAGGAGTCCATCTAAGTGTATTGTCGGCAAAACACCTGCAGAGATATGGTTTGGTGTAAAACCAGATGTGAAGAAGTTACGAATTGTTGGATGTCAAGCATTTGAACTTGTACCCAAGGAAAAGAGGTCCAAATTTGATGCTAAAAGCAAGGCGATGATGATGGTTGGGTACGGAATTAATGGCTATAGATTATGGGATTCAGAGTCACGGAAAATAGTAATCGCGAGGAATGTTAAGTTCGATGAGTCAAGTTTTCGGCTAGAGACAGAGATAACAACGATATAAAGACGGTTTTTGTTGCTGAAGGAGTGAAGTCAGCTTCAGAAGGGGTTTCTGTAAAGCATGAAGAAACTGTTGAAGGTGAAGCAGAGAAAGATATCGAAGAAACGGTGGTGCAGGAAAGTGAGGGCTCAAATGATTCTAGTTTTGAGTCTGCTTCTGAAGATAGACCACAAATGGCGCTCCGACAGCAACAAACTTTGGTTAATCAAAGGCAAAGTTGTCGTGAGCGCAAGGCTCACTTATAATCATGATTTTGAGCAAATAAATCTGTCGGATTTTAATTTTTCAGCTGAGCCGAACAATTTTAACGAAATTGAGGCGAGACCTGACCGAGAAAAGTGGAGAGCTGCTGTTGTAGATGAGTTAGAATCTTTAAAAAAAAACGAAACGTTTGAGCTAGTGGAGAGAAGACCTGATATGAAAATAATAAGCTTTAGATGGGTCTTTAAGCTGAAGACTGACAAAGACGGTAAACCTCATACATATAGAGCACGATTGGTAGCAAGAGGATGTAATCAAAAATATGGAATTGATTACGATCAAACGTATGCTCCTGTGGCAAGGTTAGCAGCGATTCGTACTGTGCTGTCAGTGGCAATAAATAAAAGTTATTTGATTTGTCAAATGGACGTACGAACAGCTTTTCTGAATGGAGAATTGCAAGAGTGTGTTTACATGCAAGTTCCTGAAGGCATGAATGTTAAACAAGGTATGATTTGCAAATTAAAAAAATCATTATATGGGTTGAAGCAGTCTCCTCTATGCTGGTATCGGAAGTTCAATGATACAGCGGTAAAAATTGGGTTTGTGCGATCACAACATGACTACTGTGTGTATGTAAGACAGCATAACAATAACATTAGCTATTTAGTCTTATATGTTGATGATCTATTGTTAATCAGCGAAAACAAAGAGGAACACAATGAAATCAAAAGTATGTTGACAAGAGAGTTTGAGATGAAAGAATCGAAAGAGCTTGAGCAATTCCTTGGTATAGGAATTACTTATAATGCTGAAGAGTCATGGTTGAGTATGTGCCAAAAGAAATCTATTAAAGATTTACTCACATACATAAATATGAATGACTGTAATGGAGTGTCCACTCCTATGGATCACTCAACAAAATTAAAGAAGATCGAAAACGATAATATGAAAATTGTTGTGCCATATAGAGAGCTCATTGGCAAGGTCATGTATATGATGCTCTGTAGCCGACCAGATGTCTGTTTTGCAATATCCCAGTTAAGTCGTTATCAAGACTCTCCAGGGGAAGAACATTGGCAGTGCGGAAAGAGATTAGTTCGTTATCTGAAGGCTACAATGGATTATGAGTTGGTATATACGAAGAACCCAGGAGAAAGACCTTTAGTGGGGTTTGTAGATACAGACTATGCATCAGATGAAAATGATAGAAAATCCACAAGTGGATTTTTATTCAAAATTTTTGGAAATGTCGTCAGCTGGACGTCAAAGAAACAGCAGGTTGTTGCATGCTCTACTACGGAGGCGGAATACGTTGCTCTAGCGCTTGCTGTACAGGAAGGTGTTTGGTTACGGGGATTGCTGGCTGATTTACTGATCGATGTTGAAAGTATTTCGATTTTTGAAGGCAATCAGAGTTGTATTAAAATGGCTTATAACATGGAGAACAAACGGGTGAAACATATTGATGTCAAACATCATTTCATTCGACAGAAGATTGAGGAAGGTGAGGTAACGTTGAAGTATGTTAATACAAAAGATCAGGAAGCAGATATTCTGACAAAGGCTTTGCCGAAGCCACAGTTCCAGTACCTGGCGGAGAAATTGGGACTTATGCATTGAGAAGGGGTGTAGTAGATTGAAACATTTATATGAGCGATGCATTGGCTCGAAGCTAGTAGCGTATAAGAGAAAGTATAGATTTAAGAAAAAGAATAAAGAACGAAAGAGAGAAAGAAAGAAAGTAAATGAAAATGAAGTAAATTAAGATTAGTCTAAGTTCAACATTCAAAGGAGAATAAACTATTTCAATAATAATTATTTAGTAAACCGCGTTTTTATTTGATTGAGATCTACATTAATACATAAAAACCAAAAACAGTAATCTCCGCTTAACTGACTAAAAAACTAGTTTTGATATTTGTTTATATAAATTAAAAACATATTTGTATCGGCGCAGGGTCATAACTCCACAGGCCAAAAGCCCACAATGGTCTTTTGACCCACTGTGTGGGTTACAAGTCCACAAATCAATTGTGGACTTAAAACTCACCCACCACAAATCTATTGCGGACTAAAAACCCACCCTTATGAGCCCGAAGTCCTTAATTTTAGAAAGGAAGTGGTTCATAACTCCACAAATATTTTTTGTAATTTTTTAAAGTTATACTCAATTTAAAATTATATATTAAAAAAAACGGTTGACATTGCCGCCTGCCTGACGACTGGACCCTAAGGGACCTAAGGGGAGAAACGGAGTTGAGTGAGAGATATAGAGGACCCAAAAAGGGAGTCAAAATCCTTTGAACCCGCGAATCGGCCCACCCGATGTACTGGTTTTCCAAGAAAATACGTCTGGCATATATCAACCTAGAGCGGTTTTCTGGGATTTTAGGTCCCTAAAGCCCATTCGACAAATGATCATTCCTGTGTGTTGGCAAGAATGGACCTACAATTTTCTGCCGAAATCGAACATCGGGGCGGCTAAGGTGAGAAGAACAAAGGATACTCGTGGAAGGTATTTCAATTTCTCGAAAGAAGCAGTAACCCGTGAACAAAATTTCTGTTTTTTTTAAATTACATTCTGAGAATCGAATTCAAAACCCTCGACGTAACAGTCCAACGCACTCACCATTACGCCACGGGCTACTACATCTATAGTGACCAAAAAAAAAAAACAAATCTATTCCTCCTATCTTCCCATTTTAGCGTAGACATGACAACGATAAATTGCGAAAGAAAAGGCCCCTGCCCAATATTTTAGGATCCACTTTTATGCCAGTTGATAAACTGGATACACTGTCATCACCAGCATTTAATGATCTTCTTGAAACAATAAATATTTTCAACGAGGCAGTTTGGAACAGAAAAGTACAAATTTTTTCTGATAGAGAAATTTTCTGTTCTAAACTGTTCTGGATTGTTGTTTAATAAGTATGTTTATTGATGGTTTTTTTCCGAATCTCTATACATAACTCTTATAAAAGTGCATTTTAATAATTTCTGATTGCATTATAATGAAATAATTTTTTT
The DNA here is from genome assembly GCA_951394125.1 of Epistrophe eligans. Classification (NCBI taxonomy): domain Eukaryota; kingdom Metazoa; phylum Arthropoda; class Insecta; order Diptera; family Syrphidae; genus Epistrophe; species Epistrophe eligans. The sequence continues at coordinate 49,885,146 of OX596030.1, forward strand.
TTAAGACTTACATATATTTGTAAATTTGAAACCAGCATACATGCACGGGAATATTGTTGTTGTTTTTTACTGACAGCTTAGGTAGCAATTTTCTGTTCTAACTTTTTCTGATGTTTTTCACGAATCTGTGCTGTTTTGTTCTGTTCCAACTTTTTCCTCACTGAACAAACCTAATAATAAGGAGAAATGCTTTTGATCACCTGGAGTGTTGCGGTGCCAATCATCTAAAATGGGAAAAAGGGAACATTTCCAATATTCAAATATTCAAACACTTACCATGGTATACGTCTTTGGAACTCCCTGCCTATAACTATGAGAAGTATAAGAAGCACAAGAAGATTTAAATTTTTACTTTTCAACTATTTTCAACTATTCATTGATATCTATTAAGTCACTCTTATTAGGTATTTGTTTCTCTTTTTTAATATTTTCTATTTTTTTAATACATACATAATGTAGGTAAATAGAGTTTTAAATATTTAAATTCAAATTCTTAAATTAATTTAAAGGCTTTTAGCAATTTATAAGACTCTTGTCGTACTTGGTAAGCGATGTTGAATTAAATAAATACTAATACTAAACGAGAAACCCCACTAAAAGAACCTCAACCTAATTGCTAAATAACAACTCGTTTACAAAATAATTTATTGATGTATTATCACAGTTAGTTTCAGACATAGAAGACACAAAAGATTTAATTTAAAACAGTTTAGAAAAAAATAAATGAATAATTCAAAAACAATTTTTCTTCTTCATCTGTAGTTTCATATTTTTGAGAACTTATAATTCGTGAAGGTATTTATTTTCATTTAAAAATATACTGTACCACTTTTGACAGTTTAAATCCTTCAAATTGTAAGCAATTATTAAAATTGACTTAACAGTTCACACTTCCTTTCCTATCTTTAGTTCACTTCACTGTGAACCCATTAACAAAAAAATACGCTCCATTTTCACATTGTTGTAAGGTATCACCTTGCGGATATCGATTTGGATCAATCAAAATGCAATATCACAACAATTGAGTTGTACTAAATGGTCAACGCGTGTCGATTTCCGATGGCTGTGATTGGGTTCTCGAGCGGTTGTTTGACACCAAGACAGCGAGTCTAAAGAAATAAGCGAAAGGTTTCGGTCGTTTTCAATTATTAACAACATGTTGCCCCGGGATACAGAAAAAAAGACATTTTCAATACAGTAGACGCTCGATATAGTGAATCTCGGTAGAAAGAACTATTCAGTATAGTGAACACGCCAAATTTTATACAGACTACTACTATTGAACAAAAAGTATCTCGACGTAGTGAACACAACACAATTTTTTTTTTAATATTTAACAAGAATATTCCAGGTGTAATGCGTTTACCTACAGCATTGCCGACTTTTTTTTAATTTTACCGTTCATTTATGTGCTTCGTACAATCAGATATGAAAGAAGATACCTATCCACTTGATCCAAAACAATACAAGTTTGTGTTGTATTTTAACTTTTGAAAGGCTGTTTGGAGAGAATCTGAAATTATTGAAACTTTAATTAATTGTGAATTATTTACAAAGGTAAAAATGTAATTTTTTATGAAATGCAATTGATTTTGAAGGTAATTGTTAATTTGAGAAACAGCTACGGAGAAAGAAACAAAAAGAGGGTATGCAAAAAAAAGAGAACAAAAGAAGAATTTTATGAAAAAAGAAAGTGTAAAAAAGATCGGAATCAAGAACGAGAACATGTTCTCTATCTGGAAACCTTACCCATCCCATAGCATAGTATATTCCTCTTTCCTTCTATTTCGTAAATTTTTATTTTTTTAAATTGATTAAATAAAAGTTGAATTAAATTGAAGTATTATGTGCGTTCCTTTACTTTAAAACTCTATGATTTTTAGAAGAGAGAAATATTGCTGTGGAATCCTGTAAATGTAGGCAACTGAGATTGCTGAGATCTCTGAAATCTCATTTTCCTGAACATTTCTATTGTGTAGGGGTCGATTGACTACGAAAGTAATAGTCGGTCGATGGTAAAATTTGATTTTTACATTTCTGATTTCATTTTTGAATGCAAAATTATTAGCAATTAGGTTCTGATCGATTGATTAATTTACCACGCTGATAAATTTTAATCTTGCCAAACAGGATATCCTATTCACAGAAGTGTATAAAGTAATATCGCTTGAAAAACGACTTTAAAAATTATTAAGAGGAATGATAAGATAAGATAAGATGATTGCTTATTCATAATCGCTTCGATTCAGAATATCTGATTCCTCCCCCTTTAAGTAAGTATACGTCTGCGTCAAATTTACAAAGTAAGCTTATATTTAGTTTGCTGCTTGAATACTAGCTCTAAATATCCCATTATAATCACGAACTAATTTGCCCAATTTTTCAGCCAATCATTTTCGGTTAATACCTTACAACCTGATACTCAGATTATTTTTCTTATCTAGAGACTTGTACCCAAACGTCACTTTTTTCAATTGTCACTTCCTCTTCTATAGTTAAAGAAAAAATATACGAGTGGTCCTGATGGCATACCTTCAATAATATTAAAAAACTGCTTGACAACCCTATTAAAGCCTTTAACTGCTCTCTTCTAGCTCTCAATTTCACAAGGGATATTTTCCGTTGGAAATAGTCTTATATTATCGCCTGATCCATAAAAAAGACGCGATAAAGAACTTAACTTTAAATCTCAAATCTCCACTTCAACTTATAGAGGTAACTCTCACTTGGTTTCGTCAAGCGGTGGTCAAAAGAATGTTCAGACCCCTACGTTACTCGCTTTACCTCACATTTTTTAAGTCCCTTCTTGAATATGACAACCAAGTATGGTCTCCCTTTTATGTTACTCACTCTCTTCGTATCGAAGCTGTTTAATGGAGATTCTTTCGGTTTGCACTTCTCGGACTACCATGGCTTGATAACTCTCATCTTCCACCATATGGAGATCGTCTTCAGCTTACTAATTTGCATCGCTTTGATAAACGTCGCAAAGTGGCTGACATTGCATTTATCCATCAGCTTTTAACTAGTAAAATGGATTGCCCTGAGCTTCTCCAAAAAATGTCATTGCACACTGATACAAACCCTAGAAATCTAAGATCAGCGTAACTCTTTGAAGTGATTTTTCACCACACTAACTACAGAAGCAATGAACCATTGACCCACATCCACATGCTTCATACTTCTAACAGTATGCAAAATATCTTTGACTCCCACATTTCTAAACACGCTCTAAAAATCTCTATCTACACCAACTCTTAACCCCATAATCCTAACCTTTTCACCGCTCCACTCTTCCGCCCACCAACCAACGGTGCCTACCTACACATGTTTTTTTTTCTCATTTATTTTTAAGATTTAGTTTTAAATTTTTGTATTAAGCTAAATAAAGAAATAAATCAAAAACTTCCAGTTTTATGATTAGGAATTCTAGTCTTTTTGGATATAGTTCAACCTAGATATTCGTCATGAAATCTATGTTAGATGAACTGAACTTAACAAAAATTGCGTATTGACAAGGTCTTCACTATTCAACTGATGAGTCCAAGTGAGATCTCCGGGACGAAACGCAAAAAAAAATGTGTATGGACTAAAGGCCGTTAAAAGCTTTTTTCAATCAATAATTCAACAAGTCCAATTAAAATAGTGCTAAGTCTTCTACTTGGCTTATAAAAACAAACTTCATGTGTACAAAATCCATCAACATATCAAAAAAACCAACATATTTTTACTTCTCCTATGTCTTTTCAGTCTTCTTTTAAATGGAATTGTTTATCTTAAAAGGTAAATTAAAACTTTTCATATTTTCTTGAATTATTTAATCCCTCATCTTCTTAGCTTAAATAAAAGTTAAAGAAAAAAATTCTTACCTCTATCAATGTAACCGAAGACCAACAATGAAAAGGATAAAACTTATTTTGCACACAAAATAAATAACTTGATCAAATTTCTTTTTCAAAATGTGCAAACTGCACTCGATTATATTCCAAAGTTGAAAGTCAGGAAAAACATCCTCATGGGTGAAATCCTTTCCAAGCAATCTTAAAGTATAAATTTAACATAAAAAGTTTATATACAAGTTTAAAAGTTTTGAACTTTCATCCCCAGGCGTTTGTTAAACTTTCATAGTTAGTAGAAAGAAGTATTGTGTGACTATTCAGTTTTAAATAATTTCCGCAGAGTGAATTTGAATTATAACACATTTTTACTTACGATTTTAAACTAACTTACTAACTTTCCGATAATCTAAACCTAAAGACATAGCTCAAAACTGGAATATATCACGTTTTAAGTCTCTTACACACACACAAAAAATAATAATGTAAACATGTTAAAATAAAAAAAAAAATTTTCAAAAAATTGAAAGGAAAAACGTGGGGCGCATGCCGGCGGTCCACTATTTATACGAATAGGTATGTAAGTTTCATAGCCGCCCAAGTGTGTTTCGGATCGATAGTTCAAAAGTTAATCGATTATTTTCAAAATTTAATATCCCCTGCCCAGACCTACCCTTCAAAAGTCTAACCAACTACAAATTAGTTCCAATATTGGAAATGAGATTTATTAGATTGAACATAATGTTTATGTAGGTAAGAATATACACGAAACACATTTAAAAGGTTTCCATAGACAGAACTTGACGGCTTTATTTTATACTGATATCAGACATTATTTTGTGGCTTTTGAGCAGCGTCTTTATAAGAACCTTGTTAAGAACTCTTCATCATTAATTTTTGAATAACAGCTCTTTTAAATAGGTTGTCCAAAAGTATTTTATAATTTATATGTGTATCAAAAGCTTTTTTTATAAATAGAGCTTCAGTAAGTTTCCTGGACTATGGACCGACGCACGTCAAGCTCACAAGCTAGAATCGCTGAAAGATTTTTCTATGGGGTACAAAAAAATTTTAAAGGGAGATAAGTACATTAGGATACTCCCTAAGATCTGCTATACATTGAAAGTAAAAATGGTAAGCAAAATTGTGTATCACCGACCCCAAACCCCCCTCACTTCAGAAAAGATTTTCTGGCTGCCAATTTTGAGCATGTGATAAAAACAGAAACATTTCATTGCGTAAAATATATTTATTTTTTTTCATGAAAACTTTTTAATTTTTTTTTGTATGGTTTCGGCCAGTGTATACTCATTTGAATACCCCAACTTTGTGCACGACTTAAGATGGTGAAGATTAAGTTAACAAACTAAACTTTCTTTGTATAACAAGGTTTATAAAAATCGTAGTTAACAATAGCGGTGTTTTATTTTCCACGAAGATCAATATGGATCATCCCATGAAAATAAAACGATACGGGTCATTATGACAACAATGTTGTTTGCTCTTCTCTATTTTATGTTTGTTTATTTTTCATGTTAGATACTGTCTTTTTTCTTTACACAACAGTTTTCACTACCAACTTTCAAAACTGAAACGCCATCCAAAAAAAGGTTCTTATCTACTCTGGTGGGTACATGGGTACAGAGTAAGAACTTACTTTCGGATTTTTAAAATAGATCCAGATACAGAGCAGGATCCCAAGTTGTTGTTGTATTACGTCTTAAAATATCAATCATACTGATCCAGAATCTTAGATCATAAAACGCGGCTAATAACATATGTACAACCTTATTTATTAGATTTCACTAAATACTCGTTACAACCTCAGAATAGTTAAACCGAATCGAAACACTTACTCCGTCTTTACGCCACGTCAAACAAATTTTTATTTATAAAAAATCTTTTGGCAGTTTTAGCAACACCCTCCTTATGTCAAATATGTTATCAAAACAATGACCAATCTAAAACTCTGGTAATTATAAACGTTAACACACCCCAGCTGATTTCCCCAATTATTCATTTTAAGTAATTATTATTGGTGGTAATTTTTCGAAATAAAAGAAAACCGTCTGAAAACTGGGATAGTTCTTAAAAGGTATGTGAATAAATAAATTGATATGCCCTCCTCTTTGATCATCGCTTATGGAAGGCCGAGCTGGCTATTAATTTTTTTATATTTTCTTTCGAAAATCGGTACTTCCAGTGGAAATCTTCATTCATCAATTTTAAATCGTTAGTTTAAAATTGTTATCTAAAAACTTTATAAAATTATTGGCGCATTGGCGAAAAAAACTCAAAACGGAACACACATAAAACTCCAATTCTTTAAAAATTGTCTAAAACTACTCTTAGCCTAAGTTATAAATTTTTAAATGTTTGAACATACATATGTCTAATGTCTATTGTTCTTTTTTAATAATAAGTTTATAAAGAAAGGTATTTCTGAAAAAAATATTCAAATTTTTGTTTAAATGGAAGGTTTTACCAGCTTTTCCTTTCAAATATATTTATAAATTTAGTATTATCTTTGTTTTTCAAATATTAAACACTTTCTCAGAAGCAAGATATGTATATTATCATAACTCTGTGTGTAAATTGTGCGGTTACAACCAAATTGTAAAATCTTTGCTGTTAATAAATAAATGAATATTCAAATTTACGATAAAACTGTACTCAATTGAATACATTGGCAGGTAATGGGTTATCCCCAAGTAAAACAGCATCATTATTTTCCAATTCCTCATAATTTAATAGTTATTCTTAAACGCCGAAATATGGGAATTCCAAAATTTACCCTTAATTTTTTTTAATTTTTCGGCAACATTTTTAAAAGAACAAAATATTTTGTTTTCATTATTAGTTCTGCATTTTTACCACACCATGCAATTGGTAAACGTGTCATCCAAGATAATTTTGCAGTGACACCGACCGACCGACGCACGACCGATGACGTCTGCCTTGGGTGAGCGGTAGAGGACACAAAAAGTTAAAATCCTTCGAAAACGGGAAGGGTGGCCACTCAAGGTACTGTTGTCTAAATTGCCAAATTGACATTTGAAATTAAAATAAGGCCAAATACCATCAAATACCATCATTTGGCCTTTTTTCATTTTTACAAAGCGAAATAAGAACTTCACTTTACCTTATTTCCAGTTAGCCAGTTTTGTCTGGTTTGTCAAGCTTATTTTCCCTGTGAGACTAATTCTATGGTGAATTTTATTTATTTTGTGAGTAGTTATAACACCTTCAACCCAGAATGAAAAATTTCAATTTATTGATCGGAATGTTTTTCGTTTGTGGGAAGCAAAAGAAAAATAAATATTAAAAACCTGTGGCTTAAATGCTATAAACCAAAACGTTCTATTTGAAATTTGACACTGAAATACTTATACTTCATTTATTTATTTGAATTAAGTCAAGTGAGCAGAGACCACAACAATCCTCGACAAGACCAATCGATAGATATTAATGTCTTTTTTCTAAGTGATGTATTTATGGCATAATTAAATGAAGAGCTTCGAGGTTTCTACTTCACTGAACCGCTGACAAATTGTTGAGTCTTTGGTTGAATCATTAAAATGCCATCCAAGTGACGATAGCAATAAAGACGTCAAATCTTTTGATTCATATTTCGTGTACACGCTTGGTTGCGCTGTCCTGACCATTCAATATTCTTTTCACCCAACAGATCAACCATGTTGTGGAAACATGTGTCACTTTCGTATATTTGGTTTAATTAAATAAAACAAATTAAGAATTTCATCCACTTGAAGAAATACGATTTGAGCAGAATTAAATTCTATACATAAAATACTAATATGCGAGGAAGCTTTCAAATAACTTAAATGCATAAACATAATAAGTATAAATACTAATGTTTGGAAGAGTGAGTTTATTTGCTACCATTCTATTGAAAAGATAAAATGCAATTGAAACCGAGTCATAAGATACATAAGTAGGGGGCTTATTGGGTCTATTCATTTCAGTGTAATTGCTATATCATTACCTAATTGGCCAAGTTTTTTTATTTTTTTTTATATTAATTACATATATTATATGTATGTATGTAAGTATAATTTAGTCGTTAAAAAATTGTTAACAAAGAATAAGCTTAGTTTAACTTAATAAAATGAAAATTTTTACTTTAACTATCTGGTAAGAATCTTTGGAAAGCTATTGGGACAAGATCTGAGATCAGGGTCTGTTTCTGTAATAAACGAAATCAAACCGATCTTTAGTTATTCAAAAACTATGTAATGTCATTCTGTGGTTTTTTTTTTATTACATATTTTTAGGATGTTGTTGTTGGGTTCTTAAAAGGTAGGTACGTGTACGGTACGTGAAGTGTATTCCAACATGGTACTTCTACTTTGATCCAGAATGCAGCAGAAGAATTCCCCACATGTAATCAAAGGTGGTGTCTACAGTTCTAGTCAGCGTGATGTTGGGTACCTAACAAGTGAATACCTTACAAGAAAATCTGCTAGATAAATAGTACCCTTTATGTAAATAAAATTACTGATTTTTTTTTTAAGTTTGGACACGTTTTGAGAAAAATAAGATTTTCATTTTTTGCTAAAAAAAATTGTACGGCAGTAACCGTTATTTTTGGTCTTAAAAAAATGAAAAAAAAAACGTGTGGGGGAATGCCACACACAACATCGACCCACCCGTTTAGGCTACAGCCGAAAGGACAGACAGACAGAATTGAGAGACCCACTTTTTTCGACTTCGCTATCATCATAATGTCAACTTTGATCTTTCTCGAGTTCGATTTTTTTTACGAATTCATAAATTGCCATATTATAATATCTACTTGTCTAAATTTTCCAATATAAGCCACAAAAAAAAAAAAAAAAAACAAAAACAATGACACCAAAGAGACCATCTCTTAAAACGAACGTTTCAAGCAAATATTTGACTCGGAGCATTTTAATTCTTGGGCGGTACAAAAGTTTTTGAGATTACAAAAGGGGACTGTTCTCAGGGATGGAATGTGTTGCACTTGTAACCCTACACCAACATTTAGGATTGAGAACCAGAAGCAACATTGTCAATTACAAATTAGAAATGGCACCCCTGACCTTCTTGATTTTACACACATCGAAATCCCTGATTTTGTAGATGAGTGCCGGCAAACTCCCGCAAGAGGCATACAAAGCGGCTATGCTTAAATAATCTGGAGCTGCTCGTGAGTCGGGAGCTTTATGAGTAGGAGATGACTACCTTATATGTAGTTCAAGCGCCAATATAGCCGGGAGTGGAAAAATCGATTTTTCAAAAGTGCTGATTTCGATTACCTGGATTTTGCTTAATGATGCTCTTCGTTTTCATAAATTTCTTTGGTTTATTTTTCAGCCTTTTGTTATAAATACCTACAAAAAATAACAAACAATTTATTTTAAAACTCAATTTGTTTTTAAAAAATCACAAATCATTTATATAAAGCGTGCTTTTTTTGCAACAATTAGTCCAAAAAACAATATGTCAAAATGTCATCACTACCCTTTGGCCTTTCCACCTTGTGGCAAGAATGCAAAACAAAAACTAATCAGCCATGCCACATTAAGAAAACTTATGCAGAAAATAATTCTAATTCATGAAATAAAATTAAATAAAAACATATGGAGATCTAAATTGCAAGTCATTGATAGACAACATGATAAATAGCGCTTGTAATACAGTTTTTATCGGGACTTCGAATAGATACAAAAAAAAATTTTTGTTTTTTAAATTTAAGTTACTTTTAAACGCGGAAGGTGTTTAAGTTAAAAGTCCTTTAAGTAACGTTGTTTAAATGTGAAAATTGATTATAGTTTCCGATTTTGCACTTAAGGACTATTTAAAGGTATTTTATAGTTAAGAAAGTTTTAAAATTTCTTTGTATAGAAATTTTTCAGAAACTACTTACTACGCCCTACATTTGCAAACGGAATCTCGAAAAAAATATCAGACAAATTTAAATATGTATAAATGTCACTGCAAAATTTTAAACGATTTAGTACGATGTTAAAACCATTTTATCATACTAAAAAAGGCTTTAACATCGTACTAAATCGTTTAAAATTTTGCGCTACTGTTTTTAACAATTTTTTCCATTTTAAGTAATATTTTAATGAAATTCATCCTCCTGTCAATTTGCTTAAATATGAGTTTTCTTCTTACTTTACGTCCCTAGAAATTTTTTGTTTGAATAATTTGAAGCATGACATTTGTAATGTTTGTTTAACTTCAATTAAAATTTTAAATTTTATTTTTGAATAATGTGTGTATTTTCTTTTTTGAAATTGGCGGGCTTAGTACCACGCTCACTTTTCTTAAAATACATAATGTACATAATAAAGTTGAGATTTAGAAGTTCGAAAAATTTTCAATGGCGCTGCGAAGTGTTGCAGGGTTGAGCTAATGGAAATCATTCTGATATCCTGAGTTTCTTATTTTTTCTTTCTAGTAATTACAAACATGTGAGAAGCTAATAAAATATTAAAATTACAAAGAAGAAAGTCCGTAAAAATCCTAAAGAAGAAGTGCCTCCGAGTACTACCGTTTCCGAGACCATATTTTCAATTTAATTAATCAATTAAAATCGTGTCTGATTCTTCATTTTGCATTTCCCATAATTTTCCTCAACCTTTTTTGCCTTAAATTGTGTATGGCAGGTGCTGTTATAGTTTGTCCTAAAAAATGAAGAAACATTACAGAGAATTTCCAAAAAAACGATATGACACCAACATTTAAAAAAATTTACTCATTTAATAATATAGGCAAAAGAACAAGCTGCGTTCCTTTTCCTGTAAAATATTTTTCAAATCGAAACCAATCCAAACAACACTATGTGTATATATCTAATTGGTCCGATACGTCTCCATGCCTCTCGTGAGTTCTCAGGGAGTGTTCAATTTCATTCATAACAAAACATAATCAACAAGTAGTGTCGGCATAAATCACGTAGGTCAGCATTTTCCCCTTTCCAACCGCCGCACCGCCTGATAGTTAACCACGCGCTTTGCTTTCTCGCTGGAAACAACAAAACAAATCACAAAGATAAACTTAACGAAAAAAGCTCCAGCCCAGTTGGGGAAATTGAGAGCCAAAATGCGTAGCTTCTCCATATTCATTTGGGTATTCTCACAAGATGACGCGGAAATTCTGTCATAGCCACATGCTCAACCGATGTTAGGTTCTATCAACGAATTTGTATTTAGTCCTTAACCGTTATTCGATGAGGTATGTCCAAATAATTTAAACCTCCGATAATAATGTCCTTGAAAATCAAGAAATCGCGTTATTTTAAAATTTCTTCGAATGTTCGAATAATTTAAAGTACAAAAGCGTAGCGAATCGATTGCCTTTCAATGCTGGCGTAAATCCATGAAATTCAAAACGTGTTTTTATTTGGAAACCGAATAAAGATAAACTTATTTGGCAGTATCTTCGCGTATGTAATTCGATTTCTTAATAGGCAAAATACTATTCGGAATTGTTAGCGTGGGGTGCTTCGTCTTGCCTGATATCCGTAGAATGTGAACTGAGAGTCCAAGTGTCATGTCGTGTGGGCTTGCTATATGAAATTGCAATTCTAATTTTGATTTGTTGTAGTAATTCGAACGTGATTCGTTCGACATAATTTACTCGATATATCGTATTACTATTTTTGCCACCCGGCTGGAAAGCGTTGAAAAAAATAACACAAACAAGTCGCGAGAAAATTCCCTAAGTGTTCAGTTAATTGTTGAAAATTGATTTTGTGGTTTTGCAAATAAAAAAAAACAACGGAGAATTTGATTACAAATTAGTTTTCTACGCAAAGTTCAAGTTCTACTGTAAACAAAATTGGATTTTTTTTTATAAATAAAGTAAAATTAAATAGAATGAGGAAAACTGAAAAATGAAAGTGATTTGTTTTTGTGGTTCAAACAGAGTATCTTTTTTTTTTTGAGATAATTAATTTTCTGCTGATTGGATGAATTCACATTTTTCTAACGGCAAAGCTGCCCGTCAATCGGTAAGTGACACAATGACATCCCATTTCATTATATCAGCTGAATTTGACAGTTAAGAGGGTTGGTTATATTAGCTTTCATGTATAATAAAAAATTGTCTAGATCACAAAAAATTAAACAAGCTGTTTTTGTGTCTTGCCTATGTACATATATACACAATGTGATGAAAAATTGATGAAAATTTCATTTGATTGACTTTTTGATTTTAAGCTCGATTTGTGCGGTGACCATGTATACAGATATGTATGTATGTAGTTTCAAAGTGGAGTTTTTTTGTTCACATTAAACAACAATATTTTCCTAAAAAAATGTATTCTAAAAAAAAAAAACTTTTTTTAAATTTAACTTAAATATTAAACTATTAACCATTAATATTACCTATAAATATTAAATATGCGTAGGTATAATTTTATAATTTTTCAAACATTTGTCAATAAATTTCCAGGACTCCAATTTCAAATAATTATGATTGTATACAATTTAGAACAATGGTGGAAAACAAAATAATTGTTCAACTGGAATTGACATTGAGAATATTTATAAATAAATCAAAAAGCGGTTATACGGAAAATACTGCTAAAGTGTTAATACCAGCTTGCGTTCCTGTTTAAAACTGTACCGTTATAACGGATTCTTAGAACTCGTTTTTTTCATGTTTGCAATGCCAGGTTTTGGTTTATTTAAAATCCAGAGTTCCATGATTTTTGAAGAATACAAAACTAGGTTAAATATAGTATACCTCGGTGCCTCTCTCGAAAGTAAAAATGTACATATATATATCGTTGCTTTGCGAAAGGGAGCTCTCCGCACAAAAAAAAAAATAAATAATTTCAAAAGAGTTCTATTTGAGTGATATTTTGGGAATCGCGTTTAAGGAGCATTCTTTGAATATGTATTATCCACATACCTGTCAAATTTAGATATATATATATATATACAAACATAAAATGCGCATAATATTTCACCAACAAGCACTTAACTAAGCAGAAAATTGTTTCATTTAATACTCCAAAAGGAATGTATCCTAAATAAACCCATTCGAATAGAACATTTAGAAGAAGTTCTATTTTAAAAATGAATTTGAATTTGTATTTAGAAAACTTAAATCAAACTAATTAAGCGGCTAAAATACAATACATTTGTAATGAGCTGTAGTTTTCTGCTCTCTAAAGGTAGGATCTGACAAAAAAATTTAACACAAAGGATTTTACAATAAGGGAGGTTGTAATGGAATAAAACATGCTGCTTGTGAGGCATAAGGGAATTCCTATTTTAGATACTTTGAAAGACACTGATCCGAGAGGTCCAATTTTTAATTACTCTGTCGCGAAGATCCGATCTGGTTTTCCTTTGAAGTATGGATGTTGGCTTATTACTTACCGAATCGGTCTTTTCGAATTTGGCCACCAAACGTTAAACTTTGAAGGGCCACGTGTGCCGTAAAATTAAAATAAAATGGGTGCAACGTGCTCTATCTCTATGGTGGTTTGGCATCAGTAACTGAACAATAAACAGCAGATTGGACAGAGTCCGACAAAACCAAATGGGTGTCACAGACTGTCAATATCAAACCTTCCCCTAATTATGAATTATTTAATTAATTTGTCGGAATTGTTTAGCATTCACCTCGTCCTTGCTACTTGCTGAAGTTTGTATCAAGTACCTATTAATTTTAAGTTTATTTTTTTTTTGTATTTGATTAGGCGTGTTCAGGAAAATGAGATCTCAGCAACCTCAGTTACATGAAATTTCTAAGTTTTGCTGTCAAAACTCGAAGGGAAAAACATTTTGGATTCGCTTGCTTATTTTTTGAGTGAAAAAACCTCTGAGATCTCATTTTTCTGATGGCGCCAATTGTACCTACATATGTATATATGTACATATAAATGTACATAATTCATATGTTTATTCTATTCAGTTCTCTATTAAAACATTAAAATAAATTGTTTTTATAAATCGAAGATGTTTTGGTTGCTTATTTTCATTCGAAAAACATCCTATACCTACACATTAATTTGTTGTGCCTCTTGTTGGGATTAAAGAAAGGAATTTGAATTTTGGGAAACACATCAAAAAGCTTCGAACAATTAAATCTCTTTGCAGAATCAATTGTGGATGCCTACAACGTTGCTTAAAGAGTTTGATGAAAAAAGATTTAAGAGATTATCTAGCACCCTTCGGCTCAAAACATTTTTGGAACTTATTGTCTTTTTTTTCGAGAAATGAGTAATAATCAACCCAACCCAAGTTTATTTAATGTTTCAATCTTGTTTAGTATTTCTTTCAATTGCTGATTGATCGATATGGCAGAATTAAATTTGAGCGCGGATTTATAAAGTATATTTTCGGAAATGACTTCGTCTGTCCGATGTTGTTTACGAAGCAAGTAGGTAAATGTCACACGATATTTCAACACCTCTTAATAACTTGGCATTAAATTATTTATTTTTATAAGTGTAGGAAGGTCAGTGTAAGTATAGAATAACATTTTTGGGGGTAAAATTTCTCTGATTTAGATGCCATTTTGGATAAGGGGTGTACAAATTTGATCACATTTTTATCTGAAGAAATAAATTCTCAACAGTTTTGGTTAAAGTACTTTTCACGGCGAAATTGGTAATAAGAAAGTAAAGCTATTCGAAAACACCCAGCCATCTCAGCCTAAGCTTTGACTAAGTTGGGGTAGCTGTACAGCAAGTATATCTACATTCCTCTGAAATACCTAAGGGAAACTTCTTGCATGTATTTTGGTATCGATATTGCTTGTAGTCTTCATTCCTTGTTTCTTGTGCTTTTTCTGAAAGCTCTGCTATTGGCAAATATTGATGCTTAATAATTTCTCCACAATGGTCCAAAGTTATGTGAATTGTTGTGTTGGGGTTAGGAGTTTCTGACTGTATTTGGCTTTTAGTAGATCGGAAGTATTTTTAGAATATTAATTCCATTCCACATTAATATAGATTCCCTAATGACAGTACATTTAAAATCACTTGAAGTTTGTATTAGTTCTTCATCTATTCCGGTCGGTTATAGCCATAAAATAATAATCCATGGGTAAATATTTATTTCAACTTTTTTTATGGAGCAGGCAAAAAGAAATTAATCTCTTCCTTTCACCTTTTTGGTGTTGATGTACGGTAATACAAAATTTAATCTCCTACTTTTTCCTTTGTATTTCTTGAACTAGAAGAGGAAATAGCATCGCAAGATGTTTTAATTTCGGCACAAAATCATCGTATTGACAATCAAGTAGGTCGATTAGACCACCTTGAAACTGCGACAAAGAAAAAAATTTAATTATTTTCAAAATAGAAGAAAAAGAAACAAACATACAAGAATTAGAAGAAATATTATCGAACTTATAAAATTAAACTGCAACATAACAATTTCAAACAGCGATATTGAAAGTAGTTGTTATCGACTAAAAAAAAAAAACTAGAAAGTAAGATTAGACCATTCCTTTTAACTTTGTAAAAATATGGATTGAAACAAGTAATTCTCAAGTCCACAAACAAAGAAGGCAATTTCAGTCTTTCGGAAGACTTCCTAAAAAACATAAGTAGAAGCAAGAACATCCTTAATAACTAAATTACAAGAACTCTAAAAACTAGGACATCAATTATTTCTTAAATACCTACGTACCTTCTCGACGAACAAATTCAACTAAAAGTAAAAATAAACAACAATGGAATTGAAAGGAAAAAAACAAGGTCAGAAAAAACCTCAGATGATAAACCGACCGACAGCAAAAACTCCTACAAAAAGTTTATACCGATAGACATAAACAGTGGATTTACAAATAACACACCAAAATCCAAAACACAACAAAATCAAATTAAAATGTTTCTGATGCAACAACCAACTGGTCAAAATCAACGTCAAAAAGCCACAAATTCACCTACACATATGTAACTCTTAACTTAAAACCACTCACTCAATAGCTCAACAGATTATACATATTATCATCTAACATAACTAAAAACGATAAACATCCTTAAAAACGAATATTTATACAAAAATGCAAAAACAATTCCGCTTTTAGACACAATCAGTAATCCAAAAAATAAAGATACAGATTTTTTCATATCAACTTTTGATGTAGGAACTCTGATGGCGGAAAACAAATTAGAAGAACTTATGAACGTGCTAAACAAAATTAAATGGTATATCATAGGACTCTCTGAAGTAAGAAAATGATGAAATGAGATTATTGAAGATGAAGATGCCAAAATGTTTGCCTATATTGGTGAAACGCAAAGAATATACGGTTTTGGTTTCATTATAAAATCTAACACAAAGAAATATATACGACTATACGTGAATAAAAAATTTCAATGAACGAATAATTGGTATGCAGGGCAGGTCACTATAGGAACACATAACCTATCCATTATTCAAGCATATGCTCCAACTCGAGGGCAACAGACTTAGCTATCGAACAATTTTATTCTACTCTTCAGGAAGCTACAGATCATTTCAGAAATGAAAATATACTCATCATAGGCGATCTTAATGGCAAAATTGGAATTGAAATACAGAATTGAAATACAGAAATAAAAAAACTGATAAACTTAAAAGTGAAAGTCAAATAGAGGGAAAAGTTGAGAACAAATGAGAATAATAGCTAGAACTTAAACGAATACGTAAAGAATGCAAATCACTTATCAAAAACGACCTTAAAGAGTTTAACAACAATTTGATTAAAAAAACGTTGGAAAATACGAAGTCTCCTCTACAAAGCAGATATTATATTGCTACATAAAAAAGGAACGAAAAGCGACATTAACAAGTATCGCCCAATAAGTATAATGTCAACTAAATATTTATAAAGTGTTTTCAAAGGGTAGTTATAAGCCAAGAAATACAAAATACGTTAATCATAAACCAACCAAGAGAACAAGCTGGATTTCGGTTAAGATTCTCGACAACTGACCACCTTCAAAGTGTCAACCAACTCATCGAAAAATGCCAAGAATATCAAATACAAATCTACCTTTGCTTTATAGATTTCACAAAAGCCTTCCATACAATTGAACAGCAAAACATATGGGAAGCATTGAAAAATCAAGGCATAAATATCAAATACATACGAATTATTAAAATCTAATACCAAAACTCAACAGCAATAGTAAAAACCGGAATAACAGGGATGGATTTAAGAATAGAACAAGGAGTACGGCATAGCGATCCTATTTCACTAATTTTATTTGATGCGGTCTTAGAAGAAGTGTTCCGATCTTTGCTGTGGAATAATTACGGCATTAAGATAAGTGATGAATATTTGAACAATTTACGTTTCGCCGAAGATATTGTACTTATAGGCTCTTCAGTTTCGGATCTTCAAAAAATGATAATCGAGCTAAATGAAGCATGCATTAAAACTGGACTCTATATGAACTTGGGAAAAACTAAAATGATGTCAAACTCCGCACAGATACCTATTCAACTACAATATGTAGAAGATTTCACCTATTCAGGAAAGATAACCACATTCAATTATAAAGGTAATAAAAACATACAGCAAAGAATAACAGACGACTGGAAACAATTTTGGAATATTCATTATTCGAGATATCCTTGTGGCAGATCCAACTCCAGGAATTATAAAATACTTAATGGATACTGAAGTTCTCCCAGTGCTTACTTATGGCTCACAGACGTGGGGTAATAACAAAAACAGTATGAACAAACTTGCAATTGCGCAAAAGGCAATGGAACGATCGATTCTTAAGTTTAAAAAATTTAAAAAATATAACACACATTTTAAATGCATTAAGTTTAGAAAATATGCGTTAATATTTTGTCTGATTAATATTCCAATTAAGCTACGTGGAACTTATTCGATATTTAAAAACTTCATTTACGTTTCACAATATCTCAATAGGTCTTATCAGCAATTAAAGTTCTTAGTATTTTACTGGCCAGATGAAGTGGCAGTGAACATTCCATTATAAAATTAAACTGACAATATTAAAACATTCAAATCTTTCTTCACTCATACTTACAATTCGATTTAAAACATTTACCCCTTTATTACACAGAGCACTTGGAAAAAATTCTCTCTACATTTTTAACACGCACAAAAACACCACGACACTGCAAACTTAACTTTTGATAAATATAAATATTTTTTTGATTTGTAAACATCTATGCCGGCGGTAGGGTAAACTAAAAACGAGGAAATTTCTGTAGCACATAACGTTGTGCTGTTACACGTTATGAATTATGATGCGTTTATATTACATATATTGGATAGATATTGGGTGCGTTCCTTCGTATAGCTGAAACTGAATCAAAAGATCGAGTTGAGTTTGGGTTGAAATTTGGTTGACAGTTCGAACTCCCCGCGTTCTGTGATGAAGAACCAGCACTTGGATATTTAATTTGATGTTTACACATCTTAAACGTGAGTCCTGGCACTCATACTTTTTTTTAGTGTTTGACATCAGTCAAATTTAATTTGTCTGCAAAACTGGAATAACGAATGAATAGCTAATTGATTTTTGTGAAACACGGACATTTTTAATGGGAGGATCTAATTTTCAGGTAACTAATTCAGACTTTAATCAGACATTGTGAAAAAGCCCTTAATCTTATAAAATATGTAGAATCATTTGAATCAACATAACCTATCATATCATTATTTATGAACTTCTTGGCAAAGTATACTTCTTCTTTATACCTTTAAACAAATGTATTCCTTTGCATATTGTCAAATTATTCAAACCTACATTTTTGCACCCTGATGAAGACCCATTAACAAATTGTATCTATATTCCTAGTACCTTCTTATGTGTATTATATTCATTTATGTTTGACCAATGAGAATTCATTATCGTATAAGCTGCGATTCTATACTGTGCTCCTTTTTTCCAGCTCAAAATCCAAACCAAAATATAGCATTAGTGTCCGCCATGTTTTTAAATCTCTTTGATAACCTTAGTATTTCTCAACTGAGCCTTTCACGTCTTTGTCATTTTGTAAAGGGTGTTTTTTTTAGAGGTATATAGAACTTTGAAATGGAATAAAACAAAGATGATTTTTTTAAATTGACATGAAATTTACTTTATTCGAAAGATAATCTTCTGGTATTATAATTTAAATATGATTTCTGGCATATGACCGCCACGGCTGGCTCGGACGTAGTCTAATCTGGAGATCCAATTTTCGATGACTTTTTCCAACATTTGTGTGGAATAAAAAATTACAATATGACCAAGTGAAAAAATAATGACCAAATTAGGTCACAAATGATCAAAGTGGCAACCGTGGTACGACAAAAAAATATGCAAAAATAAGTCCTCACACATGACGCTTAAAATATAAAAATTTTCATGAAACAGTTTCAGACGTATTTATTAGATTTTTGACTAGTTAAATAGTGTCTAAAGTGTTCTAAATAGTTGGAAATATGCTTTATTCAATTGAATAAATTGTTAAATTATATAACTCTTAGACAAGAATTAAACATGTTTATTTATAAAGTGGGTGGACGAATATGTAAAGTTAGTCAACGTTTATAAATATGACTTTTTGTATGTATCATTACAGCTTCATATTTATTTAATAGTGTTGACAGATAAAATGTGCTTCATTATTATAAAACAGATAGTACAGAAAACAGATGTTTTTTACTAATGTTATACTCGTATTGGAAAGTTTAATTGTGCTTCTTTTTGACAAATAATTTTTTTCATAACTCGGATTACGCGTAAAAAATAGTTTTAGTACCTCAACGTATCGTAACGTATAACAGTACAACGACAACAATATGACCAAGTGAAAAAATAATGACCAAATTAGGTCACAAATGATCAAAGTGGCAACCGTGGTACGACAAAAAAATATGCAAAAATAAGTCCTCACACATGACGCTTAAAATATAAAAATTTTCATGAAACAGTTTCAGACGTATTTATTAGATTTTTGACTAGTTAAATAGTGTCTAAAGTGTTCTAAATAGTTGGAAATATGCTTTATTCAATTGAATAAATTGTTAAATTATATAACTCTTAGACAAGAATTAAACATGTTTATTTATAAAGTGGGTGGACGAATATGTAAAGTTAGTCAACGTTTATAAATATGACTTTTTGTATGTATCATTACAGCTTCATATTTATTTAATAGTGTTGACAGATAAAATGTGCTTCATTATTATAAAACAGATAGTACAGAAAACAGATGTTTTTTACTAATGTTATACTCGTATTGGAAAGTTTAATTGTGCTTCTTTTTGACAAATAATTTTTTTCATAACTCGGATTACGCGTAAAAAATAGTTTTAGTACCTCAACGTATCGTAACGTATAACAGTACAACGTAATGTGCTACCGAAATGTCCACCTTTTTAGTTTACCCTACCGCCGCCGCCGCCGCCGCTGCCGGCATAGGTGTTTACACATCAAAAATAGTCAAAGCAATGGCACCAGATTGGATTTAAGTTTAAGAAAACTGTTCTGGCAGTCTGGCTGTTTTAATAAAGATCTTTGTTGAAAAATGAAAGTAAAAAATATTGGAGCGTATGTATTCATAGTCGTTTTCTAAACTCATGTTTTACTAAACTAGAGTTACGATGAAAGGGACCTGGATTTTGAATCTTGAATCTTTAACCAAATTCAATTATATCAAAGAAAACAGAAGTTTATTGATTTATTCGAATTCAAAAAAGTTAAAATGACAAATCTTTACTAGTTAGACATGACATTGTGTCTAACAGTGTGAATAGTATTCGAAATATGCTTTATTAAGGTAATTGAACAAAATATCATTAGTCAAGACTAAGACAACCAATTCTGTTTTCTAAATAAAACATGTTTATCTATAACTTGGACGGCTGTCCAAAGTTAGACAACGTTTATACACCGTATATTTTTAGAGAAACTAGTCTTACTAAAGGTAATAAGCTAATTTAATTATGAAGAGATGAGTCATAATCTAGCGTATATACGGGGTGGTAACTATCGAGTTCTTGGTTAGTTTTAGTGTTAACACAAAGGAAGGTGAAAAACGACATGCCTTGTTTTTATAATTCGGTGTTTTCCGTGCTATATACAATAAACATACATTACCCTGTTTTAGACAGGCAATTAAAATTAATAGAAATTGTTACATTAGCGTTTTTTGAACTAACCTGATATTTAAAAAATAGAGATAGAAATGCTAACGCTTTTATCACTAATTAGTATTTGCAATTCAGCATTACGTTAAATAAAAAAATAGGAACAAATATTTCAAATAGTACCTAACTAAAAAACTATGCAAACAAAATAATACAAAAATACTGAACTAGCAGCATAACTGGCAGGCAACATGCAGGCCAAAATATTATGTTATTAACTGGCCAATTTATAATTTAAAAGGGCAGGAGATATATGTATATAAATATATGTATATAAGATGTTTCACTTAGAAGTCAAAAACACTCTCTATTTGTTTTGTTTTATTTGATTTACTGTGACAGAAAATAATTGAGTAACGAATCTAAAAAAAATCATTCTCACTAACAGCTAGTGACGATTTTTTTTGAGTAATCGTTTAAATCTTGGGTGTATCTAAAGCTTAAGATTATACGAGAGCAAAAAAGTAAGAATCAAATCGTAAGACGTTGTTTCAAGAGAAACCAAAAAAATAATGAAATGTCAAAAACCAATTGGAACAGATATTGATGCTATTTTGTACTTTTTACTTTTTGTTCTATAGGGCAAGTATTGGTTTCGTAAATAAAAAAGGAGGTTTTAATCAAAACTATACGACGATGGAGAAGTTTGAAAAAGTGTGCTTCCTCATGCCGTCCTTCGCATATCAGTCTGTGCCTCCGTGCGTCCACTGTAATTTAAACCAGACTCTAAACGGCTGGACCAATTTACTTCAAATTTGGTATAAATTATTTTTATGTGTAGTTCCAGGGGAAAAATTTAATTTTTTTGTCTAAGCTCATCTAGAACGGGTCTCTTCATCAGAGTTGCCAAATTATTTTTTGAAGCCCAAAATTATTATACCGGAACAAAAAACAAACTTTTTTAAATAAAAAACAATTATATTTATTAATATTATTTTATTGATAATATTATTTTTATTTTATTTTAATAGCTAAACCGATTTTGTGCTTGTTCTCTAAGTGGTTTGAAATAATTTAAACAATATATGTACTTACCATTTAAAACTTAGAAATCATTTTTATTAAAAAAAAGCAAATCAGACAAATCCATTTTCCAGTGTTTTTGATTATTTTCACGTTTTATTTAAGCATTTATTTATGGTAATCTGGCAATATCTCGCCAGGTTCAAGTTTTGAGTCACAAGAGCAAGAACGTGCGATCCAGTCGTGCATATTTTTATTGGATGTTGGATATTGAGACTTAAGAAAACTACCATCGTATTTTCGTTTGGTGTTGCAAGATAAAGAAAAAGGTACACAAAACAGTAAAAACACAAAACGAAAAGGGGGAAAGAATTCTATGTTTCTATCCTTTAGCTGTAAATTTTATATGTATTCGTAAGTCGACATTATTATGATATATGAATAAAAACAATTGTATTTTTGGAGAGTTTTATTAAGTCAGTTGTGTAGTACCAGAAGAATTATAAATGTTATAGCCTTAAAGTCGACAACGAATTTTGGGAGTGGATGTACATATGTATAGGACCAAAATTTTAATATGAGAACTTATAGGTGCGACGTGATATTGCGTACAAAATTTTCTGGCAGGAATTTTTCTCTGCGTTTTGCTAGGGTTAGGGGTTTAAAAATATAGACTTTTCTTACATTTACATATGTTTGTATTAATGTTATAACCAATTCCATTAATTTATATAAAATTATAAATGATTCTAGCCCATTTTTCCTCATTCTAATCACCTTAATCTAGACAGTCCCTAAATTTGTTAATATTTTAAGCATACTTTAACCGTTTTTTTATTTTATTTAGTTTACAAACTAAGCAGAACGTCAACAAAAATAATTCTTGACATAAAAGTCGATTTTCTATTTATTGGATCTTCGTTAAGATTAAAGTTTTTCAACCGAAGGATAATAACAGCGCATCATTTACAATTTTTAGGTAATAAATGGAAAATCTCCTTTAGCGAGAGACTTTTACAAAATCTGAGGAAAAAACCTGTCAGACTTTTGTATTTATATCATTCACGAATCTTCGCACTCATATTGTGGTTATACCTTCTCTACCAAAAATTGATTTCGGATCTTTTTTGTATTGAGCATATAGTATAAGAGGTTGGGCAAGTAGGACCGTCACGCCACCAATAGTCTGGGGGTATATGCTACCTAAGAATGAAGAATATTTTTTTTCTGCTAGGAATTAAAAAAAATCTTCCAATAGTATCTTTTGCCATGAAAATTTCCATTTTACCTTATTCGTTTGGATTCGGCAGAAATTATAGGTCACCTTCACTCCACCCCTTCTGATAACAGAAACACGGGAATGACTGAGAGCTGTTAATTAAATAAAAATTAGGTGCTATAGTTTAGACTGGTTTGTTTGAGTGCTTCACACGAGGTTATTGAGTTTCCAGACCTTTTTTTTTTAGGAGCGAAGGGCACTAAGTCAGGGAGCCCGGTCAACTATTTGAGGTAAATTTTTTGAGAATTCTTTTGAAACTTCAAATAATGTGCGTTTACTTTAGCGAGAGACTTTAAAAGGAAACAAAAGAAAATCTCTTATAAGATTGTGCTTCCCCGAGTTCGAAAGGGCGCAGGGCCATAAGTCAACAGGCCTAAAGTCCATAATGGACTTCTACTCCATTAGGGTGAGTTAAAAGTCTACAGTTATTTGTGGGTTAATAATAATCCCTAGTTTATAAAAAAGAAAAAAGTGCACACAAAAATTAATTTAAAAAAAAATTATTTTTTTTTTAAATTGAAATTTTTGTTAAATTACAAAGATAAATTAATTTAAAAAAAATTGAGTGATTTTTTTTTTAAACCAAATTTTATTTTTTTTAGATAACTCTTTGAACAGTAATAGAAAATATATTTAACTTATAAGTTATAACCCACTTAGGCTTCGGCCAAGCAATGAACGACGAGCAACGAATCTCACCCATCTCTCAGATTTCAAGATCGATTTTGGCAATATTGTCGCATGTCGTTGCCATCTTTTGATTTGCTGTGAGGGTCCTGCCATAGCACTGTACGGCTTTGGACAGTTGCAATCAAACTTTCTGCGTTTATTTTATCCATGTTTTTAATTCTTCGCTCAGCGATCGACTGAAAAACTAAAACAGATTTGATTGCAGAGCGACGTCGCTCTGTCGCTTAAAAACATCGCAAGTCGCTCAGGGTTTATGTGGCCACCTCCATACGATTTCATGTGTTTTTTTGCGTCGCTCAGCGACTCGTTGCTTAATCGCTCAGTCGCTCAGTAGCTCAGTAGCTCAGTCGCTCAGTCGCTCAGTCGCTTGTCGCGCTCATAGCGTGGCTGAAGTCTTAGTCAAAAGTTATTATTCCTGTGAACTTATGACCCTTGCATCGAGTAAAGGTACTCTCGTTAAGAAGAAATACAAAAAATCTCCAGCAATTTGTTTCCTTGTGTGAAACGGGATTTTTACATTTTTTTAACATTGAATGTCCATATTCAAATTTATTTCCATTTTAAATTTATTTGCCAATTCTATTTATTCCCGGAAAGGATTCTGTCAAAAGATCAAATTATTGCAATCCAGCCACACCCTAGGCAGATTATATTAGTGTTGTACCTTGGTCTGGAATAAACAGCTCAATGTTCCCTCAGCTTCCTGTTGAAACATTATTATTTAAATGTGTTTACGTACTTTATCGCCTCATAAAATTTATTCCCTTACGATAATTGTATTAACTTTTGACCCATATAAAACAGAATTGAATGTGGATGATATAACATAAATGGAGGTTGTGACAACATTATGACATAAGTGAGGTACTTGTCAACCGCACACACAGCAAGAAATGGTTATAAATTATCTTTT
Organism: Epistrophe eligans; assembly: GCA_951394125.1. Classification (NCBI taxonomy): domain Eukaryota; kingdom Metazoa; phylum Arthropoda; class Insecta; order Diptera; family Syrphidae; genus Epistrophe; species Epistrophe eligans. The sequence goes on from OX596030.1 coordinate 49,909,951, forward strand.
TTGGTGGGTAACTGTGGTCCTATATAATATATATAAGGTTATTGTATTGAATTTATTGGTCCATTGATCACACACAAATTGAATATTAAATATATTTAGCAAACAAAAAATAGCATCATATAAATTAAGTTTATCTTTTCATGTTTGACCAAAAGTGTGTGGGTTATTGAATAGTGTGTTTGGTATTTAAGTAAATTTGTTTATCTTTTAGATATATCAGTTAGATTATTGAAACGGTTGTCGAACTATGCTTGTTCCATTAAATTGAGTGGATTTCAAATAAAAGTAAAAAAAAAAAAAACAACCAAATATTCTAGAAATTACATCTATTACTAGTTTATTTTCACAAGTCAATATAAGTCCCGAACTAAAATGTCGATTTTAACCCTTAAGCCACTGGCGTGTCTGAATATTTTGCTAATAATTCTCTTACGAAAAAACCTAACTGATAATGTATTGTTCTTTTCGAAAGGTCTTTAGGGTTGATTTAGTGAAATAAATAAAAAAATAAACATTAATTTAATATTCAAACAAACAAAGTACAAAAAAAAATATAAAAAAATAGTAAAATAAAATTTCTTTTTTTAATGATTTTTTTTTTATTTTTAAATTTTTCTCTTCTTATATTTCAAGTGAAAAGGTCAATTCATTTGTTAATAAGTCTTTGAACCGAATAAAATGTTCATGAGACGCATAGTAAAGCCTTTAATTTACTTTTTGAAAAAAAAAAAAACTTTTGTGTCATTAATCTCGATTAACATAAAAATGATGAGTTAATATTATAGATACCATTGAAAAGCTCGAAGGCAAATAAAGCCTCAGTTAATTCTCTATGCAGCTCAGATGACTACACATTATTATGAGATAATAAAAAAAAAGAGTGAGACCTCAATCTTAGACCTGTTAATGAAATAACAAAAATTATTTTTGGACAGATTCAAGCTTCTTAACATCAATGTCATAATACGGAAACCAAACAATATTACAATATTCTAAAAGATACCGAACCAATGAACAAAAAATCGCTTTATAATTTTACATATATGTATAACAATTATTGTTAATTTATTTTTGGACAAACGTTAGCATTGGCATACACATTATTTTAGAATATTTTTCGGTTCACATGCTGTTTGAAAGTTAATTTTTTGTCAATAATAAACACTAAGGCCTTTATTATGTCTTTTCGAACTAACTTACATACATCCATCAATGGCATAATCAAAATGTTTTTAATAAAACAAATTCTATATACTACTGAAATACATCAGCCAAGTAGAAGACTTAGCACTTTTTTAATTGGACTTGTTGAATTATTGATTCAAAATAGATTTTAACGGCCTTTAGTCCACAAAAATTTAGGCGTTTCGTCCCGGCGATCTCATTTGGACTCATCAGTCATCAGTCATCACTCATCAGTTGAATTTTTTGTAAGTTTAGTTCATCTTACATACAAACGCCAAATTTTTGTGGACTAAAGGCCGTTAAAAGCGGTTTTGTTTTTTTTTTTTTTTATAAGGAACTAATATTGCACTTTTTCTGCAACTAGCCAGTAAACAAGGAAATTAAGAATTGTTGTAATGATTATCCGCCTAGTGTATTGCTTACATTCTGAAACAACCTGTGGTTGTAGGTTTTTAGTTGAAATTGAAGCAACTACCAAAAATTGGAAGGAAAAACATTTTTTAAATTTGTTGCAATACGTCTAAATTTTATTAAATTCGTATTTTATACTTGTGTGTAAAATGTCTCAAAAAACGAAACTGTAACTTTTTTCACTTAAAGTTGAATTAAAAATTTAAATCAATAATATCCACCATTAAAAATATCATAGTACTTTTACATATACATTATGATAAAAAATAAAAATTAATAACCACACAAAATTCATATGAAAATTACTTTAACACAATATAGAAAGTTCAAACCTGTTAAGTGACAAAATCTTTCCAACTCATACCAGTTTTTATTATAAAAAGTTTTTTTTTTATAGAAAAAATTCCACATACTAGCAATAAAAGAGAATGATTATTTTGCTAGTACGACCACATGCGCATCATGATTTTATCTAAAACAAAAAATTGTTTCATTCTAATTTAATTCACAAATAAGTTTTAGTGTCAATCTCTTCCTTAATACACAAAGAGCATAATTCCTCCAACAAATTCCCCAAATCTTTATCAACCATTTAAACACTACTAAAACCATATAACAATCTTAACCACAAATATAACGCCTTACAATTAACATACCCAAACCATTGCTGTAACCAAAAGTTGTCGAAGAATGCGGTCTACAACCAGAAAGCTAATGAAACCATAATATAAAATACTTCTTCCTTTAATTTGAATAAAAAAAAATTGAATCAGGAGCACAAATCCTTCAAATCAACATAGAATAATTAATTTTAAGTAAGTTTTCGTTTGTAGAATCTCTTAATTCCACAATACACCGACATGTCGTGCTCGTGACGCACGGTTAGTCGCATCCAAAATACATACCATTAATCGTTAGCTTAAGGGAATAATGGACACTTTTATAAAACGAGAAACAACTTAGTCAGATTTAATTAAATCCGAGAAAGTTTTCAGTCTGAGAACCCAGAGTTTTATTAATCGTATAACCGAAATCCAAATGTTTTATTATAAGAGTGGGAATTTCATTGTTTATATTAAGATATGTATACATTAGACTTGAAAGTTGGAAACTGATATAAATTGATACTGAAGAAACTTTTGAGTGAAAGCAATTATTCATTAAACGAAGTCACCTGGGCATTAGAGAATCTTGTAACTAAACTTTTACGCAAATATTGTCCTTTGCGAAACAGGCGGCGGCGGCGCGGCGGTTATGTAGGTATATAATTTAAGACAAAGTTTGATCAAACAATGGCAATATTATTATGGCTTTTATTTGTTTCACCATTTTGGTAAGAATATAACATACAATTACACTGAATAAGAAATACTTTAAATCAAGAAGATTTGATTGATCAGATTACTGGTGCATTTCTTTGAAATATTTGATTCCTCAGAAATCAATATGATTTAATGGAGAGTCATTAAATAAATAAATAAATTTGGTGGCGCAACAGCTCTTATAGAACCAGGGCTTACAACTCTCATCCATTCTTGTGTGTTATTGGCAGGAATCTGCCAAACCTAAACGACTTACTTGAGAAGCACTATTTTATCACAAGAAATACTCTTGCTGGATTTGTCAATTCTTCGCAAGAGGTAGTAACCATCAGTGAAAAAAATTTCTGTTCTTTAAGGTGGCATAGGAAAAACTTTGAATGGGAGCATATTCATGCAATTTTGAAAGGATTGCATTAATTAGACAAAAAAAACCATCAACTCGTTTTAAGAATAATTTTAAATGTGCTAAAATATTTCGATATGAAATAATAATATATTTAATCTTATTAGAAACTTCTGCTTACAAAAACTATTAGCAGTAAGTACATAATGAGAAATATGAAAATAAAAGAAAATTCAAAAAGAGTTACTATTTAAGGCTTGGTTTAAAATGTGTATCTGTTAAATACTAATACTAAAGCACATAGAAAATTTTGTATCACTACATAAAAGTCGTTTGTGGCACACTTAGTTTTAGCTATAAGAACACTTTTTGTTTAAATTTTCCAAGATAATGTTAAAATTCATCGATCGAATATAATTTTTAATTATTGAATTGAATTAATGTACCTACATTTGAATGGTTTTTTGAAAGCTCAATGATTATACTATTAGATATGGTGTCAAACTCGTTACGTTTATTTTCCATTTCATATGACCATTCATCGTAGCGAAATAAAATTGCTATATTTGAACAAGTGGCTTTTGGAAGGTGAAGCTTCATAATATATATTTTTTTGTATGGATACGCTATCTAGTGTATTATATTGATCAGATCAGTGAGAAGGCACCGTTATTTTGAGTCGTAAAGAAACGAAAAATACGTATTGATGGAACGTACAAGGAGTTGCTATGTACCATAGTTTAAAGAATTTTCCACTCAATTGTAAAGGCTGTAGGGTAGACTGGGTACTGCTGAAACTAAGGACGGTTGAAGCAACTCAAATATTTTTCGAACAGTTCTCGGGGCGCGAATGGGTCCAAAGGACGAATTAAGCGGAAACAGGTTCGAACACGAAATTTGGCCTGACTTCGCTCTTCCGGCGCTTCAGATCTCTAGGGGAGATATCGAATTGTATTTTGACAACCAAAAGTAATATTTTTTGTTCGGATGTTTTTCATATTACTGTGTTTCTATTGGTGTGAGAGTTTTAAATGTGTTTGTTGTTCAAAGTGAAGAGTGTAGAATAAAACATTGTGACTAGTGGGGGGTGGGGGGGGGGGAAGGTTGTGGACGGTTGCAACGAAAACATAATGAATAACACAGGAAACGAGCAAGAGCTGCAAACCAAGGGCAGAGCTTTATGCCCGGTAATTGGGAACGGACCGAGATCTAAAAAACAAAACATGTGCGCGACATGCAGATAAAAATACAAAAAAATAGAGTGGCGATGAAAAGTCATTATCGCCAACATCATATATTATCTATAGAACCGACTTCAGCGCTTTTTCTCTTTCACCCTAAAAGTTGCACTGAGAGGGTTTCCTCCGCAAGGCTGAATATGTGGTAGTTGCCTAATGCATTTTTAATGGAACCGGATTTTGGCTCAGTTTTCCCACCAGATATGAAATACTTTTTTTTTAAATTGCATTATAAACCATGTTCATACTTCTTGTAAAAGAAGCCCATCGCTGGAATTTGATCTCTCTTTTACTGAGATGAAAACAAAACACAAAAACCAACCCACCGACACCGACCCTCAGTCACATCGGAGCTGCGGTGTTGGAAACAATGTCAGCGTGCACATCTTTCTTTTCTTTTTTTTCAGTAATTTTCATACTTTTGTGTATGTATATCTTATAAAATTAAAAAGATGGGCAGAGAAATTTGAAGAGAGCTGCGCTATATCTACAATTCACACGTATTCACGGACAGGGAATTAAGGAGAGTTTTCTCTTACTGTGCTCAAATAAAATTTTTCGGGTGTTTTAGGCAAGGGGTGTACGAGTAATATAATAAAGGTACTCTATGGCCAACGTGAGCGGGTAAATCATCGTGAAAATCTTTGTTCAAATAGCGGTAACTGGGAGCAGACATTTGATCTTGTGTACATAGGACAAACTAAGAGAAATTTAGCAACGTGACTAGCGGAACACGAAGCAGACATTAGAAAACACAAATAGACAACAGGGCTTTCACAGCATATAACAAAAAGCGGACACACACAGTGTTGCCATAATCTAAAATTTAATTATGCTAGATTTCAAACTCCATAATGCTAAATCGTATGGGAGCTCAAAAAACAAAATGCTAGATTTTAAAATACGTTCCTAAATAATTTTTCCTTTTACAAACTTATACCTACTTCGATGATTAAAAGAACAAAACCTTGTAATAATGCAAAATTAAAATTTATTATTTCTGAATAGGTATCATAAATGACATAAGAAAAAAAATAATTCATAGAAACCTTAGTGGGTATTTTAATGATTGATATTTAAATAGTAAAAATAATTATTAAAAAAAATAAATCTGTGTTTTTACGTTCAGGCACATATGTTAGTATTTGAATTAAGTCAGACGTCATTTCTATCACCCTTTTTACACTACTGCAATATTTTAAGGAAATTAACTTTGTGCAAGTGAAAAGGTTTCATCTATCTACACTCTTTACTCCAGTTGATTAAGCGAAGTTCACAGAGTAGATAGAAGACGAATTGAAATGACTGAACTTTTTGTGCATATGTGTAAATACTCTTTCAAATATCTATATAAAGATTGGTTCACACATACCCATACACAATTTATTACTTTTTCGATATCTTGATTCTTGAACAGGAATGGAATACCTATATTATTTTGTTTCATATTGGGATTTGGAAAGTTAATTTTTTGTCTGAGTTCAATATGACATTATTAAGGTTAGATCACTATAATGCGCATATTTTGCAAACAAATTTTAAAATATAAAAATATATAATATTATTTTAGGTATATAAATCAATGTTTGAAAATCAATTTTGGAATTCAAGAATGGAAAAAAAAATCGGATAATGCTAAAAAAGCATTTGGCATAATTTTTAAATTTCATAATGCTTTTTTCTCGTCTATAATGCTACATTTAGCATTAATAATGCCAAAATGGCAACACTGGACACACAGTGGATTTCAAAGATGTAACAATACTGGACAAAGAGTGCAAATTCAACACTCAAAACTAACTCTGGAGATTCTTAGAATCCAACAACAAATAAAACGAATATATATACATAATTGTTTTTTTATGTTCAATTTTGTGACCAGTGCCGTCTCCGGGAAGGATGCAATAGGAGTGAAAAAGAAATAATTATGTAGTTTTTTAATAATCAAGTAAGAATATGATGTTATAGTTTATTTCATTAAAGAAACTTAAATTTATGCTATATTAATATATTGAATAAATATACCCCTGGTGAAGTAAGGGAAACTTACGAAACGTTGGAAAAAATAGTGGGATAAAAATTGTTTTTATTCGCATTTTCTTAAAAAAGACCAAAACAGATTAAAATACAGCCGAAAAGATATATCGGAAAAATGGTAAAAAAAATATGAAACCAAAATTATTAAGGTTTTCAGTTGAAGAATACATTTTAAAATACTATAATGACGTCTTGACGTAATGTGGAAGTGGTGCACTTTTGTTTCATTTAACTCATTATGGTTATAGTAAAATAAATTCAATCTTTTTAATAAAATAAAGTTGCATACCTACTTTATTTATTTATAAATATTAACAATAAATTAAAATCTATTATTAACAATTTTTCTAAGAGCGCTAGCATCAAATTACTTTCAACTCTAATAAAAAGGGTAAAAACCGAAAACTTATGTTTAATAATTTTATAATCATATAATATAGTTACATAATAGAAATAATAATAGGTATGTATGTTTGATGTATTTATGGTTATGTATGTATGTATGTACCTAATTAGATTTTTATTTTGTGTTTGTGAAGTAATTTATCTATGAATTCAATATTTTTTTTATTTGGATCTTGAAGAAGTTCCAGGGTTTTATTTTGGTGCTGGTTGGTATCTTGAGGATCTTCAGAAAGATAGCATGAGCCCAATAGATGACTTAATGTGATGGTATTGTTGCATTTTGGGCATATCGGGGGTGGTTCCTTTTTTAAAATGTGTTGGTAAGTAATATTGGGTGACCAGCCGTATAAAATTGGTTATTTTAAGCTTTGACAAATTGTGAGGGGAAATTGGATTTATTCTGTTGGGGTTAATTGCTTGGTAATGGTGTATATAATGAGACCACATGTTGCTGAACTAAATGAATATGACAGTGATATGGTCACAAGGATGGTGGAGAAACAATCAAGAACCTTAAGAAAAATTAAACGTTTATTATCTTCTCTCTCTTACATTTCTATGTGGTTAACATTGAAAACAGAAAAAGAGAGAGAATATAATAAACGTTTAAAACTGCACTATGCGTCTACAATAACGGACAAACTGAAGAAGATATTCAAACAACATAATATTGATTTAGTATTTACATCAGAAGGAAGACTTAAAAACAAACTAGGTTCTACAAAACATAGAACAGAAAACTTAAAGAAACCCGGAATTTACGAAATAGCTTGTAACGATTGTGAACAAAAGTACTACGGACAAACAAAAAGGAACAAAGAAACTAGATTTAGTGAACATAAAAATAACATCAAGTTCAATCGACCTTACAAATCCGCTGTGGCTTTACATATGATAGAAAATGAACACGGGGTTACGAAAGAAAATCTAAAACTTATTAAACATGTATGTAAGTAATGAAATACTATTAGACGCATAAGTCATCTCTTTTTAGCATTCTGGAAAGTTTGGTTAACCTATTCCTGTCTCACTGTTAGCATAAGCCAAAACAAGAACTTGTAAAATTAATTATAAAAGTTTCAAGTCAATAAAATAAGCTGAAGATGGCATATAAAATGCCAAAATGCATAGGTATACATAAATTAATTTGATGTGCTTTATTTTAATTTAATTAAGATACATTAATAAAAATTATGTGAAGTCATTAAGGCGGTGATTGTTACTAATAATTACGAATTGCATATAATTGAAAATAGTAATAGGTTTTTCCAAGTTCTTGAAGGAAAGCACTGTGTTAATTACATTTAAGGCAATTCATTTCATGGATTGTCATTACATGTTTTTATTAATTAATAGTTATGATGAAAGTAAATAAAATGTATTTTAACTGAAAAACTAAAACAATGTTCGATTCAAAATAGATTTTAACGGCCCTTAGTCCACAAAAATTGGCGTTTCGTCACGGCGGCCTCCAATTAAATAGCGCGAAGTTTTCTACTTGGCTGATTTATTTCAATGGTAAATAGAATTTTTATTATTAAAAAAACCTTCATATTATATAATATTCATTTTCAACTTCTTTATAAAACTGTAAACTAAAATATTGGCAGAGCAGTTGGTAAGTCTTCAATAGCACTAAAAACTTCGTTGATGTTTTGTATCAAGGAGTAGCAACATTTTCCGCAAAAGAAAAAAGCCTCTCAACGGGCTCCGAACATGTCAACGGAGTATTTGACCTATCAAACACTTTTGACACCAGTGGATATTTTCTCAAGTTGTGGAGAGACGTTTCTCCATCTGTAAAATAGTTCTCAAACTCCAAATCTGATCGACTCGTCGCCATAATAAAAAATATTTTGGTTGAAGTTGTTACTGGTGGTTTTTCCAATTTTTTTTAAAATCAAACGTTATCTTGTGCTTCCGATAGTACATTTCAATAATTTTTAAAATGTCTGTTCTTGTTTTACCTGTCATTGGAGACAAAACCTTAAGCCACTTTAATTTGGCTGAAGGCTGGGAAACGATAGATAGTTTAAAAAAGGGTTTGAAGCGGTCGAAAAGCAAGTCGTTGGCGTTAATGATTCTGTCGGTTTTAACTTTCAGAGTTTACCAAAGTAAATCCCGTTTTGGTCTTGTAAAAACTCCAAAATCTTAGCAAAGGATTTCATGATCTTACAATATTCTTTTAAATATGCTTTTTCAGATATCGCATTTCAGCTACATATATGCGTAGCCCCTTTAGTTAATTTTACACCTCCAGGATTTAGGCTATTGAGTCATATAAAGGGTTGTAGCGAGTAACCACTTGAGTGACATTTTTAAAAGATTTTTTATTATTTCAGACTTTAGTCGGTTGGATTTCTTTTATAACAGGTTGCACTTAGAAATCGCCTTTATAAAAATAAAAAAAAAAAAAAAAAACATTATATTAAATTTACATTTCAATGAATTTCTAATTTTGTTTTCAAAGCTGAGGTGAAATCATTTGTTGCAATTAAATTTAATGTGTGACTTGAACAACGAAAATGTTTAGACAAAATAATGTTATCTGCGATTCCATTAATATCTACAAAATCTATATTTTCATTATTATTTTGTGGAACATTATCATGAAGGTCCTCATTGTCTGAACTTTTGTCCATTTCATGGCCTGGATTTCATATTTCACGAAGTTGGATCCATTGTCGGTGATGGTTAAAATATTATTTGAGTGATTTAAATTAAATTCTCCGTTTATAGATGTTATCGTTTCTGTAATACGATCATATGTATGTGAACCCGTGATACGTTTACAGGCTAAAGGAGCGCTGATATGTGTTGGTAATTGTTATTTTTATCCAAACACAGCCAGGTATAGCCAAAAAACTTTTATGCTTATTTGATCAAATATCGACAGCAGTACAAAAATATTTAGTGTTTTTCATTTCTTTTTTGATCATTTCCTATAACTAATGAGACCTATTTTTTTAATTTTTGCACGGTTTCTATTTGGTACTTTAAAATTAATTCTTTTGTGGAACAATTTTTTGAAAAATTGATTTTCTACAATAGCAATAGAAGATGCCAACAATAAAATCCACAATATCATTATTAAAATTTCCTGTTTTGTTACGTTTTTTCATATTTTTTCATATTACATATATTTATTTGCATAGATTTATACAGTAAGGTACATAAGTGGTATAAACTTAATTGGTTAATTTAATTGATGTTTTATTATAGTTAGGTACAAAATAAAAAATTTAATAGTTTAAGAATTTGTTAATAGAAGAGAAAAGTAAAGAAAAGAGAAAAAAAAAGAAAAAACAGTAAGTTATATAATTTTATATCATCACTACCTTAACGTCTGAAGATACTCTTTGAGCTTTATTCCAAAAAGTCTAGTGCAGCTTATCATTCTTAAAGATCGGGGTAGACAGTTCAGATATTAAGAACGCATAACGTATAGGCACAAGATTTAAAGATCTGGTAGAACGCGTGTGACGTATCTTATTATAAAGGTATGGTGGCTGACGTGTTTGTAAGATGTTATTCAGCAAAGTTAAAGTTCTAAGCTTGAAAAGATTCTCGAGAGTAACACCGTAAATTGTTTTTTAAAAATTCAGAAATGTGATCGTATTTTCTCAATCCGAAAATGAATCTAGCTATACTATTGTATGCAACATTAAGTTTACGCTTGTGCTCATAATCACAATTATAAAAAATTTCACAGCCATAGAGCATAATAGGGATAAGTAATGTTTTAGCCAGGATAAAACGCGTTTTTAGTGGTGTTATTTTATGATTGCTCCACAGCAAAACGAAGGCCTCCGTAAATTTTTCCGATCGTCAATCTTATGTGGTAATTCCAAGAAAGTGTCTTTGTGAAGATTATTCCTAAGTTTTTGGCTGATTCGACAAATTCAATTTGTTTATTATTTAAATATATTTCTGGAAAGTTAGATGTGTCGATGGCCTTTCTTTAGAATTAAGTGGATTAAGGTAAAGTCTGTTTTTCTGTGACCAGCTATGAACATTAGCTAGGTCCTCATTAACTTCAACAGCAGCATTTTCGACCAAACCTATAGGGAAGCTTTTTCGCATTTGAACATCATCAGCGTACATATATACTTCACAGTTATGCATACATAAAGGCAAATCATTAATGTACATAGAGAAAAATAATGGTCCCAGTATTGAACCCTGTTTTTTCAACTTTCAAGTTCCTCTTTTTTTGTTTTCAAATATTTTTCATACTCATTTTTCTTTTTAAATAGATCAAGTTAGAAGAAGTACTGGATGAAACTTAATAACAATTGTTTTTTCTTTGCAGAGTCGACATTTACCATAAAAATATGAATCAGTAGATGGTGATGGTCTATAAATTTCGTCTGTTCTATACAGAATATTATAATTCTATTTTTCTGATGAATTATCGGTTAAACTTTTATATTTAGAAATATTAAACTTTGGGTGATATGCATAAAGAATAGTAAATGCTTTTACTACAGAATTTCAAAGTATTTACTTTTTTTGATACGCATAAAAATTCAGTAAATGATGAGAATTAAGTATTTACTTTGGCCCATAGCACCAACTTTTTTCAGATGAATTTTTGAAGTAAAAACTTTATTCCGTATGCATAATAACTAGTAAGTACTTTTTTTCCGTAGAAACTACTTCATTTTTTTAAAGAGAGCAACTTGGAAATTCCAAAGTACATACTTTTTAGTCTTAAACTAAAGAAAAATAGTCTTGATTTTTATTTTTAGTCACTGTATTTGTTGAAAGTGGGTTGCTGTTAATATTTTAAAAAAATTATGAGAACAATTCATTGACAATCGATTCCAATTAGCCTTTTGAGACTACTATTTAGTACAAAATTGTTGTCGTTGTTAATTGTTCTTTGTTTTTATTTTTTTTTTTAAATTGATGTAAATAAAAGTATTATTTTTCAGAAAGAAAAAGGTTATTAGTTGTTACATTTATGGCATTTAATTTCTATAGGCGATTAAGTTTCAAAACTTTTCAAATAATTGCCTTTTGTTGTTAAATTAAAGTGTTTTACTCGAACATTATTAATAGGGGTATGCATGCAACGGCGTAAAGTCGTTGTAAAAGTTGTAAACTGCTTAAACCTGTCAAATTTTTATGAACATTTGACAGGTTTACACAGTTTACCAGGTTTACGAGGACTTTACAACGTTGCATGGATACCCCTAATATATCAAGAAAATATAAGATTTTTTGGGAATTAATGTTTTTAGAACAGTCAATAATAGATAAAGCAATTTGATTAAATTTTAACAGAACATAGGAACTTGGACTATACTCATGTTGAAATATTGGAACCGCCATTTAATTGAAAAGAATAAATTAATCGGATAGGATATCCGTCCATCATTATCCAAGCAATCCAATTTAATCTTGTACAAGTTTCGATTACCAATTGCAAATCTTTTAAAAAAATTGTGTTTATAAACACAAAATAGTAGAAAAAAAAAGTATTTACCATCAATTTCCGATGAATTTTAGTATCAACTGGGATGAATTTAGTATCTACTGAATGTATTTGGCAGCAAGTAAGAACTTAATTTTATGCCTACGAAATGAAGTAAATACTATAAATCTAACCATCTACTCAAAGTATTAGTTTTTACTTTAACCTTATACTTTCAGTAATTTATTATTATTATTAAAACTTTATTGGAAACATAAATAAATTACATTAACAATAATTTAATAGCGCTAGCTACCAGGACTGTTCGCTACTTTCAGTAATTACTTCCGTTTTATGCATATCACCCTTTTACTAGAGAATTTCAAAGTATTTACTTTTTTTGATATGCATAAAAATACATCAGTAAATGTTGAAAATTAAGTACTTACTTTGGGCCATATCATTTACTTTTTTCGGATAAATTTTTTAAGTAAAAACTTTATTCCGCATGCATCAAAAGTAGTAAGTACTTTTTTCCAAAGGAAGTACTTAATTTTTTCAAAGTTGCAAAATGGCAACTTGAAAATTTCATAGTACCTACATATTTTTTTTGCTTTACCAAAAAAAAAAGATAGGACTAACTTTTAGAGTAAAATAGTCGTTAATTGTTTTTGGAACTGATATAAATAAAAGTATTTTTCTTCAGAAAGAAAAAGGTTACTTTAGATGTTACATTTATTGCATTTAATTTAAGAGATGATTAAGTTTCACAACTGTGGAAATAATTTTACAGGACCTTGTTTGCCCTTATTTGTTGCTAAATTAAAGTGTTTTACTCGAACAAATGGTTCATAATTAATATATTTCATATATGTACATTTTTGTTGGAAATAATGGCGCAAAATTTTAAACGATTTAGTACGATGTTAAAGCCTTTTTATCATACTAAAAATGCTTTAACATCGTACTAAATCGTTTAAAATTTTGCGCTAATGTTTTTAGAAGAGTTAATTTTGTTCCAAAACCGTCATTCCATTAGAAAGAATATATTAATCCGGTATAGGATATCAATCTAGTTAATTTAATTTAATCTTGTACAAGTGTTGATTACTAATTGTAAACCTTTTAAAAACGAAATAGTACACAAAAAGTATTTACTATCAACTTCCGATGAATTAAGTACCTACTGAAAGTATTTGGCAGCAAGTATGAACTTAATTTAATGCATACGAAACGAAGTAAATACTATAAATCTAACCATCTACTAAAAGTATTAGTTTTTACTTTAACCTTATACTTCTAGTAATTACTTTCGTTGCATGCATATCATCCACTTACATGTTAATTAGCCAAAAAATCGTATCAGGCTCAAGGATTGGAAAAATACACGTCTCATCTATTTACATAATTTCAAAATTTAAATAAAAAACTCGAACTTTCAAAAACCCGGTTTCAGAATACTTGATATTTATTTATTTATCAACAAAACCTAGAAAATGCCACATTTTATTTTCAAGATATCTACTGAATTAAAAAAAAAATCGAAAATATAAATAAAAAAGTAGCAATTTCATTTAAAGCGAGTGAACTTTAAAGAACTGTTCAAGACAGTTTTCTCCAATTTTCATTTTTTTTAAGTGTTAAGTCTTATTTTTTTTTTAATTCACTGCAATGCCAGTATTATTAAATACACAATACTTCAAAACTAAAAAAAATGTTTTTGCTCCTTTAATTTTTGGGGTTAATCTAGTAAAAGCAAAATGAGAACTTAACTTTAATTCAACACGTCCTTTCCCAACAAATTGATTTATAAAAATAGTTTTGAAAAAATTTCCACGCGCAAAATCTTTTTTTGCATGTACTACATTGTCAAGCAATCTTGTTGCTCTTTAGTCTGCACGACCAGACTCAGACTTGGTATTAAGCGACATACTAAGAGTAAAATTTTACCGTTTGAGATTAAGATCCAAGTAAATTGTACGGAATTTACATTATCTATAGGTATATATGAAAATGAATTGATTTTTTGTTTGTGTCAGCATAACTCGACTGGACATAAACCGATTTGCATATGGATTTAGGATTTGTAGGAACACAAAGGAGCCGAAAAATAAAAGTTTAGACCGGAAAAGTCGTCAAATCGTGAATTTGCATAATTTTTAGGGAAAAATCAATTGATTTTTCGTTAGTGGCAGCATAACTCGGCTGAACATCAACTAACTAATAAGCAACGTGTTGCCGAACATGGGTCGTAATCATTTGAAACACGATTGGCTTAGTGAACGCTCGATATTAACTGCGAATAATAAGGATGTCAATGATTTGAATTTAACTATTCGAAATCAAACCGCAGCCACAATGTATTTGTTTAAATCTGATGATCGTGTTACAAATGGTGCCGAAGCCAGAAGCTATGCAAATTAAATTTTTAATTCGTTGGATGTACCTAACTGGTGTACCACCGCTCAATTTACAACTCAAAGTCGGCACTCATAATGCTGCACAATCTGAACCCACCGAAACTTCGTAATGGAAGCAGGTTGACGGTAAAGGAACTGATGAACAACGTCATCCAAGGAACAATAATCAAAGGCAAATTCAAAGGTGAGGTGATTCGACTCGAATTTGCAATGGCAATCAACAAATCGCCAATTTTGCAAGTATATGACCTTAATCTCGAATTACCTTGCTCTTTGAAAGGACAACTGTACGTACGTAGGGTTTTTGAGAGTCAGTAAGCCATCTGCATTGTTTGTTTTCGCATCGGCAAAAGCATCACAGAGCATTGCAGTGATCTGTAATGTATGTAATGCATTTTCGGTGTAAATAATTTAATTTCAAAAAAGTTTTAATCATGCAATATAAAGGCTCGGCCCTCGAAAGGAAATTTATAATTAAATCCATTTAAGGTGAAACAAAGTTCGCTTGGTCAGCTAGTATCTAATAGGAATAGAAATAACGCAATGAGTAGTTTTCTCAATTTATTGTTATTAATATGATTGTTTTCTAACAGGGATTATTTACGAATGTATATTTAAAAACTTGATAAAAGTGAATAAAATATATGTTAATTAATTAAAAACAACACAGGTAGAAGGACTTAACACTTCAGGAAACTATGTGTGCAATATCACGTAGAATGTAATTGACAAAAAATCGCGTGAAATATAATTGACAAAAAAAAATTATTAATTATGTACATTTTTATGTAATGTTTACTTAAAATGAACCATTACTGTCTTTTTTGATGATTACTTTTGATTTAAATTCAATTTTTCAATTAATGTAATTGAATTACAAGTCGCTTGTGTGATCAACGTTTCATTGCGTTGCCCCAGTCTTTGTTGATAGCTATCATGTATGTATATTGATGATGTTTTTGGTCACATTAAGGAGTTAACGCATTGGCCATTTACGTTGAGCGTCTTATCATACCTTTATAATTAAAGTAAATTTTGTATATCTTTCACCCGTTATTTGCATAGGTATAGGAAATAATCGGATATTTAAACAAAATAGGGACAATCAGAGTTTCATATTTCTGTGTTATGTTGCTGTTAAGAAAAATCAGCTGGTGGCAACACTCTCAAATTCCTCCATCAAATATTTTCGACCACCAGAGGTCGTAACAATAAACAAGACGAAGATTCATATTTAACAGATAAAAAAGTATCTACAAAGACGCACTTGATTTGTAGACACCGACTGTGCGAAACAATTTTTGAGTTTAATTTGTCTCTAAAAAGTAAAATAATAATAAAATATATAAATAAAAGGCAAAGTCTACTTCAAAAATTTAAGTCTTTTAATTTCAAGTAAAGTTTTTTAACAGTTGCGACTTACCAACACTTATACTTATACACACTATATATGTACATATGTAGTACTTTTGATTTATTATTTTAGGATAATAACTCGACTTTTTCAAATTTTGCACGGATATTTCAATTATTAACTTTTTGCTCGTCAATATAGTAAATTTAAGTTTAAATGCAGACGAACTCCAAAAATCCATTAACATAAGAATAAACAAATGCAATATATGTATGTATATATGTACAATGTACATTCTATAGGTATGTACATTTAACTTCACAATAAATTATTGGTGGTTGTTCGTATGATTTAAGATGAACAAAAAAAGGAAGCAAAATAGCGATTTTTGTATAAGTTACCCCGAGGAAATCGATATTCAAATTCTCATCTGCATTGTTTTTTCCTATAAAGGAATTCAACGAAACCAGGCAGTTAATGTTTGTTCATGGAGCTCAAATATACATCCTTTATTCTTTAGGGATTAACGTTACTGAAAGTATTACATGAAGGAAATGCTGCGACCTGCAAATGCTTGAGGGATTTTGATATAAAGCGAATGTTCCTTGTCAAATTAAAGATTAAAATATTTGGTTTGCTAACACGTTTTCCAACCAACACATAATTGGCTTCATAGCTCTCAGCTGAGTTATGAGCTGGATTATTGCGGTTTGTTTTTATAGGACACTTAAATTTCAATAAAGAAACGTGCCTATAGGAACTTGATTAAAATACATTTTAAAATTTCTTAGAATAACTACGTGTTCATTTCTAAATATGTATGTAAATACATAGTTGATTGGGAGAAGAGTAGAATGAGATACGATGTTTTCAAATAAGCAAGTTCAGAGAGTGTTTTTTGAGTTTACTTCTTTATTCATTCAGAATATTCGGAATAAGAATTTAATATCCCTTACCATTACCATTAGGTTGTTTTCAAATTAATTCTTGAATATTCTTGAATTCTCCTTATTCCAAGTGAAGAGTGGAATAAAATGAATACTAAGAACTTAGGTAGGTCAATGAATTAATTACCTTTTCTCATCTATGACGGATGAGCCTTGGAGAACAAAAACCATAAAACAAACGCGAAAAAGATCCCCATACAAGTCCTGACACTGTTCATCAGTGTTAAAAAAAAATTCCGAAAAAGATTTTCAAATATGTATGTATCCTTCTCTTCAACCAGCACAAGATCGAACAAATTGGTTCAATGTGATATAGTTAGAAAACTCTTATTAAATAAAAAAAAATTAAATTCTATAGTTTTAATAACATTTTTATAAACTTACTTACTTTTGTATGTATGTATACACAATGTAATAAATTAAATAAACTTTTTTTTTTCAAAACAACAAAAAATAAATGGTTCATAAATACCTAAATAATTATAAAATCAAATTGACTCATTTAAAACAAATAAAATACAAAATTAACATTTTTTTGTAG
Organism: Epistrophe eligans; assembly: GCA_951394125.1. Taxonomy (NCBI): domain Eukaryota; kingdom Metazoa; phylum Arthropoda; class Insecta; order Diptera; family Syrphidae; genus Epistrophe; species Epistrophe eligans. The sequence continues at coordinate 49,927,573 of OX596030.1, forward strand.
TTTTAAAAAATTCGCCTTCGCTAAGTGAAAGCTATATTTAAAAGAAGGAAATAAAATTCATTTAATAAAAGCAAATAAATCAAATTTTAAGAACTTCAATACAATTTGACCCTCTTCGTCCAGATTAAATTAAAAAGTCGGTCTTGACTTGACAACTTATTTGTGGGTTGTTTGTTAGGGGATAATTTTCTGCAATTTCAAAAGGGAAAAATGGAAGTTGTAGTAATAGCATTGAATTTATATTATGAAATAAAAATAATACATAATACCTACAGCATTTCTTGTCGTCACGTAAGCGTAACGTCTTTTTTTCTTTTGTTCGAACTTATGACGCGACGACAACACGTGACGACGAAAAAATGCTTGAAAATGTATTAGGTACATATTTCACTATTTGGAATTTTTTGTTTTAGACAGATCAACTGTGAAGAGATCTCGTCACTTCGACGTCTCGTTTTCACGCCGCATTGCTGCCTGATTCACAATGCGGCGTGAAAACGAGACGTCGACCGATGTTATATACTCATCTCTTTTTTTCTTTGTTTTTTTTTTTTTTATTTGTATGTATATGTATGTGTCCGTTGTAGAGATTTCTACAAAACTGAGGTAAAATTGTGTTTGTGGATCTTATGGTTCTCTATATATGGGGAGTAAACTTTTACTTGCGAATATTTAGTTGCAAAAATATATTTCATCTTTTTAATTATCCTTCCACGTTTATTTCCATATCTAAATTTTTAAATATTGCTACATACATCATACATATTTATTTATTTATTTATTTTTATTTATTTAATTCTTAATCAATCAGATACTTACTATCTTATTTACAAAGAATTTACAAAAAAAAGGGTTTATAATAATAAATACGTAATAACTAAATAACATTCAATAATAATTTAAGAAGTATAATAGTATTTTGGATTTTAAAGAAAATCTACTATAGTGGAAATTAAAATCAATTACATCTAAAATTCTGTTAGTTTCCCTGACACAGGGAGTTATGGACTCATTGAGTGCATAATTAACTCTATGTTTATCCTCCAAAAATAGGAAACGTTCTCTTAGATGACGAGACGGTGCATACAAATTTATTAGAGATACAATATATGGACAATTAATATGATTAGACAAAATATCACATTACTGAGAACATTTTACGACGGTTTTCTAATGACTGAATGCCAATAAGTTGACATCTACTGGAATAAGAGGGCATTTAAATGTTCCAGCCAAGCTTCCAAACAACAAACCTTGTGAATTTTCAATTCTATTTGAATGAATGAGGTAATATGGATTACATATTATACAACAATACTCCAAAATAGATCTGACGTAGGCGTTAAACAGAGATTTTAGAGTATAGGGATCCGTGAAATCAGTGGAATTCCGTTTGATGAAACCCAGCATAGAATTGGCTTTAGCAGCAATGTACTCAATATGTTTGATAAAATTGAGTTTAGTGTCGAACATAACACCTAAATCTTTTTTTTTCATAAACTCTTTCGAGAACATTATTATCAATTTTATACTCAAAGCAAATTGGTGAGGAATTACGGCAAAAAGAAAAACATTGACATTTGGAGACATTTAAAAACGAGTCATTAATCATACACCATTCAGCCAGTCTATCAAGACCAGCTTGGAAAAGATTACAATCATTTACAATTTTAATGGAATTTAAGATCGTCAGCAAAGAGAAGACGAAGAGAATTTGAGAAAACTTCGGGTAAATCATTGATAAAAATTAGGAAAAGAAGAGGTCCAAGGTGACTTCCTTGAGGAACACCAGACGATACAGAAAATGGAGTAGAAAGATAATTATCAACAGAGACAAATTGAATACGACCAACTATGTAGGAAGCAAGCCATTTCAAAAAACTAGAATGAAAACCTATTTTTTCCAGTTTGCTTATCAAAATATTATGGTTGACTCTATCAAAAGCCTTTGCAAAATCGGTATATATTACATCAATTTGATATCCTTTTTCGAGATTATTAAGAATGAAGTTTGAAAAAAATTGCAAGGTTGGTTGTTGTAGACCTACCAGCAATAAAGCCGTGTTGGAAAGGTGAAATTACTTCCTTTAGAATAAATGCTAATTTATCATAAACAATTTTTTCAAAAAGTTTTGGTATTGTTGATAATTTACAAATAGGGCGATAATTTGAAATTTCCTGCTTAGAACCCGATTTGTGAATTGGAATAACGAACGATTCTTTCCATATACGGATAGAAATTCACCTTTACCAAGAGATTGGTTGAATATATATTTATTAATTTATTTATTTATTTATTTCATGCTTTTTATGCTTTTTCAATTTTAGAAGCTGTAATATACAACCGTCCAACATCAATCGAGCACTCTGTATCAACATTAACAAAATTACCTGATTGTTGTTGGAAAGGAGTTGTATAGTTTGATTTAAAAAATTCAGCAAATGAGTTGCATATTGAAGGAATATCAGAGTATGTTGAACCTAAGTATTGCATACTTCTAGGAATTCCAATGGATTTTTTCTTGTTTTTGATAAACGTCCAGAAGCTTTTCCCATTTTTTTTTAAGCCAGATTCTATTGAAAATATATAATTTTTGTAGAGAAACTTGTTAAGAAAATTGAATTCCCTTTCTAACCGAGCGTATTTTACTTTAAATGAAGGATTATTTAACGACTTTTGAAATAATTTATAAGCTCTATTTTTTTAATTGCAAAGTCTTTTGTTGAACCACGGGGGCTTCGAATTATTTATGATACATTTTTTTGGAACAAACATATTAATTGCCTCTTTTAGAGATTGAGTGAAAAAATTGTAAGAATTAGACAAACTATATTGATCGAAATTTAAATGCCAGGGAATTCGCGACAGATAACTTACTATGCCCTGGAAATTAGCTTTTTTGTAGATTAATTAAAGATTGTTACAATTTGATTTAAAGTAATCGTAAAATTCAAAATAAACAGATAAAGCATTGTGATGAATAGAGTTTTGAGCAATAGGAATAATGACTTTTCTACAAACATATTTAATTCTTTATCCGCAAAAACTGAATCAACAGTGCGATTCAACTCATTTTTACATTTATTTATTTGAAATAAAACATTGCTCAGAAAAGAATCAATTACTTCACATTCATAATTATGATTAACATTAAATGGTATAAGTTGCAAGTCTTCATAATCATAAATCCAATCTACTTTAGATAAATTAAAATCACCCATTATTATAACATGTTGTTTATCTTTAAATTGCGATAAATAAAACAAACAGTTATTAACATGAAGTTTAGAAAATTTCTATAGAACTCTTAGGAGGAATGTAGCTTACAATTAAAAAAATCTCAAATAGATGTTCAATTACAACTTTCACTATAATTTGATCTATATTATACGAATTTGAAGAAGTAGGGGAATGTGAAATCATTTGAACACTAAGAAAAGAGGAGCGTATTGCAAGCTCCTCCTCTTCTAATCCAGTTTTTTGAGTGCAGCGATCTTTACGAAATACATTGTATTGTTGGCTATCGAATATTTCTGCATTGTGATGACCATCAGTAAGCCAAGTCTCAGTGAGTGCAATAAAGTCAAACTGTTGCGAAGAAGAAGACAACAAAAATTGCTTGAATTTAGTGCGCATGCCTCTAATGTTTTGATAATAACCAAGAAAGTGATTTAGATTGAGCGAAGATTTGGAGAGCGTAACAGGAGAATATGCAGTTGGTAGCGTTGATTGTCAGTGGGATAAAGGCTGAGGCGGTTGTGCTTGTGGTTGATGAGATTGAGGAGATGGAAGCGACGGTGACGATGGTATTTTGTCTTGTGGGGGTGCAAGCGTATTTGTTTGAGGTGTGTTCTCTTTACTCTCACGCATGACGATTTTTTTTATTTGAATATAAGAACCCCAAACAGATGAATCCATTACAACAGAGAGTTTGTCAGAAGGAACACTGAGTTTAAGTGTAACAAATTTAAGAGTGAATAAATCAACACATTTCTTTGTTAGCATAAAGCATTTTAATTGATCAGGTGGAATATTAGTTTTATTAGAGATATTGGCACAAAAGTTTAAACGATTTAGTAAGATGTTAATGGATTTTTATCATCACATCATTTAACATCATACTAAATCGTTTAAAATTTTGCCCCATTGTGAATAATATCTTCAGGTTTAGTTATAATATCAAACCTTGACAAATGAAGCGATTTGAAGTTCGGAAGTGCACAAAGAGTTGAATTGGTGTCAGAACCAATTATTTTATTAGATTTAGCGACTTTTTTTTATTAAGATTCAATTTCCATTCAGAATTAATTTGAAAATTATTTTCATTAATGGGCTTTAGAGTTGAGACAAAAGCTGATGATGATGAAGATAACGATGATGATGAAGATGATGACGATGACGACGATGATAAAGGTAATGATGGTGGTAATGAAGATGATGCATTTATAGCGGTTAAAGGTGATGTATTTATTGAGTTATTGATGGCAGGTGGCAGATTCAGAGAGAGCTCGTCATTGTCTTTTATTGAACTTTTATCGTTTTTTTTTTGCAGTTTTTCTAGGAGGGGGACTATTTAGAAGCGATTTAAGAGAAACTAGTTCATTTTTGATTTCTATAACACTGTTAGAGAGTTCACAAAAATTGTTTAAGAAAGAAGAGAAGTTGAGATTAGCACACGAGTTGCATTTCCAATAAAAATTACGATTAGATATTGATTTAAAATCATTTTCGGATAAATCAACACAGTCTTTATGGAAATTACGACCACAGTAAAAGCCGCACTCAACATATTCAATTTTTTTAGAACGTTTTATAACGATATTGCAATTCGCACATATCTTAGACATTTTATGAAAAAGTATAAACTGATTCCAAGAGAAGCTAGTCTACGACTGTAACCAAACGCTAAAAAATCGTTGTAAACTACGTTGCAACTACGATTTTTAAGTCATTTACATTAAAACACTTGGGTTCGTGGGTAATCATTCACGTTTCGAATTTTTCATAAAAGCTTTTTTCATAATATTTTATTTTGGTACCCTATATTGAATGCAGAAAATATATGGTGGTTTTTTATTCCTTCCAGTACAAAAATGGTGGGATATTTTTTTTTTTGATTAAGGTGGGATTTTAAAAATCTCATGTGACATCACTGTCACTGAATAAACACTGAACAAAATCTAAGAGGCAAAATACCATAGATGTCGCATGAAATTTAAAAAATTCTGGCTTGGTTTATTTGTAAATGAGACTTGATTTTTTAAAAACGGATGTCGCGAGATTGCATGAAAAAATTGTAAAGTTAAATATTTTTCCTGAAGTGGCTAGCATCGCGGTCTCTAATTTTGGTGGCATTTTTTTGACAATTATTGTATGAAACTTACATTAGACTAGCAGTCCATATATATATACGTTCATGTACTTATATATGTATTGAAAAAATAAAAAAACCGAACAAACAATAAAAATGACAAAATAGATATTATCACTGATTTGCCAATAGTGCACTGAATATTGTCTAGCAATAAGCTAAACCGGAGGATTGCTGAGATGTCATAGTCACTTAACATTTGCTGAGATAATCAAGGCATAAAATTATGCATAATGATGGATATATGGAAACAAGATACTACGAAGCATTTTATAAATTTGACGTTTTTCATTAATTTTAAGCCTAATCTACCAGTGCTTTAAGATTGAAATTGAAAAAAACTGGGCATGACATGGAGACATATTGTGTAACTATTTCATCAATACAATTTATCGACAAAAATTGAAAATTCGAACGAAACTCGTACATACAATATGAAATGTAATTATGATTTATTTTATTAAAATACAGGAATTATAAAAGAGTTTTTTGATTGGGCGTTCTCAATTAAAGTTTGGGAAAAAATATAGATGAAGGTCGGCCAGGTTACCAATTATCAAAAGATGGAAAAGAAGACTAAAATGTAGTTTGAGAAGATGTCTTAAGCAATTCCGAAAAGTGAAACAACAGACTCTATGGAAAGAGTGGACAGTAGATCCACAAAACACCCGGGAGTGGTTTTCAATGAAAGCTATAACTGACCCCTTACGTGGTCGTTTTATTAGAAACTTTTTCTGTTGTTACCATGATCAAAATGTCTTCACAAGAAGAAAAAAATCATCAGTTCAACCCTCTCACGCACTTGAAATCCGTTTTTCTCGTCCACAAACACTACAAAATCTTTCACAATTGGACTATATATGTCTCTTTTCCTCCCACATAAAATGTGCCTAGTTAAATAAAAAAGTATTTTTACTATAGAGTAGGTTTTAATAAAATTGTTAAACGGATTGGGACATCTCTTTACAATCTTTGTTTTGAAACACTTTGAAATTCGTGACATTTTGTGTATGTAAGGAAATTTGATGAAAATATAAATATTTTAAAGAATTAGCATTAGCCCGATAATGGATTATTAAATCCGAAACGCGTCGCTATATTAAATAAAAATTAAATGTTGTGATTATATTAAATATATAAAAAATATAAAATAAAACAAAGTTTTTTCATTCTTTAAAATATTTATATTTTCATCAAATTTCCTTACATATATATGACACAACATGGAGACTACACCACACACACATTTTGTGTTTTTCGTTATTATTTAATTAAAAAATACATTTATATATGTACATATTTCCATAACAGAATAACTTGATTTCACTTTAAAAAAATCCTTTCGTTACACATCTCTAAACGCTATTCCGAAAAAGCTAAAATTATCTCTGTGTTCAAAATATTAAAGTTCAAAATTAGCTTTGCCTTAATTATATCTAAAATGGACTTTATTTAATGGTTATTCCAAATTCTTTCTTTTAAAATTTAAATTCCAAACTACACATATTTTATTTAAATTAATATGCATATGTATATTATACATCCTATACAAAAATTGAGATAGATTCACATCAAACTTGGGTGTATACTAAAATCTATAATCAAATCAACTATTTAAAATCTTAATAAAATTATTTTCAAATACCTTATATATATTTAAATGATATTTAAATGCATGTCCTTAGTATTCATTCCATAAAATGCATCTATAAGAAAAAAACATACTACAACAAAAACTAATTTCGCTAAATTTGTAAATGACTTAATTTACGATATCTTTATTTGAAATATCTTAATGCAAAACGTGACTTTTACGAAATGAATTTATTTTGTTTATTACAACTAATTAGTTGAAGCGCTTGAATTATTAGACAGATCGAGTGTAAATCAACACTCAAAATGTAATAACGTACCGTAAAATATTGTATCTATTCGAGTTGTTAATTTAATTACTTTTTCCACTAGTCTTCAACACAACCAGATAATTCGTTTTTCACTTGGTTCAGTGAACTTCCATAAACACCGAAAACCTAAGCGAAAATCTAAGCTAAACAAGTATATAGTTTGCTTATTCATACCTATTTATGTATGTAATGTACATATAAATATATGTTGAGTAGATATGTATAGCGGTGAGTAAAAAATACGTTTTGCTATATAGTAGACAAATCTGATCTCTTTTTTGTAGTTTGTTTTTTAAGGGTTATTATTTTCATGAACAGTGTTTTCTCTTCTTAAGGACTTACCGACTTTGTAAAAATAGAACCGTGATAGCATACAGCCCCTAACTGATGGATTGATTTGCCCAACATTTGACACAACTAAAGCATTTTAATTTAGACAATTCCTTAGAGCAGACATTCCATTTTGATAACTGAAAAATGTTCATTTGAAAAGCTTTTTTTGTGTTGTTTAAAAATAAAATTCACGACTCAGTCGCACAGTCTTGCTCTTATGTATAAACCTACTACTTTTAAATAATTTTTAGGACTATCAGAATGTAAGTATCATATATATGTATTTACCAAAAATAAATATTAATTAAAAAAAATTTAGAGACCTGAGGAAGTACGTAAACACGTACGAAACGATCGTCTATTTATGTAAATATAATTAACAAAGAAAGAAAGACCTGGAGCCCACAAAATTCGGATTCAACTATTAATTAATAACTTTTGCCAACAGAAATTTTAATTTTAGCCCAATATTGCACATAAAATGGCATTCATTGGGTTCTTTCATAAATGCATGGTTTCAAAAGTCTGACGAATACATAGATAATTTTCATAAATGCAAATAATAAATTTCAGATTTTCATAAAAGCAAAACGCAAATATTTGAATATTATTAAATTTTTAAAAAAATTCAAAGTTTGTTTCTTTTTTGCAAATATGCAATATTTTTTAAACTTGATATTGTGTAAGAAATTTCATTAATATCCATTTTATATATAATGCAGTCAGGCTCATTTTTGTCACAAAAAGGGCTGTAGATTAAAAATAATTAATATTGTACGCAAATGTGTCAAAAAAATATTTTTTCTTATATTTTATAGGTACATATATGTAAGTTCTATGTATGTTAACTTATAAAGGGCAAGTTTTGTGATCGTTAAATCGGACTAAGGATTTTAATAAAATCTAACATTAGATGGTAGAGTGTAGAGAAAACGAAAAAGTCTATCAGGTGATTCTGTCTGTCTGCAAGTACATAAAAGTATCTATCTGTACCTCGAACTGCAGCCTCTACCACCAAAGTGATTTTCTTAAAATTTTATAGCTTAAGGTTTTTTAGTGAAGGTTTGAAGGTTTCCCCGAAGGTGAAATTGAAAAAAAATTTAGCTCCAAAAATAACAGTGACTGCTATATAACTTATATGCAAAAAACTGCTTTTAACGGTACCTGCCATCACAGAACCACTTTTGATTTTTAGCTTAAATGTGCATGGAAATAAGACGGCCGCAAATGGTTTTGTATAATTGGCGTTCTTGTTTCATTTTTCAATGAAATAGTGGTTCGACTGCGAAATGAAATAATTTCTAATATCATTTTTCAATCGCTGCATAAAGTTTGTTGAAACAAAATTCTACGACAATATACATATAGTTAGTTATTTATAATGTTGTTTACATCTCATTTGTGAGATTTATATACCCACCTCATAATTTTCGAGGGCATACAGTAGTTTACATCTTGACAATGGAGTAAGGGGATGAGTTTCGTGTCAAAATCGGTAAGCGAAGTTACAACTAGAGTTTGTTTTCGTTTAATTTTTCTAATAAAAATGTATTCCCAGTTTGTCTTTTATAGCATTTTTGTTGTATAGTCAATAGTCATTGCATTTTAATTTGTAAATGTACCTGTGTTTCTTTTTGTCATTTTTAATTTTTGATGGGAGTAGTTTTTATATGCGATGGTTTTTATTATTATTATCTGTTTCCAATGAAATGTGTATGTTTTGTTGTTTTTTTTTTCAAATATCTCTTTATGGTAATAAGTTTGTGAATTCTATGGATATGTATTATTTTGGTGTCATTTTTGCTATTGTCGTGTTTATTTTCCGTTTTGTGCATTTTGTTTTTATGTTGATAAGCTTGTTGATCATTTCGGTATTGTATCCACTAGATTTTGGTTTCATGTATCACTGTGTTAATTTTATTCTGTTGTTTTTATTGGGACTTTTATTAACCTTCTAATTGATCCATTATGGCGTTTTTTGAATTCGCACTATCCGAATTTTTGTGTTTTTCTGTATTAAGGTCTAAAAAGTTTATTTTGTTGTTATTCTCAATTTCTGGACTATGTTTATTTTTCTTAATGAACGCGTTAAAAAATTCAAAATGTAGGTACAGTACAAACTCGAATTATGCAACTTATAGAATACTGGGTTGTATTTTTTGATACAAACTATAGTTGAAATAGTTTATTTTCTTATAGATAACGACAATGTTATGAAAAAACTTTAGTGAAACCAAAACGAACAATTATTTTTATTAAATACGAAAACGAAATGTTCAAAATTTATACAAAAATTAATCAAAAGGAGAGCATGCAAATCGAAAACAGATGAATAAACACAAGAAGTTGCACAAATCGAGGTAGTATGAAAAGTTGCACTTATAGAGTCAAGACGTGTACAAATTTAGTGTTGCGAAAATCGAGTAGATGCACGAATCGAGGGTTGCGTAAATCGAGTTCATACTGTACCTGTAAATATCTACAGTAGGTGTGGGTATGGGTGTATAAGTTGGTTTCATACACATTTTTTTAATGTATTATTCTATAAATTACTTAAGTACATATAATTGTTACATCTAACAATATTGGCAGATCTGTTAATGCTGTGACAGTAGCTGTAAATAAGCTGACAGTAGCCAACTATCTTACAATGGTAAATTGTCGCGGTTTAAAATTAGCAGATATTTATTTACAAAAAATTGGCCGTTCCGTTGGCCGACCTAATTTCAATTGGAATACAAAATTTGTACTTCTATTTATTTTTATCGCGTACCTACGTTTTGGAATAGAAAATTTTCTACAATTTTAGTAAACGTACTTTTACCGAGAAATTGAAAATTAAAAACATATAAGTAAAAATACACCCCTCCTGTCCAGAAATGCAAGGTTCCGACAGTGACTTGCCGATTTTAATTTTTTCGTTTTATACTTATGGCGATGGTGGCGGTGTAAGCGACTGTTATAATGGTGCATCGTTTTCCACGAAACAATTTTTCTAACATTAAAAGAATATGCAACTCAACAGATTAATTTATTATTCTTTGGGTATTTAAGTGGCAAATATTAATAACTTTTTTTGTTGTTTAGATAAAATATCAAATATCTAGGCGACCGAGCTTCGCTCGGCTACTTTTTTATTTTATTAAATTTACTATAACAAACTTAAAAAATTGGCTTTAAGTTTTGTTTACTATCATGGTAAATCCAGATCTCAGTGGATCTTTTGATATAGGCCCCTGCCTGACGACTCCACATACATATATATGTACATATATGGAAGTATCTCCTACGTGTATCCCCACATTTAAATAAATTTAAAATCACCTTAAGTTGATATCACTTATTTATGTTTAGCGTTACTAACTACCGAAATAAAAAAAAAATAAAAATTAAAAAACGTAAACAAACCTTGAATGCATTTCGAAACCCATCCATTTCATCTACTATTACTGAAGCTGGTGGCTATAGCTTTTTTATAATTTTTTAAATTTTTGCCTCATTCATCAGAACAAACTCTGAAAATTTGATTCAAATAATTTAAGCTGCTTTCGAAAAATAGAGATGTTTACGTTGTTTAATTATTTGTTTTTTTTTTTTTTATTTCGGAACTTAAGTTGATTTTAAATTTATTTAATTGTTTTCGGATTTCACGCGGTTCAACAATTAATTTGATATCCCTACATAATGTGGAGGTATCTTCACTTGTAACTTCACAAGTGTAGAGGTATTTCCACATGCATCTCCACAAATTTCAAGGCATCTCCACATTTATCTCCACATGTATCTTCACATATATCTCAAAATGTGTGGAGGTACCACCCGATAACAAACCCTAAAAATTTCATCCAAATCGTTAGAACCGTTCCCTAAAACTAAGAAACAATAAAAGTGGGCGTGGCAGTGGGCGAATTTTTCCAAAACTTTTTATTGAAATTTTGTCTCTTTCATCGTAAGACCCGCTGTTAATTTCATTCAAATCGTTAGGTTCATTTCGGAAAACCAAGAAACAATAAAAGTGGACGGATTTTCCCTTTTTCTCATTCACCAGAACACTCCCTGCTATTTCATACAAATCGTTAGAGCCGTTTCCGAAAAAACAAGAAATAAGAAAAGTAGGCGTGGAAGTAAGTAGATTTCAATAAAAAAAATTTCAAAATTTATTTCTCGTCTATCAGAACAAACCCTAAAAATTTCATCCGAATCGTTAGAACAGTTCTCGAAAACTAAGAAACGATAAAAGTCAGCGTGGCACTGGTAAATTTGTCCAAAACTTTTTTCTCGTTCGTCAAACTATTCCCTACCAATGTCATCCAAATCGTTAAAGCCTTTCTTAAAACTAATTAGTAATTAACAATAAAAGTGGGCAATGGGTGGATTTTCCTGAAAATATTTTTTGAATTTCTTGTTCATCAGAACACTACCTCCCAATTTTATCCAAATCATAAGAGCCATTATCGAGAACCCAAATTCTAAGAAAAGTGGGCGGATTTTACCTAAAAAAATTTTCCTCATTGATTTGAACAAACTATAAATTTCATTCAAATCGTTAAAGACTTTTTCGAGAAACCAAATATATAAAAATATATATACAAGAATAGCTCGTTTAAAGTAATAAGATTATAAGAACATTAAAACCCAAAAGGTTTTGTGAAAATTTGAAAACCCTATTTTCATGGATAGCCACAAATATTTAGAGATATAATAGGTGGTTATATTTACATACAGTGTCTCAGCCACACTCTTATACAAAAATTATTGCGTTCTTACCTTTGTTGTGGATTATAAGGTATTTTATTGCTTCAATATATAAATGGGCAAATATTCATTGTTCAGGACTTTCAGAAGTGAAACCTTAAAACATTAATGTATGCATCTTCAGTCGTCATCGTCACTATTTTTAATGGACGTAAGATAGCTACGTACATTAAGCCCTTAGCCAAGATTACTTTTAATCAACGTGTATTTTATTTTTAATACCAATATTTTCACTTACGACACCATCATTGCGAAAGTATCGTAAGGGGTTTCGCTTCACTACATATTTTAATGTATAATGCTTTTGCACATCCTTTTCCTGCCACGAGATTTTAAGCACAATGAGTTTAGCATAGCTCCATGCAACGTTTTTCGTTGTTTTAAAATGTGAAAATAAGTTGAGCAAGGATATAGTAATGCATCGTTACATTGAACAAAGTTTCTTTTTAATTATTTTGTACCGTTGATGGCGTTGGTTAAAAGTTAGGGCACCAGAAACTTGAGATTGTTACCCATATAATAAATTCATCTTATGTTCATTCGACCATAACCTATACAGATTTTTTTTTTATTAAAATTTGTTGTTCTGGAAAACACTTAAAAATATTTTCAGATAGAAGAATTTTTTCTGAGTATCCTTTGAGTGAAGTTATTATCTTCAACGATGACCCAGTAACAAAGCTATGTAGGTAAGTAGCTTTTAAAACATTTTCTTAGTTATATTTATGTATTTATTGATCCAAGAGGGAAATTATATGTTTTTATTATTATCTCAAGATAATAATCTATATATTCATATTTATAAAAATAACCTGTTCGTTTAGGTACCTACTATTAAAAATTCAAAATTAACCATCCGACATGAGCTGAAACTTACATAATATATTTGTTATGAAGTGAGATAAAATCGGGTAAACTTATACTTGTTTTCGCTTTTTGATTGTCGTGGTTGATAATCAACTATTCTTAGCTTTATTTAAAGTTATCACTAAAAAATGTTTGATGGTTTGATCATTGGCAGAACTTCGCTAGTCAACGCTGTCATCATGTAAAATTATTGATGATTTGTCCAGAAGTGAACAAAATTTGAAATGTTGTTTTATATAGGTAGATACAAGAAATAAAGGCACGAATTTATATCAATTCAAAGTGTTTAACATTACTAGTATGCAATTTGTCATTAGATTCCTGAGATTCAAGAGTAATGTTAATTAGAGCACCAAAATGAGTCGCATTTCGATGGCACATTGACAATATGATTGCCCTATAGCTGAGTTGACTGGTGGTATATATAGCTGAGTTGACATGCATTTCTGGTTTGAATTGGGGAAATGAGTTTGTAATGGGTGATTTTTTAAGAGGTTTAGAACTTTAAAAAAAAAAAACACAAAAAATTCGAAAAAATGAATGAAATATTTATTTGAATCGATAGTTTGAACCTTGCAATTTAATGTTTAAAGATAATTTCATGCAAATGTTGACCGCGGCTGCGTCTCAGGTAGCCCATCCGCTGAGTCCAATTTTGGCATACTCTTTCACACATATCGGCCGGTATCTCACGAATGAATGCATGGATGTTGGCTTCCAGTGCGTCAATCGAAGCGGGCTTGTCCCTATAGACATTAGCCTTGACATACCCCCACAAAAAATAATCTAATGGTGTCAAATCGCACGATCTAGGCGGCCAATTGACCAATTGGTCACAATCTTCCGAATAGACTGCTCAGAAGGTCGAGAATGCCGACCATAAAATGGAAGCAGCGCGCGATGAACATTTCGAACCGAGCACGAATTTTGATAGTAAAATTCAATAATTTGCAAGCGTTGTTCATTTGTAAGACGATCCATGGTTAAATTGCAAACCAAACTGAAGCTGTTTGACAGTGACACAAGGTACTAAACACACGTCAGCTGTCAAAACCAGTGTTGCCAAAACCAAACCAGCTAAAAAATCATACTACAATTTACATTAATTGTTATTTAAAAATTTGCTACCCTTTGCCCTTGGTTTAAGAAAGTATACTCAAAATGTCAGTACTGTGGCATGTCCCATCCTCGTTTTTTCTAATTAAATCTACTGTTTTCTATTAAAATACATCATTGAATAAAAATGTTGTCGTCAGAGAAGTTTTAGTGCTACTTGATTAAATTTTGACAAACTAATAGACGAAGATTGACATCATTCCGCATTAGATATTGCGCTTTACTTAAACCTATCTTCTCCATATCCTAACGCTATTAAAAAAACTTGAATGTAATTAGATTAATTGTAAGTGTAATAAAACGAACAAAGCCTGGGTAAAAATTAATAGGGCAAGAGCTGATGAAGATTGTGAAACTTTTTTAATTTTAAAACTACTTTTCACAGACAATCCAAATTCTTTATATTAAATTATCATATCTCTAAAATAGAATGTGATCTTAAATCTAATCCAGATAGTTTCTGGAAATTTATAAATTGTAGAGAAAAAACTAGTGGCTACCCAAAATCTATGTCAAATTCACCGTCAACTAGTCATGAGCCTAAGGTTATCGCAAACATGTTTGCAAACTTCTTCAAAGAAGCTTTCGAAGATACAAACCATGACAACAGTTCTTACTATTTTCTTCTTCTCAAGTAAATTTCCCCCACTTTCAACTATTTTTTATTTTGTGCCGTATTTATTTATTTATTTATTTATTATTAAAAATCTTTTAGAATAAATTGCATCAATCTTAACTTATTAAAAGTTATTATAAGAAAATTAAAATTATGAAGAAATTGAAATTTAAAATAATTTTATGTATTAATAAAACTAGAATGAAACAAAAAGAATTTAACGGAAAAAACCGGAGTATTTTTTTCAAAGCTTATTTATTATTTTCTAGAACTAATTTTCTGCCAAAAATTTGAATAAAATCCCATCAAATTTTTTGTCGGAGCACATCTTCCTTATCCTCAAGGGCAATGAGTTCCAAGAGCGAGTGGCTTGAACGAAAAATTGACGTTTAGAGGTAAGGCATGCAAAAACGGGACTGTATGATGGAAAAAGGGCGCGTTGAGACGGAGAAATTAATTTTTTAAAACAAATACGTGGGTTGTTTTCTTTTCATGATTTTATTTTAAATAATTAAGTATCTTTTTTACGTATGGTGAAACCTGGTCTTATCGCTTCAGATCGAATATATATCGAACTATTTTATTGAATACTACACAGAGAGAAAAAAGACTACATAAAATCAATAAGATTGCCTTATTGATATACTTTCCTAAGAAACCTTATTAAAAGCATTGAGTAATGTGATATTTTCATAGAGAAATCTTAATAATTTTATGAAGAAAATCTTATTGAAGTTTTAAATAGTTTTAATGACCCTTTCTATATGATAAATCGCATTAAATGATGTAAATAATGTGAAAACCTTATTACTTATAAATTTTAAGAAGTCAATCTTGTAAACTTTTTTTCTATAAAGGCTTGGCAAGAAATCTTCTTAAATCTATAAGTTTTTTCTTATAAATATTTATGCGAAAATCACATTAAATGATGTGAATAATATATGAAAACCGTATTGCTAACAGTTTTAAGAAGTCAATCTTATTGACTTTTATGTGAAAATCCCGTTATTTTCATGTCATTTCTACTATAAGAATACCTAATCAGTTCTGTAGTTTTTCTTCTAGTGAAAGACGTGCGCAAATTAGAAAAAAAAAATATTTGTAAGTGTTTCTAGAAAAACAAGTAAAAAGTATTTTGTGAAAATTGAAAATAATAACGTGCAGAAACAATAAGCGTTCCATCCTCAATATGGAACAATGAGAATGTTGAGGAGAAGCAGCAAATTTTTCTCTCGTGCGGACTCAGTAGTTCGGTGTTCTCGTTTCTGAAAGTTTATGGAGTTAACTCCACTGAAGTCCTAGAAAAAATGGAGATGGAGGACGTCCACAAACTTCGACAGTTCCGGCTACTTTGGCGACCGAATTAAATTTCAAGATGGACTGAGGAATTGGAAAAAGGACAGAGTAAGTAATTTTGATAACTTTTTATAGTACCTTTATTCCTTTGCGCAATATTACATACCTACATTTATATAAAATATAATGAATAAAAATCCCCAGATCACAAACTAAATCAATCCCAATTTGACAGTTCATCTCCTACATATAATGTCAAACTTCCACCATGGGATGTCTGCGATGACTTATAGAGAAATGGACAAATGGGCTCTAGCAATCACGAGAACCTTTCCCAAAGAAAACAAAGTAAGTACGTGGCTATTAAAGGATGAAAGACCTGTTTTTTAATGAATTCGCTTATTTGATTCACTAAATTATATGTACCTTATTAAATTATTTCAGAGGAATTTTCCGAAAAAAAGTGTTGGATCCAAAGTAATTGTTCCCCGTGGAAAACTGTTAGAGATAACTGGAAGGAAAGAGCAAAACTAAGAACGTTAGAGTTCCAAATGGAGGGACAGTTGTCATTGACAACGTTATTGCTGCACTGGCCGAGGTTTAACGATGCAAATGAATTTGAACTGGCAAGTCCTATCAGAACAATATATTATTATTCATATAAAAAGTTATCATTTTATATTTCAAATCATAGATCGATATAGATTTGAAAACACTTCATATTATTTATTTATTTTCCTATTAGCAGTTTAAGAGTTAAATAAAAATGTGTTCCTTTTTTTTCTACTTTTAATAGATAATAATAAGTATATTAAAAAAAAAAAAACAATAAATAATTTGAAAAAAAATTGTAGTTTCGTCTTTTCTTCTTTTAATATCAGATTATTTCAAACCGATTTTAACATACTTGAAATAAGACATTTTCATTGTTTCTAAAATATTTTCACATGCTTTCAATAAGTTTTTGGTATTAATTCAAAGGCTTTTTCATATTCATTCAATTAGATCTTATTGTTTCTAAGAGATTTTCTAATACTTTTCAATAAGTTTTCTTATTATTTTAAGAAGCAGTCATATTAAATAGCAATAAGATATCTTCTTATAAATATAAGGAAATCCTATAAAATGGTCATCAAGGTGTTAATAAGATTTTCTCTATGGTTTTATTAAGACTTTCTTCTTGGATGAAAACCATAGAGAAATCTTATTACTTTTCTTCTATTTTATGTGGTACTTTTTTCTCTATGTACTTCAAGTTTTTTTTAGCAGTCGGCGTTATATCCTATAAAAATTTGGCACCCATATATTGTAAGTATGGTAAAATATAAAACTTTGCTATCATCAGTTTTGTAGCTAAAGGTGTAAAGTGCTTTGTCATTGAAAGTTTCTTAAGCAACCGTATATCTTGCCAATGACCGATTGAATGTGTACGTTCCATTTAAATGTTCTGTCGAACCAGATGCCAAGATTTTTGCCCTTTTCAATATACTTAAGCACCGAATCTCCAAGGTACACCAAAGGAAAATCATTTAGGTCAAGCTCATATTTGTAAATCAATATACAGTTGGATTTGGTTGCATTGAGTCGTAGGCAGTTTTCTCAGCCCAAAGGGTGATCGATTTTAAGTCCTCGTTCAATCGGTATACTGCATCTTCTCACATTCCAATTTCGATGCTTAAGTAAAGTTGTACATCATCAGCGTACATCTGTACTGTACTGTACTGATGTGTGCTTAAGGATTTGGGGAAGAGGGGACCTAAAATTGATCCTTGGGGAACTCCTAGTGAAGTATAACTAAAATTGAATTTTTTGTTTTGGACCTGTTTGTTGTTTTGTTTTGGAGCTGCTTTCTTTCTAACAAATATGGTTTAATTAAGTTTTGTGCTGAATTTGAAAAACCTCAAAGTGCAATTGTGGTTTTTACGAAAGCCGGATTGGTTTACACAAATGAGTTCGGTTCTTTGTAGATGGTATAATATTTGCTCTGGTAAAACGTTTTCTAGGACTTTGGACAAGAAAGGTAGAATTGAAATAGGTCTATATTCAGTAATTGGTTGAGAAGATCCCCTTTTTTTATGATAGGAATTATTTTCGCGCATTTCCATGCTAAGGGAAAAATTAATATTGTTATTATTGTATTAAATACGTACGTTAGAAGCGGGAGGATGACTTTAATAAAGACGGGATCAATTTCATCTACTCCTACTGATTTTGATTTGATGCTTGCATGATGAAGATTGCACTCAATACATCCGTTTGATTGACGTATGCAAACTGAAGTTCGGCAGAATTTGGTTTCGATCATAAAAAATTCAGTCGTCCTTATTTATGCTGATAGCATTAAGCTTTTCAAAAAAATTAAATCTACATCTTACTGTTTACTTTTGCAAGAAGAGTTATTAATATTTAGGGAATGGTGATATAAAAATCGTCTTGTTTTAAATGTTGACAAGTGTAAAACCATGCGTTTTACACGCAAAAAAGTCCCATTTGTTTTTAAGTATACGTTTGATTCATGTCTCCGTGTTGTCTGACTTAGAAGTTGTTTTTGATCCTAAGTTAACTTTTAATGATTATATAAACTACATAGTTAAAAAAGGTAATAGGGTCCTAGGATTCATAAATAGATTCGATCGCGATTTCCATGACCCTTATGTTCTTGAGCTTCTCTTTATTTAATTTGTAAGATCAATAATTGAATAGTTGTGTAGTATTTACACCTTACTACTCTATTCATATACTATGACTTGAAGCAATTCAGTGAAGGTTTTTGCGTTTTCTGCCTTCGGTTTTTTCCATGGTCACATGCCTCAAATCAAAGCCTCGCTTTAATAAGTCTTCCGTCACTCACTAATCATAGAAGTTATTTGCAATTTTGTTTTATTGTTGAAATTATTAATGGGTTAATATAATATCATCTCCATCGGTTCAAGTATATAATACTACAGTAACAATTGTGCCATATATTTAGTAGATCAAACTTTGGTGTATCGCCCCCTAAATTAACTGATTACAATATTTAATGAATTTTACTTTTGTATAGTCTATAAATGATAACCTGAAATGCACTAGATTCGAAATTTTGTTCTTTAATAGCTTACAAAATTTAATTTAGATTATAAGTATTTGTTCACGTTAGTATTTAAATAATTGAAGTACATAAATGCGTTTGCAATGGTCTAAAACAAAAATCGAATTTTTCCTCTTTGGAATCACATAAATTTTGTACCAAATTTCAAGCTCTACCGGTTAAGGCTCCACATTGATTTTGTTCATCTTTTTTAAACAAATTGCTAAACGTTCGTTTTCATTTGAGGATACGTTTTTGTTGATGGACGGTGGTTGACTCTGTTTTGAAAAGAGTCTTCTCTAAAACGTGCATTCTTCGCAACTTCTACCGACAGAAATTGATCGAAACAAAAAAAACACAATTATCTACAATGAACCTACAAACATTTTTAAGAATTGTAGCTTTAGATATAAACTAAAAATTAAAAACAAAGGTGAATTGAAATAAGAGTTCAGCAGTTGGAAATTTGCATTTACTAAGGCACACTTTTTGGAAAAGCTACAAATAATGAGTCGATAGTGAGAAAAATTTTAGTGTTGCTTTTTTTCGTTAAAATAAACTTATTAAATTTTAACGAAAAAAAAGTTAGTTTATTGGTTAGTTTATGGGCCTTTTAGAATTTAACGTGGTCAGTGCAACCGATAACGTCATTTTGCAATTTAAAGAATTAATAATAATTTAACAGAGCTGGCCATGAGCAGAAGCGGTTGAATATGCCCCAAAAGGTTACGATACTAATGATCCCAAACTAATAAATAATACAACCGTTTGAATACAATTATTGTTCCTCTCCCCCTCATGTTTCGGTATATTCAATAACCTATTAGAAACGCAGTGTTTATCGAAGCAGTTTCTTCTCATGCTTCGATTTCATCATTTCTCGAGACTTTAACATTAAAAAAAAATTCCAAACCAAAGGTCAAAAGCTGTTGTACTTATCAATACTAAGAGAAAGATGTGTATTTAACTATTAATTTTCAACATTCATTGTAATATTTTCATTGTCATTACCATTCTATTTTGTATCTTTCAGACCAACCTTCGTTAGGACTTACATATCAATGCGTACCAATGGGAATAATCTCCAACGTAATTGCCTCCCAACAAAAGATATACCCTATTAACTACCTTAAAATCAGCAACAAAGGACAAATGAAGCATTCATTCATTCACTCGGTATTTAGAAAAAGGCTTTGAAAAGTATAGGTGTATCCTCATTGTAACAAAAGTGAGGAATACAAAAAAAACGATCTCAGTTGTTGAGATAAAGCTGTGAAAAATGACTTTGCAAAGACAGGATATCTTATATATTGTGCTTATTTATTTAAAGATTAAAAGCTCAGCAGGATATTATGAAAGTAACCTGGCGGAAGTATCCTTGGAACGAATTGATTATACTAATACAATAAAATTATTTTCAAGTTTAACTGGAGAAAAAGAAAATGCTTTTAGTTCGAACGGGATGGTGATGAATTCGATTGATCCGGATGGAAATAATGAGAGAACAAAAAGTAATGAAGATATAGGGGAAGTGGCGGTTGCCTACAACATCAATGTCACATCCGTTTTGAAGGCAAATGCATCATTTAGCTACGCGCTGATGGACACCGAAGGTAGGACATCCGCCGAAGAAAATTTCAATCAGTTTGAACAAGCCCATGGTGAGGAAATGCAGATGTTATGCGTCGAAGGATATGAGAACAATGGGAACTGCACTGTTGTAAATCAGACGTGTTTCGACGACAATCTGCCTTGTAATGCAACCGAGGCAGAGTATATGCAGTTCCTCTTTGACTATATGTATCCGAAAACTTCTGAATGGATACTAATTTTTGCTCATGGAATTGTTTTCATTATTGGACTGGTATGTACACTGTGGAGTATAACTACACATAAAATCTATATGCGTTAATTGTTGTATCTTGTTTTGATGTAGTTGCGGTTTAAGGAATTATTATTTTAAATATACCTACAATTACATATTATATTCGAATAAGTTACATTATTATGACTGTGGAAACAAATACGAAACAAAAACTAATGAAAGGAATGAACGACTGGTTCGCATCGTTTACTTGCTGTGCTGTGTTGTTTTAATGGACTTACCCCCAGTTTTTCAGTGGAAGTTTAAGCTCCACTTTTTGTTTAAACAATTTGTTCCGTTTTGTTTTACTGCCTGAACACAACTGAGAGCTTTAGCTGAAACAGCTGTGAAAAAGTGTCGTAGTTCTAATTTTGTACGTGCCAATAATGCAGCTGTAGGGTATAGGGCGGGGCTAGTTGGACCACTTTTTACTTGAAGTCTCAGAATTATGAAACTATTCATAGTACAACAACAAATCCAAAATTTATTTTATTTAATGCGGTCACAAAAAATTAAAAATAAAAAACTAAAACACTTTATTTAGTAATAACAGAAAATAAATATGATAGGTTTAAAATATAAAAAGGTAATCGCGGTTGTAATTGACACTTACAAAGAAGGGTCCATCTCCGGCTACTTTACATTTTGTATGAGCTGACTTTCGGCAAGTATGACACAATATCCATTCCTCACCCGGTAAACTTGTATATAGATACATATTAAATATACGTCTATTTAAATCAGCCGGGCTAGTTACACCATTTGGTCCAACTAACTCCACACCTGATTTGATGAACATATTTCCTCATAAATATGAAAACAGGCAAAACTTTTCAATTTAACGCACAAAATATGAAAAAAAAAACAATATATGTATTCACTAATAAAAAAAACTTACCTCAGTCCTTAATTATGGTTTTTTTCGCTAAAATAATAAAATAAATATCTTATCCGTATTCTTTACCCAAAAAAGACAAAACTTTTTTGGGTTTCCCTTCTGTGGACACAGTGCAACAAAAACAGTTATCGTGCTTTTTCTGCACTTTCTTTTATTTTCGAAATTTTTTCTTTTGCTTAATAATTTTTTCTCGACACAAATAAGCACTAAAGCTACAATAGTTTCTACCGGCTCTTTTTCTCCATGTAATTTGAAACGTCAAAAGTGTAGTACCTACGTGAGAAGTTAAAAGTTGATGAGCTCTTCCTGTTGTGTTTGCAGCCTGAATTGTAGTTTCATTGCGTTGTGTTGTGTTCGTAACATTGGCGCAACATTTTCAACGATTTAGTAAAATGTTAAAGCCAGTATAGTAATTTACTAAGTTAAAAAGAAGATTTGCTAATTTTAAACGATTTTAGCAACTTACTATCTCTTAACATTTTATTGAAGTTAAAATCACAAAATTGCTACTTTGACTTTTAGTAACTTGCTAAATCCATATGACATACATTACATATGTCATTTTCCTCGAAAAAAAAAATTTCAATTTCATTTGAAAGATTTAAATTTTTATGATTCGTGTGCCGATTGTTTTTCAAAGTAAACAAAATAAAATAAAATAATTTAAAACCCTTTTGGAAGTCGAGCCTCTATATTGAATGAATGAAGCTTTTTTGGAATTAAATTCAATATATTTTATTTAAAGCCCAATCAATAAAGTCATAGGACAGCAAAATTAGAAAATAATCGCCGGAAAGCTGGATTTTAGTGAATAGCCTCCCCATATGGTGCTCTTAAGAAACTGTCAATTGCCGTTAACAACTTTATGGAGGTTAAAGGCCCCCTAGAATGGTTTCTCAATGAATAACTCCCGAATGGCTTGTTGTACGGAAAAAATGTAAAGCTGTATCCATTTCTAAGCTGTTGTTGTTAGAAAATATCCTACAAAAAACATTAACATACTTTTCTTCATAACCATTTTCGAAATTAACCAATCAGAAGAGTTAATGGTACCTATTACTTTTCTATTTATACCGGGGCAGTTTAATTAAAAAATTGTGCATTTTGTGAAAAGTATGATTTTTTTTTTATTGTTGATACATTTTATGAATATGATTTTAAGATATTGGTCCACTCTATATGTCCACCCCTTTGGGTGGGAGGGGGAAATAAATAAAATAGAAAATTAATGTAAAAACACAACAGCAACACTTAGGTACAATACTATGTTATAGCTTATTTAAAGTTAGTAGTTCATTTGTTAATTGTGTTTTTAAATATAAAGAAAAAAAATCAACAATGTAGCTCAGAGCATGTTTGAGGTGCATGCCACCAAATGTCACTGTTTGTAATTAAACGAATTTTATTTCTGTAGCTGTGGTCTGTTTTTGTATCTGGTTTCTTGTGTAACTATTTTCTTATTTTTTCCGTTGAACGGAACGGAAAATGCCAAATTGGACTTTTTTCGCTTTTTGAAAGTAAAATGATGCCAAATACCCACATTTAGCTTTTTTCACTTTCACAAAGAAAAATAGATACTTAGCTTACTTCACGGCACGGATATCACGATTCATACACCTATAAACCCTATAAACCCTCATACTCATAATATTATGGTTATACATTAGGTACTGTTAAAATTTGTTTTACTCCCACAAAAGCATTTGACTTAATTTAATATTTCATAATGCTTTTTTTCTTCTTTTAATATCCTATACCTAGTCATTAGGGTAACTCTGATGGGAAGAAAATGGAATCATAGTACCTACCTATCATAGTGATTGAAAATATTTTATCACACAAAGCGCTTTCATTCCTTATCTCTTCTGTTGAGGAATAAACAGAAAATGACAAAATTACTTATTATTTCTCTCAGAAGATATAGTAGGTATAACTATCGATTGGGAGATATAACTTTGTTCACGTATCCATTGAAATGGTTAAAGTAATCAAAGCAGATTAAAGAAATTCTCAGAAGAAAGGAAATAACTTAACAAGCTTATTCTATTGGACATCATATCATATTTTTATTTAAGTCTAAGAACCGACAGCAAATTTTGGTAATGGATGTGTACAGCCAAAATACGATACACATATCGGTAGTTACTTTTAATCGTGATATCGAAAAATATGTCGTGATGAATGAATTGGTAGGCAGTTAAAAATAAAAATTTTGTTATTATTGAGCCTTAATGTTAGGTACTTCAAAACTCCGAAACGTCAAAATTACTTGTTTTACAGGTAAACAAATTATAGAATTTTCATTTCGAAGTTTTACAGTGATACATTTGTTTACTAAATAATAATAGAAAATGATCCTCTGTCATTTTGTTTATAGTCGTGATAAAAAATTTTACCTTCACAATCCGATTAATGTAATGCGAAATTAGGCCCCAGGAAATAAGACCCCAAAAACAAAATGAAATAAGGCCCCAAATCATTGAATGCAAAATAACAACAATGAAAATTTTGAAATTTTGGGGTGTTATTTCATTTGTTGGAGCCTTTTTTCATTTTTTTATTGGGGCCTTATTTCACAATGAAATAAGACCCCAATGAAATATGACCCCAAAATTAAAAACAAAAATTCCCTTATCACATATCATTGTATATAATATCAGTTTTTTGAAAATTTTGAAAAATCAGATAAAATAATCGCAAAAAATCGCGCGATTTTTTACGATTATTTGTATTCCTTTTTTTGTTGTATTTTCGCAGAAGATTTATCAAGTTATGGTAGTTGAAGACGAAATAACGCAAAATTGGCTTTTATTCGATTTGTTAATTGAAATAAGGCCAAACTCGGAATTTTTTTTAGAATTTGGTCTTATTTCGTTTGGCGTTATTTCACGTCACCGAGAATTACAAGTGTCCATGCTGTAGACAAATTGTACAAGATACAATTATGCAAGTACATATTTGTTTGACATTTTGGGATATTAAAACAAATATTTTTCATTTTTGACAAAAAATATGGACGAAACAAATTGGGGTAGATATTATTTCATTTTTGAGAAAAAATACAAATATGGACAAAACAAATTGGGATTTTATTTCATTTTTGAGAAAAATATACAAATATGGACAACACAAATTGGGGTGTGGTTTCGTTTATTTTTGGGATGTTTTTTCATTTCGTTCGGGCCTTGTTGCATGGGGTATAATTTCATTATGAAAAAAAGCCCCAATTTCGGGGCATTATTTCATTTTGTTTTTGGGGTCTTATTTCCTGGGGCCTAATTTCGCAGAGCCGAGATATAGGCTTCTTAAGCAAACTACATCGCAAACAATTTGAAAATATTGAAAGAAAAAACATTTTTTTTAATTTTATTTTTTTTGAGATATGCACATGTTCAACAGTGCAAAAACAAAAATGACCCACAGTGTGAAAATGCGTATCTCAAGTATATTCTGCACATCTCCGCAATTGTGGCTTGCCAACCATATACAATTTATGGAAATCGGTCAAACACTTTTTGAGAAAATTTTACCACAAAATTTATTTAAGGCTATTTATATATTATTTCCAGCTTTTATCCGTATTAAAGAAGCTGACATTCATATCTTACACAAATATTCCTTGTTTTATTTTGTTTGTTTATTGCGTTTTCCGTTTAAAATTGTTCATTTAATATTGCTCTAAAGGACTGCTTTTTTGTAAACTATTGAACTTTATATATAAAACAGATACAAACAAATTTCCACATATATCTACCCACATTTTTCTAAAAACATAAATATTCCATTTAAAGATTTTTTTTTCAGGTAGGAAATGCACTTGTTTGCGTTGCTGTCTACACAAACTATTCCATGAGAACGGTAACAAATGTTTTTATTGTCAATCTGGCTGTAGCGGATTTTTTAGTAATCCTTGTCTGCTTGCCACCTTCCGTTGTATGGGATGTCACTGAAACATGGTTCTTGGGCCAATCCATGTGCAAGATTGTTCTCTATTTCCAGGTAAGTTGAAGTTTATATAGACACAAAAAGTGCAAATAATCCAAAGGATACAAGTGTGTATAAATAAATGTTTATATTCAAATGAAATAACGTAGTCAATAATGTAAAGAAGTCGAGGGAAGCAGTCGCGTAGACAGGGTTCACTTTATTTTTTTGTAATTTATCATTTTTATTTTTAAAAGTACCCACATGTATGACAAATTAGAATTGAATGTGATATGCTACGACACAAATATATGGGAATAACAAAAAAAGAAGGCCAGTTTTCTCAAAAACCTGTGTTAATATATAATTTGATGTTAATATGTATAAGTATATGCCCAAACCAAAACCTTTTTGGAATACTAAGACACGCAACGGTTTAAAAAAACTAGTATTTTTTTTTATTAATATCAATATATTATAACAACATAACAAATTTCCCAATAGCTGAGGAATTTTTCGGAATTATTTCCTCATAATAATTTATTTATAATAATAATAAAAATAATTTTTTTTAAATCATTGGAGCGGTTTTTTTAAAATTTAAAGTTTGAAAACATTTGTAAGAAATAAATTGGCACGCCAGTTTTTAGTATTTATTAACGCGGATTTAATGGAATTTCAGAAGAAGAGGAATCATAATATTGTTTTTTAATTATTTATTAAAACCGATTTAAATAAG
The DNA here is from genome assembly GCA_951394125.1 of Epistrophe eligans. Taxonomy (NCBI): domain Eukaryota; kingdom Metazoa; phylum Arthropoda; class Insecta; order Diptera; family Syrphidae; genus Epistrophe; species Epistrophe eligans. The sequence goes on from OX596030.1 coordinate 49,954,327, forward strand.
AAGACATAAAAAAATTTGGTTGTCTATATCCGATTGAAAGGAGCCATAATAAGCTAAAATAGTACTTTATTTCATAAATTTAAACAGAATCATTATTCATTAGATCATATTCGTAGTTCTTCGATAGGTAAGTTATGATTTTATATTTGCTAAACTAAACTCTAGTTTATGTAATTTATAAACGATCAAAACCCATTTTTAAACGATAACCTGGAATCTAACAAGAAACACGGCACAAGTTATGTTTAAGCTTTTTTAACTTTATGAAACATCAAAAACAAACAGGCAAAAAAATAAAATTCAGAATTTTTGAGCGCGAGTTATTTCCCTTGGCCTTTTTAGATTTTCCTTTCCATTAATCTGCAATAATATATTTTGTATACGATAAAATTTTATTTTTCATATCAAAAACATCTTTATAAATAAATTATCTTGCCTTGTTTATGTTTTTCTTTACAAAAAGACTGCACAGCAATAACAAAGTAACAAGACAACAGCTGCTTGCAATTTCGCGGTCGGCAGTTTCTTTTGACATATTCAAGGAAAAATTTTGTAAAACTGTAGTAGAATATCCTTGCACTTGTTTCTAACTACACAGAGCTAGTGTTTCTAACCTGCGTCTTAAATTTAGGCACTGGTTCCGTTAAACTTGGGTTTAAAATATGACTATATGAATATACCTCATTTTAATTTTTTTCTTTAAATTTCCGAGTTTGAAAGTAATAGAACCGACTTCCGGATTTTAAAACTGGTATCGGTTTGCCGATGTTTCTAAATATTGTTTTTTTCACTTAAAGCATTTTTTTAAACTATACCCTTCCCGCCTAATGAGGGAGATAGAACCCTCCCACACTTGAGAATCCGTTTAATAAAATGTAATTCAAGCAATTGAAAGCAAAATTTCTTCTTTATGATCTGAAATGGATTAGATCTGGAGAAAAATAAAATACAGTTATTGTAAAGAAAGAGATAAGGGAAGTGTTTTAAACATAAAAGATTTTATAAGGGGTTTTTGTGTGATAACACACTTGCAGTTAGGCTGCCAAGCTTTCGCACCATCATATTAATATTGAAGGTTTGAATGAAACAACAACAATTGGGTGGGCTACCACCAAGATTTAGGCTGGAGTTATAGCTATTTCACGACTGCCAGGCCGATCATCAGACTCCTTTAGTGGTGCTTGGTCATTGTTCAATTTTATTTGAAAAACTTTTTGCCCCAGCTGGGGATGTGTGTGGCTAGTAAAAATGCTGGTTTCAAATGCATTTGTCAAACAACAAAACCTTAATTGGGACGAACTTGATCAGGTGGCCTCGGTAGCGCAATGCGTAGTGCATTGGCTCTGAGTGAGCTTGGTCCAGGTTCGATCCCCAGCTGGGGCAAAAAGTTTTTCAAATAAAATTGAACAATGACCAAGCACCACTAAAGGAGTCTGATGATCGGCCTGGCAGTCGTGAAATAGCTATAACTCCAGCCTAAATCTTGGTGGTAGCCCACCCAATTGTTGTTGTTTCATTCAAACCTTCCATAAAAGATTTTGTTATCAAGACTTTTCAACCATGCATTTGAAGAAAATATATACAAATTACTACACCCCTTAGTAGGCACACACCTGATGGTGGAATATTTTTCCACTTACGGACAGTGTTTTTGAACATGCATTTTATGAAAATGCTTAACAGGAATGTAAAACCGTTTCAACTCTAATGTTTGACCCTTACGATGAGAATCTGTATGTGACAATCACTATTTATGTACATTTTTAAAATGCTTTCGACTCGTGCACAACGAACATAGCAAGTAGATTAAAATTTTCTTTGTTGTCATACCTACAAAAAGGAAAAAAAAATATTTCGGAGTTCTTTTTTTAACTCGTAGGAAATTGAACTTTTTTGATTGAAACGTGTTCTGGACAAATAAGATTTTTTACTGCCACTGCTAAAGTTTGAATTGAAACCTTAAGTTTTTTGAATGAAACTAGATTATTTTTATTAAAACAGAATGGAGAGAAATTGTGGATGATGGTCTTCCTTTTTATCTTTTTGAGGTAAAGGTAAAGTATAGCGAGCTTTTAAAATGATTGTTTTAATATTTTTTCGAATTTAATTTTTAATTAATTTTACTATTTAGAAGTAGAGTTGGGTAATTTAAAGTCAAATTAAATTTCAGGGACATTAGTTTTAATTCGCACTGAAGTTCAATTACCTACTGGCTGATTGTAATTCAGAAGTGCGCACTTTTTTTCATCATCAAAACAATTTTTCTCTTATAATTTACAGAAATTTTGAGCTTAGCTTTAATTATAGGGTACTAATTATTGTATTTCAACACTCAAATTTAAATAAATTGGATTAGAATTTGGAAATTTTAGAAGCAATTATTTAAGGAAAATGTAGTAAAAGGTGGGCACTATTTTCCAATTTCAAAAACTTTTTTCTTTTATAATTTATTTATTCAATTTTGGAGTTCACGAATAAATTTTTAAATTATGTGGTTGAAAAAATATATTTGGATATTACAGAGTTTTCGATTTACAGAATTTTGAAACACAGAATTCTAATTTTACAGAATTTTGGAATACAGAATAATTGAAAACAGAATTTTGTTCATACAGAATTTTCAATCCATTTACAGAATTTTAGACATACAAAATTTTAGAATACTGACAAATGACTCGTCCCCTAAAAATGTATTAAAATTTTGTAATTAAATTTTGATTTTATTATAGCGAGGCTAGGTGATCCTAAATTTTATTAAAATGAGAAAAATATATCATGTTATAGCTGACTTAAACTTACCTTACTGATTTTGTTTCTAGCACAATGAATGCATTAGAGAAATGAAATAAAGTAGATATCGTAACCACAGACCTTAGCAAAACTTTTGACAATATCTGCCACCAATTTATACAGGCTGTCCATAATCAAGTGTTAAAACTGAAACTGGCCAGGTCACGACCTCTTAGTATTTACTAACTTGCCTATACCGAATCATGACGGTTTTCGATTAACGACTATTTTTTGGAAATTCTAAAACCCCTACATAGTGTTGTGTTTTACAGCGAACACACTGTATTTAAAAAAAAATCAACCTAGGATTAAAGTTATTCAAATAAACACTTTCCTTGACTTCAAACTTAAGTATTTAGGTATTCATGTTATAGAACCTTAAATACCATTATAAATATAAAGATCTTTTGCCGGTACATATACATTTTTTCGAAGTACCTACATATATCATCCAAAAGGCAGTAACAGAATTCTCATTTTGCTTTATGATGCCCAAATCAACTTCAATATAATTGCAATAGTTTAATTACAGATATTATAGTACATTCGTAATTACAATTACTGTGTAATTGCACATAATTCAGATGAAGCAATAATTATAAAAGACAACAACAACAACAAAAAACAACTTATACCACTAAAGAAAAAAACATAAACACGTTTATTTTCCTCGCCAAAAATTTTCAAAATCCAAAATACATCAAAAGAGTTCTGATTAGAGTTCCCGATAGTAAACAAAATATTTTTTGCACTAGCTGAAGGTCAAAAATACGGTTTTTTGATCATATATCCTAATTTTTGGGATGTAATGAAATGTTAACTCACCGTTTCGTAATCAGTGCGACAAGCCCTAAAAAAGGTGATAGGGGTTCACCCGAGTATTTTTTGATAATTGTTTTTGTGTTTCTTTGTTATTTTGTACTTTTTTTTGATTTTATTTTTTTTTTCTTATTTTGTATTTATCTTATATTTATTAAAGAATTTTAAATTAATACAGAAATAAAAAACTGAAAGTAATAAAAAATGTTATAAAAAAATGAATTTGTTTTTCGTGTAACTAATAAAAATTAAAAGTGAATAAAAAATAGGACAAATTCATTTAAATTTTGATTATTATCTATGAATTTTTTATTTATTTCTTTGTGTATACTCGTATTATTAAATGTGGTTTGAGTTCCACATTGTTTGATGCATGGTGTACTTCGGCGTACAATTTCCAGCTTTTGCCATTGAATACATAATATGTATGCTGTATATACTGGGCATTTTGATTTTCTGGACTTGGAAGGTAACGAACTACTCCAATAAGTACAAATAGATCTCCATTGAGAAAAACTTCTTTGGCTATATTACCAATTCGGGTGATATAAGGACATTTACAATTAAAGGCAAAGACACGGTCTTTGTTTGCTCAAATGAGTTCCAATCTGATATTATATCATGTGATACACCTTTTTGGGAGATATTGAACGATCTCCCAGAGAATTTACATGTACCTATCAAACACTCCTCAGAAAAAATTATTTCATTATTTCTGTTCTTTCCTCTCCAATTTTCCTGTTCTTTCAGGGACTATTCAATGCTTTGATCGTGTATGGGCAAATTCAAAAGTTTTGATTGATTTTTCGTTTTTAAGATATGCATTTGCCAACTTCACCTCACCTTCTCAATAAGTTATATAAACTTATCTATCCTTTTAAATCGAAAGATCGAGCGGACTAAAGCTATTAGCAATGCTTTACTGAAATCGGTAATAATAATTTTTAGAGTTGGAACCCTCGTGCTGAGCCGAAGTCGATAAAGTGAAATTGGTTGCGTCCCTGTCCTCTTTGCAAATCAGTGATGCCAACCGTATGATATTTATGCTACATGTATGATAATTATAGGTTTTGTATGATGTATGATTAAAAGTCATTATCATACGCAAAATGTATGATAATTTCTTGTCTTTTAAATTTTTTAAATAAAAGAATTTTAATGCTTTCAGGTAAGAAAGATATGATATGTGATACCTAAAGTTATCATATTTCTAACAAATACAAAGTTATTTTTTGGTTTTTACTAAACAAAATAAGCAAAATATACTATATAGCTTTAAATAACTTTATTTATTGTTTTCAGATCACGCCTCCATTTCTATTAATTTCGCATATGCCAGCGAACATCATAATACTGATCTTTTAACGCAGCGAAAATTTAATTTTCGTAAAGCTAACTTTGACAAACTCAATGATCTCATTGGTAGAATCAACTTTGACTTTATCTCCGACGAATCTATTAACATTGATTTAGTGATTGACACCTTTTATAAACACATTTTTAGCTGTTTATCTGATTCTGTCCCTATTTTACTTCAAAAAAACTTCACATCTTCTCCTCCCTGGTATAATAAAGAACTTCGCTCGCTACGTAACCTACGTAACAAACTTTGGCAAAAGTTTCTGAAGTCGAGGTCCAATTTGGACTTTTCCAATTATCTCTTATCTTACAATAATTTCTCGGCCTTATGTGACTCTCTTTACTCCAATTATATCCAGCAAATGCAGACTGATCTTATTTCCAACCCCAAAAAATTCTACCAATTTATCAATTGCAAGAAAAAATCGGATTGTTATCCTTCCGCGTTAAGACTCCGTGAATCTTTGTCTACTGACCCTAATACCATATCCAATCTTTTCGCAGATTTTTTCTGCGAGGCATTCTCTTTTAACAATTCCGATGTGGATTTGAACTATTTTAATTATTTGAACAACTGTCCTCATACCTCCTTTACTGATATCAACATTTCTCTATCTTCAGTGGTGAGTAAAATTAATCAGCTGAAAGATGATTTCTCCCCTGGTCCCGATGGTCTCCTAGCAATAGTTCTTAAAAAATGTATTGATAAATTAGCTCAGCCTCTTACCGCGCTCTTCCACCTCTCAATTGCAAGTGGTGTATTTCCTAAGATGTGGAAAGATTCATTATCCCTGTCCACAAAAAGGGCTGCAAAAATGATATAACCAATTACAGACCCATTGCCAAACTATCTTGTACATATACCTAAACTTTTTGAAAGTATAGTTTATGAGTCGTTGTTTGATCACTGTAAACCAATTTTCTCCTCTAAGCAGCACGGGTTCTTGAAAGGACGATCCACTACAACGAACCTGACTGAATTTGTTTCAAAAACGCTGTCTGCCTTAGAAGAGGGTAAAGAAGTTGATGCCATTGCCACTGATTTTAGTAAGGCGTTTGACAAAATTTCTCACAATATCATTATTTTTAAACTAAAAAAGTTTGGGTTTCCTCATTTGTTCACTTCTTGGATTCAGTCATATTTAGTTGACCGTCAGTATCGAGTGCTCTTCAGATCGAGTGTCTCCAAACCTATTGATGCATTATCCGGGGTACCTCAAGGAAGCCATTTGGGACCACTTATTTTTGTTTTGACTATAAATGATGTTGAACTGATTTTACCTCAATCTGACTTGGAAATTTACGCTGACGATATGAGGATCTCTAAACAAATTTTCAGCACTAACGATGCACTTATGCTTCAATCTGACTTAAATAGCTTTTTTACCTGGTGCCAAAAAATTTTTCTTGAGCTAAACATTAAGAAGTGCCAAGCCATAACTTTCACTCGAAAGCGCCCTCCCTTATTCCAGAGACAATACACGATTAACCGATTAACGGTGTGCCTAGGGTTCCCAACTTTTTTTCGATCGATTATAGTATTTTTCACTATTAGCTATAAAAAATATAGTACTCTTCAAAAATATATAATATTTTATAAAAAGGTTAAAAAAAGGCCAAACATATTATTAGTAATTATTTATTTTTATAAAATCTATATTTTTTTGTGCTTTTAGCATCGTTTAACAATTTTGTATTTAAAATAAATGTGTCATAGGCTTTATCGCAATTAATTTTCAAATTTATGTAGATTAAAAGTTCATTTTTGATTAGTGAGATGCTTGCTTCTTCTCGCCATTTGGAATTCATAATTGAAAAAAATTCTTTCTGTAAATGCAGAAGTGGCAGGAATAGAGAGTATAGAAAAGAAATTACATTTGGTAAGTTGTTTTCGGATTTTTTAAAAATATATTGCCATTTTTGGTCTGTTTTTCTGTCGCTAAACTCATTCATATTTTTTATTCTCGTAAAAATTTCGTTTAGTATTAAAATCAGTCAACAATTGATTGAATTGAGACAATTCAGGTTGGAAAACCTGGCCAATTCCACTTTTTCCAATTGTAGATAAATATTGCGTTGTAGTCTTGTAGTAGTCTTTGTAGACTTTTTTGTACCTTTCGTTTTTTAGGTGTTAATTTACCACTGCAGTTTGACGAACTTCCACTGTCGCTTCCACTTTCCATATTTGAAACAAGCTTTTATTTTTAAAACATTCGAAAACTATAGACGTTTGACAGCATTCGGATACATGTATAAAATGGAACCTTAAAGTGCAATCAAAGTGTGTTTGATATTTGTTTATATGTTGCAAAATGATTGATAAATCAAACTGAAATATAGTACTTTTTCGTACTATATATTTCTTCAGCAGTATATAGTACAGAGACCCGAAATATAGTACAATACTATATATTATAGTACGGTTGGGAACCCTAGGTGTGCCTGTCCTTACTGTAACCTCCATTCGCGATTTGGGAGTCATCTTAGACACTTAACTCAATTTTCGCTCCCACTACGACAGCATTATTAGCAAAGCCAACTCAACTCTCGGCTTTGTAAAACGTTGGTCAAAAGAATTTTCTTGTCCCTATGTTACCAAATCCCTTTATATGACATTCATTAGACCCCTCCTTGAATATGCTTCCCAAGTCTGGTCACCATATCATCAAGTTCATATCGAACGTATTGAAGCCGTCCAGCGCAGATTTTTACGCTTCGCTTTGCGGGGACTTGGCTGGGATGATCCATATAACCTTCCTTCCTATGAAGACCGTCTCAAACTTTTGAACCTTCAATCCCTCATTTTACGTCGTGATACCGCCGATATAGTTTTTGTTCACCAACTATTAAATGGGGTAATTGACTGCCCTATTCTGCTTCAAAAGATCTCTCTTAACTCCAACCCCCGTCATTTAAGATCTGTTCCTTTCTTCCTCACACCCTACCACCGAACTGATTATGGCCTAAACGAACCTTTGACTCCAATGCAACGTAAGGCCAACACCATAAATACCTTCAATACCAACATTAGTAAACCTGCTTTAAAACAAGCTATCCTTAACTCATCCTTCTTTTAATCCTTTCCACAAATTCAAACTCTCCCACTTCGAATATCTCTACCCTTATTTGTTTAAGTATAGATTTAAGAAAATTATGTTTAGTTTTAAGTCCAGCTTGTATTAAGCTTATAATAAATAAATAAAATACAAAAACACAACGCATAAAAATCACAGAGAGGCACGCTGATATGAAAGAAACAATAGGCGTGTTTTTTTGCAGGCCCGGTGGGAATTGCAGGAAAAAAACGACCACAGGGATTAGTGACAGCAACACAGGAACAAAATGAGTTTTCATACAAACTATCGATAACAAGTATATAATTTATGCCGGTAACACAGTTTTTCTGTGTGCTTAAGTTAAGCCCGGAGAATTATCTGGGTTTAGCTTAGCCCGTAGGGGATTAGTTGTTGTTGTATTTAACATGGTGATTGTTTAGCACCGACGTTGTTTTTTTCGACCAATTCCCTCTGGGCTTACAAAAAAACACGCCTAATACCTATATACAAACACGAATTCAACTCAAATGTCATCTTTTCTGCACACAATAAATAGTCTGGACAATTAATTCTGCGCAAAAAAAGAGCGGAGACTTCTCCAAATAATCTGCTACAATAACCAATTTCGTTTATCGAACTGCGAACTTCAAAACGAAAACAAGAACGAAATTTTTCGTTGTGTCGATTTTGTATGGGATTTTTCGCTTCGCATCAGCAGCGTAGTAAGCTTCAATGACTAATTTAAAACAAAGAAATAATATATACAAAAACATTTCTCGGTGCCACGTCGCGTCACGTCAAAAGTTCGAAAAATTGAAAAAAATACGCGGCGTTACGACGGGAATTGCTTAATTATATATTATTGCATTGTTTTAAGTTCGTCATTTAGAGAGGACAAGTGAAGACGAAGAGATCTCGTCACGCCGACGTCTCGCTTTCTCGTCGCATTGTGAATCAGGCATGAGAATGAGAGTTGAGTTTGATAGTGATCCTCATCGTCATCACTCATCAGAACACGGTTGCCGTTTGGTAGGATCCTACCAAAACTGGTAGGTTTTTTAAGCTTTGGTCCATTGCTTATTTTGCAAGTAACAATTTTTTGTCAAACATGTGTAGGTAGGTATGTATTTTATCAAAATAAATGCGTTTATTGTTAAAAATGTTTGGCGCGTTCAGAAAAATGAGATTTCGGAGATTTTTCTCACTTAAAAGGTAAGCACGCGAATCCAAGATTTTTTTCCTCAAAGTTTTGACAGCAAAACTGAGAAATTTTGCTGAGGAATCCTGTTCATATAACTGAGATTGTTGAGATCTCGAGATCTCATTTTCCTGAACATTATTAATAATATTTATTGCAATATGAAATTACAGGAAATATGAAATTTGAAAGCATGAACAATAAAGCTATCAGCCTTCGTAAATGTGTTACAAGTTTAACTTTACATTTTGATTTTAGTTGAGTTGATTGTATAATTTTTTTTTTTATTTTTTAATTTTAGTTATAATAATAATAAATTGGATTTTTTTAAGAATTCTAAGATTTTTTAACAGTTTTCGATATTATAGTGTCTTTTATTAGGTTGGTACGGATGATTGTATGATAAGCTGCTTGGACGTTGGAACAAGCCTTTTGGAGGTGTTCTATGGACATTTTTTGTGGATTGTTGCAGTATAAGCAGGAAAAGTTGGTTGTGGTTTTGTCGTTTAGGTGTATATGCGTGAGGCGGGTATGCCCGAGCCTTAATCGGATGATTGCCTAAAACACGTTTCTCATATAAACTATAAAATAATACAATACAAAAAAATTTAAAAGTTTGGTCCTTCTTATATTTGCCAATTTAAGTTGATAGATCATATAGATGTAGTTTATAGAGTTAAAAAAATACGGAAATAATAGTCAAATAAAGTGACGTAAATGGAAAAAAAAACTGGCCAAGTGCGAGTCGGACTCGCGCACGAAGGTTCCGTACCATCTATCTATAAATATAAATTAAAGTTTGGTTTTGTGTACGTTCGCTAACCAGCCAAACCGGTTGACCGATTTTCTTAATTTTTTTTTAATTAAAGAGGAATAAGGTTTAGGACAAAAAAAAATTATAAAAAAATAAAGAAAAAAAAGAAATGAAATTTCAATTGGTCACATGGGTCACTGATTTGAACAATATTTAGTAATTTGCGCAATTCAAAAATAATAGAGTTCGTGGTGCGGTGGAAGGATCTCCTGCAAAACAAATAAAAACAAATTATTTTTTTAACGCCCTGCGAAGCGGGAGGGGGTTTTGCTAGTTATCTATAAAAACGGCAACAAAATCACGTTTGTTATATGGGAGCCCCTTAAAAATTTATTTTTTTTTCCTTTTTTTTTTGTTATAGCGGCAATATAAATACATAATAAATATGTGAAAATTTCAACTGGCTTACTATCACGGTTCATGAGATACAGCCTGGACGGACGGACGGACGGACGCACAGCGGCGCACAGTGGGCCCAAATGGGCTTACGCGTCTCAAAAATCTGTAACTTTTTTGTTTCTTGGAATAATTAAGTCAAATTTGGAATATATCATCTCTGATATCTACGCTCTCATTTGAATAACTTTGTTTTTTAAACCAGATAAGAAATTCGAGATTTTTGCATTAATTAAATGTTCAAAAATTCTGTAAATATCTGGTTCTAATTTTTTTTTTAATTTTTCAACTTATGTCTTTAATTTCAAGTTTGGATCCTGTTGAAAAACATATTTTTTTGTTATTTTTCATAATTTCTTTTTCTCTGTCATTTCTTTCACTGCAAATCTTATTTCCCAGGTTACCTGTGCAATTAGATATCATACCTGTTAACTGGAAGTTGTTTTCTAAATAGCTGATAAGTATCGGTCCCATTGCTTATAAAAAAATCACTCAACATTAATTTTGAAATTTGAAATTCGCTCATATTTCAATTTTGTTTGCACTTTTCACAGAATTAAGAACTTGACTTAACAAAACACTTTTTTTTTTTGTTATTAAACAAAGGTAAACAAAAATAAAATTTCAAAATTAAAAAAAAGTAGGAAATAGAATATGCAATGCAAGCCAGATCTACAGAAAAATTAAATAAATGTATGTAGTGTGAAATTTACAATAAAAACACCAAAAAACACATCATTACATACGATGTGGTAGAAAGGGAAGCAAGGCCACCCTTTCCATCACCTACGCCACTGGCTTCTTCTTAACAAATATTTATTTGAGAAACATGCGGATTATAACGGCAATAACAATTGCGGCTGTAAAAACAAAGCTTATGAGAAAAAAAAAAAAACAGTGTAAAGCTATTTGAATTTTTTTACCATGAACCTACGCTATGAAAATTGACATTTCTCAAAAAGGGGCAAAAAGGGGCAAGATTTTTTTTCTGCTGCCAAGTACCAATATGCAAAGGAACAAAATGCAATATGAAAGAAAACAGCGCAAGACAGCGCAACTATTTAAAACCTTAATCGAATATAGGAAACAGGTAAACAAAATATGTTGACAAAAATTATTAAATTTAGTAAATAAAACAATTTTTTTAACATTTAATTTTTTAGAAGCCTTATAACATTACCTTTCCAACGATATATAATACTTAGAGGTCTAATTCAAGAAGAAGTTAAAAAAAAAAAACAATTATAATCGGCCTCAATTTCGCAATTTTTTTAAGATTAAGTCTTGCGTGCACTTTAGGTGGCCATATAACAAATCGTGCCAATGTTTTTTATAAAATTTTTGTTGTTTAACAAAATTTGACATTTTCTTAAAAATATTTCATAGAAATCCAGGCTGGAAAAGTACTTTCGGAAAAACCATTTATGAGACGCAAAAGGCATTTTGGGCCCACTGTGCGGCGTCTTAGTAATATGGTCCCGTTTTACCCTTTGGGTATGGAACCCTAAAAAGGAACTGAACATTTTATTTGAATAGATAAGAGCAAAATGAAAGTGAAATTATTAGGAGAATAAACTGCGGGTATATTAAAATGTATGAAAAAGAGGTCCCAGTCGATTTGGCTGAAATTTTAGTATGTTGTAATTTGCACCATCTGACCATAAAGTCAGAAAGACAAAAGTTTCGGATATACCGCCTCCCAAAGTTAAAACATTCAAGGACTATTTCCTATTACATATATACTTGTTATTGATAGTTTGTATGAAAACTCCATTTTGTTTCTGGGATGCTGTCGCTAATCCCTGTGGTTGTTTTTTTCGTGGAATTCCCCCCGGCAAAAGAAGATGCACACTATAAAGAGCCAGCGCGAGAGAGAGAGTACAGGGAATGAATTCATCTGGGAAAACCCGTCCTGTGTTGCCGTCGGTCGTTTTTTTTTATCAATGAGATTGAACATTTCTAAGCTTTTCTGAAAAGTACTAAGGTTTTGAGTGGGTAATTTACCCACTCGAAAAACCTCTAGCGGGGTTTACTACCCACACTACCCATATTACCTGCCGGACCTGTCCACACAAGCTTAATTTTGGAATTATAGTTTATTGCGAATTTTACGGATTCGGATAAGGTTGCAGTTTAGGTTAAGTACCTACAGCATTTAGGATGAAAGGCTATCGGAGAAACTGCAAAATTTGCCTTTTCATTTGCTCTGCGTATTCAATGGCACCTAATTCGCTACTGATTCGGCGGTGAATATGCTGTTGTGTTCGTTAAGGCTGCGGGCTAGTACAGTATTAAAATGTGTGTCCACTATTTCCAAATTAAAAACGAATCACCTACAAAAATGGTTTATTTTTATTTTTGCAAGAAGCATTTATGGTTAGAATCAAATGTTACTTTTTTTTTGTCCATTTAAATTTTTAAATTTCCAATTTTATGTCAAAATTTATCCTAAGCAATATCGACACCATATCTATACGTTTACAAAGTGAATGTTAAATTCTTGAAAAAGTAAGCAGGAATATTCCTAAATTGAATTATGCGTGTGAATAAAAGCTTTGCAGAATTGTTTGAGATTGTAAATTCAAAGTGGATACAGAAATTTTAATGCACTTTAGTAAAATTTAAAAATTAAACCAATTATGTATAGTATATAATACCACTCAAACGAATTACCAAAAAAATAATATGGGTGACTGAATAGTAGGTACATATTGTAGGTATATAGGTATGTACGTAGATATAGGTACTTGCGTTCATAGTTAAGCTTATAAAGTGATTTTTTATTGAAATTGTTTGGTACTGATTAACTGATATACATATGTACGAGTTTTAACCAACATTCTAAGAAGAGCCAAAAATATGTACTTAAAAAAATGTTTTTTTTTAATAAAACAAAATTTGATTGGAATATCATATTGCGTTTGTGTACTTTAAATGAAACCGGTCAATCGAAACCATGAGTTCGTATATTTTTTCGTCTCGTTTGTTTGCCGACTGTGTCAAACCCCCAATTATTTTCTTTCACACAATTTCACATCGGCAGAAATTTATATACAGAAATGTCAATTGCGTACATTCCACTATGACCGTTCTGCATCACTGCCGGTGCCCTATGGCTATGGCACATTGAGCGCTACCTGTCATGTGTGTTTAAAATATGCACATCTTAATAGAGTTACCAGTCCTTATTGAAAGATAATTATTGAAGCAAAATATCTCGCAATTAAGCTATCTATATTAAGGCCAATTGTACATAATCTACATAACTTTGATAAAAAAAAAGATAATATGGAATTAGAACCAGTTAATTCACTTAACGCGTGTCATCCAAGTCTATACCAAGACAGTCCATACCGGGACTTTCCTTACCAGTACACACTACACATCACACCCTACAAAGACAATCCATACCGAGACGACGGACACTCCATACCCAGGGACAGTCCATTTTTTTCATATTTTTTTTCATATTGTAGGTTTATGTACACCTTGAGGATTTTATTAGATTAGATTTTTGTAAGGAGTCGATAACACTATACTTTACAAGATCGGTAGAAAAATGAACCCTTAGTTATGTAGATACTGTAGTGGAAAAAAATAGGACGTCAAGTTTTTGTTTAAATTTACTATATTTATTTTCAACAATTTTGTTGCATTACAAAAAAAAAAACAAAAATGACAGATTTCTCCTTCTTTTATGCTGTTTAGCGTCAGATTCTCTTAAACAGACCAGCAGTAATCAGCTAACATATTTTCATCTCAAAAACCTTGCCACCTCTCTTCATAAGTCTTCAAATCTTGATGCCTGATTCACAATGCGACGACGCGAGACGACGAGACAACGAGACGTTGACCGACGAGATCTCTTTACAGATGTTCTCTCTTAATGACGAATTTAATAAGAGATTATGAATTATGAAGATTGGAGAGCTCGGCTGTCATTCTGGTTTGCCTATAAGCTGGCGAACGGTGGTGAGTTCATATTTTCTGCACTAGTGTCCATGTCTTAACGCATACTAGTGCAAAAATATGAACTCACCACCGCATAAATTGTTGTTGCAATTTACATCTATCCATCAACACGAGATGAAATTACAAAAACAACAATGTAAACAAATGGGTTTTGGAGGGTGGAACGTACGAAAGATTCCTATCTTTATAATTAATAATCTCTGGATGTGATTATAGAAATCGTGATCTGAGGGTTTTAGTTTTCGAGTGGTACCAAAAAGAAGTATAGAAATGGGTTTTGGAGGGTGGAACGTACGAAAGATTACTATCTTTATAATTAATAATCTCTGGATGTGATTATAGAAATCGTGATCTGAGGGTTTTAGTTTTCGAGTGGTACCAAAAAGAAGTATAGATATAATAATAATATAATAATTATATATTATACAGGGTGTCCGCCAGCAAGGTATAGGTACTACTTTGTTTTGCCGCCATTTTGGAAAACATTAGTCTTGACATTTCATATTTGGCTGTCGTGAAGTAGACACGTGGCAAATTTATTATGAAAAAATATTCGATAAACCAACGTGTTTTAATCGTTAAAACATTTTATCAAAATCAATCATCGTTTACTGTGAAGATGAGAAAGTTACGTGAAATTTTTGACGAGCCACATTTTCATTTGAATGGATATGTGAATAAACAGAATAGTCAGTTCTGGGCAATGAAAAACCCTCAAATTATGCATCCATTAAAAGTAACAGTCTGGTATGCAATTTAGTCAGGAGGAATCATTGGACCTTACTTCTTTGAAAATGAAAACGGCCTAACGGTAACTGTGAATGGGGAGCGATATCGTGATATGATTGAAAACTTTTTAACGCAACAACTGCATGCTTTGGGCTTGATTAACATGTGGTATCAACAAGACGGTGCCACATCGCATACAGCCAGGATTACAATGGAATTACTCCGAGACCTCTTTCCACAACAAGTTATTTCAAGAAATGGTAATGTTGATTGGCCTCCCCGGTCGCCTGATTTGACTGCTCCGGACTTCTTTTTGTGGGGATATCTGAAAAGCAAGGTTTATGCAAACAAACCAGAAACGCTTGAGCAACTCAAACAAAATATTCGTGATGAAATTAATGAAATACCGCGTGAAATGTGTGAGAATGTAATGAAAAATGTGCTCAAAAGGGCTCGCATTTGTGAGACTAACAGAGGCGGACATTTACCTGATATTGTATTCCATACATAATTGCCGACATTAAATAAAACATTTGTCAATATAAGATCCATTCTCTTTCATTTTATCAAAAATTATAAACAAACAAAGTAGTATACCTTCCCGGCGGACACCCTGTATATAATAATATAATAACAAACACTCAAGTAGATAAAATGGGTTTTGAAACTAACTACAGATTTTTTGGTCTGATTTCTATTGCATAAAATGAGATTTGGGATTTAAACTTGGGCCCATCGTAAAAGTTTGAATGATACCAACAAAACCTCATACCTAAGTCATTTTTGTTTAAAAGTGGATGTAATGGGTTTTGATTTTGATCAACACTAAGGTATAATGAAATATTCATCATCAAAAACTTTACTTAATATACAAATATTTATTTTCACGTTTGCTTTAATTAAACTAGGTACTACCCTAAAATTGCAATTATGAGAGCATTATGATTTTCTTGTATATACATATTTCGCTTGTTTCCTTTGTTTAAATAAAAGCTGAGGTTTCTCCGCCAACTGCAAACATGAACCATCAAAAAATAGTAGCGTGATTTGTTGGTTCTCTACATAACATTGGGACGCCAAATTACAAGTGTTTTTTATTCCTGCAGCCCAGTTCAGTAATATATACCTACTCCTACAATTATCACTCCAGGAACCCATTTTTTATCAAGATTTATTACCGAGATTTGAAAATATTGAAAATAGGTTCTCTTAACGGACTTCAGTGATTGGTCTCTTCTTCTTTGATAGAATAATTTGACCACAAACAGAGCAAAAGTTATTTGGACTTAATTTACACTGTATTGAGGACAAATTTTAATGTCTAAATAATAGCTTAACACAACAATAGTGAATGATGTCATACAAATATGAGACATATATTTTTGTAGTAAAAGATAAGGTAGAAAACAGTTAAAATATGAATTATCTTTGTAAGAATGGTATGAATATGGAAGAACATTGATACCTGATTCAAAATGCGACGAGACAACGAGACTTCGACGTAACGAGATATCTTCGCAAATGTTCTCTCTTAATCACGAATTTAAAACAACGAAATAATAATATACATATTCAATCATTTCTCGTCATTACGTCACGTAATAAGTTCGAAAAATTGAAAAAAAGACTCAGCGTTACGACGAGAATTGCTTTATTATATGTATTATTTCAATGTTTTAAGTTCGTGATTAAGAGAGGAAAACAGTGAAGA
Organism: Epistrophe eligans; assembly: GCA_951394125.1. NCBI lineage: Eukaryota > Metazoa > Arthropoda > Insecta > Diptera > Syrphidae > Epistrophe > Epistrophe eligans. The sequence goes on from OX596030.1 coordinate 49,971,171, forward strand.
GTGAATCAAGCATGACGATGTAGGAGTAGGATTTACCTACAAAAAAATAATATAATATACATATAAAGTTAGGTACTTACTATTATTAAATCCACAAACAATTTTTTGTTCATAAAATTTAAATTAATTGATGATGTCTTGGTATAGTCAGTGCTGCTACCCTACTCCTTTAGCAGTAGATCTACTGCACTTAGTCCCAAACGAAAATTTACTGCGCAGCAAAACCTATTTACTCCTCTATTAAGAATTTTGATCGTTATCCAAAATTGATCCATCCAGAATTCGAAATGTACATATGTGTGTAGTTATACATATATGAATTTTCCGAATGAAATGTTATTTTTTGTTAATTTAGTATTTATAATAGGGGTGTTCGAGCAATGATGTAACACACTAGATAAGTTTACCTTGGTTAATGAACTGTAAAATTTTGTATGTGAAATGATTTATAAAATTTGATTAAAATTCCACTAGGATCTTGCTGTGGAAAATTAACCAAATGTTTTTGTTTTCGATAAACTTAACCAAACGTCATTGTGACTTTTAGAACTAGGCGTGTTCAGAAATATGATATATTAGGTATCTCAAAGAACTAAAAAAAAACTCTGCCCGTGTTCTGTAACTATCGCATCCAGTTTAGTTGACGATAAAAGTTGTGAATAAAAACGTAGTTTATACAAAAACAAATAATAAGGACGTCTAAATTTCCTGACTTTTATTGATCAGGATTGTTTATTTACCAAAATCCATATAATGGGCCATTGGATAAACAAAAGTAAATGCTTTTACTTGTATCGGGTTTTCCAATAGGGACTTCACAACTTTGAATTTAATTTGTGAATGCACCCTTTCACTAATCATCGAACTGTCATTGTCAATTTATTCAGTAAACTCAACATTTTCATCATGGTAAAGTACACGAAGAAGCATCGTCTGCAAATTATAAAAATATTTTACCGAAATTCGGAGTTGGTGACCGCAACTTTAAGAGCGTTAACTCCAATTTTCGGTCGTAAATGACGAACCTCATTTTTGGCTCAATGGGTTCGTCAATAAGCAAAATATGCGTTATTGGTCGGGTGAAAATCTACATTTCATGAATCACCACTTCATCCACAAAAAATAACTGTTTGGTGCGGTTTTCATGCCGGCGGCGGCGTTATTGGGCCATATTTTTCGACGACGATAACGATCGTCACGTTACTGTGAATGGCCAGCGTTATCGCGCCATGATTACCGATTATTTTTGACCCGAATCGGAAGATATAGACTTGGAAGACATGTGGCTTCAACAGGATGGTGCCACAAACCACACAGCACACCTTACAATACAATCGATTTATTGAAGAGTAAGTTTGATGAGCGTGTTATCTCAAGAAATGGGCCAGCCGATTGGCCGACTCGTTCGTGCGATTTAACGCCTCTAGACTATTTCCTTTGAGTGTACGTTAAGTCATTAGTTTATGCCAACAAGCCGACGACGTTGGAAGAGCTCAGAACCAACATTGAACGCGAAATAACGGCCGTTTCAGCTGAAATGTGTGGCCGAGTCATCGAAAATTGGGTCCAACCAAGGAATCGACCGCTGCAAACGTGCCCGCGGTGGCCATATGAACGAAGTCGAGTTTCATTCATAAATGTTTTGATTGTACTTCAATCCGATAATAAATTTTTGAAATATCTCGAATGGTTTGCGTTTTATTTTAAAAAAAAGTTGTAAAGTCCTTATTGAAAAACCCTATATTTGTTATGCTTGCCAAATTGTCATCGAAGTGAAAGGAACCATTTATTTTAATGATTCCTCGTTCACTAAATTTCAGTTGAGTTGAGCTCGAACGAAAACGAAAGTGAACTAAACTTAGGGAAAAGTATAGATATCCATCATTATGGCCGCGTCCTATGATTTTTCTTGTATTCGCTCATTTTCTTCAATCACTGCCGTGAGTTTATGACTGCTACAGTTCAAAATTTAGCACCCAAAAACTTTTATGGTGTATATTATATTCCAAGACATTCGGCTCCGAATTCAAGTTTGTTTGGAAGAGGTTCCTCCATTTAAAAATAACTTTGAACTCTGAACACGCTTATTTTAATACATATTTTGAAAATTACTATTTGACGTTTAACAAACAGCTGATTCAATTACAAAGCATTTAAGCGAATGAATTAAAAAGGACAAACTTTTGTGTAAACTTATCATTTTGCACGTTGCATGAATACTTTTAATATGTACATAGGTAGGTATATGTGTATGAATTCTCCAAATGAAATGTGATTTTTTGTTAATTTAGTTTAAGAAATTTGTTTTGTTTATTGTGAAGTTCGTTATTGAAGTAATCGCTAAGTTTCTAGATTCTTCTGTTTTTATTCGTAAATAAAATGTTTTTTAAATGAATTGAATTTTTGTATATTGTAAGATCAACTGCGGTATATTGCAATCTACTGCGTTTTTTCTGATATATACGATATACAGCGCTCAGGCATCTACACACAGTCACAAAAGTACTTAAGTATACACTCAGCCCATTAGGGTATCAAACAAAAACATACCGTTAGAAAAAAAAATTTTTTCTTTTATAGCACTGGATAATTGTTTCTAGGTATAGGTACACACAACTGCTGTTTAGCAAAATAACGGAAAAAGATTGTGTTTCTTTATTGTTTTAATTTTAACCATGTGCAAAAAAATCACGTTACAAAAGTTAGTATACAGAATATTTTTGTTTTTTTTTGTTACATCGTTAAAAAGTTTCTCTCGATCAGTTTATAATTTTAAGTCGATTCTTTTCTTTTTGTTAGAAAGGTTATTAAAATAAACTAAAAAAAGCTTAGTTAAAATAAAAATATCTTGTTTTGAACTAGAAATGGCACCATGTGGAAAAGAACTCTCGATGGATCTAAAAAACTTAATAATTAAGCATTCAATCGAAGGGAAATCAATTCGTGAAGTTGCTAAGCTTACTAACAGAAGCCCTGCAACTATCCAAAAAATATAAGAAAAGCATAAACATTATGGAACATTTGAAAATATGGCTCGCAGTGGTCGGATGCAAACATTCTCAGAACATGAAAATCGACTTATAATACGAAAAGTGAAGAAAAATTCGAAAATAAGTGCACCAAAATTGCAAGCACAGATAGAGGAAGAGACAGTTAAGTCATATAGTATACCCAAACCATCTGCCGTGTCTTACAGAAGGCAGGTTCTAACTCTGCCAACATAAAAAAAAAACCATTCATCAGTAAGGTGAATCGTCAAAAGTGGATTGAGTTTTCCAAAAACCATATCCGAACCGAAATGGCCTTCTGGAACAACTTGATATTATCGGATGAAAGCAAATTCAATATCCACGGTTTTGATGGACGTGCAAGAGTTTGGATGATTCTAAGAACATGGCTGGGACTGTAAAACATGTTTTTGGGTCAGTGATGGTTTAGGGGTGCATGGCGGCATCTGTAGTAGGTAATTTGGTTTTCATTGAGAATACGATGGATCGTTTTGGTTACCTCGAGATCCTCAAAAATAATCTCTATCACAGTGCCGAAAAACTTGGTTGCGAGGCGAGGGGTCATTAATTTTCCAGCAAGATAATGACCCCAAGCATATGTCGGGTATTGTCAAAGAATGGCTTTTGTATGATTTTCGTAGACAGCCTAAACTCCTCCACAATCACCGGATTTAAACGTTATAGAGCATTTATGGGATCATCTGGAAACTGGAACGGCAAATAAGAAAACATGGAATTAAAACAAAAGCAGAGCTTAAGAGTATCAAACAAGAAGAATGGGCTAAAATAGGCCCAATTAAGTCAATGCAGTAATTAAGTCAAAATGTTACCCAACAAGTTTTTTGTTCGGCAATTTCTTTAATTGTATGCTAACTTTTGTGATCAAAATTAAAATAAAATTTCATTTGAAAAATTATGTTTTAAGTTTTTTTGGGAAAAGGATATTCATTTTTTGTTTACTAAAAAGGTAATAAAAAACTATATACAAAATATGCCAAATGTCTTAATAAAATCTATCTGGTTAATTTTCCTTACGAATTTAAAATTGTGTCTCCTGGCGTATACTTACATTTGTGACAGTGTGTATTGTATATGGTGGTAGCGCTTTGTATGGCGTGTACAGGTATGAAATGTCCCGGTATGGACTCTTGAGTCTTGGCATAGAGAGGGTCCAAGATGTTTTGATGATTTAAAATAATTAGAAGAAGTCAGAATAAGATTAATATTTTAGTCTCCAGAGAAGATTAATTCTCCAGAGAAGATTAATTCTTGTGTACGAAAAGATATTTATTCTATAATTGTTGTCATTATTCCATATCTTAATACTCTTGTTATGTACCAAAATAAAAATTGAAAAGACTGAAAACTTATCTCTAAAATTTTACACTAGATGCATCGAATAACAAAATGTAACAATATAAACAAAAATTTAAAGATTCTAATGCATTTGTGCAAATGTAAAAAATATTTTGCTTTTTGCATTGGCTCCGTATGTGTTTTGATTTGCAAATTTGCGTTTAGGAATTTGGCCTGTGTCTATCAAGATTATTTAATAAAATTATTCTTATGCATAACACTGTGCGAAAGAGATGATGTACTTTATACAAAATTTCAACGATCATTTTAATTTTATTAAAAGTTACTTTATGTGGAAGGTTTGGCAAGCATTAATTTATTTTACTATACTAGAATAATTATTTTTGAATTTAAAAATTTATAACTAGAAAAATAATATTCATTAATAACTTTAACTTTGCACTTCTTTATACGCAAGAAATATTCTGATGGTTTTTGCCCAAGTAGTGTGAGGTATGTTCGTCGCAGTCCAGGCCCCAGGTTAATCCCAAAGAAAACAAGTAAATCTCGAGTTAAGAAGCAAAAAACAAACGTCACGAAAGACATTTATTTATTTTTGGTATTGACGTCGGTCGTATTGTTTAGTATTCGAGTATTGGGTTGACTGTTATCATGCAGTTGGCTGGTGATGATGGTGCTGATGTAGGGTGCTGTGCTGGTGTAATATTGCTGGTTGGTATGTTATATTATGTTGGTTGGTTGGTTAGTTGGCGCTGGTATAGGTATGTATGCATATGGAGTAGTTGATGTACCTATAGATTTGGTGGGTTTAAAATGGTTGTTAAAATAAATATCTAATGATTCGGCTGACGTGCAGTGGGGCGAGGAGGGCAAACTCTATATTTCAAAGTGCTAAATTTGTTGGTTGAATAATTGGAACCGAAACATTATTTTTCAAAGAATCTGGCCTTTATAGTGGGTTTGGGTGGGATTTGCCTTCAGCAGAAATAACGGTTTAAACCCAAGCTTTGAAATGCTGAGCCTGAGTCATGTTTTGAGTAATTTCTTCACCTCATTATTATTCAAAATCTGTAGTTATGCGGACTATTCTAAGGCTTTTGATCAGCTCTCTCATGAAATCATCGTGTTTAAATTAAAAGTTTTTGGGTTTCCTCCTGGACTCATCACTTGGATTTCATCTTATCGCGAAAATAGATCTTACCTGGTTAAATTCAGAGACTCATTCTCTAACTCCTTCATCGCCAAGTCGGGAGTTCCTCAGAGGAGTCATTAAGGACCCCTTCTTTTTATATAAGCTATAAATGATGTGCCTTTATGTATTCTTAATAGCGAAATCCTTATTTTTGCTGATGATATGAACATTTTCAAAAGTATTGCATATGTCAGTGATCGTTTACTTTCGCAAGAAGATACATACATATTTTTGACCCACTTGACACATTCATTGCTAAGTCCAGTATTCCGTAATTCAGTAATCCATGCCAGGCCATGGATTTTTCTAAAAACCGTATTCCTAGTTTGTATGATTATAAAATATCAAAACAAACTTTATTTTGAGTCAATATAGTTTCAAAGACCTTGGAGTTCTTGTTACGTCTAATCTTAATTTTACAGAGCACATTAATTTAATCGTTAACTACGCCAACTGTATGTTAGGGTTCGTGAAGCGCTGGGCTAAAGAATTTCAGGATTCTTACTTCAGTCTCGCTCTTTACAACAGCTTAGTTCGCCAACATCTTGAATACGCTAATACGCATCCAAGCTGTGGTCTCCTTTTTATGAAGTCCACAAAAATATGTTAGAAGCAGTTCAGCGTAAATTTATTGGGTTCGCTTTAAGAAGGTTTTAGTATCTAAAATTAAACTTAGACTGTATTGAAGACCAGTGAACCACGCTCATAAATATTTGTTCTAAGTTTAATTGGCTTCTTTGTATTTTTTCTTGCATGTTTTCATGTTTTAAGTTGTTTTTAATAAATGTATTCCTTAATGTTCGTTTTATAGTAGCTTGTTGCTTACTTAGTACTAACACTGCACTTAGTGATGAGCCAGTGTTTTTTGCATTGGCAAATCTTTTGTCACCAGTTGTTTGCTTTAAGCACTCTGCGACAAAGATCTGATAATGAATAACGATATCTAGCAAGAAAAACAAGCGAAAATTTGGAGAAAAACCTCCATTTTCCGAGAGTTGGTTCTGCTACTTCTGAGCTCAGTTAATTATATTTCCATATACAAATAACTGGTTCAGTTTAGAAATAAACTGCACTAAAAGCACTATAATTTTCTGCTTCAAAGTGCAATGCTTTGTTGCAATATAAATAAATTAAATAGAACTTTTTTAAAAAGGAGATTGCACAATATTAACTTTTACAAAAAAGGAAAAAAGACCCGTCATTGTGTTATTTGACAACACTCTCGAATTTCTTCTAATGGAATGGAACCGAAAAATAAATGCGGGAGTAGAAAAGAGGTAATAATATAAAAAATTAATTCGTTTTGCTAAAGTATTATTTTCCACGTAATAACGTTAGGTATGTAGGTGTCTGAATGTATTTGGAATTTATACGGAGAACTGTACTGATTCAGTAGCTCATACCGACCATTAAAGTTATTTATTTGAATATTAATAATTCGTTCTGGAAAAAAAATGAAATAGTTTTAATGTGATTTTAGCAGTCTTTATTTTGTATTTTATCAGTGAAATGGTTTTTTTCTATATAAAGCTTTAAAGTTTATTTGAGGAATACAAAAAATTTAAATTTGAACTGTTCTAGTGGCATTATGCCTTTCATTAAATGGTAACAGATCCAGATGAAAATTTTTTGATTCCTTTCAATGTAAATAATGAAGGTGAAAGTGTGGTTCTTAACACTTTAGTTGAATTCGGAATAAATAAAATTAATTGTTTTACAAACAGTTTAAACCGAGTTCTTGATTTAGTTTTTGTTGATAACGAATTTAATGTGAGTGTTGAAATCACCAATCCACCACCTTTACCAAATGCTGATAATCATGTTGTTCTTTGCCTGAGATTTTGTTTATTTATTTATTTCAAACATACACATTAAGAAGTTAAACTCTTATAGTTAGCGATGTTTTACATTGAGGTAACAAGAAAATTGATTCAATAGAGGATACAAAAGATAAAAAAATATAAATTTCAAGTTTAAAGGAATCTAATTTAACAAAGTTGTGAACAAAAGTAATTTTCATTAATAAATTTAATTAAAATTATAAAATCATTCTATTTACATATTTATTCTATAAACATCCGCCAATATTATACATAAAAAAAGATTATACATAACAAGTAAAGGTACTAAAAATCAGCAAGCCAGAAATTTTACTGAAAAAGGATCTCTGTTCGCCACGAAAACACCCAGTGCCACCTGTCTCTCGAACATGCCTTGGTAGAGAATTTCACAAACGGATAGAGTTAAAGAAAAACTGCCGTTCCGATGTAAGGTAAGAAAAGCGGGGGGGGGGGGGGGGGTACTAAGTTGCCGAGTTCTGATTGAATTACAAAAGTTTAGTTTATTAAAAAAGAAAACAAGAAAACTCGGTTGATTCCTTTGGATCACATGTGAAAGTAGGATGAGTGATCTATAACGAAAAATGCGAAAATTCTGTCGAAACGTCTTACGTTAAAAACATATCGTGCAATATTGTTAAACGCGGTGTTTAGTTTTCTCCTGCTAGAAGAATCACAGTTGCAGAAAACCTCACATCCGTAAATCAAGCTGGGAACTTATAGCGTTTTTTCTAGTATCAAACGCGTTTTCAAGGGAGTAAAATGGTGAGATAGCCAGAGCTGGCGTAGAGTTCCATAAACTTTTCCGACGGCCGTATTTATGTGTTTATGCCATGTGTGCGTTCTGTTGAAAACCAATCCCAGATTTCTTGCATTGTCAATATATTCGATTATTGAATCACGAAGCATGATATCAGAAAAATATGATAAATCAAGCTGTTTTTTACTGATTACTAATCATTTGAATCAATAATTCAACAAGTCCAATTAAATAGTGCTAAGTCTTCTACTTGGTTGATGTATTTCAGTAGTATATAGAATTTGTATTATTTAAAAAAAAACTTTATATAAACAATGCCAGGGGCCCTACTATGTAACTCGATTCTACTTTGTATTCTATTCGAAACTTAAATCCGATTCTACTTTCACTTGGTACTATGTATGAAAATAGAATCGGATGCCAGTAATTTTCTACGAAATTTCCAAATTTCGAACGAATCTTGACATAAGTCAAGTAAATAAAAAAAAACATGTATTAGAATTTATCATTTATTATATTTATTAATTTATTAATATTTAAGAAAATAACAACTCGAGTATAATAACAATAAATATGGACTGGACAGTGTCGCAATTTGGTTTGATTCCGAAGTAAATCCCGAATGAGTTGAACAAATTCAACGAATACGAATCCGAGATAAATGTAACATAATGGAGCGACCTTCTCTTCTAGTGGAGTTAATGAATAATATTTTTGGCAGAACACCACCAGTTAGTTCCAGACAAACTAATTTTGCTCTTTCTCAGCTTGGCTTTTGTGTGCACTTTGAAGTCGGCCCAAACCAACATAGATAAAATAAAACAAATAAAAGGAATTCGGCTTTGTTCTTTGTTGAAATTTTGATTTACCTTTTTCCATCCGACGCTATCACGTTGAGGTGGACCTTCCGCATTCAAATGATTCGATAAATTAGTCAATAAATGGTTGGACTTTTGTCTTGCTTCAGGTGTTTTGAGGTAGCCTTTTGATCAATCCGGATGTTTGGTCATGTATTGGACGAGAATTTCGAACTGCGCGGCCTTCGTGTTTGAGGTTTTTGATGTATTCCTGAGCAGGAAACTTATTATAATAGTATGTTTATTAAATAATTTAACTAAATGTTAACAATATATAATTTCCATTTACTTACATTTTGAAAGAAAACATCTGTTTCGACCGCTCGCAAACACATTTGATATACAACCCTATTCTGCTAAACGTTCACGTGAATTTTCGTATTCTGCTATCCGCCGGAGGAAATCGAATGTTCCAAAAAGCATATAAATTGCGATAAAAATAAAATTTTAACAATTACATTCTCTCAAGACCTTCACAAATAATTATTGATAGAGCTTTGAACTCGAATGATTGAAGAGTTTAAAGAATAATTTGTGATAAGTTAAGTGAACACTTCACGTGAATCGAAAAATTCGATCGGATCGCATAGCAGAATAGGGCTGATAGAATGATCACGAACAAACGAAGTCGTTCTCCATCTTACGCGCAATCCGTTCCTCAAACCACCAATACCTTAGAATTTGGTACATTGAGGCGAACACAAATTACAAAAATTTATGTCGTCGAAAGAAAACTGAATATGAAAACCAACAAGCACTTCTATTAGGACAAACTCGAAACTCCAAGGATTACTGGAAGATCGCGAGGGAAATCAATGGAATGAATTATAAAATCGGAGCAGGTGTATCAGCCGAATCACTAGCAAACCATTTTAAGCTTCTCCTCTCAAATAATTCTAATCTGATTTTCTCATACGCAGAACCTTTATACATTGATGAATCGCTAGACACCGAAATCTCTATTAATGAAATACAAGCTGTGTTGTTGAAAGCGAAGAATGGAAAGGCACCAGGTAAGGACGGAATCCCTTATGAGTTTTTTAAAAATTCAACACCCAAGTTCTATAATAACTTACAAATCCTATTTAACAAAATTCTATCAACGGCAAGCATTCCCTCATCGTTCAAGAAATCTGTGATCTTTCAGATCCACAAAAAAGGACCCTTAGACTTTGTAGAAAATTATAGAGGAATTTCTTTCATGAATGCAATAACAAAAATTTTCTGTGGTGTCATGGTTGGAAGACTTGAGAAAAGGGTTGAAAGGAAAAACATTCTGTCTGAACTTCAAGCGGGCTTTAGAAAGAATTACTCTACGATTCATCAAATATTTATTCTTACATCTATTGTTAAAGCGTTCCAAGCCAGGAATAAAAAAGTGTACTCTTTCTTTGTTGATTTCAAAGCTGCCTTCGACCTTATTAACAGAGATGCTCTTTTCTACAAAATGTCGCAACTTGGTATATCGTCAAAGTTCATCAAGGTGATCAGAGAAATGTATACGAATACTAATGCAGCAGTTTGGGATGGTACAACATACTCGGTGTGGTTCGGTACTAATTCTGGTGTGAAATAAGGCTGTCTTCTCAGTGCATTATTATTCTCGCTCTTTTTAAACGACGTAGTAGATAATCTACCTGGTGGAGTCAGAATTGCGGGTTCTACAGTCAATGTGTTTCTCTATGCACATGATCTTGTCATACTCTCTGAATCACCTGAGCAGATGCAATTAATGATAAATCGTTTATCAAGTTATTGCAAGAGATGGGATCTATCAATTAATACAGAAAAATCGAAAATGATGGTCTTCGAGAGGCATTCAAGAGCACATACCTAATGAGAGACGGTGGTATTATGACGGACAACTTCTCGAAACCGTAAAAGAGATTAAATACCTAGGTGTGAGGATTAATTCAACTTTTAGTTTCAAGAACCACCTAACCGAAAAAAGCAATAGCTCACAAAGCTTAATTAACCTAACTTGGAAAAATGTTTTTTTCAAACAAAAGAATCGCTTTATCCGCAAAACACAAAATATTTAATTCAGTTGTTAAATCAACCCTTTGCTACGCTTCTCAAGTATGGGGTGCAGATGAGTACGAGGAAATAGAATTACTCCAAAGGAAATTTCTGAAAAAAAAACTATTTAACCTACCGCAAAATACACCAAATTATTGTATATACTTGGAAACTGGTCTTCCAAAACTTCTAATGAACACTCTCAAGTCTCAGGCTGACTTCATAATTAAGCTATGTAGTCATTATGAAGAATCTCGACTTTCGAAAAAACTGTTTCTGTATGAGCTAAGGAATAAAGACTGGTGGTATAAAAAATGGCAGACTATTGGTAATGCTTGTGGTGAAAACTTTATAATTGACATTTACAATTTAGGCAACTTGAAAGAAAACCTCTACAACATTATTCAGAAGAATGAAGACGCAACTCGTGATATGTTCATCCTAAAGGCTAGAGAGTCGGATAGCAGAGTCTTATACAGGCAAGTGAATTTCAATTTAAAACAAAGGAACTACTTCCACGATTCGTTAAGCTATGATGAAATATCTATAATCTTCAAAGCAAGGTATGAGGTCCTAAACCTTAATGGCAACCCATATAATGGAAGTTTTTATCAATTCTGCTCGCTGTGCAACCTTAATTCTAGAGAAGATTCCTATCATATTATTGGTATATGCCCTATATTCAGACCGCAAAGAGTTATGCATTTTGGGAAACCCACTTTAACATTACAAGAATCTGTACAATTTCTAAACGAGTGTGAATGGAAAACCCTTAGCAACTTCTTGAAAACAGTTTACAATTACAGAAAGTTATTAATATCTGAATACGTTTGAATATTTGTGTATTTTTTAATATATTGAGAATTTATTTATATTTTTACAATTAAAATAATAAATTTGTCAATCAGGCTGACGGCTAAGCCATAGCTTTAAGATTAAAATTTTGTAATTATTATTTGTCTTTAATTGTTAATAAATGAATATCTTACTTACTTACTTAGAATGATTATTCACGAATTCGGATGACTTTGACATTTACTTTAGAATTAGGAAGTACCGAATTTCCCAATAAAACAAAAATAATTGGCATTACTAGAGCTATTCGATTTTCGTTTATTAGAACTTGCGATTTTGCGAATTCGATCATTTTTACTGAAGAATCGAGTTACATAGTAGGGCCCCAGGCCCTGGGCAAAAAACTAAAACAAAAACTTCCAATTTAATGATTAGGAATTCTAGTCTTGTTGGATATAGTTCACACTAGATATTCGTCGTGAAATCTATGTAAGATGAACTGAACTTAACAAAAATTGCATATTGACAAGGTCCTCACTATTCAACGGATGAGTCCAAGTGAGATCGCCGCGACGAAACGCCTAAATTTGCGTGGACTAAAGGCCGTTAAAGGCTATTTTGAATCAATAATTCAACAAGTCCAATTAAATAGTGCTAAGTCTTCTAAACTTCATAATAAGCATATAGTTTTTAAAGGATTTAGAAATAGACCATTATTATCTGACCTAGTGGCGATCCTATATAAGTCGGCGTTTAAAGCATTTGCACAGTCCTCAATAAGACCCAAATAGTAGCTTCTATATACTTGAACATCATCGGCGTACATATGGAGGGAAGAGGAAACTTTTGAGAGGATTTCATTCACGTATAGTGAAAACAAGAGCGGTCCAAGAATAGATCCCTGCGTTACACCTCTGCTGTTATTAAGAAAGTTAGAACGTTTTGTTGCCTAACGAAATTGTCTGTGATCTGAACTTTAAATAAGATGACAGCAGAGTTACTGCAGAATTCGAAAAGCCGTATAAACTTATGAGTTTATTGCAAAGGTTAGTGTGGTCAACCGTATCAAAGGCCTTTGAAAAATCTAAAAGTACTTAAAAAGTAGCTTTGTCTTCATCCAAAGACTGTCTTATGTCTTCCAACACATTTATAATGGCGGAAACACAACTACCTATGTATACATATGTTGTTTCCTAAATCCCGATTGTAACGGAGACAAAATATTATTTATATTGATTTACAAGTTGATCTGTCTTTGGAGAACTCTTTCAAATACTTTAGATAGAAAGGGCAGGATTTATATTGGTATATATTCATGACAAGCAGGGGTTTTTGAATGGGTATAATTTTGGATTTTTTCCATTGCGGAGGGTAAGTCGTAAAATGAAATTAAAAATATGTTTTAAGGCTAGAAGAATGAAAGGAAGAATAATTTTAACAAATTTTGGATGGATTCCATGAACACCGAAGGCGTCTGACTTTATTGATTGTAAACAATCTACAACTTCTGAGCTATCTACGCGACTAAATTCCAATAATTTTGGCAGGCCAATCTCACGTGTGTTCATTGGGGACACATTTAGCATAGGGTAAGGAATAGTTACAAAGTTCTTATTCAATTCATTTATATCTAAACTTGCCTAAAAATCTTGCCCACTCCGATTTCTCTAAGATTACGCCATAGCTGACGACCACTTGCTGATGGATTTGTTTTATTTCAAGGTTCGAAGAACGATAAAATATGATTCGTTCTCTCCCGAACAATTCGTAAGGGAATTTTATTTTTGATTCGATCGCGAATCTTATTTTTTGGTCCCTTTAAAATAAAATTCGTTTTCGCCAACGAATCATACTATTGCGATCCGTAAAATATGGTTCGTTCGCGAATTTATCACCTACGAACTATTGAAGATCCGTTCGCGAATCTTTCGAATAAGAAAAAAATGTCATTTTAGATTTTATATAAATATCATATTTTACAGTAAATAGGGATATTTTTTATCGTAACTAATCCCACACAACATTTAAAAATCACTCTTCTTCATGTAAATTAAGACCGATTTACGTTTTCCTTCTCGAACTGACACACTTCCAGTTCCTGATGGTTGTTCATTAACCCCCGAATCATTAATATTAACAATATGTATTGTTGTATAGTGTCTTTCTATGTTTCCTGTCACTTTTTTAACATTAGAAATGTTTAAACGGAGGCATACAATGTAAAAAAATCAACAGAATTTCAAAAATATGAAACGCCTAGTAGACAAAGGGGGTGAAACGTGAGGGGAATAAACAAAATAAACAAAGTAATCAAAAAAACAAAATTATTTCGTTCATGCTTTGTTCTTACTAGTCTGAGAAAACAAAATACGAAGAAGATGATAAAACGGACAGAAAAAAAGGATAAATGGTCGTAGAAAAAAAAATGGGTATGTGATGATGATTTTTGCGAGATCTGAAAAATACCCGATTTGCGTTTACTTACATAAATGCTTATATCTTTCGATCCAATTATCTGATTTTCAATATTAAGGAAAAATGACTGGCGTGTTAGAGCAAATAAAAATTTTCAAAATCATTCAAAATTTTATGCTAAAAACATGAAAATAAATATCGGACAATTTAATTGAATGAGAAAGTTGATAAAAACAAAAAAAGCATTAAAATACTTTCAACCACTAATTGGCGAGAGGGAGATAGTATTCTAAAGCCGGCGGCGGAGGAGTTTGTGCAATAAAAAACCACAATCGTGGCAAATTTGCTTCGCGTCGGAAAAAAAATGCTAAATGTTCATATGTACCTACATTTGTAGTCGGTATAATAATTGTAAAGATACATTGTGTTTGGTTTGGCTTGCTTATAACTTCGGTTCTAATAATCCGTTCATTAAGGTCTTAAAATTTAGCTAGAATATCGGACTACATTTTTTTTTATTATATCGTTGCGCAGTCACATAAAACTATATATGAAAAACCTTAACCTTAACCTTAAAACACAAATTTAATACAAAACAATAATTTTTTAAACCACATGTATTTTACCCTTTTTAGGAAAATTATGATGTTGGTACCTATGATGTTGGTACCTATAATATATTTATTTATTGGAGACCGTTAAATGCTAACGTTACATATTATCTCTTAAATCTAGTTATAATCTATTGCTCTTAAAAACATAAGCGCAAAATTTTAAACGATTTAGTACGATGTTAAAGCCATTTTGTCATAGTAAAAATGCTTTAACATCGTACTAAATCGTTTAAAATTTTGCGCTATAGTCTTGAACTTTTATACTTTTCAAGTTGTCATTTACAGAAGATATAAGAAAGTAAAATTTATTATATATTGCAATCAATTGATTCAAAGGACTATTGGCACCATAGTTTGACCTACTAAAAATTTGGCACAAAGGTTGCCGTAATCTTAAGTTTGTGTGGCTAAAGTTAAAATTCAGTCTGCAAAGAACTAAGGAAGATGAAATCTTTCCATTTAATAAACCAGTAATAAAACAGAATTGGATATATTTTCGATGGTTTTCAAGTGATGGAAGATTTATTAAAACCAACCTATGAATATACAAGGGAAGTGCTGATTCCTGGGACCAAGAAAGAAAACGGAGACAGAATCGCAAAAACCTTCGCTGAACTGATTCAAGCCTTGATTTGTGAAGAATAGCGAGGAGCCCAGACCACACAGCCGTACTCAAGAATGGGTCGCACAAACGAAATAAACAGAAGCTTGAGAACATAGGGATTTTTAAAGTCACGTAAGAAACGTTTAATAAATCCTAGTGTTTTATTAGCTTTTTTAATAATGTGATCTAAGTGATCATTAAAGGTCAATTTTGAATCTATAACAATTCCCAGATCTGAGAGTACTGAAACTTTATTTAAAGGGTACGAATCAAATTTGTAGTTGTATGTCAAAGGCCTTTTTTTGCGTGTAAAGCTCATAACCTTACACTTGTCCACGTTTAAGATAAGTCTGTTTTTATTGCACCAGTCCCTGAATCTTAATAGATCGTCAATAAGAACACAAGAATTTTGGACAATTGAGACGATATCATTTATAAAAAGGATAAAAAAAAAGGCCCTAAATGGCTACCCTGAGGTACGCCTGAATTAACTATAAATTGACTAGAACATACATACATTGCGAAAAGTTACACTATAATGTCTGTTTTGTAGATACGAAGTAATCCAATTAACAAAATTATTATTAAATCCTAAGTTATTTAATTTATTTATAAGAGTGTTGTGGCACAACTTGTCAAATGCTTTACTGAAATCAGTGAAGATGCAGTCAACTTGATCACGGTCTTCAAAAGCATCTAAACAAAAGGACGTAAAGTTAAATAAATTTGTGACAGTGGACTTATTATTGACAAAACCGTGTTGACTATAACATAAAATTGATTTACAATGAAAAGAGAGAACATTACATACAATGGATTCAAATAACTTCGGAATTACAGATAATTTAGCGATCGGTCGGTAGTTTTTGACCTCAGTTTTCAATCCCTTTCAATCCCTGGTTCGTTCGTGAGCGAACTATAAATTTTTATAGATCAAGAATTTTATCGTTCGCGAACTATATTTTTTATGGTTCGTGAGAAGATCGATAGAGAATGATAAAGATCCGTATTTTATGATTCGCGAGCGATATTTTACGAACCCTGTTATTTTCAAAGAACCTTCGCTTAGCATATTTATTTTGTTTAACTACTACATTGCGAAGAAGTCTATACCGTTTCCAATTTTCGTACGCCCTGTTACTTTTGTGGATAAGTTGTTAAATATCATTAGTAAACCAAGTACATTTTTCATATTTAATACGTTTGACTTTAATTGGAACATGTTCTTCAAAAAGAATACAAATGCTATTGCTGAGAAATTCTATCTGATTATATATACAGAAGGCATAAAAAATACCCTATCCCATTCGGTGTTATGCACATCTAAGTCAAGTTGACGATAGTCAATATTTACTGAAAAATCAAAAATTAAGTACAAGATATCATGCTTAGAAAAGGCAGAGGCTGACAACTGGTTATAAAAACGAACGTAGTTAATATCGTGAACGAAGAAAACGTCCAATAGTGTACTCGTTTTTTCAGTAAAGTGAGTTGCATAAGTTGTGTTTACTGGGCAGTGTTGCCTTTTGGCCCCTTTAGGGGCCAAATGGCCCCATTTTCAGCCTCGGGACCCGTGGCCCCCACTTTTTCAAAAATGATCAAAATGGCCCCTTTTTCTGTTTAAGTAAGATTTTATACTTTATGGAACGAAAAAGAATAAAAAAGAACGAAACACTAAAATTAAGACCTGCGATTCTATAATATCTGCACTTAATTTATTAGAAACAAAAAAGATTTGGGAAATTGGGTACCAAATAAAAACCTTATACACAAAAAAATAAAATAAAAATAGGAATACTATTTCAAATTATGTACATAGGTATTTAGAATAGGTACATATTATTTATTTTTATTTTTTGCTACTAACAATTTTTTAAAAATGTTTTTACTGCAGTTTATTGTTTTTTTTTTTTTTTTTGCTTTGTATTTGTGGAGGCCCCTTTTTTTGGCGTGGTCCCTTTTTAGGACCCTTTTTGAATTATTTCGAAGGCAACACTGTTACTGGGAATAGATTGAGAGAAAGCATATTCTCTATAATATTAGTTTCGGGCAACAGGTTGCTATTCAAATCACCACTAATAATTATTTTTAGATACTTTGTGGAGGGTGATTAAAGGAGATTAAAGATTGGTGCTGGATTTATTTGACTATTGGGTCTATAAACACATCCAATAAGTAGATTACCAGAAAATATTTTATTTCTAACTCGCAAACCATTCCTTTGGCTTTCCAAAACATTGATCGATAAACGGGGAATTTCATCAATTCCACCGTGTCGATGGGATTCTCGTAATCAAAAACTGATTGCATGAATGTTATAAATTAGTAGAAACAAAGGAAAGGACATGAAAAAAGAGACAAATGGCACATATAGTGGCAGCGAAGAAGAGGATACATTTTCAATCATATCGGTTATAGCAAAAAAGAAAACCAAAAGAAGAAAAAAAAAAATAAATAAAAGAACAACTGAGAAATTATTGAAGCAAATTAAAATAATAAATCATATTTGGGGCTGACAATGTAGTTCAATATGTCAATGTTGTTAACCTTGGTTTCTTCATCCTTTGAATGATGTTTGACATTATAACCATTCACGCATAGTAAATGAATCGGTTATTTCAGAAACAACATAAGTCAGCTTTTCACAATTTTTTTTTTTTGCAAATTTCTCATTTTTGAATAGTTATTCGTCTTTTGAAGAGATACTACACATGTCAGACCCCTCAGAGTACGAAAACTGAGTGTACTATTTCATTGTTCCGAAGAGAAACGACATAAGCCATTGACTTATGCTGTTTCTCCACAAAATTGTTTTACTTTGTACACATAACGTTCCTTTATTTTTCTGACAGAAGATGTTTATATTAAAAATATACCAGCCGGTGCAATTACTTAAATAGTTTTAGTTTCGTGTTAGGTGAAAAAAATGGAAGAATATGAAGAAGTGTCCACTATAAACCCCAAGAGAAAGAGGGGCGTGAAAAAAATTATACAAGAACGAAATAATAAAAAGATCTAGAATAACTTGCGTATTTTGTATACACGATCTTCGAGACAACACCGCGACTTTTTTTGTTTACCATGAAGGGACCGCTGGAAAGAGCCCGAATGAAGTGTACTCTTTTTTAAATCAATTTTTTGAAAGTAACATGAAGGATGTCCAGGAGTTGCATATTTTTTCAGATGGCTGTGGTGGTCAAAATAAAAATCACACAGTGATAAGATTTTTGTCATCTCTAGTAGCTTTAAAAAAGTTTAAGACTATTGAACAGTATTTTCCTATACGAGGACATTCCTTTTTACCATGTGATAGAGACTTCGCAGCCCTAAAACGTAAAATTAAAAAAACTGATAGAATTTACACTGTTCAAGAATATGCCGATTTAATTTTACCAAAAACGGCTGACATCATCGACTACAAAAGCTGGTGGCCACGCTTTTATAAAAGAAACATGCTTTCAATGGAGTTCATTGGAAGACATGTAGCTAGAGAAAATAAGTATACGTTTACTATAAGTAAATTTTCTCAGTTTTCCCACTCAGATTGTTATAATAAAACAGTAGTTGTTGCGAGAGACTTTATTAACGGTTTCACAAGTCATACATTTAACCTGGGAAACCTTCAAAGAGATGAACTGGTAGCTCTGCCACAAGCCCTTGCTTATCCCTCTGGAAAGCTGCCAATCAATATTAAGAAGATGAATGACATAAAAAAACTAAAATCATATCTACCAGGAGACGTTAACATTCAAGAGTACTATGATGAGATTTTCGCTTGGCCAACTTGCGAAAAGGATTGTCCAATCGATACAGATCAATAGTATTTTCTTTATATTTTTGTAAGCATTTTGTCTTGTGTTAAAGCTTATAATAAAACAAAAGTTTCACCAAAAAAGTTTGTTTATTTCAGAAACGGCATAAGTCAAGCGACTTTAAAGGCTTAAAAACCGGTTAAGACTCAAAAAAAGCCAAACAAATTAGCGGTTTTTAAATGCATCTTAAGCCAAATTATAACTTTGCATACTCAAAATGTTGAGTGTTGTGGAATTTTATCATATAAAACAGTTTTTTGTTGCTCCTGAAAAGTTAATGTTCATTGTCTTATGTTGTTTCTGAAATAACCGATTCAAATACAGAAACGAGTTGTTTATGTTTTTTTATTTGAAGTGCAGCGTTTGAAAAATAATTATTGTGAAACTGATTCTCTTATAACTTACTTTGAAAAATGTAATTTTATTGAAGCGTCAAATTTTATCAATGTAACTAAATGGATGTCTGTTTTAAAAAACCATAAACTTAATATTGCATACGATACCTTTACCAATTTATTAAAAGGGGCGGTTGATTTATTTACACACAAAGAAGTACAACATAAAAAACATTCCAGATTCTGTTCATAGGTAAAACATCAAGTGATAAAGATTTAAAGATCTGTAACCTCCTTGCTATTTTTTTTTTCGTTCAGTATATAAACCTTCAGAATTATGAAATATGTTTAACATGGAATCCCCACTTGACTAAACAAGTATTGGTAAGTTACAGTTATCAGTTACCGAAGTCGACGAAGAATTAAACAAATTGAAGAAGGATAAGCAACCAGGAGTTAATAATTATTAGCGTCAATAGTTTTGAACAATTTGTGTGCTAGTGCATTGGCTATTCCACTTCTAATAAATTTCAACCATTACCTCCATGAAGGTGTATTCTTGGAGATATGGAAAAATTCTTTTATGACACCAGTCTTTAAGTCAGGGAATAAAAGTGAAGTACAGTACATAACTAATTACCGTCCAATATGCACATTTTTTTGCAATTCCCAAACTTTTTGAAAAAAATATTTGCAAACAATTTTTATATTATGTTTTTATTTTAAAAGAAGTTATTTTACCTTTAAAATATGGATTTTTAATGGAAGATCAACCTCTACTAACCTTACTATCATTAACAAATGATGTTAGAATTCTAGAATTTTTCTTTGTGCGACGTTGTTTTCACCAATTTTTCGAAAGCTTTTGATCGAGTCCATCATGCAATTTTATAATTAGCAGACTAAAAAATTTAGGTTTTTACTCTAGTATTTTACAATGGTTTGGTTCATACCTAGATGGTAGAAATCGATATGTTCGAATTACCTAATCATATTATTTCAGATCCTTTAGTAGTTACTTCCGGTGTCTGTCAAGTAAGTCATTTAGGAACACTTTCATTTTTGATCTTTATTGAAGAAATTCCAAAACTTTTGAATTATTGTATTGACCTGGAACTTTACCTCTGTATTAAGACAACACTTTATTGCATATTAGTTTAGTTTAGTTTAGTTTAGTTTAGTTTAGTTTAGTTTAGTTTAGTTTAGTTTAGTTTAGTTTAGTTTAGTTTAGTTTAGTTTAGTTTAGTTTAGTTTAGTTTAGTTTAGTTTAGTTTAGTTTAGTTTAGTTTAGTTTAGTTTAGTTTAGTTTAGTTTAGTTTAGTTTAGTTTAGTTTAGTTTAGTTTAGTTTAGTTTAGTTTAGTTTAGTTTAGTTTAGTTTAGTTTAGTTTAGTTTAGTTTAGTTTAGTTTAGTTTAGTTTAGTTTAGTTTAGTTTAGTTTAGTTTAGTTTAGTTTAGTTTAGTTTAGTTTAGTTTAGTTTAGTTTAGTTTAGTTTAGTTTAGTTTAGTTTAGTTTAGTTTAGTTTAGTTTTGTTTATTTTAGTTTATTGTATCAATTAGAGAATTAAACTCTTACAGACTTATATGTTTAAATATGAACAAAGGTACTTTGTAGGTGGGTATATACAATAAATACATTTACATTCTTTAATTAATACTATATAACAATTTAAAAAAAAAATACATAAAATAAATAAATTAATAAAACAAAACAACAATTTCTTAATTAAAATAATTTAAAATTACATTTTTCAAAGTAATTTGTTAAGAACAATAGATTTAAAAGTATCTCTTGTACAATTCAAATTGAAATCAATTCTAGAGCATACTTTGTTAGCTTCTCTGATGCAACGTGAGATAGGCTCATTGCGCCCATAATTTCTTTGATGAAAGTGTTCATAAATAACAAATCGTTCCCGTGTAACTCTTGAAGGTGCATTGCCTTCATAAAACAAATCAATTAGTGGGGGGCATTGTATATGTCTACTTAAAATATCTCTGACAAACATTACTGAAAAGTATTTTCGGCGAGTTTCCAGTGATTTCATTCCAAATAGTAAGCATCTGGTTTCATAAGAAGGTTTAGGAATTCCCCATCTTAATTTAAAAAAAGCATACCTTGTAAAATTTTTTTGAACATTTTCGATTCTTTTTACTGAATTTGAATAGTATGGATTCCAAACTGTACAGCAATACTCCAGCACAGAACGTACTAATGAATTAAATAAGGATATTAGTGTGTATGAATCATTAAACTCTCTAGTGTTTCTTTTAAGAAACCCTAACATCTGATTGGCTTTATTGATGATATAATCATAATGAAAGTGAAATGACATATTAACGTCCAGAATAACACCCAGATCTTTTTTTTTGTATTACTTTTTCAAGTTTAGTATTATTTATGCTATAATCAAACATTATTTGATTATGGTGTCTGTAACATGATAACACTTGACATTTAGCTACATTAAGATCAAGGAAGTTGGTGCTGCACCAAGTTGCCAATCTGTTCAAGTCTGCTAAAAGTAGACTACAATCTAATGTGCAGGAAATCCTCCGATAAAGTTTTAGATCATCCGCAAATAGAAGACAGAGCGAATCTTGAAACAAGGTCGGAATGTCATTGACAAAGAGGAGAAAAAGTAATGGTCCCAAATGACTACCTTGTGGAACACCTGATGGGACATATATATCATCAGATTTAATATTTTTTTATTTTTACAACTTGCACTCTTCCAGTTAAATATGATTTTAGCCACATTAAAAACGATGAAAACGTATTAATCTTCAGACACACTTACTTCGTTTATCAGTTTGGTGTCTTCATGGTCTTCATCTTAATGTATCTAAATCTAAGTGTCAAAGCATGTCTTTTTATAGAAAGTCAAATCACATCCTATTCTCTTATAATATAAATGGAACTCCTTTCGCTAGAGTTATTGAAAAAACGGATCTTGGGGTAATTTTTGACATAAAACTGACTTTCTCCAGTATATCATCGATTAAACTAATTGCCCTTTATTGTTTTCATTTATATATTTTTATGCCCCTATGCTTCGTTCTCGGGCTCTTTTTAAAGTCCTTTTTCATAGGGTAAATTACGGTTGTTAATACTTTAGTATTCAATTATTGTTATGTATTGTATTCTGTAGTCTATAAGATGAAATAAATAATTAAATAAAAAAAAACAAAAATGTCAAATCATAATACACATAAAGTGAAAATAAAGCAACAATTTGGACAATTTGCTGGTGCGTGAATACTGACATTTTTTTGGCATTTTAAAAGGATTTTGAGAATACATACCTACATATGTATTTATGTTGGAACCATTATTTTTATTTCTGACTTTCTCGCTAACGGCTTTACAGATTTTAATGAAATTTCTTCATGACAAATTTAAATAATCTTAATATTATCGCATAATTAAATTTCCCATAAAATATTTTTAAACCCGATAGGCTTTCAATCAGTCGTTATTTTTTTTTTCTTAAATATTAAAATCGATTTTATAGGTAGGTATGGAAATTAAAATTATAAAATCCTGCACTTCATCTTTGAAGTAAGGTGGGACAGTGAATAGATCTCCGCTTTATTTAGGCCGAAAGGCATTAGTATTAAGTTGCTATATAGTTTAACTTAGAGCGCCCGCATGGGGCCAGTAAGTTAGTTGTAAGTTAATGATAAGTAGGCTAGTTTTTATGAATTTTTGTCTAGCTTTAAGTTAGTTATAAGTTTTGAAAAAAATAAAAATGAATTAAAAATGAAAAAAAAAAAAAAAAAAAAAAAAAAAAAAGATCTCCGCTTTAGACGTGAGGGATCTCAGGTTCGATTCCTGTCACCGGCAATATTTTTTTTTTAATTTTTTTAATAATTTTCTCTTTTTTTTCAACACATTCGCTGCAAAACAAATTAAAAAAAACATTTTTTTTAACGCCCTGCGAAGCGGGCGGGGGTTTTGCTAGTCTTTTATAAAATTCACATAAGAGCTTTCGGTAGGTACCTAATAGAGTTGAGATTGCATAAAGAAATTCAATTCAGACAAAGCCCAATACTTACTTTCATTATGTCCCAAGTACGCACTACCTAATAATAATAATTTCAAAATCATCGCTGATGGTGAAGATTGCATTCAAACTTGCCACCTGATGCAGTGCAGTAGCCAGGATTTTGGTTCGGGGGAGGGCTTGCTTCCAAAATTTACGAGGAATTCTTAAAACAAAAAACTATATATATTCCAATTTATTGATTTTATTAGTTTTTAAATTGTATGTACTCAAACGAACATATCGCAATAGTATTACAATACTGCAGTAACTCAAAAAATCCCATTTTGAGATAACACTATATTCAAACGTAAAATTAAATTCCCCACAAGTCAATATAATCGCCATTTTTATAGTGCAAGAAATCACGTAGAAATGGCAATAAGAGTCATTGTTTCTGATTGGCTGACGGTGACTACATCATCTTTAGTTGTAACCGAAACTCGGGGAGGAAAGGATCGCCTCGTTGTTATTAAAACGCATTAATTTGAGTTGGAACATTGTTGGTGGATCAGGTATGTTGAAGTTAGTTAATTATTTCGAGTTAAAACTTTTTAGTTGATTTAAATGTTAACAAAAAATGGGATAATTAAAATTATTACCCTATATATATAAATACAACATCTTTCTGAAAACTTAACTAAGTGCAATTTAGCCTTAACTTAAAATTTCTAAATATTTCAACAACCTGCTATTTTAAAAATTCATGGTAAATAGGAAATAACTTCAATTCAAACCCTTTAACTTATAAAATATTAGTTTTTTTTATATCTGTAACAGGAAGTTAGTAATCAGTTTATCGTCGATTCTGAAAAAAGTAAAATTTTGAGTTACAACACTATTGTAATACTAGTGCGATATACTTAAATTATTTTTTTAACAACACATTTTTTGAAAGCAGAAGACGTCTTGATTTTCTTTTTGACATTACATTATCTGGATCCACATTAATATCTGAATGAACAGATATCGTAGCAAGTGAGCTTAATCTTGCATTCCCCATAACGCTTTGGGACACTGTTTTAATCCTTTTCATAGTTGAAAAGGTTCTTTCAACACTAGCTGTGGTCACTGGAAGCGTGGCCAAAACCGTAAGCAAAAAGTTTATACCTCTAAAGTAAGTCTTGTCACATAATATCAAGCAATTTTAAAACTTCGATAGAAGGATCAATCGACAATATTTTTTCGCAACAGAGAATGTACTCAGCTTTCACAGCTGACAACGAAATTGCATTATCAAAGTAACATGTTAGCTTTTCCATTTCGTTGACTCGCCCAACTGCAGAAAAACTTGGGAGAAGAGCTTGAAACGATGGTAGAACGTCTTCGTTGATCATGAATCTGCACGTAAGATTTTGTATTAACAAATCTATGCAAGGAATCAATACAGACACTCTAAAATAGGATTCAGTAGAAGAGGTTTCAGGATTGGAACGCGTTGTTTGTTTCAATGAAGTTATTGGAGCTCCTAATTCAACTTCAAATAAGTTCTCGGCAAGTTTAGATGCGGATTAAAAACCCTCTCTGAAAAAATCTTCGGCTTTTTCTCTGATGTTCTTAAGAGAATTCAGAACTTCTTTTGTGCGGTCGATTGCAGAATCGAAATCTATTAGGTACCTACTACTATACTTTGAAAAATATTTTCTGCAATCTGAAAGTTATTTTAAATCATATGCATTTGTAACGCGCGTATCACTATTTCTATTTATACATAGGTATTTGTGGTTTGTATTATTCTGAGATCATACATATAACTTATTGTTACTTTTATTTTGCAATTTTTTGGCAATAACTGAAGTCGTTAACTGATCCAAAATCAAATAAACTAATATTCTCATTTTAATAGCTTTTAAATGCTTCAGCCCCTCAAGCCCCCCCCTGGATACGTGCCTGATCTGATGATGTTCTGTTCATAGAAATGAACGAAACGCCATGCGTCGTGACAAACATATTTATTTGTTTCATTTGACCTTGAGTCTATTTTTATAACATAACTAAAGGGTTTTTCAACAGGGACGCTACAAAAATAGAGCAACAGGGACAGCAAACGACGCCATATTTCTTGCCGCTCTTTTGACATTTCTCTTCAGTAAGGTTTGCCATTTCATGATGGAAAGATATACGAGCCAAAAATGAGTCGAAATTATTAAAATTTACTACCGACATTCGGAGTCAGCGATGAGGCTCATTTCTGGCTGAATGGCTTCGTCAATAAACAAAATATGCGGTATTGGTCAGGCAGCAATCCACACGTTCCCATGAGTCATCATTGCATCCCGAAAAAATTACGGTTTAGTGTGGTTCATGGGCCGGCGGCGTCATTGGGCCGTACTTCTTCCGTGATGATCAAGACCGGCACGTTACTGTGAATGGGGATCGCTACCGTTCAATGAAAACCGAATATTTTTGGCCCCAATTGGATGATACGGACTTGGAGGATATGTGGTTCTAACAGGATGGCGCCACAAGCCACACAGCGAATGTCACAACCAATTTATTGGAAACCAAGTTTGGAGAACGTGTTATCTCACGAAATAGTCCAGTCGCTTGGCCGCCTCGGTCGTGCGATTTGACGCCGTTAGACTATTTCCTGTGGGGCTACGTCAAGTCTATGGTCTATGCTAACAAGCCAGCGACGATTAATGAACTTCGAACGAATATCGAACGTGAAATTGCAGCAGTATCAGCCGATTTATGCTTGAAAACCGTCGAAAATTGGGTTCAGCGTCTGGACTTCTGCAAGCGTGCCCATGGTGGCCATGCAAAAGAAATCGAGTTCCATACATAACGACATCGAACTTTCACAGGGATAAAGAATTTCATTGATATCCAAAACCGTTTTTGTTTTATTTAAAAAACTTTTGTAGCGCTCTTATTGAAAAACCCGATAGAAATTCAATGGTAATAACTTTTCTGACAAGATAAGTTACCTTTTTTGTTGAAAAAATCTTGATGAAATTCATCCTGTTTTCGTTAAAGCAATACTCCCATATATTCTTCGATATATAACGCATCTTTTCAACACAATCCTTATGTCGAGTATCTTTCCTTCTGCTTGGAAACAAGCTAAAGTTATACCCATTCCAAAAAATCAGAACGACTTTAGACCAATTGCCATTCTATCATTTCTGTCTAAGGTGATGGAAAGGATAATGAATGCCCAAATTCGAAAATATCTTAACAGCAAAAACTTGTTATGTGTAAATCAGTCTGGTTTTCGTCCGAAACACAGCTGTACAACAGCTCTCATAAATGTTGTTGAAAATATAAGGCAAACTGTTGACTCTGACAATGTTGTTTTTCTCGTTCTTTTAGACTTTTCCAAGGCATTTGACACGGTCAATCATAATGTCCTTTGTTGTAAGCTAATAAATCAATTTAATTTCTCTTTACACTCGGCAATGTTGATCCAGTCATACCTAGGTTGCAGATCTCAAGCAGTTGTGGCAAATGGCGATGTGTCTGAACTCCTCATGTTGGACAGAGGAGTCCCACAGGGTTCAATATTGGGACCACTATTGTTCTCTTTGTATATAAATGACTTGCCTGCCTGCTTACAAAACAGTCAAGTGGATATGTACGCTGACGATGTTCAGATACGGAAAAGCTTTCCACTGGGTTTGGTGGAAAATGCAGCAGTTGAGGTGAATGAGGATTTAACCAACGTTCATAGTTGGTGCCTGGAAAATGGACTTTGCATAAACCCACTTAAGTCTAAATGCTTGGTGATTTCAAGAAAGTTAATCGACACTTATGAATTCCCCAAAATATATTTAAATAATAATCAAATTGAATTTGTCGATTCAGCAAGAAACCTAGGAATTACGTTTACTAAAACACTTTCCTGGAATCACCATATCAGATTAACAATTGGTAGGGTTTACGCAGGGCTTCGTATGCTGTGGACTAGTCATAAAATAACACCCTTAAAAACAAGGATCATATTGGCCAAAACACTACTCATTCCTATTATGCTCTATGGCTGTGAAATTTTTAGTAATTGCGATTATGAGCACAAGCGTAAGCTTAACGTTGCATATAACAGCATAGCTAGGTATATCTTCGGTTTAAGAAAATATGATCACGTTTCTCAATTTTCCAAATCAATATATGGCGTTACTCTTGAAAATCTTTTTAAGCTTAGAACGCTAACACTACTAAACAATGTTTTGCAAACTCATCAACCAATTTACCTTTATAATAAGATATGTCTTTCGCGTTCTCTTAGAACTTTAAATATTCGGCCTTTACGTTACGTCTTCCTAATATCTGAGCGGCAGTTTTTTATAAATGCGATACGTCTGTGGAACTCTCTTCCCCGATCAATAAGGATGATATGCTGTACTAGGTTATTCGGAATTAAGCTCAAGGAGTATTTGGCGACGTTAATATAGTGATGAATGATGATTTTCTTTTCCTTTTTTATTTCTCTTCTCTTTCTCTGACTTATTTTCTTTTTTTTTCTCTTTTCTCTTTCTTTCCTTTCTCTTATTACATATTCAATTTTATATTATTTCAATATTAAATTTTTCCTTAATTAAATAAATAATAATAATAAATAAATAAAAAATTAAGTAATAATTCTTCTTAAATTATTTTCTCCAATTAAAATTCACTTGTTTGCTATATTGTTATTTGTTATTTTTTTTTTTTTTTTTTTTTTGTTGTAACTTAGGACACATCATGTAAATTAAATTAAATAATTAAGTTTATACTGCCTAAGAAGATATTGTATCTTATTGTATAAATCTATGCGAATAAATATATGAATATGAATATGAAAATCTTTGCAATCTTCTATTGAAATAATTATTTTCGTTGAACTAACAACAATCAATTATACCTACTCTAAGTCAAAAAGTTCCAGTCACACAGAATCTCAAACTGTAAAACGAAATCGAGTTGAAATGTGTTTGGTTCGACTCGATCGCATTGGTGTTTATAGATGGTATGTCTTCGTGTGGTTTGAGTCAATTCAATGGTTTGAGAAATCGTTTTGAAAAAATTCTTGACTTAGTGTTTTTCGCCGATACAATTAACAACGAAATTTCTGTTTTACCTGCTACTGTTAAACTAATTGACGAAGATCGACATCATCCTGCATTAGATATTTCACTAGGTTTAAACATGTCTTTTCCTTACAATAACAATAATAACAACAAACTTGAATTTGACTTTTCTAAATGTAATTTTGTAGATCTTTTTGATATGTTAATAACTGTAAATTGGAATCAATTATTTTGTAATTGCAATATTGATGATATGTGTAATAATTTTTATAGAACTCTTTTTAACTGCTTTTATGAAACTATTCCTTTAAAAAGATCACGTTTTGCTTCAAATGCACCACCATGGTTTGATACGCGTATCAAAAAGAGATCCACTGTTACTAATTTATTTAACTTCGTGTCCTTTTGTCTAGATGTATTTGAAAAACGCGGGCAAGTTGATTGCGTATTTACTGACTTTAGTAAAGCCTTTGACAAGCTATGTCACAATAAAATAATTCTAAAACTATACCATCTAGGATTTAACAACAATTTTATAAATTGGATTTCTTCATACTTAAAAAATCGTCGTTATTCTGTCTTGTTTCGTAATGAAAGTTCAATTCAATTTGTTGTCAATTCTGGCGTCCCTCAGGGCAGCCAATTAGGTCCTATTTTATTTGTTTTATTTATTAACGCCTTGGTTTCAAACTTAAAAAACTCGTCTGTCCTTGTTTATGCTGATGACATTAAGCTTTTCAAAAGTATAAAATCCTCCTCTGACTGTTTATTATTACAAGAAGACTTAACAATATTTAGGGAATGGTGCAATAAAAACCGACTTGTTTTAAATGTTGACAAATGTAAAACTATGAGTTTTACACGTAAAAAATGTCCGTTTTTGTACAACTATACGTTTGATTCTTGTCCGTTATGTAAGGTTTCTATGTTTTCTGACTTAGGTATTATTCTAGATCCCAAATTATCATTTAATGATCATTTAAATTATATAATTAAAAAAGCCAATAGGGTTCTTGGATTCATTAAAAGATTCGGTCGTGATTTTCGGGACCCTTATGTTCTTAAACTTCTATTTATTTCGTTTGTTAGACCAATTCTAGAATATGGCTGTGTAGTATGGTCACCTTATTACTCGATACATATTACAAGAATTGAAGCGATCCAAAAAAGGTTTCTGCGTTTCAGTCTTCGGTCTCTTCCGCCTTATTCTCAAAGACTAGCTTTGATCAGCCTCTCTTCTTTGACTAACCACAGAAAATATATACAATTTTGTTTTATTGTTGGGATTATTAATGGTTCGATATCATTACCATCAGTTCTAAGTAAATTAAATTTCAGTTTCAGTCGTTCAAGTTTAAGGCGATAGCAACCTATTATTCAAATATTTAGCAGATCAAACTATGGTGTATGTAGCCCATTCAATCAATTAATAACTATTTATAACGAATTTCATTTTTGTTTAGAATCTACAAATGATAATATAAAATGTAATAAATTTAAACTTATTTTTTTCAACAATGTTTAATAATAATTGTAAATTATGATATTAGATTATATTAGATTATAAGAACTATTTCTAACATTTTTAACGTTAGATTTTAACGAAATAAATAAAATAATTATTAATTAAAAGAGAAAATTCGACCTTTCGATTCTACAGACGCAGGGTCATAAGTCCAAGGGCAAAAAGTCTATAACGGATTTTTGACCCAGGTGGGTTAAAAGTCTACAAATCTATTGTGGTTTAAAACCCACCATGATGGGACAGAATTCCACAGGAAATTCTTGTGGACTTCTGAAACACTTTAGTGATTTCAAAATTATTTAGTTTATTATTATTGAAAAAACATTCATTCTGCCTTTTTAAGCTTAAGATGCGTTTTAAGAGTTCAATAGGAAATGATATTTTGTTGTTATTTGTTATTTTATTGTTATTTTTTTTAATAAAAAACTAAAATTCCTCCAAAATATATTTTATTTAGGGGTCACGGGGTGACTTTTCTGAATTAAATTTATTTTGTTACCTAACTTTTTTTGTTTAAACTGACTGAAACTGGAACAATTAAATGAGACAAACCTCATGCATACCAATTTAAGATACGTGCACGTGCACCTCACCCCAAAGGCACTGCCTAAAACATTCAGCTATTTATCTATTGAGACTGAGCTATTCGTTTTTTCATACAACCCATCATTTATAGGAGTGGGTCTCACAATTATTTTACTCACAAAAGTAAGATTTCAGACTGAGATAAAGCCTTTCGCATACCAAAAGCATATTGTTCTTGGTTCTTGTTCGAGATTCATCCCCTCAAGATAGAGAGAGCGAGATTTCAGACTGAGATAAAGCCGATCGCATACCAAAAGCCAAAGCATACTGTTCTTAGTTCTTGTTCGAGATTCATCCCCTCAAGATAAAGAATAAAGATGCACAACAAAATTCACACTGGCTCCCTAAATATGCCATTAAATTTCCATTCACAAAAATTTCAAACTCTATAGAAAAGAATGCAAAGACTTAAAATAAAAGCAATCCTTTTGTGACCTACATAATTTTGAAAAATATTACATTTAAGCTTATTGACTTTCTTTTTACCTTTTACAGACTGTATCCGTGACTGTTTCCGTTCTTACACTCACCTTTATATCCGTGGACCGATGGTATGCTATTTGCTTTCCTCTTCGATACAGGACCAAAATTAGTAGGGCAATTGCGTCGGTTTCATTTATATGGATTGTAGCACTACTATCAGGTGGGTTTAATAATATATTTTTTTAAACATTAATCCCTGCAGATATACTCTAAAGATGTATTTGGTTACCATGTAAATTAATTCTTTAGATATACCGGAGTTCTTGGCATTGCACCTGAAGAAGCCAAAGTTAAGGTTTGAATCAGTGCTGTTTACTCAATGCGGCACAACATGGGATCTACGAACGGAGATGAATTTCTATTTAACTCAACTTGTATTGCTTTATATGTAAGTATTACGTTTTAATGCACATAGCTATATATACAATATGTATATGTACATAGGTTAGTTATATGTATATGTTCCAGAATCATAGAATTTAATGTTTAAACTATAGAGTACCTATGTACTCTATGAACCGACCGGGGTGTGCTCTCTTTCACCCTACAAGCTGTGGTGGGAGAATTGTCTTCAATTTTTTAACATGTGGTGTATTTTTAATGGGTAACCCAACCACTATCCCAATTGAATTGTTACCTACATATCTTGCCTACTTTCTTTTTATCATCTTTCTAGACTGACTGTTTTTGAGATAAATACCAACATAAAATGTATGTAAAATAAAGAAAAAGTGAGCATTTGAGCAGTATATTGCAATCACCTCATTCGCTTTAAAGTTTGGTTTGCACAATAACAAATACTTGGAAATCATCTATTAATAAATTTTGACAGATATTGCGAAGAATAAGGTAATGTCGTTTTTCTTTCAACCAAAAAAATCGATCCCTGTGGGATATTTTGATCCATTTGCACAATTTTGAATTAAAACTAAAATTTACAAAATTTACATTAGAAAATCATGAAATTTTTGAAGATTTTGTATATTTAGTTTTAAGAAATGCAAATAACGTCGATAGTTTGTATGAAAACTCCATTTTGATTCTGTGATGATGTCCCTAATCCCTGTAATCGTTTTTTTAGTCCAGTTCCCCTCGGGCTTACAAAAAAAAACACACAAAACGATTCTTATTATTTTTTTAAACAAATAAATCTCGAAATAAAACAAAGAAGTTTGATTTCAAATTTAACTTTAGTTTTTTTAAATGGCAAATTGACAGATAGTCTTATCGCCTTCGAATAGAAATGCCAATCAAAATAGTTTGGAAATCTAACTTATCGCATCGACTTACAGAAACCCAATTTTTTCCAGACGTGGTGATAAATGCGGAATTGGATCGTTTCATTTTTTAACGATGCGAAAAGTTATCGCCTGAGTTACAGAACATGGCTCCTGGGCCTGTTTGCGATTTCCTTTCAACGAAAAAAAAAATCGATGACTTGGGTTCAAAATCTCTGATACGGATTTTACGTAGAGGGGTAGAGGTACACAAAATACGCACTACATGCAAATCATAGTCAGTGTGAAATTTTTCATTTCGGAAATTGTTGTGTTAACTATTTACAAGTTTTGTGAAAGTAAAATTATTGTTAATTATTTTTAATTCTTAATACCTAACATTTATATACGAAATCAAATAAAGGCAATCTGAAGGTACCCAAAAATAATGATCAATTTGAATCTTTCTAGTATTTTTTATAATTTACAAAATGGTCTCAGCATAGTAATTACAGGATGCAGAATACTGGAAGAATGGCTAAATGATTAAAAAAAAAACAAAAAGAAATAATGATTCGTGTAAGTTATTATTCTTAATAATTACGTCACTGACATTGCTTTGTGCGAAAATAAAAACTTTATATTTTTCCCCTTTCACACGAGGAAACAAGTTGCTAAACATTTCTTGATGCTTTCTTTCAGATTCCAATCTCCACCAGTCGTATACCGTTCACTCATCTTACTTGGCGCCCTTCTCACCTAAAAACTTAAATTTGCTGGAAACTCAGTTTCTTCGTGTGAATGAATGAATGATTATTTTGGGGTATTAGAGCTAGATGAGATGCTAGGTGCTCATTTACAATTCTTCCTCCAAATTAGTTTCTTTGAGGAACTTAAGTATTTGGAGTATTTTAAGAGATTCGCTCTGTTCTATCTGGTGACACCCCAGATATCTATGTCTTTGATGCACAAGTGCTTCACAACTACCTAAGATGTGATCTGGTGTCTCTTCGTGGGTATTGCGAAATCTGCAAATGGCATTGCTCACCAAGCCAAGGATGCTGAGGTGTCTTTTAAGTTTGCAATGGCCAGTGGGGAGACCTGTTATTTTCCTTAAATTCTTCCTACTTAAACTGATGCAGGATGTAAAACGTTCTTGGTTGTAATACCCAAGTAGCAGTTATGCCTGTCTCAGCTTGGTGTGTTCACCTCCCTGAGGGCAGTCTCTTGTTGTGATGACCTTCTGGACATTTTGTCCTGGGTGTACTTTCGCCGTTCTTGTGCCTAGCATTTCACTTATCCATCTGATTATAGGGTTGGGTACTCACTTCCTTATAAGAGCTTTGTTTACAGCCTCATGAGAGGTGTTTTCCAATGCCCCCTCTATGGAATCTAAAGCAATTTGTAAGGAGTTAGCGAGTTCAAACAGGGCAGTTTCTGTAGATCTTCCTGCTCTATAAGCATGCTGGCGGCGGTTTTAGGCATGTTTATTAATACTTCTGATCTGATGAAGTTATCAATTACAAATTAAAATAGTTCTAAGTCTTCTACTTGGCTGAAGTATTTCAGTAGTATATAGAATTTATATTATTTAAAAAAACCATCATATATAAAGGGCGGGTCGATTTTAAAATTGAATAAAACAAGTTGTATATGAGATATCAATAAGGTTTTATCTTTATTTGAGAGCCCTATCAATGACATTATGTGTGAAATATAACATCGTTCAAATGGCCGCCGCCACCGCGGCTTCGCTGGGTGGCGCGGATTCGAAAGGTCCAGTTTCCGATGACTTTGGCGCAAAAATCAGTATGCATTTGACCAATCGCATCGATTATGTTGGCTTTGAGGGCCGCGGTAGTTTGCGGCTTATTCGCATAGACCGGCGACTTAAGAAAGCCCCACAAGAAAAAGTCCAAAGGGGTTTAATCACACGATCTTGACCATGCCATGAAACCGCTCGTGCAGAATATCGATTGTGTCTTGAGCTGTGTGGCACGTAGCGCCATTCTGTTGAAACCATATGTTATAATATGCAGATAATCTTCCTCCTCTTCAGTGTTTATGATTGAAGTGAGAGTGGTGGATACAAGTGAAAAGGGAGGTTTGTTTAAAAATTCGGTTTGGAGCCGATTGCAGTTATATTCTACCTATTCATTTAAATACCTACACGCGCGATTTGAATTTGACATTACATTTGTCTACATAATATACATTGAATATGGTTCTGTATTTTGTATTAGTAAATAGTATAATGTGTAGTTGCTGAAGCAAATGCACTTTATGCACCCCCCTGAAAGAAATCTTGGCGCCCATGTCTTCGAGTACTGTAAGCTCATCTGCACTTAGGGTTTCGTGAGGGTACTCTTTTGGTAAGGCCGCAATGCGAATGCTTTTTGTTGCATTAGCGTAGGATATTAGTCTATATACGCCAACTTTTGCATTAACGGTGCTTGTTCCCGCTGCTGCTGAGGCTGCTACCTTGGGTCGTTTTGCCTCTTACCTAAGGAGAGGAGTGATGTGGTGGCTCTTCCACTTACCCACTTCTTGGATTTGCAAGGGATCTTTGTTTGGTAACGCCTTCCTTTATTCCACCTTTTTCCTGGCTTCTTGCGGGGTCATCCCCTTATCAAGAAAGCGAAGGTACCACTTTGTGCCCGGCCCACTTAATCCCTTTCTGCACGGGTCATCCAGCCCACCTGGTTCGCCTAGCTTTAGGAGTGTGGCATTTCTTCTGTTGCGGCTATTTGGTGGTCTTTTAGGTGGTTGAGAAGTTCGTCCAGATGGTGGCGTTTTCCCATCAATGGCTCCTTCTTTGGCCTTCGGTACATCTTTCTCTTGCCTGAGAGGTATTCTCCCCTGACTGGTAGACGATTACTATGGGAAAAATCTTCCCCTTGCCCGGGAGGTAATCTCCTTTGACAATGATGGATGATGCTCCTTTTATGTCCGCATTCGCATGTTCACTTGCGGTGATATCCCGCGGAGTGTTGAATTTCGTGTGGTTTTTATTATATCTTTGTTTTTGTGGTTTTGGCATGATTTGGTCCTATGAGTAGTTAGAGAAGGGTTGGTCCGCCATGCCAGAGCTCCGCATGATATTGTTAGGGGTATTACTCTTTGATTCGACCCGTTTTCAAAGAGGTACCGTTAGAATACAGCCGGTATACCCCCTGGCTGCAAACCATCCAATAGGCACGGTCCACATAACACTCTGGATTAGGTTCGTAACTCCTCAAAATTACTACCGAATCAGGTTGCCCCAAAACGGCAGATCAGATGAATCTTTGAAACTTTAGCCTCCAAGGTGACTGCCACGCGAAGGTTCTTCGTGTGAAAGAGGACTTATGTTTCCTTTTTTAATATGACCGAACCGGTAATTTTGTATTACAAAGAGATTCCATGTTGTTTTCCTTTTATCACGAAAAAGCCACAATACCGGATCAAAATCCCAAATGACGACAAAAGGAAAACGACATGAGTGTGTCCCAGAATAAAGTTACGATTAGACGGTCAACATTAATTGTCCATGCATTGACTTCTTGACATCACCTAAAATATTATCAATATATTCTATCAACGTTGACTGTCAACGTATGAAACATTGACGATCTCACCAGTGAAATAAGTCGCCCAATGTTGTCCAAAATGCGTTTACCTACATGTCCACGCGTTTTTTTTTTAATTTATTTATTTTATTTATCCTTTGGTATCAACGAGCTGACAATGTTAAACAATGAACCCGAATTGGCAAGAGCAAAAATCAACTATTTTTTGCGGGGACGATAACAACAACAAAAAAAACTTTTACAAAATCAGACATTTGGAAATTGATATAAAAGCCAACACAGGCTACTTTGACCCTTAAACAAATTCGGTGTCAATGATTAAAGAACTAAAAATCTAGTGCACACAGACACACTATAACTTTAAGATGTTCTGAACTGAGACTATTTTGTTGTTGATTGGCATTATATGGTATGGACGCAAATAATTTAAATTTAAAACACTTGTTATAGCCGCCTTTGTGAATGTTTTCAACTTTGTAATATTTTGCTCTGCTTAAACGCACTCTTTGCTAAGTAGTCATCTAAACACACATCTTTCATTTCATTTTTTATGTTGTAAGCCTAAAAATTTCATTGGGTTGTATTGTAACTGCCATTTACATTCGATTTCTAATTAGCAAGGAGGACGTGAAAAGTGTAAGTAGAAAAATCTTAAAACTACGTTAAACTTATAATAATAATTACACAAAAGATGCTGAATGATGCTTAGGCCTTATGCATTGATTATCTTTCAACTTTTGGAGCCACGGGCCCAACTGCTTGTTCTTCTGAATTGTTTTCCATATCCGAATCCAGAGAAATGCATTTTGTAGTTGACACTGTGCCTCGCTTGAGTTTTTCGGCGTGTTTTCTTTTCAAGTGGTCGTTGAGGTTTGTTGTATTGCCTGAATATTTGTATTCATTGCCACAGATTACAAATTTTACAAACTTTCACTGGTGTACAACTTTATCCTTACTATGGTCATTCACTGCTATTGTAAAATACTTCCAAACTTTTGATTTCTGTTGGCTCATTTTGAAAAAAAAACTTTTATAGCTCTTAAACAAAAAAGCAATGATCACAACAAAAGTAAGATCTATATGAATTGAATGCAAACTTGGTAAACAACTAACAAGACGTAAAACTAAATGCTACAACGCTGCTTTAAAATTAACATAAAGAATGACATATATTATTTATCCAGTTCACTGCCACGCTCACTATCCTTACATTAGAATAATTCTATCCTTAGAAGGCTGAGCATGTATAATAAACGTAACTCTCTGAACCGAAAACCATTTCATGCGTACTTAATTTTTTTTTTTGGCAATCCGCCTACTTACACGCCCATTATTCTTACATCTGAGATTCCTCCTTACTTTACATCCTACAAATTTTGTCTAATTTTAACAACCTTTTTGATCTGGCTTTTGCATTTACTCAATTTGTTCTACGATGTATGTATATGAACAATTTAAAAATTTCTGCTCATCGTTAGGGCACCGGATGAAAATAATATGCGTTTTTCTTTTTAGCTCCGAACGGGGCACTACGCTGTCAGAAAAATGGTCTATGTTACTTTTTTAACGCGCTCTGACCTCTAGGGCCTCCCCCTAACTCGATGAGCTCTGAATCTGGTTGCTCTCCCAGTGAAGGTTAATTTTTTTTTATGAAAGGGGTAAAGTGGAAGAAAAACATGACCTTTTTCTTAATCGACTGCCTAAAAAGGAACTAGTTGCGCATCGACCGACACCGGTGTAAAAAAAAATTGCATTCCAGAAAATTTCCCAGAAGGTAAATTCTGCATTTGGCGTCAACCTATCCCAGGAACAAATCGACAACAATATATAAAGGGTTGAAGAAAACCTATATATACCAATGGGGACATTGAAAATGACTTGTATAAGGTATATAAAACAAAAACATGACTAATCTTTGTGATTTTTATTTTGCATACTATTGTTGCATTAAAACTTCACAACCTGTCTTAGAAACCATTCTATACAACCTGAAGTACCAATAGGTGTATTTAATGGCACTTCCCACTTGGCGGTTAAAATTAATGTTGTTCATTTTTTTAATAAGATTTATATCGAACCGAAATAATAGTTTATTGTATCTTCGCACATACATTAATATGTTACAATCTATAGTAAGTATCGCTGTCAAACAAGCTTTACCTACTCGCAATTATACAATCATACTCATTTTTATCCGCAAAGGTAAAGGTATTGACATTTTTGCAGATCGACTGAAGCATACATCATTTATACGATTCGACTTTGTACGAAAGTACAAGCAAATACTATTTACTTACGGAGAGAGGACATTCCAAAACTTAGATGAAACAAACCTCAAATACAGTCCACAATTGAGCTACATTATTTAAGTGTGTGCAGTGAGTGCGAACATTTTTTCATGAACAAAAATCAATTAAAAGATCCAATCAACGATTGCTCAAAAAATAGTCTCGTGACTTAAATTTGCATTGACAATAATCGGTTTAATCAAGTGATTTACAAACATTTTCTTAAATAATTAACTTAAAATTAACTTAAAAACTAAATTAAAACTAATTTCTTCACTGAAGACATCAGCGAAGGCTCCAAAAATCATATTTGCATCTCAGCTACAGCAGCATTATCACACAAAGCAGTAAGTTGCCTTTTTACGTATCGTAAACCTGTCTCGATTTAACATTCTGTTGTATTCTGTTAAATTAAAAGAAAATAAATCATTATCTATCATAATGGCTGAAACTAAAAATTATAAATATGGTGAGCTACAAAAAGTAAGATTATTAAGGATCTTACCAACTTTAAAAAAGCTCCAAAGGAACGTAGGGTAAAGTCTTATGCCACAGGTCGTCTAAGTAAATTGGAAGATAATTTGTCGACATCAAAATCCTACCACGAAGCCATCATCCGCGGAGGTATACTGGAAGATAATTTAAAAATTGAAGAGTTAATGGTGGTATATGAACAAATTAATGATATATACCTGGAATATCGTGCAGAGTTGGTGAAAGCAATCGAGAAATCTTCGCCAATCATTGCGGCTCCGTCAGACACGGGTGCTCCGCCCCTTTCTATAGCTGCCCATTATTGCATACGGGGATTCGACTACCTCGAATCGATCTGCCAAAATTCGACGGTTCATATACCACCTGGCGTGCTTTTCAAGATAGGTTTCAGGCTCTCGTTCATAATAAT
Source organism: Epistrophe eligans (assembly GCA_951394125.1). Taxonomy (NCBI): domain Eukaryota; kingdom Metazoa; phylum Arthropoda; class Insecta; order Diptera; family Syrphidae; genus Epistrophe; species Epistrophe eligans. The sequence continues at coordinate 50,010,361 of OX596030.1, forward strand.
AAGAGCATAGACCACATTGACAAACTGCACTTTTCGCAATCATATTTGGTTGGTGATGCAAATCGATTTTTGCAAAATTTGTCAGTGGAAGCAGCGAATTATGATAAGGCTTGGGAACTTTTGAAGGAAAGGTATGACCATAAGCGCATTCTGGTCCACATCCAAATGCAGAAGCTTCTTGCGTAACCCTCCGTACCTCGTGAAACTGCTGCTGGTCTTCGAGATCTCCTCTACACAACAAGAGAATGTTGTCTCGCTTTGGAGAACATGGACGTTCCGGTTTCAAATGGGATACGGTACTCATTTGGTTTCTTAACCAAAAACTTCCTGGTACGAGCCAAAAACTATGGGAAGAGAGGTTAGGAAACAGAAAAGACTTACCAAATTTCAAAGAATTTACAGATTTTTTGGAGACTCGTTTCCGGACTTTAGAAGTTGTTGGCCAGCAGGAAACTGGAGCAGTAGGCAGAAAAAAAGATGAGCCACCCGTCAACTCAAGGCCTCGTTTCCAGCCAGCCAAAGCAAAGGTTTTGCATGCTAAGCAGGTCGGTAAGCAGCCGGTCAAATCAACAGCGAAGACAGTTCCCGTTGAGCAGCTGTCATGCAAATTGTGCAACCAAGGCAAGCACACGCTGAGAAGATGTCAACGATTCCTCAACATGGACGTCATAGGACGAAAGGAGACAGAACGCAGACTGAATGTATGCGAAAACTGTCTGTCGTATGGGCACATCGTTCAAGACTGTCTAAGTTTCAGTAGTTGTTACTTTTGTCAACAAAGGCATCATTCGCTGTTGCATGCACAACAACAACAACAACAATACCAACAACAACAACAACCACAACAACAACAACCACAACAACAACAACCAGCAGCAGCAACTACATCTGTTCAGGCGAGGGACAACCGTTCCAACACTTATCAGGCATCCGTGAACCCGAACGCACCTGAGTTCCAGCCAAATGCGGAACAACATCCAAGTTGATATACTTTTAATTGCCACACTTCGCATGGTGATCGTCAACAATCACACCAGGTACTTCTAGCGACAGCAGTTGTAAAGGCTGCGCCTACTACGTGCTCTGATCGACACAGGCTCAGAAACGTCCTTCATCACAGAAACTGCCGCACTACTGCTGAAGTTAGAAAAGCGACGTACCATTGCCGAGGTATCTGGGTTAGGGTTGGTCAGCAGCGGCACAACGCAACACTCCGTCGAAGTACATTTTGCGTCCCGACACACGACGTTTGAAACAGCCGTACAGGCTTTGGTATTCAAATCGCTGACTGGGCATCTCCCGGCCCAACGAGTGGTACCCGGCAATTGGGACCACCTCAAAGGTCTTTCTTTGGCAGATCCCCACCTCTGTGAGCCTGTACTCATTGATTTATTACTCGGAAGTGACGTTTGCGCTCAGATTCTCCTTCCTGAGATAAGACGCCCAGAGGATGGCATTGGACCGTTGGCACAGAAGACTGAATTGGGGTGGATCGTTTTTGGACAAGTTTCATTAGAATCTCCTCGGCAAGTTCGCAGCTTCGTCCAAGTTGCTGACTTGAGCTCACAACTGGAATGATTTTGGGAAATCGAAGAAACGCCATTCCACCTACAAGAAACTGAAGACAACATTGCTTGTGACAAACATTTTTTCCTACATACAAGACGCTTACCTGACGGGCGTTACCAAGTAAAGCTGCCGTTCAAAGGGGAAGGCTGTCCAGCGATGGGATCCAGTCGACAAAATGCCTATCGACGATTTCTCCATCTCGTGAAGAAGCTTGAGAGCAATCCGAAACTTCGTGTAGACTATACCAAATGTATAAAAGAGTATGAAGAACTCCACCACATGGAGGAAGTAGATGAAAATGATGCGGTTTTACAAACTCGATTTCACTATTTTTTGCCACATCATGCGGTGTTTAAAGAAGCTAGCTCCACTACGAAGCTGAGAGTAGTATTTAATGCAGCAGCGAAAACTTCGGATGGGAAATCCCTCAACGACCGTTTACTTGTGGGTCCAAAATTGCAGTCGAGTATCATAGATCTCGTTCTAAAATGGCGGACTCACCGAGTCACATTTACGGCCGACATTGAAAAGATGTACAGACAGATTTTGGTTAGTTTCCCAGACCGATACTATCAGCCGATCATATGGAGAGAGCAGAAGACATCGCCTATGAAAATTTACAAAATGAATACTGTTACTTTTGACACAGCTAGTGCTCCTTATCTTGCCATCAAGATCCTGAAAAGGGTAGCCGAAGAGCAGATTCCATCCAAGAGGCACGAACAAAACGCGATGAAGCAAGGAAACTTTTGGCATCTGCGGGGCTAAATTTGCGAAAGTGGACGAGCAACACTAAGGAACTCATCGAAGACATACCAGTTCAAGATCGAGAGCTCGAATTAGAACTTCCGTTCAATTTGTCAAACCACGTTAAGACTCTCGGCATCAAATGGTTTCCTATCGACGACTACTTTTCGTACCAAAATCGTCAACCTTCAACTGATGCTACCAGCAAAAGATCCATGCTGTCGACTATAGCCAAACTTTTCGACCCTCTTGGTTGGATCTCGCCGTGCATCATCACGGCAAAAATCATGATGCAGCGATTGTGGGAGCTCGGTTGTGACTGGGACGAATCGATTCCACCCGCCTTGAAGAAAGATTGGGATGCTTTTCTACGAGAACTACCAATCATCGAGCGACTTCGCATTCCACGGTGGACACAAATGAGTAAGACCAACAGGGCGATCGAATTGCATGGATTTTGCGACGCTTTGATGAAGGCATACGGTGCAGCAGTTTATCTCCGTGTTCTGGACAGCGATGACAACATCCACATAAATTTGCTTTTGTCAAAGACGACTCTTCCGCGCCTTGAACTGTGTGGTGCTGTAGTTTTAGCGCAGTTGTTGCAGTACACGAAGGAAGTTTTGGCCATTTCTGATGTTAAAGTATATGCTTGGGCGGACTGTACTATTGCACTTGCCTGGATACGCGCCATACCTGCCAAATGGACCACATTTGTTTCCAACCGTGTGTAGGAAATCCAGCGATTAGTGGGGATCGATTGCTGGGGACATGTCGCAACGCTTCATAACCCAGCCGATCTGGCGTTCAGGGGTGTGTTTCTGTCTGAATTGCAGTCATTAGAAGTTTGGTGGACCGGTCCGGAGTACTTACGGCTACAATGGGAATTCGATGCCCCGCATCAGCCCATCGAAATCGACACTGAAGAAGAAAAGCGCAAGGTAAATGTACTTACCATACATGTAGATAAAAACGACTGTTTCTTGCAGGGGTGCCAACACGTAACTTGATACAACCGAGTTTAGTCGATACAATCGAGCATTGGCAGCACATATTTTGGTTCAATCGAGTGTCCTCGATTGTATCGTCAGATTTGGAAGCACACAAACTTCAAATTGACGTTTGAAACAAAAGTTTTCACTCGACAGAAACTAGTTATCGTCGGCAGTGATTTTTTTATAAGAAAAATGGAAAAACAAAATAATATGTCAATTAATAAAAAACATTCTCAGATTTTGACCAATTTAATGAGTTCTCACGTTGATTTAGCAAGGGAAATTCTTAAAACTGCGCAAATATAGTGCTATCAAATTTGATCCATTGCGGACAAAACTTATTTTCCAGAAGACTCAACGTTCGGCGAAAGAACTTGGAAACTGTTGTTCGTGCCATACCTAGCAACACATTTGTTCCAACATTGGTTTGGTAACTCCCACTGGCTAGAAGATTCAATGTTACACAAAGCTGTAAAACTTGTGGAAGTGGTGTCCTTCTTATGTCTTCTGGAAGATCTTACGAGCTGAGTATCATATGAAAACATTCCTTGCTGACTCTAAACTGCTGCACAAAGCTAAAAAAAAATTGTTTTACAAATGTTATACATGATCATTCTTTTCTTTTTGAATATTTACTCATTTTCACTCAATTCGAATGGTTTGCTACTATCTCTCAAATATCTTCTTTTAATTTTAGCATAGGACACTTCTTCACCTTCACTTTCTGAATCAAAAAAAAAAAAAAAACATTTCGAAAGAATTTTAAATTGATACATACTAGAATGAAATAATTTTAAAGAAAACTCATTTGACATTTCATTTTATAGTTCACAATGACTTTTTTAAGTGAAAGTCACAATGAAACTTGTCTCAAATTACGTGCTGTCAAAAATATTTTGTTTCGAGTTGACCGACGCGACGATCGACAATCCTCGATTGTATCAGGTTACGTGCTGGCACCCCAGACTATTTTCAACTGTTCGAGTCTACTTAAAGTTGTAAGAGTCATCGCTTATCTACTGTTGTCGCTTTACCATCAAATGTCGACCGAAGTTGGGGCCTATCAAAGGTTCACTTAGCTCCAAAGAAGTAGAAGCAGTGCTACTGATTGTCGTCAAAGCAGCACAAAAGGATATATTTAAGAACGTGATGCAACAAATTATAGAAAGTAAGATTCCCAAAAACCTCCGTTCGTTAAATGCATTCATCGATGAAAATGGTATCTTACGTGTAGGGGGCGTTTGGAGAATTCCCTCCTTTCTTACGATGCTCAACATCCAATTTTGTTGCAAAACAATCATCATTTTACACATTTAGTGGTCAGAGATGCCCACAAAAACACTCTTCATGGTGGCATCCAACAAATTATAAGCTACATGCGACAAAAATATTGGATTGGCCAAATACGAAGAAGTGTCAAGTGTCAGCTGTATAGATGTTCTTCTTGCTTCCGGCAAAAGGCATCCGAAATGCAACAACTAATGGCAAATTTGCCCGCACCTAGAGTTAGGATGTCTCGACCTTTCAGCCATACGGGCGTCGACTACGCCGGACCAATCGAGATAAAATCCTGGAAGGCACGCGGCGCAAAAATCCTAAAAGATTACTTTGCAGTATTTATGTTTAGCTACGAAGGCCATACATTTGGAAGTTGTTCTCGACTCAGTCGGTTTTTTTTTTCCAATCAACCCGTGTGATCAATGCTTGATCAATTTGACGGTTTATATTGAAGAAAATCAAAAGATTTTGAATTTTTTCAAATTGATTTACAAGTATTTCAACTCATTAAACTATGCATATTGTATAAAGCCAAGATATTTGATTTACTGTCCAGGTAAACATTTTTTATAACTCGAGACAAAATTTACAAAGAATTTGATATGAAGCTCAACCTCACTGCAAACCTGATTTGACTAATTGTTTTTATTCTATAATATTTTATTATAAAATATTATAAATATATATTATTTGAGAGCTATAACCTTGAGGATCTGACCATTAGAACTAAAATTATAAGTTTATTAAAGAAGTTCAAGTAGGTACCTACCTATGCTATATTCTAGGTTCAAGAATCAAATTGATTTAGACGTAAAATAAGTTTTGTCGCATACATTTTATAGCCTGACATTCTACCTCAATTTTAAGACCTTAACCTCAAACATCCGATAATTAGAACAGAAGTTTATAATCCAACCGTTACGATTTTATTATTTGTAAAATAGCTACTATACTCTGTTCAATTTGAATGTGCAGTACAGGCCTTATGGCAGAGCTTTTTCAAACACACTGGTGCCTGCATGGAACTCAACTTAAAAATTGCCACTGAAATAAAAACCGAACCCCTGAGTTATATTGAAATTGTTTTTGTAATATTCCATAAACCCACGTACATGCCAACATGACCTGTTCTTGCTCCTTCTGTGAGGAGACTGATACTGATCGTCAATTTATCTCTCGCTTATTGGTTTGTTAAAAATAAAAACACATTCATTCAGAGTTACCATATTCATTCGTTGATGGAAATTATAATACCTTTTCTGTAGTTTTTGCTATGGAGCTTTCAGAATTAAAGCTTTTTAATAGCTTTTGGGAGCATACATTTTAAGTTTAAGGAAAAAGGTGTTGTCGCTGCTTTTTTTCTGCTAAAATTATTATTTTTTTCTTGAAAAAACTGTTATTTTTTTCTTGAAAAAACTGTTAAAACGCATCTATACAATATTACTTGGCTATTTTTTTTTAAATGAAGGATTACTGTTTTAGCAAATTTTTGATGGAGTTCAGTTCATTGTTTAATTGCGATTTCGATTTTTGTGCAAAATTGTTTTTGTGTTCATGAAAATAAAAATAAAAAAGAGGATTTCCTGAATAAATAGTGCAGTGCAAATAAAAAGGTAGATTCAATTTTATTTTAATTTAGTTTATTTTTTTAAATTTAGCCTACGATCTACATGTTTCTGTTCATAATATATAAATAAACAGTTGGTAACCCTACTGAAATTTTTGAGAGAATTATGCCGATGTATAAAGATCACTACGGCAACCCTGTGAGAGCTTTGAAATGAAGATTGAGAGACAGGCAAATATCCTATCTTCCCTGTACTGCATATTCAAATTGAACGGAGTACCTATACACATTTTCATGTACACACATACATACATACCTATACATACCTATATAACATTCAATCGTTCTCCCCGCGATTTCATAGAGTTCATCTCTATCTTTGATCATTTTGCTATGCTTGGTGTTTATTTTACTTTTTTCATAACGACCCTATAAACATTTTCAATGTTAAAATGTGAAATACGATAACGCTACCACCGGTATGTCTCGGAAATCGTGGGAGTATTTTGACGCCATGGATGATTTACACTGTTTTGCGCCTGAAGTGTCTCCACCCGCCGTTATGTCCTCTGAAGATGTCGAACCACTACTAATACTAAACTTCAGGATCAGCGTTGCCACAATGTTACAAATGTAACAAAAGTGTTACACTTTTCTTAATTTTTTTGTATTTGTTACTATGTTACTTTTTTTTTCTTTTTGTTACACTTTTTTCTCCAAATTTTTTTTTTCTTTAAAATTTTACTTTATCATTTTTTTAATCAGTGTGAAGTGCGCTTAAACAACACTTCCACCTATTTGTACACCTCAAAGTATTCCAGTTTCCACATTCCAAAAAAATTATTTATTAACTTATTATATTATTTAATGTATAGTTTTGTACTGAATTTAAAAACTGTGATGAAGAAAACTTATGTTCCTATTAAAAATAAAAAATTGAGTTCAAGAGCATTCTTTGCATTTAAATCATTTTTTCAATTTGTTACATTTTTTTCGCTTTTTTTAAAAAAATGTGTTACACTTTCGTGAAGCCCAGCGGCAACGCTGTCAGGATTCGTCTTTTGATAGGCTGTTAAACGGCAAAGATGAACAGATTCCTGGATCTATTTAAAAAAAAGATAGACAAAATGGGATCTTTAGTGTTTTGAAAAGAATAAAGTTTTTATTATTTAATTAATTGTTCCTGTCAATGAAGTCTAACTTACATAGTATTCAGTTTTGTATATTATTATATGTATGTAAATACAGTAAAACCCGCTTAAGAGAAACGGCAAAATGTCACAGTATTTCTTTCACTTAAGCGGGTTTTTCACTTAACCGAACCCCGCTTAAGTGAAAAAAAAATTCACTTAAGCGGAGTCCGGATAAGTGAAAAAAAAATTTCACTTAAGCGGATTTAAAAATTTAAAGCTAGAAAAAAATTGAATTTATCTTTTGGAAACGCCTAAAAAAAATTAAATAAAATCCAACAACGATTTAATATGTAACACAAAAATAATTTATTGAAAAGCAAAAACAAGTTACATATTTACATATCTGCATAGGAATTCATATATTACATTAAATCACATTTGAGTTTTTGTTTTTATTTTATTAATTGGTACATTGATTAATTGGCACATTGTGCATAGCAAAAAGAGTCCAAGTTTGGCTTTATAAAGCTTTTAAATAAATATGTATTCACGAAAAAATAATCTTAGTTTTTTTTTTGAAAGTCATCAATTTTTGTTTGGGACAAGGTCCGAAAATGGTAATTTATCATTTGATGTTCAATTTCATCTAAGATTACCTGTAGTTCATTATTCCCATCAGAAAACTGATTAAGAAATTTTGTTTTGGATTTTTGATAGCCAAAACAAAAAGCAATTTGTTTACAAAACGAGAATAAAATGTTTGTGACATACAGAAATTTAAATGTCATTTTTGTGGTGAAAATGGTGGGGGTGAAAAATAAAAAAGAAGTGAAAGCGTTCAGCAAATTTTTTGTTCTGTTCGATCAATTTTTTTTTTTCACTTAAGAGAGTTTTTTTCAATGAGAAATATAAAATTTAACTGAAAATATTTTTCAGGTAAGCGGGTTTTTCACTTAAGCAAGTTTCGCTTAAGCGGGTTTTACTGTATTTATCTTCAATTAATGAAAAGGATTAAGTTTTTGTTTTCAGATATAAGGTTATTTTAAAAAAATATATATATTTACAGTTAAAAAAAGTTATGTTTTTTTATTTGGACAGCAAAATTTTTGTTTTCAAATCAAAGCATTAATTAAAACATTTCTCTTTGATTGAGCGGTTTTGATATCGAGGTCATTAAATTAAATTCATCATCAACGTCACCTAGGACGTTATGGTCATCTACAATGATGAAATCTTCCTCGGTGTCATTGCTCATTATGCAAATACATGACGCTATTATGTATTTTACAATATGGTTTCAAAGAGTTTATTTTAAAAAGTGTACGCTCTATTGTTACTCTAAATTTAAATTGAACCGTGCTTAAAATCTTCTTTTCGGTCCTTAAGCGGCCATTGTTTTTGTAAGGAGATATAAGCCAATGCTTCAAGGGATAAGTTGAATCTCCAAGTAAATGGTGGTTTTCGTTGATAAGAAAATCGCCTTTGAAAAATATCATTTTAGTATTTAGTATATTAATCATCATCTTAAGGTCTAAGGTACCTATACGGCTCACTGGATTCAATTTTGTTTATAAGTCCAGATCATATTAGGAACAGTGCATATGGTGAATTGAATCTGCAATCGATACTCTAAATCTGTCTGCAATTGATCTAGAATAAAACACAGCGAGTTGAAAGTATACATGCCGAAAATTTAAGAAATACCTATGTAGTTACCTTATACATTCTGGATTTCCTAGGTACCACATAGTAATCATTTTTTTTTTTTCAATTTTGGTTGACTCTCTTCTCTCTCCCAGGACCAGGTCGATGTTAGCATGAAGTTCACGGCATAGCATATCAAAAATATCTGGGTTCACACGAAAATGTTGTTTCAAAGTTAGAAAATATTCTTAGAAAACGAAAACCAATTTCACAAACAAAGCTGACAATATTCACAGTTTATTAAAAAAAATATATAATGACAGTTTAGTGCTCAATAGTGTTTCTTAAATAGACCGGAGCGCTCAGATCACATCCGGTTCGGAGCAAGCTGTATTCACTCAGGCCCCGCTAAAAAAGAAAAACGCTAAATGTGAAACTCGACAGATTTAAACATCATGCTTTGCTCACATCGATACAAACTCCTCAATTTACATGTGGCTTTAAAGTAAAATTCCAGCAAAATGAGGGAATTTAGAGTAGGTATATTTACGATAGGAAGAATGTGATCTCAGCATCGAATATACCAGAAGCATATTTCCTTCGGTTTATCTTTGTTACTTTTTGGGCCATCTGTCAATGCAGTTTGAAGCAAGATTTTTTGAACAGCGTGAACTGATTTTAAAAATACAAGAACTTCTAAATTTGTATACCAGTCAGTACTTTTGCAAAATGATATAAAGATATCTACTGACGATTATATGCAATTAAGATGCACGTCGCACGATGTTGAACAAGTTATACAATTTATTTGTTTTGTGAAAAAACTGTAATTCCACATATTTAAGGCATGCCTCAACTATTGCGATTGCTTATTTTATAATTCAATACCGTTTCTTCGTCTTCTAGTGAGCGTCTTATCATCGTAGATTAAAAACGTATTTACTGTATTATGTGATATACATAAAAATTAATTAAAACATTTAATTTAAATTTTTTTTAATAAGTTGTTCCGAGCGAACTCCGTCTTTATTCGATATCTTACGAATACTGATACCAAAAACTCTACCCTAAAATATACGAAAGTACTTTATGACTGCATGTTTATGTTTATGGATGGCTGCAGATGTTGATAAGATGTTGTTTGGTCACGCACGCTATCGATTGTTTACCAGTTGAATAAGTCATCTGTTGGACATGTGTAGCATTCATCCCTAAAATATCGATGCGTCAGCATGGCTTGCCTTATCCATAGTTGGAATCGATTGTACCATCTGTTGGGCATGTGTAGCATTCATCACTTATATATATACAGAGGTGTCAAAAACATTCCGGATTTTTTTGGTAAACTGCATTGATTGTTTGTTTGTGATATAAAAATGAAAAAATCAAATGTTTGCAATTTTTTTCCCATTTTTATTGAACAATTTTATTATTTGAAACAAAAACCATGGAACTTTATACATTAAAACAAAAAAACAATTCAAAAAATTAAAGTTAATTCAAAATAATTAACTTTTATAATTTATTTAATATTTTGTCCAGTAACCCCTGTTTTTTATCACAGCTCGGCATCGAAGAGGCATTGACTAGATTAAATTCTCGAAAACAGAAGCAGGAACATTCTCCCATTCATTTTTTAAAGCTGCAAAAAGAGAAGTTGTTGCTTTTTTTCCCAACCCGCCTTTTTAAAATGGCCCACAAGTTTTCTATTGGGTTTAAATCGGGTGATTGAGATGGCCATTCTAAGACACGAATATTTTTAGTTGCAAACCACTCTTTTAGCAGCTTTAAAGAATGTTTGGGGTCATTATTCTGCTGAAAAACCCAACGCAGAGGCATTTCTTCCTCTGCGTATGGAAGCATTACTGACTCCAAAATGTCCCTATATTGGAAACGGCCTGCTCCTGAAAAACAGCCCCAAACCATCGCCGAGGCTCCACCGTGCTTAACTGTAGGGAGTACATTTGCAGGCTTTAATCGCGTACCTTTTGAGCGCCTCACTGTCCTTGCACCATCGGAGTAATATAAGTTGAATTTGCTTTCATCACTGAAAAGCACACTCCTCCATTTGCTTAAAGACCAGTTAAGATGATTTTTTGCAAATTCAACCCTGGGTTAAATGTTTTGATTAGGAATTTTAAGTCTTTCCCAAATACCTTTTACGGATTACCTTTTTTTACGAAGTTTAGCAGTAAGAAGAGGTTTTTTAGCTGGTCGAAATGCAAAAATACCGAAATCTCTTAAACGCTTCCTGACCGTACTTGGCCCTATGGGTAGATTAAGTTCATCACAGACTGTCTTTGAAGTCGCAAAAGGGTCTTAAAGCACGAAACTCTTTATGAGCCTATCAGTTTTAATTGTTGTTTTGCGAGGGCATCCAACAAAATTATCTGCTTCTACTGATTTTCCACTTTTAAATTTTTTAATGATGTCGCAAACCGTTGACGTTGAATTTTTAAGATTTCACAGGCATGTTACTGAGTAACTTTATAAAATAATTTGTTTTATTGTTCTTGTCAGCGTAGCATTAAATTTTTAAGGTTATTATTAACTTGTCTCATACTCTTTACAAATTATTAAAAAACTATGGAAAGTTGTTAGTTTTCTACTTGGTATTAAGAAAATCATTACTATGGGAAAAAATCCAGAATGTTTTTGGCAGCACTGTATATAAATACAGTATTTTACGGATATAAGAAACACTCATATAAGAAAAACTCGCTTATAAGAAACGCAACCTAAAACACCATGTCTTTTTCTTAAATTTCTCTCTGCAATTGAACGTATATAAGAAACTCGCATATAAGAAAAACACGTTTATAAGAAATACCTTTTAATGCACAATACAAATTTTCAAGAACAAAAAAGTACGCATATAAGAAACTAACTTCAGCTTTACTTTGATTGAAATAAAAATTTGTTTACACATACCCACCAATATGTTTCCACCTTTAATAACAACTTCCAGTTTTCGTTTTCGTTTAACTTTCCTTTTGCTTTTATGTTGTGTGTTTAAAATGTTTAGAAAAAGAAACACGGTATCCGTAAAAATAAAACTAAAAATTTTAGAAGAAATAAAATCGGGGAAAACAAGAAAAGAGGTGGTGCATTGTTTTTTTTCTTAAATCCGTTGTTCTTTATAAGAAATTTTTTTTCTTATATCCGTGTTGCTTATATATGAAATTTTCTTTCTTATATCCGTTGTTTGCATATAAGAAAAACTCGGATATAAGAAAGAAATGTCCGGGATTTTTAGACTTTCTTATAAGCGTGTTGTACTGTATATATAAATATATACCTATATATATATTCTAAGCTTAACATGCTCGCAAGCATGCATAAACTCACAACAACAATCAATCAATCAATGCAACAGTACCTAACCCTACCGCTTTAACTGCAAGGCCTGAATCATAAAGATGTAAATACTAGCCAGCCATTTTAATTTACATACAAGCTGAACTGTCAGTTATCGGAAAAGAAATAAGAAAGTATGTGTAAAACTAAAATAGGTACAACAATGTAAACAAATGGGTTTTGGAAGGTGAAATTTACGAAAGATTAATATCTTTATAAATCAGTATCTTTGGCACAAATAAAACACCGGTATAGTCTTCAAACAAGGACAACACGTGGCCACGTCAAGTGTAACCCAGTCGGAACGTCGGGGAGTCAAATCTTCTTCATTAAAATTAAACAATCATGGCAAGTGTAATGTAAATGCTTATTGTGATCCCATCAATGTATAGGTAACAGCTTAGAAATAAAACGTCAAACCAGTTGAGCTTCAACCATTAGGTATTGCCTACAGTTACCAACACAAAATTATACTTATAAGATAAAGCCAAATAAAGTTTAATAAAAACTAATCGCATGTTCTTTAACATGTACACATACTACATGTTACAACAGGTCCGTTAAAACTATCTTGTAGTCGTACGGGTGGGCGCGGCGCAAGCTGGTAAAAGATTGTTGAATATAAAACCGCTGTGTACCTAAAAATTACCCTTAAAAATCCACAGAATACATGAAATCTAAAGTTTAAAAACAAAGTTTGAATGTTTAGATTGCTTAAGGCAGAACAGAACAGACCCATATAAAATTTCGACACCAACTCATACAAATATTGTATTGTTTTTTTTGTATACAATAGAAATAATTGCTCAAATAGATTATCCCAAGTTCCCAGCTTATTAGTATGGTGACAGTTACACAGTATTGAAGTTTTAGCTCTACAATTAGGGTTCCCAACTTTTTTTCGACCGATTATAGTATTTTTAACTATTAGCTATAAAAAATATAGTACTCTTCAAAAATATATAGTATTTTATAAAACGGTTAAAAATAGGCCAAACATATTATTAGTAATTATTTATTTTTATAAAATCTATATTTTTTGTGCTTTTAGCATCGTTCAACAATTTTGTATTTAAAATAAATAGTGTCATAGGCTTTATCGCAATCAATTTTCAAATTTATGTAGATTAAAAGTTCATTTTTGATTAGTGAAATGCTTGCTTCTTCTCGCCATTTGGAATTCATAATTGAAAAAAATTCTTTCTGTAAATGCAGAAGTGGCAGGAATAGAGAGTAAAAAAGAAATTACATTTGGTAAGTTGTTTTTGGATTTTTTAAAAATATATTGCCATTTTTGGTCTGTTTTTCTGTCGCTAAACTCATTCATATTTTTTATTCTCGTAAAAATTTCGTTTAGTATTAAAATCAGTCAACAATTGATTTGAATTGAGACAATTCATACAAAAACCGACAAAGAAGGTTGGAAAACCTGGCCAATTCCACTTTTTCCAATTGTAGATAAATATTGCGTTGTAGTCTTGTATTAGTCTTTGTAGACTTTTTTGTACCTTTCGTTTTTTAGGTGTTAATTTACCACTGGAGTTTGACGAACTTCCACTGTCGCTTCCACTTTCCATATTTGAAAAAAGCTTTTATTTTTAAAACATTCGAAAACTATAGACGTTTGACAGCAAGACTTAGTCTCATTCGGATACATGTATAAAATGGAACCTTAAAGTGCAATCAAAGTGTGTTTGATATTTGTTTATATGTTGCAAAATGATTGATAAATCAAACTGAAATATAGTACTTTTTCGTACTTTATATTTCTTCAGCAGTATATAGTACAGAGACCCGAAATATAGTACAATACTATATATTATGGTACGGTTGGGAACCCTATCTACAATACACTTAGAACACTAATTTAACCATAAAGAAATTGTATATATATAAGTTAATGAAGATTATTTTCATCGAACATTTTAAACTTAATTTGGTATTTTCAGACTTCCACTTCTGCTGATGATGATTGCTTATTTCAAAATCGTACGAATTCTTTGGAAATCTGACACAATACCGGGACACAGAGAATCACGAACTCACCAGTACTCGTGTGGATGTAAGTACATATACAAAAACAATGACAGTTCATGCGAAAATGTTAACAAATATAGGTACCATTTTTAATTTTTTTAATTGTCAAAGTACACCTTAAGTTAGGATGTTCCAAAAAAAATAAAAAAGGAATTTTGTGATTTTAACTTTGAAAAAATGTTAAAAAGATGGTACGATACTTATTCTCGATTAAAATTTGAAAAATCCTGTTTTTAACGTAGCAGCTTATGTTAAGCTTATAATGGGTAAACATATTGCAACCCCTTCATCGTATTATCGAAATTCTTAAAAAGAAATACGTTGCAATTCTAGAGAATATAATGCTACTGTGGTCTGAAGAAAATATGCCGGTTATTTGGTCTTTTCAACAAGAAGCATAGGTAGGTACTGCGAAAATCACATCACATTTTTTTTTTATCGAAATTCTATGAAATGCTTGACTTGGCATCTATCGTCAAGTCCGGACCTTGATCCCATTTAGCATCTATGAGATAATGTCAAAAATGCTGTAAGCATGCTACACATTACAAATTTGGATGCTTTGTTCCAATGAGAGTAAAGGTAGCCTAGTAAGCGATTCCAGTAAATGTGTCTAGATCTAATTATGTCAATACAAGGACGATTTGCAGCAGTTTGGAAGGAGCGACGTTTTAGGGCATAATATTATTCACTTTACATCACAAAACTTAACTGAAATTATTTTTTAATATTTTTTTTCTAAGTTTCTAATTAGTTTACTCAGTCAAATCAGAGTTCTAAGTAACGGGTGGTTTAATTTTAAGGGCCGATGTTGAATGTGAACCAAATCTAAACGTTAAGTTTTTTTTTGCATTTTATTTGACATTTCTCAATTTCAGACTAACTTAATTTGAACCATGGAAAGATACACAATCGAGCAACGCGTTAAAGTTATTCAGGCTTATTATGAAAATGGGCGTTCAAATCAAAATGCATATCGTGCACGTCGTGATTTTTTCGGTCACTTTAATCGTCCAAATGTGCGTACAATCGGAAAAATCGAGCAAAAATTTGAGCAAACCCACAAAGAGTGACTGTTTGGTGCGGTTTATGGGCTGGCGACATCATCGGGCCGTATTTTTTCCAAAATGAGGCCGGTCAGGCAGTTACTGTGAATGGTGTTCGCTATAGTGACATAGTAAAGAACTTATTATGGCCCGAATTGGAAGATATGGATGTGGACGATATGTGGTTTCAACAGGACGGTGCTACTTGCCACACAGCTAACGGAATAATGGCGCTTTTGCGCGACAAATTCAATGGCCTTGTTATCTCACGTGGTGGCGATGTCAATTGGCCGCCAAGATCATGTGATTTGCCACCGTTGGACTTCTTTCTTGGGGGTTATTTGAAAGAAAAGGTGTACGTCGATAAGCCAGCAATTCCAGATAATTCGGCACATTAACGGCATATAACCTCAATTATGCCTCAGCGTCATCGAAAATTTGGACCATATTGAACCATACCAATATTATCATAATAAAAAGAAATGACAATGATTTCCTAAATAATTTGTGTTTTATTCAAAATCAACATCGGCCCTTAAAATTTAACCACCCTTTATAAAAGTATGTAACTATGGGAATCACCCTGAATTCAATTAAATTTAGTTTAAATACACAATTCAACATAAATTTTGACTTTGAAAAAAAAGTTAAAAATTTGTAAAGGTGTACCTATCTATAGTCATCCGAAAAAAAAAAATATATTTGGTAAAAAACTTTGCTTTTGTAGCCAAGAGAACGTTTTAACCGCTTAATTTTTATTTACATTATTTAAATTTTTATTTGTTTAAAAATCGAAACAAAAGGATTGTTGATTATTTTTGCACCTTTAATTATTAACATATTTGCAGTAGAAATTAACAAAAGTTTCTGTGAAAAATAATAATTTAAAAGTGAACCCTGGTACTCTTTCTTTCATATAACACCCCAAATGTAGTCTCCCATCATATTTCATTATATTGTCCTTGAAACCGAGGCGGCGTTCATGAAAACGTTCCCCTTTCTACGGTATGTTTGAATATATTCATTAATACCTTGGTGTCATTTTAACGCCAAGTTGGAATATGGAAAAGCACCTTAAAGAGAAACTAGCGAAGGCCAAAACTGCTATCAACTCAACATGGCGAAGGTGTTTTACAAACAAAAATATAGCTCACAGTAGTAAATTCAGAGTCTTCGAGGCAGCGGCAGAATCTATCTTGTTATACGCGGCGCAAGTTTGGGGTGGAAAACAATATGATACAGTTGAGAAGCTACTGAGGTATTATGTTAAAAGAATTTTTCATCTCCCACCTAACACGCTAACTATGCAATAATGTTGGAAACTGGTTTGTCTCCGCTCTTCATTAAATCGTTAAAGCTTCAGGTGGACTATATTCTTAAAGTGATGAAGATGACAAATGAAAGACTACCAAAGAAAGCGGCATTAAAAACAATAAGAGCCAGAAGCGGTTGGTATGGGGAGTTTGGTTGGAGCCGGCAAACTCGTGTGGAATGGAGCTTAATCTTGATTTGGAGCAACAAGCGACTTGAAAACCATTACATTACAAACTTATAGAGAATTTGGAGAGAATTGTCTAAGTGAGGCCTCAAGTTCCGTGCACAGGTCAATATACAGTTCACTCAATCATAATTTGAACAACTGTAATTATTTCAGAGATGAATACAGTGTGCAACAGATTTCGATGATGGTAAGACTGCGAGTTGAACTTCTTAGTTTGAAATACATTCCGCACAGAGATGATCTTCCAATTTTGTGTAGCATCTGCAATATGCGAGAGAGAGAAGATGTAATTCACTTCTTAGGACGATGCCCAACGTTGCGTGAAACTAGAAGGTACTGTTTCGGAAGTGATTTCTTAGCAGAGGACGAAGTAAAGTCAATTTTAAACCAAATAAATGTCAGTCAAATATTTAATTACCGCAGTATAGCGTTGAAATAAAAAACTCGGTTTTCATTCTAGCTTTATCAAATGGATTTCATCCTATTTGTAAAACCGTTGTCAATTTGTTAAAATTGGAACAGATATCAAAACAAATTGCTGTGACTTCAGGTGTTCCCCAAGGAAGCCATATTGGTCCCTTGATGTCTATCCTTTTTACTAACGATATTCCGTCAACATTTTCCGGTCTATAAAATCTTCAAGTGATCTTCAGGAAGATCTTCACAAATTGGCTAAATGGTGTGAGGATAACAAACTGTTCCTCAATGTTGGGAAATGTCAAAGTTTCACATGTCACAGGAAAGTTTCTCCCATCATTTTTCATTATACTATTAATAATAGGCGTGTTTTGTAAGCCCAGAGGGAATTGGTCGAAAAAAACAACGTCGGTGCTAAACAATCACCATGTTAAATACAACAACAACTAATCCCCTACGGGCTAAGCTAAACCCAGATAATTCTCCGGGCTTAACTTAAGCAGAAAAACTGTGTTACCGGCATAAATTATATACTTGTTATCGATAGTTTATATGAAAACTCCATTTTGTTTCTGTGTTGCTGTCACTAATCCCTGTGGTTGTTTTTTTCCTGCAATTCCCACCGGGCTTGCAAAAAAACACGCCTAATAATATAATTCTTTAAAGAGTAGTTGCAAAAAAGATCTAGGAGTTATGTTAGATGTTCGTTTTTCATTTACTAGTCACATCGACTATATCGTCAATAAAGTTGATCGAATAATTGGTTTCATTCGAAGAAATTCGAAGTATTTTACTGAACCCACTTTGAAAATTTTATATACATTGTTGCATATTTTGGAATCCTTACTATGAAGTTAATTCTGTAAGGATCGAAAGTGTTCAGAGAAGATTCACAAGAATCTTATTCTTTAGATTAAATTAGTCCATTGAACTACCCTCATACGAAACTAAGTGTTTGCTTTTCAATATTCAAGAAGAAGATATTTCTGTATCATGCTTATAAAGGAAGGATTTAATTTATAATCATATAAACTTTCCACATTTGCTGGGGCCAATCAACTTCTACTCTCCTTGCAGAATTCTTCGGATTGATTTTCATTTCCGCGAAAATATATATAGAAGGAACTATAGTATATACGAACCTTTTGCACGTTGTATAAAAGATATTGATGTTCTGATATTCATGTTTTTCTTATCTGTATTTGTCTTTGGATTCATCAATGTTATAATTCATTAAATTTATGCATACCTATTATTTTTGTTTGCTTTATATAATTTTATCTATTTATTTATGTTTTTTATGTAAACATATTTATATTTTACTGTTTTTATACATATTAGTCTCTTACAGACTAAACTTAAACTCTGATTAATGAAATAAACAAACAAATATTTAATAATTTCCTATAGCAAAGAAATTTTACATAGAAAATGAGTTCTAAATTTGAATTTGTTTTTGAATTTTTTGGTTGAATTCCGATATTTAAATAAATTATATAACCTTTCTTTGCAGATCTCAGAGGAAACAGTACAATGGTTAACTCCAGCACCATGGGCCAGTTGAGGGCGAGAAGAAAAGCCGCAAAAATGTTGGTTGCTGTGGTTGTAATGTTTGCAACCTGCTACTTTCCGGTGCATGTTTTTAATTTGCTAAGGTATGCAACAACCTAACTTAATTATTATTTGCCGCTATTAAAAATGTTCTATAACGGAGCATGTCGCGCAGTGAATCACTTTAATTTCTGAATTCCTATTTGTAAAAGAATGATGAAATAAATAGAAAGTCGCACTATTTTTTAGAACAAAACAACTAGAGTCAATTGCAAAAGCGGGATAATAAGAAACGGGATTATAAAAAACGGGATTATAAGAGGCTGGATTATAAAAACCAGGATTTTAAAAAGAATCAAAATCAAAGATTTCATTTATTTCGAGATAGTATTCTATTTACAGTGACATATGAAAATTTAGATCTTTTAGAGCATCAATGAATTAAATTAAAAAATTATTAATCTTACTATTCAAAAAGTTGAAAAAAAAAAAAATAATTAGAAGTCTAGGTACTTTAATTAAATTCATTAAGAGTCTAAAAACGAGCCTGAACTTCAGATAATCATCCGGTTCATTCCAAAGAGAATATGTCTCAAATGAGAAATGCTCGTATATCTCGGGGATTATAAAAAGCGGGATTTAAAAAACGAGATTTTAAAAATCTGGATTATAAAAAGTGGGACATCGAACCCAACCAACATAAATAGATTACCTGATCTCAAGGGGGATAAGTAAATATTGGGAAATGGATGAAAAATTTTTCGATTCGACTACTGTTGTATCCATCCACTCCTTAATCCTTGCATCTTGAGAAATGCTCAACTTCTGACGATTCTGAGAGTTTTCAAATATGAGAACCACTATATAGATTCATCCAGGATCCGAAAGTTCAAAATCGATTTCCTCACGATCGGAGTCTTCATCGTTATTTCGGTTTCCATAAAAGATGTTTGTTTTTATTGCAATTTTGAATACTTTATATTTCAATCAAAATCCGAACAAGAAAAAGATCACTGTGACCACCCACTTGTGTTCACAT
Source organism: Epistrophe eligans (assembly GCA_951394125.1). Taxonomy (NCBI): domain Eukaryota; kingdom Metazoa; phylum Arthropoda; class Insecta; order Diptera; family Syrphidae; genus Epistrophe; species Epistrophe eligans. Next base: position 50,030,242 of record OX596030.1, read on the forward strand.
TAAAAAAAAAACACATAAAATTCCACAAACTTAACCGAAAGACAGTATTTCACACAACACAAACACTTCATACACTCCCTTCAACGAAAAAACACCACGGCGCACTTTCAAAAATTAATTTTTCAATGTATAGGACATAGGTACTAGAAAAAGAGGACTCGTAGGTACATATTTTATTATTTAAAAAAAAAACTAAATATTAAATTCCATTTCAGGTACACTGGAAACTTACATGGTGGCGAAATAACAACAATATTTTCTCTTTGTTCTCATTGGCTTTGTTATGCGAATAGTGCAGTCAATCCTGTTATTTATAATTTTATGAGTGGTAAGTGTACCTATATTATATTAAAATGTGTAGATAAGTAGGTACATAACTACGTGAAAAGATTTTTCGTGGCCGAATAGTGATTACTTAAACAGAATGCATCTCATAATGTCGAAGAAAAAAGTACTTAAGTACATTCCAGTAAAAGAACAACTAAGCCAATACATAAATTTACACTTCAATGCGAAGAAAAATAAAAAAATGTTCAATATTAGAAAAAGGGACAAATAATGATTCTTTATTTTTTTCTTGGCACTAAAAGTTTTTAGATTGGATTGAATTCACGCTATAACTTCTCATTTAAAAAAGTTTTTTTGTTAAAATTAAAATATGCTTTTGTTTAGTTAGGGTAGTGAGGGAGTGAGAGGGGAGTTATTTGTGTAGATTGTGAACTGTTCTGTTTATACTTATTTACTGCGCATCAGATGTCATGACTGGTGTATTCAATTCATTATTAATGATTTCAAAGTAACTATTCCCTGTAAATTGAAATGCGTTCAAGTGTTTTCACTTTGAATCTCCTATTCACTGTACATTCAGACGTGTTTAACTTATGTTTTAAATATTTATTCATATGAATTTTCTTGATGTCACATCGAATTTAAGGTCGTTTATTCTATTCACTCAAAGTTGAATTTGATGATTTTTATTTTCAAATTATGAATTTGTTCTTATGCTTATGCTTCATATGGCCACCGCGGGCACGTTTGCAGCGGTCGATTCGTTGGACGCAATTTTCGATGACTCGGCCATACATTTCGGCCAAAACAGTCGCTATTTCGCGTTTAATGTTGGCTCTGAGCACTTCCAACGTCGTCGGCTTGTTGGCATAAACCAATGACTTAATGTAGCCCCAAAGAAAATAGTCTAGATGCGTTAAATCACACGAACGAGGCGGCCAATCGATTGTAAGGTGTGCTGTGTGGCTTGTGGCACCATCCTGTTGAAACCACATGTCCTCCAAGTCCATATCTTCCAATTCGGCCCAAATAGCCTGACATTCTACCTAAATTTTAAATGTTACAGATCGGATTATTAGAACAGAAGTTATAGGCAAACCAAACCAACCACAGCGTACCTTTACAATTATTATACCGACTACAAATGAACATACCTGTTTGCCAATGTAAATCATCTCCATTTTTTTGAATTTTTGTGTGATTTTTTAAAGCAAACAATTTAACTATTGTGAAGGTCGTGTGGGGTGTACAGTTATGTTTGAGGTATCAAATTAATGGTGTGTTTTTGTAGATGCGAATAAAAAAAACTTACTTTATAGATTCATAAAGTAAAAATATAAGGTGATAATTAAAACAACAGAAATATTATGTATGTAAATAACTGTGTTGTGTTAAAATTCAAAATTGAATACACCAACCCTATCATATTATTTTAGACGACAACAGCGCTTCACCAACTTTTGGTGGCGATTCCGCCGAGTGTCAACTTGTATTAATTGTATTTATTCAATGGTATGGACAGTATAGCATCATGTTGTACTTAATCAAAGAACTTACAGTTTAGACTGTTATTAGAAATAAACAACCTCTGATATTCCTTTGACACCAACGCGTACCCTATTTGTTTCTTAAACACATCTCAGTGGGCGCGTTCGGGTGCACTAGGATAGCCTATCCAAGATACCCGGGTATCCATTTATGTTTTTGAACGCAAGTCAGCTGTTGTTGACATTTCTCATAGGATAGATGAGTATACCTACCAGAATTTTTAGGATAGCTTGAGATTTTTTTTGCTTTTACATGGAATTACAATAACACAAAGCTATCCAGATTGCTTTGGATACAAATTTGAACGCGTTAAAAAGAAATAATAAAATAAAATAAATAAATAAATAAATAAATAAAAGAAAAAAGCAAATAAAAAGAGATGATTTTCATGTATAAAACTTTGAGACATTTATGGTCTTATTTATGAACTTATTTATTACTTTAGACAACCTGTCCAACTTTGAAAAACGTGTTCAAAAACCTTGTTTATTGTTGTCTTATAGCTGCCTTACTTAGACACAAGAATAGATTGTTTTAACCGTGAATAATGTGATATTTATTTTTATTAAATAAAGCATACTTCCACCAATTTGAAAATAGTTACACAGTGCCTAAGTAGTCAAAAATCTAATAAATACGACGTTTAGTACTTGTTAATGCGGAGTTAAAAATTTTTTTTTTTTTAAATTGACCTATTTAAAAAAAGTAAATTATAAATAAATAATCGAACTCAGTAGAGTATAGACATATTAGATATGGACTGCTAGGAGCTATCTTCACGTTGGTTCTAACTTAATTATAAACGATACGAGCGCTTTTGGTCTAAAAGCGGAAAATATGGTGTAACTTTTGACATTTTGCTATAACGTTTGTTTTGGGCGGTTGTTTCACTTGCGTTGAAAGTAGAAAATTACTGCAATCAAATTTAAACTGTAACAATTATTAAGAACTAAAAACATCTTACGACCTGCCAAAGAGTTTGAATTTGAATTTTCAGATTCTGTGCTTTTATCGTCTAGATTATTATCCTCCTTTTTAAGCTGTTTAGGTTTTTAGTGCTGATTGGTATAAATATATATTATATATTATTTTATTTAAATTAAAACTTATAACTTTTACTTCATAATTGACGCGAAATAATAATATTATAAAAAAAATAAAAATTGCCAACGAGCTCGAGCCCCTCCCAAGCGAAATGACATTCTGTGCTAAATATCAAATAATATCGAAGAATATTTTGTATTATATGTAACTATAAATTGAGTAAACAACTTTTGAAACTGTTTTTCTTTCTTGAACAAATCTCAATTTATGAGAAAAAAAAATTTTAAAATCGTTGAAGCATTTTTTTGAAAAATAAATTTTGTATACCTACATATATAAAATTTTGAAGAAAATAAAATGGTACATATTGATATGCAATATTATTTAAATTTATTAGAAGCTCTTGTGTAAAAAATGTCATTGAAATCGGTTCAACAAGTAGGTAATGTGATACTTAGTCGAAGACCAAAAAAATGAGAGATACCATTTTTAAACGATAGAAATTTTGTTTGTTTCCAATAGGCTCTGCGAAATTAGGCCCCAGGAAATACGACCCCCAAAAACAAAATGAAATAAGCCCCCAAATCATTAAATGCAAAACAACAACAACGAAAATTTTTAAATTTTGGGGTGTTATTTCATTTTTTGAGGCCTTTTTTCATTTTTTTATTGGGGCCTTATTTCATAATGAAATATGACCCCAAAAATAATTTTGGGGTCTATTTTCATTTTATTTTATTTATATTTTGGGGCGTATTTTGCATAATTTATTTGTCTAATTACATTTTGTTTGAAAAAACATTTTGGGACCTTATTTCCTTTTGCATAACTTACTTGTTTATGCTAAAACATCATTGTTCTTCACAAAGAGCTTGAAAAGAACCGCTTATTGTGGACCAAGCAGTCATGTTTCAATGTAAAACCGAGGTGATGAAGAATCTTTAAGAGAGAAATTTCGTCGCTCTGGTTCAATCAGTGTTTTAAGCAGCTGTTGATTATATAGGTATATAGAATATTTTGACGAAGCGATTTTCATCAACTGTTCTGTTACTTACTGATGATTTTCAATGTACAAATCGATTGTGTTTAAAACTATTAGCTAGTAACAGAATAGCTGACAAGAAATCGCATAAGCGTCTTTAGGCCCCGCAATTTTGGGGGCCCCCTGTGGCCATTTTTACGCCAAGATACAATTACATTTTCAGATCTGATAACAGTGGACAGAATTGAAAATACTTTTCCAAATATAGAAATAGCCTGTAGAATCTTTTTATCCATAATGGTGGCAAATTGCAGTGGGGAGCGTTCTTTTTCTAAATTAAAAAGAATAAAAAATGAACTAAGAAGTAAAATGCTCCAAGAGAGACTCAACAGTGTATCGATTATGTCAATAGAAAATGATGTGCTGCAAGAATAAACTTTGATGAAATAATTCATGATTTTGCTAATGAAAAAGCCAGAAAAGTAAATCTCGTATAATATCTTTTTTTAAGTGCAAACCATACAAATTATTATCTCGACTGAAAAGGTAAAGTATCTTAAGTCAATTTTTAAAATTTTTCAGGAGAGCAAAAAAACTGTCGAAAGAAGCTTTCCAAAAAACCTTTAAAACATAGACTTCTTATGAGTTATGACTTAAGATAGTTTGCCTTTTTTAATTTATTTTAAATTATTGATTTCAAAAATCTTAAGTTGAGATAAGTTTTGTCCTCGGTAAGGTATCTAAAGTCCACTTAAGATGTTTTACCTTTTCACAATTATTACAAACTCTTAAGATGAAATAACCTTAGGGGAGAGGGGGGCACGTTTGAACGCGGGGTAACTTTGAACATGGCTAATCAAATCTTAACAAATAAATATTTCAAAGTGCGAATTTAATTTTAAACATGGGAATACTGATATCTTTACACGTCAACGATTTTGCGGAGCCTCTCTTATGTTCATCTGACAGTAGCTGTTTATGCAGTTTTTATGCGTAAATTGAATTTTTGAAATATTTTGTTTGTAAAGGTTTAAAATTTTTTTGCTAAGGTTTTCGTTTTTGAAAAATAAATATTAAGTTAACCTTCATTTTGATTAACACAAAGGTACAGTTCTTGATAAATATGTTAGGTATAATAACTATGGCCGAGTTTTATGTTTTTTAGCATGTTGGGGCAGTTTTGAACGAAACAGGCGGGGCACCTTTGAACGGGTTTAAAACTAGTTATTGAAAAAAAAATTTAATTTTTTCTTCGTAGGACCGATGGAATGTTAAGGGCATTAAGATTTAAGCTTAAATGAGACTTTTTGCTTCAAAAATTTTGTTTTAATCTTTTTATTTCCAAAAGTCTAATTTTTAACTAGTGATTTACACCCTTAAAAGTTTTTTGTATATTCAGCTTCTACATAATTAATTTATTCATACAGTGTATTCTTTCCTTCAATAGATAAGCACTAATACTCACATTATTAACTTTAGAAAATAATTATAAATACTTCCGTTCAAAAGTGCCCCAGGTAAATTCAAACCTACCCCACATTTTAATAAAAATAGAATATAAATCTTTATTAAATTTAATCAAAAATGGATTTAAATTAAACTTTAAATAAATATCTCGAAGTGCCAATATCTTACAGGCAAATAATTTTATCACACTGGGTTTTTGGAGACTCTAAACCAAAAAGTGTTCAAAGGTGCCCCCCTCTCCCCTAAGTATACTTAAAAATATTTAATTCACTTCAACACAACATCTTATGTGGACCTAAGATATTTTACCTTGTGTGTCCATGCTATTTTCCAACATAAAATGATTTTTTTTCCTTTGTAAAAAGGAAACGGAGTGAGATAGAAGTATTAGGATAAGACAGAACTGTGCGCCTCTGTGTTGTTAATAGGGTTAAAAAAAGCAAATCATCATAAGTCGACTAAAAATACTTTACCTTTTCAGTCGAGATTTATTAAAAGTACCTATCTTTATAAAACTTTATTGAAAGTTTTCATTATTTTCAATATTTTCAGCTTATCAGCAGTTTTAGACATAGAATATTGTTTAAAATTGTTGTCATAACTTTTCACTTAGAAACTAAAACCATTTGTGTGTGATGTTTTTTAAAAAAAAGTACATTAGGAAATGGATCACAACCTAAAAATTTTAGAGTGCAGGGGGCCCCCATATCTGTTTAAAGACGCCTATGGCCAGGAGAACTACAAGTGTCCATGCTGTAGACAAATTGTACCTACAAGATACAATGCCCCAAGTTTGGGGCCTTATTTCATTTTGTTTTTGGGGTCTTATTTCCTGGGGCCTAATTTCGCAGAGCCTTTTCAATAATATAGTAGATCGTACTAATATTAGTTCAAATAAAAATTTTAATCAAAATTGTAGGAGCCGTTTTTGAGAAAAATGATATTTTCCATTCCGGTTTTTAAACTTCTGGAAAGAATTTCTATAAAAATTCGTCAAAATCAGTTGAGCCATTTTTTAAAAAAATCGAAAATCAAAAAAAATGATTCTATTTATAACATTTTTCCGAAATTTTTTTTTTTATAAAATGGTAGCGTTTTTGTAAAAAAAATACGGAATTTAAAAAAAAAAAGTTGTGGGCACGTTTTTAAGAAAAATAAGATTTTCATAATTTGGTAGAAATAATTGTACGGCAGGTAACGTTATTTTTGGTATAAAAAAAAATAAATAAAAAACTTGTGGGGGGAATGTCCAAAAACCAATAGGTAACAAGTTTAAAGGAAACCGACACACCCGTTTAGGAAGCTGCCAAAAGGACAGGACAGGACAGACAGACATACAGATAGAATTGCGAGACCTGATTTTTCGACTTCGCTATTATCGTAATGTCAAGTTTGATCAAAATTTCGAGTTTTATTTTTTTTACGAATCCATAACTTGCCATATAGTATCTACCTATACTTACATCGCAAGTAAAAAATATTTCTATCTCATGCGTTTCACTTTTCTCTAAAAAATAAGAAAAATGAGAGAATTGCGCTGAAAGCATTGCACAATCAGCGGCTGATTGTGTAATGCTTGACAGTGAATGTGAAAACCATTTATTCTATTCACTTTTTCGCAGAACCCGAGTCGGGCCCCTGAGTTCGGTCTGGTTTAAAGAAGAATTATATAACTGACGAAACGATAAAAACAAGCAAATATATAGGAAATTATTTTTAAACAATATTGAATAGAAAGTTTTCATTCACTTCCAACCTATACCTACTATGTAGAATTTAATTTCATTTTAATTGAATTTATTTTATTTGTTTTAATTGCATTTTTACTGCCGAAATAGCTAATTTGAGTTTAAATTTTGCATATTCAAATATGAATGTTAATGTTGTTTTATCTCATTGGAATAATGATGTTAAAATAGAATGTTAATAATATTAATTATCGTGTGAAAAGAAAATGATGTTTCAATATTGAAACCTTCGAGTGCAAAACTAATTTTTTTTTTGTGAACAGGTAAGAAATCTTTAGGCACTATAATAAGCTCGGAGTTCATGTTAACTATCTACAACAAGGTACAATATCAAATTGTTTAGATTTCAAAATTTCATTCTTGGCTTGTAGCACTCCATTGATAGGACCTTCCCCACTTGCAATCGGATGCTCCTTATTATCTTGTTCTTGATGTGCGTCCAGAAACAAGGTTTGTTTTACACTTTGTTTTGTTGTATAGTGCTGTATAAATATGTCCATGTAATCAAGTTTTTGCCAGCAAAAATTTACATTTCATCTTGTACTTAGATATAAGAAGTTGTTGTAAAAACATTATGTTTTATGTTAAAAAAACAAAACCATACTGACTGGAGACAAATGCAGAAATATGTCATATTTTGCGACCACTCAACGATAAATATATCATCGTCGTCGTTCAATGAAAACACCCTAAGTCAATTTTTTTAAATTTTCTAACAAAAGAGTTGGGTACCTTTTGCAAAACTTAAATCTTAATATTCTATTAACTATGCAGTTTCTAATGTAATGGACTTAGGGATTTTTCATAGAACACCGACGACATGGTCTGTTATCAAGAAATTGGTCCTTCGAGTAGGATTTTTTTTTGGTATTCAGTACAGTTCCACAATGAGATAAATCACCATTACAAGCTGAATCGGTACTCAACTGCAAGCTTTCTGCGCAACGAACTTAATTGATCCGGTAAATTTGTTTTCTGTAAGTATTCATGAAAGTTTTTAACGAGGACGGTCGAGGTCAAGAAACCTCCGTCCCGATTGGCATCTCAGTGGCTGGTTTGTTAAGAAATAGATAATAATGTTGATTCAAAATAGCTTTTTACGGCCACAAAAATTTAGGCGTTTCGTCCCGGCGATCTCACTTGGACTCATCAGTTGACTAGTGAGGACCTTGTCAATACGCAATTTTGTCGCCGGGACGAAACGCCTAAAATTTTTGTGGACTAAAGGCCGTAAAAAGCTATTTTGAATCAATAATTCAACAAGTCCAATTAAATAGTGCTAAGTCTTCTACTTGGCTGATGTATTTCAGTAGTATATAGAGTTTGTATTATTAAAAAAAAAACCTTCATATAAACAATGCCAGGCCCTGGGCAAAAAACAAAAACAAAAACTTCCAATTTAATGACTAGGAATTCTAGTCTTGTTGGATATAGTTCACACTAGATATTCGTCATGAAATCTATGTTACATGGACTGAACTTAACAAAAATTGCGTATTGACAAGGTCCTCACTAGTCAACTGATGAGTCCAAGTGAGATCGCCGGGACGAAACGCCTAAATTTTTGTGGACTAAAGGCCGTAAAAAGCTATTTTGAATCAATAATTCAACAAGTCCAATTAAATAGTGCTAAGTCTTCTACTTGGCTGATGTATTTCAGTAGTATATAGAGTTTGTATTATTAAAAAAAAAAAAAAAAAAAAAAAACCTTCAGATAATAATGTTGTTTTCTAGAAAAGTTTGTAGATAATTGAAAGCGGCTCATTGCTCAAGTTATCTTTCTGTCCTTTCTTACGAAGTTATGTTATTGTATTCCGTTCCTCCAAATAACATTTTTTTTAATAACAATATAAAAAATAAATCATGAGTTTAACTTCAATTAATCAAACAGTATTTGTATAAAAAAAATAATAGATCAATATCTAAAAATCATTAAACAAATAATCGAGAGCATCAATGACTTATAAAAGTCGTCTGTTTCGATTGAACTTCACATACTTAGGTACATACCTTAAACCAAAGAAAAATAGTCTTAATTTTTATTTTTGGTCACTGTATTTATTGAAAGTGGGTTGCTGTTAATATTTAAGAAATTATGAGAAATATTCATTGACAATCGATTGCAATTAGCCTTTTAAGACTACTATTTAGCACAAAATTGTTGTTGTTGTCAATTGTTTTTAGTTATTTTAAAAATTGGTGTAAATAAAAGTATTATTCTTCAGAAAGAAAAAGGTTATTAGTTGTAACATTTATAGCATTTTATTTACTAAGTGATTAAGTTTCAAAACTTTCGAAATAAGTGCCCTTTGTTGTTAAATTAAAGTGTTTTTCTTGAACACAAATAATATATCAAGAAATTATAAGATTTTTTGGGAAATAATGTTTTTAGAACAGTCAATTCAAAACTAATAATAGATAAAGCAGTTTTATTAAACTTTACCGGAATTATGTAGAACAAAGTGAGAGCAGAAAATGATTGCCTCAACAAACACAGCTTCTCATCATGTATACATAGGAACTTGGACTATAACTCATGTTTAAATATTGAAACCGCCAATTCACTGAAAAGAGCAAGTTCATCAGATACGATATCCTTCCATAAATATCCAAGCAATCCAATTTAATCTTGTACAAGTTTTGATTACCAATTGCAAAAATTTAAAAAAAATTGTGTTTGTAAACTACAAAAAAAGTATTTAGATTTACTATTCAATTTCCGATAAATTTTAGTATTAACTTGGATGAATTTAGTATCTGATGAAAGTATTTAGCAGCAAGTGTGAACTTAATTTAATGCATACGAAATGAAGTAAATACCTACTATAAATCTAACCATCTACTAAAAGTATTAGTTTTTACTTTCACCTTATGCTTTCAGTAATTACTTCCGTTTTATGCACATCACCCAATGTTTCTGGATTATGATCCTTTGTTTAAGATAAATAAAAATAATTAAGTATAAAATAATCAAATAAATAAAGTAGGAAATAAAATGTGATAAAAAAAAACAAAACAAAATGAAATATAATTAAATGAAAACAAAAAAAAAATGAATATTACGCTTAGTAAAAAAAATTAATAAAAAAAGTTATAAATAAATCATAATATTTTATTTAAATCTATAAATGTAGGTATGTTATTTAATTTTACGGTGAATTGAAATCATTCATTCATAATTGCATTTTCCTTCTACCTAAAAATATAAATATACATTATATTGAAAAGGTGTTTCAAATTCCCCCACACAATTAATAGTGCTAATGTACTGATATTATGTACCTGTGTACGTATGTATCTATAACCTACATAAACGGTCTTGTCGCAGGTATTGATATCATAGCGTTGCATTATCCTAAAAATATTATAGAAACCAGTTTATTTTCTGCGAATTCAATACAATCCTGAAAAACAACCAATAAATAGATAAAAAAAATATACCTTCCCTCATGATAACCGTTTTAAATTCTATTTTTGCAAGGGCGCTATTTTCGTATCTATGTATATAAAAACCTTTCTATGTCATTTTTACATTAAACGATATCCACACAAATTCACTTGTCGCATTTATCATCATTGCATCTTCTATTTACCTACCAAACAAACACAAAATAAATGAAAAACAACGAATTAATAAATAATAAGGGTATTCATGCAATGAGATAAGTTTACCAATTGTGTAAAAAGATAAGTTTACGCAAAAGTTTGCGTGAACGCCCTTTTTATTTATTTGGATAAATGCCGCGTAATTGAATCATTGAATATTCTAATTCTAAAAGTCGCAATGACGTTTGTATTAGTTTATCCAAATAAATCTGTAAGTAAGTTTCCGCAACAGAATCCTAAGATAATTTTATTTGCGTAAACCATTTCCCATACAAAATTTGACAGTTCATTTACCAAAAGATAAATTTATCCAAAAGATAAACTTATGTAGTGTTTTACGACGTTGCATGAATCCCCCTAATTTCATCTATATATGTATATAAAAAAAAGAAACCAATTTTTCTTTTTGTGAATTTAAACCACCAACACTAAAGCCAATAAGCAGCCGCGTTTTTTTACGGGTCTGGGTTATCTTTTAAAGCTCCCGCCAACCACGACCGCCGTGCCACCTGTAACATTAAATTATGTTACTAATAATGTAAACTTGAATCGTGTCTACTACAGTTTCCCTGCAGCATGAACAACCAAACGTAAAGATTAAAATATCTACATAACTGTTGTTTGTTTACAACAATTTAAATAAAATACCAGTTTTCTGGCTCTTGTTCTTAACTTGTTCTTAATCAAGAATGAAAAAACCACCAGAAATGTTTTCTGGCTCTTTTTTCAAAACAAGAAAAGGAAAAAACACCAGAAATTTTGTTTCTGGCTTTTTTTCAATTTTTTTCAAGCCCTTTTCCCATTTTAATAAATGGAAAGAAGCCAGAAAAAAAAATTGAAAAAAAATCAGAAAGTCTTGAAAGTCTGCCAGAAAAGTTTGGCTTTTTTCCCTAGGAAAAAAAATTTTGGCGTAATTTCCGGGAGCCATCTTTTAACACGTAATGCAAAAACAACATCATATCAAGGTTTTTATCAGTGTTTCCTTTATGGATCCAGAAGTTGGTTTTGGTATTCGGACGACTGTCTCGGACGCTCGTCTGCATACAATTCTTCCGATCTCGGACGGTGCGGAGTCTGACTGTGATGTGAAAGTGATCATTTTCTCTATTTTTATAATTTATAGAAAATTTGTCCCATCATAGAGGTGCCCTTTATGAATGCAATTAATTAACTTTTCAGTATCCATTTTCTTTTTTTATTTATTTGTATGAATTTTATAAAGAATCAACTGGACAACTACGAAAAATCCAAACATTTTGAGATATTACGCCAGTTGATCGCTTATTAACGGACGTCATCGGACGATGTCGCTTTCAGTGGTGTATACGCGCTCTCTTTCCTTTCTATACGTCGAGTTCGGCCGACAACGGCCGAGCATACTTCGGCCGATGACGGACAAGGTGTACGCGAGCCGTAAGTATTCGTTCAGAGTCTGCTCCATCACCCTGTTCTTCATCATCTCATACTCCAGCTTACAACAACGCACCAGACATAACTCCATCAACACCAGCTAATGTTTGTACACCTCCAACAGAAGAAGAAACTGTTCATAAATTTTGAACCACGTGGATCACATCTGAATGGACTAACCGACTGAGTAAGCTTAATGCCATAAACAAATCTGCATTTCTTCTTTGGAATGCTCCACTTAAGGCTGATGAAACTTGGATAAGCTCCTACTTTTAACACTGGTTTGCAGTACGCGGCGTCGAATCCCATGATATCTCCCCCAGACGTTTCAAAGTTATTATAGCCGCAAGATATGAATGGATCTTCCAATCTTCTAAATATAAACTGCAACTGGGTTCCATTTATCTAACTAAATGGATTGAAAAGCCTGAAATTAGAACTTCATCACACCCTAAAATCAACAAGATGCAGCAGAATCGTCAATTTCGAACACAACAGCTATTTTCAAGAAGCAATTCGTCTAATTTTAACCAAACTCTGAACCCACCCCCTAATAATTGGAGCTTTAAAACTCTCATCTTTCCTAATTTTACGCATCCTTCATCCCCTAAATTTACCACAGCTCCAACGCCGAAACCACAACGCCAGCGAGTGTCCTTTAATCTTACCCCAACCACACAATCTACCACTTTTCCAACGCTATCACAGAATCCCCCACTCTCAACTCAAAATTATTCCCATTCATCTTCCTCCAACTCTTTATCTTACTACCCTAACTTCATCCGTTCCCACACTCTCAATCCATCCGCTACTAATAACAATCCTTCAGAAAATATTCCTTCGGGACCTTCTCCTTTAACAGACCCTAACACTTCAGATCCTAGCACCTCAGCCCTCTCATCATCCAAAACTTCTTCATCGTTTGTAACGCCTCCTATCTTCGACCCAATGCTTCCTCCTACTGTGAAATTAACCTCCAGATTAGCTGACCCCTCGCCTAAGATCACTGACCATGATGGACGTTACATTATGGCAAGACTTCGCGATCAGAAACTTTTTGAAAACGTTCGCTTGTACCTTGCTTATCTTCACGATAAATCAGACTCCGTTTGCATAGACGGTAAAACGAAAACCAATGTTATTGTTTCCATCCAAAAGGAAGGTCTCCCGACTGACCCTTCAGCCCTAAAAAGCATTTACATCCGCTATCACGATAGTTTTAACATTTCACCCGCCACGGTAACCAACGACCTTCAAACGTATGCATCTCACATCAGCTATAAACGTACATCTTACCTTCAATACACACGGAAAAATTTCAAAAAACTATTATCGCTCCTAACTCTAATTTAATAATTGAACCCACATTATTCTTATCCCTCTATTACCAGAATGTCAGAGGCCTGCGAACCAAAACTACGAACGTGTTTCTTAACTCTCAGAAACTACCCTTCGACATTTTTGCCCTAAGCGAAACAAACCTTTGCCCCTGTTCCTAGACAATGAATTATTCACCTCTGATTTTTCTGTATTTCGTGCTGATGGCCAGAACCACGATGATACCCCCTCTGGCCGTGGCGTTCTTCTGGCTGTACACCATCGCCTTGACGCGACTTTTGTCAAAAAATCTAACGTACCTTCTTGTGAATTTGTCTGCGTAAAATTAAATGTACCTAAACGAAATGTTAATATTTTATGCTGTTATATTCGACCTTCTCAATCTGTCCATGCACATGCATACCAACTAGTCGTCGATGCAATTGACTGTCTGTTAGATGTTGCAGAGCCTGATGATGATTTCATAATTGTTGGAGACTTTAACCTTCCCAATCTGTGTTGGGTTGCTTCCGAGGATGAATCATCTTTTGTTCCTTCTAATGCTTCCTCAGAAAAAGAATGTCTAATAACTGATCGTTTTTCTGACTCTGGTCTTTTCCAAATTAGTGGCGTCACCAATAATTTATGTAGGCAACTCGACCTCATTTTCTCATCTGACCCCTCAAACTCTGTCGTTATGGAAAGCGCCCATCTTCTCTCCACCCTTGATCCCTACCATCCCCCCCCTCGCTCTGACCTTCACATATGGTCACGAAAATATTTCAATTGATTCTGAGAATTCTCTTTCTTTTAATTTTCGTAAAGCTGACTTCATCCATCTAAACCATCTTCTCAATAACACTGATTTTGGCCTTTTTTTAAACAATAACACCCCTATCGACGTCGCACTCCCTTTCTTCTACTCAGCCATATTTAATTGTCTTATTCAGTGTGTGCCATATGCACCTCGCAAAAACTCTTCATATTCACCTCCCTGGTATAATAAGGAATTAAGAACACTGCGTAACGTCAGAAACAGACTTTGGAAAAATTACCTTAAATCTAGGTCTGCTACAGATTTTTCCTTCTACCAGCAAGCTTCTTCTAAGTTCTCCATTCTCTGTGAGTCACTCTACCACGAATATTTAGACAGAATGCAGATTTGTCTGATCTCGGATCCCAAACGTTTTTACCAATTCATTAATGTTAAAAACAAATCTGATGGCTTCCCCTCTACGCTCAAATATCTTAATACTTCTTCCGCAGACCCTAAAATAATTACTAATCTTTTTGCCTCTTTCTTCAGCCAATCGTATAGTGATAATACTCACGAACCCGACTGTGAATTTTTCAGTTACTTGAAGAATTGCCCACAAACCTCTCTAGTCTCAATTGACATTAGGATTGATATTAATTGCAAAAAGATGCGTATGCTTAAAGATGTTTTCTCTCCCGGTCCTGATGGTTTGCCCGTGTAAACTCTCTAAGTAAACCCCTCACAGCCTTATTTCGTCTTTCACTTTCTCAAGCCGATCCACAAAAAAGGCGCTAAAAATGATATATCTAACTACAGAGCTATTGCTAAACTTTCTTCTATCCCCAAGCTCTTCGAAAGCATTGTTTACGACTCCCTTTATTTCCACTGTAAACCTATCTTTTCTTCACAGCAGCATGGCTTCCTTAAGGGCAGATCGACTACAACCAACCTAACTGAATTTGTTTCGAGGACACTGAATGCATTAGAGAGAGGAAATGAAGTAGACGTCATAACCACAGACTTTAGAAAAGCTTTTGACAAAATCTGTCATCAAACTATATACCTTAAACTTAAAGCTTTCGGATTTCCACCCTTTTTCATTTCACGGTTGAGATCATACCTTGAAGAACGTCAATACAAGGTAATATTCAGGTTTTCAATCTCTGATCCAATTAATTCCACCTCGGGCGTTCCTCAAGGCAGCCACTTGGGCCCTCTAATTTTTGTCTTAACAATAAACGATGTCAATAATATAATAAATGACTCACTTCTGTCTATCTACGCAGATGATATGAAAATCATGAAGGTCATTTCTACCCCTGATGATTGTCTCTTTCTCCAAAACGACCTTAATTTATTCCAAACTTGCGACAAAAATTTCTTAGAACTCAATGTTGCTAAATGCCAATCCATAACCTTTTCCCGTAAACGGTTACCCTCACCTCCCAGAACATATTACTTTCATAACGTAGTCATTCCAATCGTTCACTCATTCATAACGTAGCCATTCCAATCGTTCACTCCATCCGATACCTTGGAGTTATATGTGATAACGAGCTTAACTTCCGCTCTCATTTTGATCAAATAATTAACAAGGCCAATTCCCCTCTTGGCTTTATAAAACGGTGGTCTAAAGAATTCTCTGACCCCTATGTTACTAAATCCCTTTACATAACTTTTGTAAGACCCCTCCTCGAATATGCTAGTCAAGTCTGGTCGCCGTTCCATAACTCCCACTCCCTTAGAATTGAAGCTGTACAACGTAGGTTTGTTCGGTTCGCCCTTCGTGGCCTTCCGTGGTCAGATAACTTTATCTTGCCCCCCTATGAAGATCGACTGAAATTGATCAATTTGCAAACCCTTAACGTCGCGTCGAGAAGTCGCTGATATACTCTTCGTACACCAACTCTTAACAGGGACTATTGATTCACCTATTCTGTTGGAAATGATCCCGATCTATACTAACCCACGTAACCTAAGATCTGCTCCACTCTTCCGCTCCCCTTATCACCGCACTAACTATGGATTCTTTGAGCCGATATCAAGAATGTTGCATTTGGCAAATAACTCAACGCCAATCCTCGACTTTCACACCAACATATCCACTCTCAGAAACTCCCTCTACAATCACCCCTCATAATCCAAAGGCACCCCTGTTTTATCATTTATTTTTAAGATTAATTTTTTAGTTCTTTTTTTTTTTTGTAAAAAACTGGTGGGTGGGCCTATGGGCCCAATTCAATATTAAATTATTGAAAATAAATAAAAACAAAAAAACCCAAAAAACAAACAACGAAAAACACACCATAGATTTAAGTTTTCTCTATTAAGTTTAGTTTTAAGAATAATATGTTTAGATATAAGTTTCGCTTGTATTAAGCTAATAAATAAATAAATAGTTGGCGTTGAATTGAAAGTTTCGTTAGTTAGTACGAATGCCAGAGTAGGTATGCTTACATTATTTGTAGTAACTAAATCGATAGACGAAAAGAAATAAATTGTTATTAGATACAAAAGCATAGTTGTTTCAAGAAAAGTCCGAATAAGTGTCATAGTTTTAATAATGTCATTTGGTCAGTTTATTTTTCGGAGAACTCGTAGGTCTCAGTAATCTCACAAATATAAAAACGATTCCTCAGTTTTTGTTCCAAATATTAAAAAATTAGTGAGGACGTTTTAGTTCTCTTTCATTTAGTTTAATCATTTGGCCATTTCTCTTCGGCTTCGAAATTCGAATTGCGACCAACTTTGCCATAGTGGGAAGATCGTGACACGAAAATTTCATCGTGGTACGGTGAAACGAAAACACTTATTTCTTATTATTTTTTTTCCTTTTTTCCTTCAAATAAAGCTATAGTTTTAGAGAAATTTTAGGAAAATTGGAATTTTTTGACAATATACGAATAGAGTAAACTAATTGTTCGAATTTTTCATTGTATTGAATTATATTTTTTTAAATATACCTAATAATTTGAGTTTTTTCATATGTCATGAAAATGGCACGGTTTTTACGAAATGTGGCACGATAATTTTTTTTTGTTGGGCGGCAAAGCTGATTGCGACCAATACCTAATTGGAGACACGGCACGACACTATGCACTTTCACGGTGACGATAGAGTCATAATTCGCAAAATATATTTCGACGCAAAAAGAATTCGCTCTTCAACGGAACCAGTTTTTTACAAATCTGGATACCAATATTGTTTCATAAAATTTTCTTAATCTTAATTTCTCTTAATCTCGTCCATTATTTAAACCATAACATTGATTTTATGATTTTTGCAATACTAAAATAACTGATTTTGCGAACAACCTCAAAAAATTCTGGCTTACAAAGTTTTTTTTTTGGTTCAAGTTTCAAGCTGAACATTTTTTGTCAATATAATTTTCAAAACCTTCAAAGTAAAATTCAAGCATTTTCGTATCATCAATTTATGTACATATAACTATTAATTATTGTGGAACTGGAAATGACTTCTGATGTCTTTATCGACCAAGACGTTTAATTGCGTCCCGAACTGAGAATATACTTCCACTAGCAAACTCGAGAGTCACTACAGTTCCCATTTTAAAGCGACATGTAAAATAGATCTAGTTATCAGTTGGATTAGTGGTAACAGATTGCTCTTAACAAAAAAGGAAGAAATGTCAAAAAATAATTAATGGGTTAAACCATGCGTAGATCGTTATTCTTAATTCGTCAATTCACTGGAAACTAACTTCTAAGAATTGCTGCAGTATTTTTACTCTTGCTTTTAAGATGAAAAGCGGATTATAGCCAGAATTGGTTTAAAACTTATCTACTACCAAAATTAAATTTTTTGGAAATAAATTACTTAAGAGTTCGAAAAACCTGATGTGTTCCTATGTACATTCATATTACATATATCTGTCTAACAAGTAACATTTCTCCGAAATAAGAAATTATTCGCAGGTATGTGTTCATGAGAGCAACATGCTGGTTTTGATTTTCATAACAAATTGTCGACGATTTTTCATTTTGTATGCAATCATTTTTTAGATATCCCTTTCCATCATCTATAGGCACCATACCCCAACTTTGCAGAATCTATCAACATTTTTCCTTGACAAGTTATAGTAATCTTAGATTCTTACTTAATTTGGTTTTAGGTAATGTTTCGCCTCATGTTACATATGTAGAAAGTGTTTGAGTAGGGACAAGAAAGCAGTAGTTGTTTATGCGGGCAACATACTTTAATTGAAATTCATGAGGTGTTAATAAAGTGAGAATGACCCCATCGCCATCGGTGTTTAGATTAAGTTGTACAATGTACGTATATGAAAATAGTAGGGAATATATTCTTTTACTGTATATCTTGCTTAAACAATAAACATATAATCATAAATAGCAAGAAGTATCTACAACTATTAAAAAAAAACATTTATATAGGAGTTAGGAGAAAGATACATAGATAGATAGATCTTTATTGTAACGAGATTATTCTTATAATATTTTCATTTAAACCTAGATTGCACAATTTACAGAGATATGGTTTATATATCCTACCTTACTACTGAAAAAAATTACAATTTGCATTCAATTAAAATCACAGATTTATATACATTTTTAAAGGAAAAGTTACTAGAAAAAACCTTCATTAACAACACATTTGAATTTTTCCATAGGAAGAGAAGAGTGAGGTGCAGAAAATTGTCATAAGATGTTGTTACATGTATTATTTATAAGTATAGTTTAATATAACTACGTATTTTAATATCACATAAGAAGAATAAATAGTTAAATAAATAAATAAAATAATTAATTAATTACATACATAATTATATTATAAACAAAAGTTACCGACTATACTGTTTATCCTTTCTCCTACGAAAGGATAGCAGTTGTGGGCTTATTTTTAGGGACATCAGTACTATATCATTTTTAAAATCATGGCGTTTTCAATAACTAATTTGTGCCTAAGTTTTTTAAACTAATACATTATTTTTATAATATATTATATTATACAGCTTGTTAACCAATAAAAATAAAACTTCAATATGATTCACAGATTTCACTATAAAATATAGTGTTAAGATACAACCTTTTTTCCCTGGTCATATTTATGGCCATCATTTAAGTTTCCTGCAAAATTACCTAAACATAATGTACCTAGTATGTACTTAGAAGCATGGCCACCGTTTTTCAAAACTGCTTGGCGTCTTCGAGGCATAGACAAGAAATAGATAAGAAAAAACTTCTCTAAATAATTGTGTATAATAAATACGAAAGAAATAATTATATAAATACTATGTATGTATGTATCAGTGGCGAGGCGTCCATATAACTCGATTCCTACCGACTTACCTTTTACATTTTCTGCTATACAACAATGTTTACTAAAAACGAGCAACATAAAACCCACGGGATAAACCTAATATGTATCTATACATCAACCTGCACACTCCACCACTCAATTGAAAAGCCACACACGAAAACACACACACCTCATTATCATTAGTATATGTGTATTCTGTCCACACTCTGTGCATAGCCAAAGCAAAGCAACCCGAAATATGTCGGGTTATAAAATCTGTCGCTAGATAGAACAAATTCATTTCCTTTCTCTTTTCTTCCTTATGATTTTCTGATTTTGACTCAACTCTGTTTAACACACGCTCTCTTATGCAAAAGAATAACACGCTTTTTTCCGACTTATTTGGTGATTTTTGTGAGTATCTTCTACCGCTGCGCTGTGCTGTGGTAGATTATTTGAGTAGGTCAGTTCTCTTAGTTACTTAATGAGTTTCTGAGTTTGACCTTTGTATATAAACTTTATAGTAATCTCATGGAGTCGTTTTTTTTTACGAGACATTTGGACGGTGGCGGCGCTCGTGTTCGCTGATGTTGAAAATAAAATTTGCAACATTTTGGCAGGAAAACGGGCAACATTTTCTTATTTGAGAGTTATCCCTATGGGAGTATAATATCATAAATAAGTTTATATACAAAGACAATAGTTTAAAAAGGTTGCTTTAAAAATCACACAAAAATTGAAAAATTAGGAATTCTGAAAAACAGCCGATTTGCCCTTACTTAAATGCTTATAACTTTCTATCCAGCTGTCCGAATTTCAATGTGAAGGTATATAATTAAAGGAAAAATGACAGGCGTGTTAGAGCAAAAATCAGATTTTCAAAATCATTCAAAATTTCATACTAAAAACATGAAAATAAATATGGGACAAATAATTTCATTCACCGAAGATGTTGATAAAAACAAAAAAAAAAACATTAAAATACTTACAAACACCAATTGGCGAGAGGGAGATAGTATTCTAAAGCCGGTGGCGGCGGCGGCGGCGCGGCGGCGGAGTTTTTGCAATAAAAAACCACAATCGTGGCAAATTTGCTTCAGGTCGGAAAAAATGCTGTTTTTACATTTGTAGTCGGTATAATAATTGTAAAGGTACACTGTGGTTGGTTTGGTTTGCTTATAACTTCGGTTCTAATAATCCTATCGGTAACATTAAGGTCTTAAAATGTAGGTAGAATATCGGACTACCTTTTTTTTATAAAATCATGGCGCAGTCACATAAAACTATACATGAAAAACCTCATAAAATTGAATATTTAAAAGAAACAAAAATTTAATGAAAAAATTTTTTTAAACCACATGTACTTTAACCCTTTTTAGGAGAGTTTTATGATGTTGGTATGTATGTTGCACATTTGTTGGTTGGTTTAGTGGGTAAAAACAGAAAAGGATCGATTTGCTTAGCTTATAGCTCCTGTTCTAATATTCCGATCATTAAGATTTAGGTGTTAAAATAAAGGTAAAATATCAGGATTTATTATCGAGTTAAAAAATAATTGCGATCACATAAAAGTGTATGTGAAAAACGTAGTGATTTGATTGTTTTTTCAATATAAACTAAGAATTTAATGGAAATGATAATAATAAACATACCTATGTAGGTATACATATAGTTTGTACATTTATGGAAAAGGGTTGATATCGTTGGTTTTGTTGGCTTATAATGCCTGTTCTAATACTCGGATCTTTAAGATTAAGGTCTTAAAATGAAGGTTAGATGTCAGGCTAAATTATTAAGTTGAAAAATCATTGCGATCACATAAAGTTGTATGTGAAAAACTTCATAATTTTGATTGTTTTTCAATTTAAACTGAAAATTTAATGAAAATGATATGTAGGTACATTTATAGAAAAGGGTCGATTGGTTTGTTTGATTGACTTTCCTATAACTTCGGTTCTAATAATCAGATCTTTAAGATTAAGGTCTCAAAATTAAGGTATAATGTCAAGTTTATTAATTAAATTAAAAATTCATTGTGATTACATACAAGTGTAGGCAAAAAACGTGATTCTTTATATATTTATCGTTATAATAATTTAATTAAAATAAAATTTTAATAAAAAATTGAATACAAAATAAATAATTATAGGTACTTAGGTTAGGTAGGTACATTATGCATCAGATCCTCAAGTTTAAGGTTAAGTTTAGGTAAATTATCAGACTAGAGGTAGAATTGTAAGTGATGTGACTAATTTCGGTCGATATTTGGGTTTTTTCAATTATGTGACCCAGTCCATATGGTAGGTTTTAGTGCTAAAAAAAATATCATAAAAGGAGATTTTATTTAAAAATTTGAAAATACGTGTTTTTTTAAATCGGAATTTCAATATGGTAAATTAGGGCAAAAGAAGAGAAAGGTCTAGATTCTATTTTCTAAACGAAAAGTGATAGAGAGTTTTTTTTCTTTTATCGATAGATCATGTAAATACAAGAAAGTCACATAATATAAACGAAAATTCTAGAAAATCTAAAATTCGAGATAAAAACGTTTTAAATTCAAAAAATAAAAAATGAAAAATGGACGTTGGAGAAAAAAAATCACATAAAATCAGGGAAATGTTTTCTAGAAATATTTCTGAGAAGCCGATAAAAAATGAAAAGATCCGTGTTTGCAAAATTTTTTATTTAAGCTTTTTTATGGCTAGGTGAATTTTTGGAAAATTTATATTTTTTAAATCAATTTTTCTTGGTTTTTGATTTTTTTTACCTTAATTAATATTTTCATAAAAAAAAGTAACATAAAGAGAATTTTATTATCATTACGATGGTACTATGTTGTTTTTAAAACTGTTGGCTACTTTTAGAGTTGCCGAAATTTTAATAATCGACGTTTTTGAATTACTCATAGCTTTAAAGAATACAATTTTAATAGTCTCAGAGAGGTGTCAACAAATTCTGGGACAGAAGCTATGTATAACCAAAATGTGAGTATATGGGTAAATAGGTACAAGTGTCATGATCTTCTTTAGCTCTAATTTACCCTATTTAAATTCCGTATTTTAAAATAAAGTTTCCTTTCACATATTTTTTTTAGCACTGAACCCAACCACATATGTAATTGAAAAAAAAAAAACAAAAATCGACCTTTAAAGCGTGGCAACCCTATGCCTTGACTATATTTCGCCAGGCAACACTTGAGCAAAATGTTAGTTAAAACATTATCTAAAAAACTGCATACCACTTAACTCGATGCGGGTAGGTCATCCTATGGCGGGATCTTAGACTATATGGAAGGGGGAGTCTATCTCACCCGGAAATTTAGTTTTACATTTCACAATTTTGAGAAAAATTGATCCAAATATTTTGTTTGCGTTTTTTTTTATCAAAATTTTGAGTTTGAATGCAAACTATTGACACAAATAATATAATTTAAATGTAGGATTGAAGAACAGACTTCTGGCTTTTAAAACCGTTATTGTTTTGCATTTTAAGTATTGTCGTTGTTTTTTAATATTTGTTTTTCCATTTAAGTCGTTTTTTTCGAAAGTCGCCTTTACCTCCTAAACGGGGCCCCTCCCATAGTAAAAAATGCTTGTATTTGAACCCTTCTATAAAAATCCGTTACCAATTTTTAGCGCCCAAGTTATTGTACTCTCCCCGCATACAGATTTAAGACTTATAACTTGAGTTCTAATGGCTAGATTTTCAAGGTTAAGATCTTAAATAACTGTTGACATTAGCGCCTGCCTCGCGACTGAACATACCCTAAGCGGAGCAACGGAGTTGCGTGAGCGGGACAGGACCCTCAATCGATTTTTGTCTAATAAGCAAATATTTGGTTTAGTTTTTTTAATTATTTTTAGTTAGATTTATAAATAACTTGAGTTCTAATGGTCAGATTTTAATGATTAATGTCTTAAAATAAAGATAAATTATTACGTTATACTATAGCCGTGAAAGTGTATAGCAACTCAGCAAAATTTTTACACGCAAACAAAAAAATATTAAACGCAAAAATAACAAAATATTTATAAACTTATAATCAATTTTTGTTGTTATTGTTTACGTGTAAAAATTTTACTGAGCTGACTATTCACTTGCAAAAAACACTTCTGTGGCATATTTAAACAAAAATGTATCACTTTTAAAATACCTACATAGTTGAAAAAAAAACATCGAAAAGTTTTTTTTTAATAATATCTTACATACCTATCCTCTATATAAAATTACAAAACACAAAACATACAGATTGCCATTTTTCACTTAAATTAATCAGTCATTTTTATAAAATACTTTCTGTTCTATTTTTTTTCTCCTCGAACTCCCATATATTTTGTATATAAACCTACATGTATACTGTATACTGTATAGTGTATAGTCTTCTTATTCTTGCCATTTTGCCTTTTATCTCAACTCTATCAATATTTGAACAAAGTTGCTCAACATTAAAAGTTGACATTCAATGTTGAGATGATAGAAAATGTTGAGAGTTAGTTAGACATTTGGACACCAATTGGCGCACCAATCGCCGATGCTGATGAGACTACTATAAAGTTTATATACAAAGGTTTGACTCGTCTCTGTTCCCCTTTCTTATGCAAACAAATAACACGCTTTTCTTCGACTTATTTGGTGAATTCTGTGTGTATCTCTTATCGTTGCGCTGTTGTTTAACAACAGCAGTCTGTATGTATTAAATGAGCTGATAAAATTCGCTACCATTTAAAAAATGAAAATTCAGTTGGTTGCTTTTAATGTTCAATATTTTCTATTTTTTAATCCAGATAAATAACTATTTATAGAAAAATTTTATTAATTGGCTTAGTTTGTCTTGGAAAGCAGATCTGCCATATATTATTTTTTAATATTGGCTACATATTAATATGTTTTAGAATGCATTTACGTTTGCAGGTAATTATTTTTTACATCGACTTACCGTTTGAAATTATTCACGCCTCGCCACTGGTATGTATGTAGGTACGGTTTTCAGTTTTGTATTTAAATTATGTATGTAATATAAAAAAGATTTCTGATTTCCTTAAATAAATTGTTTCGTGGTTTTTTTATGCATACATATTTATATCGAAAGGCTGAAAAATAAAGCAAAGAGATTTATGAAATCAAAAACACGTCTTCAAACACTTCACGATTTTCTCATCACTATTATTTTTTAAGTAGGTACCTATCAAAACTCAATTTTACTTATGAACATATTAGTGGAAAAGGGTTGGAAGAGAAGGAATTTTGCCTAAGGCTAGTTTAGTTCTTGGTGATGATGCAAAATGAAAAATCCCATACAAAAGTGAAAACGGAATATAATAAGAATAACAATCGACAAAAATCTCAATGCTTTTCGTTTGCAGTACGGTGTCCGATAATTGTAGCAGATTATTTGTAGAAATTTCACAGTAAAGTTAGCAGTAGGTACAGTATGAATTTTTTTATTGATGACTTCAAATTTTTTTTTCTAATTTTTTTTTTGCTGCAAATTTGGAGCCCTATTTCAAACATAGATTTTCCATTGGGTTTTAATCCGGTGACTGCGCTGGCCAAAACATAAAAGTGATATTCTTAGTGCGGAAAAAGCGTTTTAAACGTTTGCCGTATGCTTTGGATAATTATTCTGTTGGAAGATCTACTGAAGAATGTATACGTGTAAACATTTTTCTATTAATGGTTTTGATTGTGTATTTGGGGACAAGCTGTTTGTATCTATTAGTCACTCAAAATATACTAACCTTGCAGTATTTTTAGGATTAATTTATTTGTTGAAAACAAACTAAAAAGAACACAATATGTTCATACATATACGTAGATGATATACTAAAAAGAACATACTGGCGCATAAATGATTTTGTACGATGTTCAAGCCTTTTTATCATAATAAAAATGCTTTAACGTCGTACTAAATCGTTTAAAACTTTGCGCTACTGTCTCTAAAATTTTGACCACCACTGTAGCTATACATGTACATATCGTCGCTATTAAAGAAAACTGGCATAACTCAAAAAACTTAAATTTGCAGAAAACTGATTTAAAGTTTTTTACTAAGCCAATTTCACACAAAATCAATTTTTTTAATAATTTGGAATTATTTCTTTTAGAAATATTCATACGATTAATTTAATTCAATATTTTATTTGATGTAAACAAATCAAAAATCAAAAAAAGTTACCATTAAGGTGGAAAATCGAATGATTTGTCAGACCCTTTCAAATAAGGTCACTTTTCCACAAACAATTTATGATATTCAGATAACCTTTTTTTTTTATTCCTGAGTTAGTTCGTAATAACATTGTTAAAAAAAATAATGACTACAGATTCTTTTTAATAAATAAAAATCAATTTATTGAAACTTCTTCATTATAGTAGGTACATTGAATAGGTAATAGATACGGTGACCATCCGTTCATTATAATAATAAACAGTTCTGTATTTGAAGATGATGTTCATTATAAATTATTTGCTACACAAAAACACATAAATGTTCTGTATTTCAGAAGTTGTTTATTATTGTTCATATTAATGATCTGGTGTAAAAATTGGCCCTCCTCGAAGTGAACGACTTATATGCCTTTCAATTACAGAGTGGACAGAATCGCCTTCATTTTGAGTATGACCCTTGACCAAAAACTTATGCGTTGTGCTATTTATGAACTCGTAATTGTTAACGGCGTATCGATAATAACTAAACCAATCGATTGCAGTTGCAGTGCTTCCTTTATCTTCATTATTTGCGCTTTTCTTGGCTCTAACCAATTTCAGCAACAGCTTCGCTGTAACATGGCTGATTTTTTTTATCTGTAAGAAAATTACTAGTAACGGCTAAAATTGAATCATTATTTCTACCATGTAACAACAAAAATGAATCATAAAAATTGAAGAATAATGACATATGTATTTAGTTTAAATTCGTTATTTAAATAAAAAAAATAAAAATTATAAGCAGATAACTCTTTTCAAAAATGGCATAATTTAAAGCACAAACTTAAGAAAAATTATTTTTTGACTGATCAAAATAAAATATTTTAAAGAAAACCGGCATAAGTTATGTAAGTGTCAGAGCAGAAACGGGTTTTTTAATATTTATCAAGAAAAGTGGCACATTTTGTTTTAATACATGAACATTTTTACAAAACAGAGCTTACTTTATTAACAAAAATGGTTTAGTTACAAATAGCTCCCTTTTCTATAAACTTTTCCAAAATTGCTTGGACACAACACAAATAATGCCACTTTTTGCCAAAAACACAATGACGACCCACTTTGAGCGTCTGACCTATTCTGAGTTATGTCTCTGTTCCCCATTCTCCATTGATCAATTGGATCAGAGTAAGAGTTGGAACATTATCCGTTTCTCGGGATTCTGATTTGTAGCCGATTGGCATCATTAACTAAAAAATAGAGTTTTTTGAGTTATGCCAGTTTTCTTGAATAGCGACGATATGTATGTTGTTTGATATCGTAGTCTATTATTATTATACACGATAAATTTATTAAATCTGGTTTCTCTATTTTACTTAGCACTATTTAATTGGACTTGTTGAATTATTGATTCAAAATAGCTTTTTACGGCCTTTAGTCCACAAAAATTTAGGCGTTTCGTCCCGTTGATCTCACTTGGACTCATCAGTTGACTAGTGAGGACCTTGTCAATACGCAATTTTTGTTAAGTTCAGTCCATCTAACATAGATTTCATGACGAATATCTAGTGTGAACTATATCCAATTCCTAGTCATTAAATTGGAAGTTTTTGTTTTTGTTTTTTGCCCAGGGCCTGGCATTGTTTATATGAAGGTTTTTTTTTTTTAATAAATTGTTGGCTCAGAAAAAAATTTCAGAAATAATAGGGGTAGGTATTCATGAAATGGTGTAAACTCCTTGTAAACGTTGTAAACTGCGTAATCCTGTCAAATTTGACAGGTTTACGTAGTTTACCAAGTATACGAGGGTTTTACAACGTTGTATGAATACCCCTAATGTTTTTTATTTTATTTTTAAAACCTTTTAAAGTTTCTAGAGACTCTCCAACAACAAGAATATTTGGCTGCATTTCAGTTCTCCAAAAACTACTGTTGAAGTTTCAGCTTATCACCTATTTGTGGATGGTTTTCAGTTCTTACTTATCCTTGGTATGTATAATAAAATTCCTTGAATTTGAAAAAAAAAAAAACAATTTTATACTACCGGTAAGTTCGGGAGAAACTATTTTCTTTTCTTTATAAGCTTTGCGCTATTTGGATCTTTGTAGCGTGGCCAAGCTATTAAAAAAGATGACAGTAGTTTTTCTTCCTCCATTCTAGTGGAACAAGTTTTGAAGAAGATTAAAAAGAAAATTATTAAATGTGTATCTGTATATACGAAAGTAAAAAACATTTACGTACCACAAGATAAAACAAATATTATGGTAGCGAAAACAAAAATTAATCGACATTGTTATGGGATGACTGTAACGGGTGGGGCAAATACAAGTTTCTTTTTAAAAATGGAATAAAATGAGAAAAATTAAATTTTTTTCATGTATTATGGCTTTATTAGTAAGAGCAAACATTCCCATTAATTATGGAACACAAAGTCTTTCAAGTGGCTTCTCCGGCTGGCTTCGCACTAGCGCATTCTGTCACTTCAATTTCGTTGATGGTTTCGGGCTTTAGCTCACAGATTGCTTGGATGATATTGACCTTAAATTCCCTACAAAAAAAATCTAAAGGCGTCAAATCGCAGTTCAAAGGCGCGCCAATTGACATCGCCAAGACGGTTGATAACACGATTTGGGAATTTGGTGCGCAAAAGATCGATTGTGGCATGGGCTGTATGGCATGGCACGCCATTTTGCATGAACCAGAGGTCGTCCAAATCCATGTCTTTGATTTCAGAAACGAAAAAGTCGGTTAACCGTTGACCGAAACGTTGTTGAATTGAGTCTCAGACTCTCGGTTACAGCAGCCACATTCTCGTCTGTCCGCACCGTACGACGACAGAGACCATAAGTGTTGTTCACTAGCATACCAATCTCATGAACTTTTTGCACAAACTTGCGTACAGCAAGCGCGGTGGGTGCTTCAATTCGGCCAAAACTTCTTTTCAAAAAACGGACTGTTTGCGCTACACAGCACTCATTTTGAAAATAAGTTTTCAATATTTTCCAACGTTGTTCAAGCGTAAAGCGACTCATTTCGTTCCGCGGAGGTATGATACTGACTTTAAGATTTCGAGCGGGAAAAAGCTGTCAGTGAAAAAATAACCTATGGTTTAAATTATTTATTTATTTTTGTTCTGTTTCACATTTATATATTCAGACTAGTCAATGTCTCGATAGTAACTCTTTGATTGAATGAAATCTGTAATTTTTCATGTCTATAATGTTTCTCTTAAGAAATAATTTTTTTTTTAACCCAAGAACAGGTTTTTGAAATCAGATCACCAAAGAATTAATTAACATTTTTAATTGTTCTGCTAAATATTTTTATTCCGAAGAACGGACTTTTGGATCAACAATCTGATTATTGAAAGGATATATTGTCTGTAGAAAAACTTATCACAACAAATTCATTGTAGGGCTAAGAATTTTCCGTTTTTAAAAATGATTAAGAATTTGGACCTCGATGATAGAAATAGAAATCATTTTAGGAACAACTTTATATTATTTATAGCATCTCAACTCTTAAATTACGTCTTTTAATTTTCAATTTCTAGGTAAATTTCGTCGAGAATTCCGCAATGCGCTGGAAAAATGTAGATGTGGTCGCATTCGTGTGGAAGATCGATCATTTAATCAAAGCAACCCCTTATCCAGACTTCACAACATTAGTCCCAGTATGAGAAGCAATTACAATTTAACGAGTGTAAGAGACATCACATTGACGAGAGAAAGTTCCCGACAGGTATCTATCTATCTTGTAATTTCTTAATGTTTTTTACTTTAATATTAATGCCTACATTTGTTATTTAATTAAAACAGACAATGCAAACAACATTTGTAGAGAATAATGGTAACGGCCATTCAACTGTCACACCAATGCTTAGCTCGAACAAAGATCTATGACGCGAACGACTGCGTGTGTCATGGTCGAAAGCTGTTCCTCCGAGAGACTGTTATATTTCGCCTAGTTGTAAGGATCTAGTTAAATAAACTCCCCTCAGTAAATCACATGAATATCAAAAAATTAATTATTTAAATCTTGTAAATAAAATAAATGTTAGAGAAAAATTTAAAAATGTTAGTCAGTAAGAATTTGAATCTCGTTTCGAAATATAATCTAAATATTGTATAAAAAATTCATGTTGTTATTGTACTTCACTTTTAAAAAGAATAATGTAGAATTTATTTTTTCTAAATTTCAGCTGAGCAATTATCATCAAGTTGAGTATCAATTATATTCCAATATTTTAAGCTTTAATTATCCTAAGTTCCACCAGCAAACCTGACAAAACCATTGTCCATTTTCACCTGAATATGTTCTAAATAAATTATTTCAATAATACACTAGCTGACAAAAAAACTAGTGTATTGATATAACTACTTGAGGTGAGGCCGAGGCTATAAGAATAACTTTTTTTAAACTGCATCTGTAGGTTTCTGAGGTCAGATTCGAATGCACTGCATCGAAAACCTTCATAAAAGAATAAAATATACATAAATGTAAATAGAATAGTTCTTTAAAGTACCGCCACACCATCTCACACAGGATTATCACTTCATGTCAAACAAAAAAGGAAAGAATAACGAAGATATGACTGCCATTCCTATGTTGAAAATTATTTTAATATCTTGCCTCCACACTCGCATCCATTCGTGGTAGACTAGTAGCCCGTGTAATGGTAAGTGCACGCCGAAAATCATAGGTTCCCCATCCAGGCACCAAAGTGAAGTTGAATAAAGGTAAGTGCCTTAAAATAGGACTCTGAGACACACTTTTCTCATGTACTCTATGATATTTGCCATTTTTGTGTAAACTCTGGAATTCTATTTTTTTGAAGAATGCAAAACTAGCCCCAAAGTCCCTATATAGAAAATACTACATATATACATCAACATCACCATTTATCTTCGAAAAAAAGAAGATAAAAGCATAAACTCTATCGAAATTGAACAAAACGAATCATTGAAACTGAACTACATGATAAAGGATGAGCTGACTTCTGGATTAAACATATTCTCTGTTTTCCAACAAATACATACATAGAAATAGATACAACACAACAAGCTTTACAAATCGTTTTATATTTTTTTGTAAAAAAAATTGATATTGGTCTTTAAAATTTGCAGTTCGTATACACACTCATACGCATACCTGCAATCTACATATTTTTTATTTGTTTAAATCCAGTAAGCAAAGTTCAAACTCTTTTATTAGGTAAATAGATATACAAATATAATATGTAAACTGCGTTTTATTTCATTAAAAATATCTACAGTGGCGCAAAATTTAAGACGATTAAGTACAATTTTACAGGGGTTTTAGTATGGTGATAGGTTGAAAACAAATTTTAAAGGACTTAGCAACGTAGGTACTCTTTTTTTAACATTTAATTAAAGTATAAATCACTAAATACCTATTTTATCTTTTTAGTACCATACTTACTCCAAATGTGAATTTGGCAATTGAAAATGGTATGTTTGCTTACTTGTTTGCACGAACTGTCACTTTTCTTAGAAAATAGGTTAAGGTCCAGTTTCTTCACAGTGGATTGAAATCGACAATTTGATTATCAGAGATCCGTGATAGTTAAAGACATTTGTTAAATTTTTTTCAGCTTGATTAACAAATCAAGGCTTTCCCACAATTCGTTCCATTTTCCAGTGGTATCCAGTGGATATTCATTATTGTTCAATTTTTCATATGCTTCGTCATTGATTTTGGCATCTATCATTTTTGTAACCAAAATAAATCGCCAAATTTGAACAAATGGTTTTTGGTAGGTATATCATTGTTGTTGATTCCCAATTCAAAAGAATTCACAGTCCAGACAAGGCATAGAACATGCTTCAAAGAAACAGCACCTTCCCAATTGGAAAGCCTTCACAGTCCAGACATCGCATATAGAACATGCTTCAAAGAAATAGTATCTTGCCCCGCCGGGTTCACTTTGCGATCTAGAAAATGTCGATGTCCTGTCCATCACAATGAATCTTATCTACTAATTGTTTTGAGTTACAAATTGCCTAGAATGGAGCTCGAAAATATACTTTTGAAGAAATTTCAGCAATCTGTGCAGTGGTTGGGTCGATCACGTGTATTTTACTAGCAACTTTGTTCACTAAGTCCCTTTTCACACGAGGAAACTGAGTTTCCAGCTACTCTCAGGTTTTAGATGAGAAGGACACTAAGAAAGTAATTTGGCGCTAATCAGCCAAATTCGGTGAAATCCATGATTAGTAACTCAAATCATGGATTCCTTGATTAAAGTTTTAGTGAACAAACATCATCTGGATGTTCAAACTTTTGCTCCAACATTTTTTCAATAAAATTTTTACCATTTCTCCATAAACGCTAGTGTAATATGAGGATAATAGCTCCAGGAGTCCTGCAAACAAAGTTATAAGTGTTATGTCTTTTGTCCCAAAAAAGCGTCAATTTTACGACTGGAACTGATCAAAGAGCTAAAACACTAAGATCTTTTTAGGAAGATTTAATATTCATCCCGGAGTTTTATCCTCATTCATACTTATTTCGCTAAATAAATTTTTATAATTAATTTTTTACTGTAGGTGTATATAAACTGCGTTTCATTTGTTTAAATACAATATTTTTTCTTGATTTCTCCGTAACAAGAAAAATAATGTATAGAAAACAAATATTCAGTATAACCTACATTCAAAATGACAACATATGGAAAAGTACGTAAATTATTGAGAATATTGTCGTAAAATGATCATTATATATGAAATATATTGCTTTAATAAGTCTTAATTAATAATTAGTAAAAATGCCTATACCTTTACCGTTAACTACCATCTGATGCTGCTCTTAGGCATGCATGACGGTTCGTTTCTACGCTATTTATACCTACGATATTTACTTTACCAAGAACTTCCCTCAAGATATGAGTGCAAACCAGAAGACAAATTTAGTCGATCTTTGTAGGGTTTTCAATGAGTTTTATACGTTTATTATAAAAAGATTTTTTATAGTAAGATTGATTTTGCACATATGTATCTCGAAAACTTTTCTTTGAAAAAAAAATTAATGTTGCTTGCGATTTTGCTTTGAGTAAGTGAGGTACATGTAGAATTTTCAGCACCTATCTACATACATACCTGACCTGTTAAAATGTACTCTTAAATATTAACTTTAAATTTAACTACTAAGCTGTACAATACCTACATACATTATAAAAGCTTTCAATATTCTCAATAAATAATTTTTATTTACATGACCCAAGTCAAAAGTTGAATATTTATATTCATAACCTAACATTTCCCACGCACACCGACCGACTCCCACAACGTCAAAACTATTACCCATTAAGAAAATCAATCAAATCCAAACGATAAAATTAAAATCAATATTTATTATTTTTCAAACAACATCCTCTTTCTGGTCTGGTCTTTGAAAGGCAAACAAGGAAATCATAAACCCTGTCCATTATATTGATGGAATAAGTACGGCAATAAAGAAATAATGAGAGAAGTTTTGAAATATGTATAGAGACATTTATACATACACATTTACAAATAGCACAGTTTTTCAGAAAGAAGGTCACGATTTCTCATTATCTATGAAACATCATCAAAAAGTAAAGTAAAGATGACAGAGTGACATCCCTCAATTAAAATTTATTACTAAAAAAGAAGTAAATAAGGATGTCAAGTGAAAGAAAGAAAAGAATACATCTCCAAACTTACATACACAA
Organism: Epistrophe eligans; assembly: GCA_951394125.1. Taxonomy (NCBI): domain Eukaryota; kingdom Metazoa; phylum Arthropoda; class Insecta; order Diptera; family Syrphidae; genus Epistrophe; species Epistrophe eligans. The sequence continues at coordinate 50,063,544 of OX596030.1, forward strand.
TACACATGTATGTAGATCTTTTTTTTATTTTTTAATGAAAAAAATATTAATTGAAGTCATAATCAAAAAAGGAGACTTTTTGTATGAAAAGGAAAACCAGTTAAAGATTAGCTAATAAATCATCAATATTTTAAATTTACTTTGGGTCTCGGCAGAAGTGCCAGCACATATGTCATGACGGGGATGATTAACACCAAATAGTCAAGCTAAAGGTGCGTGAGAATTATTGTGGATTCAGCAGAGTGAAGAAACAACCATTAAACTATCGCAAACACTAACAGACGAGTCGGAATAAACATTTGACCGGGGAAAAATTTAAGTGTACACTTTTCTTTCACTATTCTTAAGAGGGGGTTATTAAGAGCATATATGTAGTTTTCAGGAAAATTGGACTGGAGCTTAAGCCGCTATATATATCTTGGAATTTAAAAAAAAATTGATTTTAAATATAAAAAAAATGTTTGCCTATGTTTAGGCACGAGGGGCAATTTTCTAAAAAATTGACTCAAAATGAAAAAAAATATATTTAAAAACAACGGTAACACTTACATTTTCAAACTCAAAATTCTGAAACAAAATTCTTTTTAATTTATTTTACATTATTAAGTAGTACAGTAAAACCCGCTTAAGAGAAACCCGCTTAAGAGAAAAACCCGCTTAGCTGAAACAAATCTTTCATCCCCGAGCATTTTTCTACCAATCACCTATAAAACACTCCGCTTAAGCGAAACTCGCTTAAGTGAAAAACCCGCTTTCCTGAAAAATATTTACAGTTAAATTTTATATTTCTCATTGAAAAAAACTCTCTTAAGTGAAAAAAAATTGAAACAGACAAAAAATTTGTTGAACGCTTTCACTTCTTTTTTATTTTTCACCTGCACCATTTTCACCACAAAAATGACATTTAAATTTCTGTATGTCACAACCATTTATTCTCGTTTTTTAAACAAATCGCTTTTTGGATTTTATTTAATTTTTTTTAGGCAACTCCAAAAGATAAATTCAATTTTTTTCTAGCTTTAAATTTCCGCTGAATGGAATTTTTAAATCCGCTTAAGTGAAATTTTTTTTCACTTATCGGGACTCCGCTTAAATGAAATTTTTTTCACTTAAGCGGGGTTCGGTTAAGTGAAAAACCCGCTTAAGTGAAAGAAATACTGTGACATTTTGCCGTTTCTCTTAAGCGGGTTTTACTGTATTTATTGTTTTTAGTATTCAATGCTCTTATCAATTTTTAGCCAAACGCCAAAAACCTGATGCTAAAATGTCTCCTAGTTTTTTAAGCAATACTTTTCCGATACCTACAAATCAGTTTGGAATTTTTGCTATTTTACTAAAATTTTCTGTTAATTTTTTTGGAAAAGAACATTTAAAAATTAAATAAAAGAAAAATGAGTAGGTATTTCAAGTGCGAACATTTATTTAAGATCTTTATTAAATTACCACTCAATTTATATTTAGGTATATACAAATAAAGCTTCAAAACGTTTCATTCTGATATGCATATTTTGAAATCTATGCCGACTAATTTTACTATTTCTAAATCAAATACCAACAGACTTATTTCTGCTTATATTTAATTTGGCAATGTTCAAATGAATGAATTTGCAAGAGTAAGCATTTTGGGGTTGTTCTGGCTTGTTTTATTCTGGGAATATATATAATAAAAACCCTCAATTAAAGGAAGACGTAGGGACATTTCTATTGATATTAGAAAAAAGGAAACCTTTTACGGAAAACAGGAATGAACACAATATTTTCCCTTAGTAGGGCTTATTTTTTTGTTTATTCAGTCCTTAAATATTGGTCTATTAGGCGTGCTGTGTAAATAGCAGCTTTTAATTGTTATTGGAATTAGCCAGTGGAAAGAGTAATTTGTGAAATTTCCTGACGTATTGAGCTAAAGATATTATCCAACATTGCTTTCAAAATTGACTACAAAATGCTTCATGAAAAGAATATAATTTGCTGCCAACTTTTCATCTCCTATACCAGCGGTTCCCAATCTTTTTTAGTCGCGGAGCACTTGTTTGCACGTATGCCATTTTTTGCAGTTAGATATAAATGTATGTAGAAAATGCAATAACTGGTTTTCATATTTTTTACGTTATAATGTAATTTATGAAAGAAGTTACTTCAATGAAAAACAATAACAAAGTGAATTTAAAAAAAAATAGAGAATTTAATAAAACACGACTAATATTTATTATATAGATATATGTACATTTAAATAAATAGCTCCGGAAGCTTTTTTTAGCTTTCAGTGAGAACAATGAGCATATTTTGCACAATGCTGGCATATCTGATTGAATTTGGGACAACTGCAACCGAAGATCTGGCCAGTGTTGTTCGAATTTTTTACATTACATTTTTTACATAGTTTTTTACGTTTTTTACGTCAGTTTTTTACCTGCTCTATTTTTACTATGCTTATGTAAAAAACGTAAAAAAGGTAAAAAATTAAAAAAAAAAAACGTGGAACGGTTCTGTCGATGTTAATAATTGAATTTGATCTCAAAGTACTCGTTCAATCATGTAATAACACAATAATACACATAATACACAATTCAACACATGGCACTTGAACGACCGAAAAGTTTTTTTTATTTATTTAGATTTTGACAGATAATGACAATGTCTCTCATTTTCTCTCTTTTTTCGGCAGAAGAATGACTTTGGTTTTAGTTGAAAAATTTTTGAATTTGTCCTTCAACATACACCAGAATTCTGATAAAGACTTCTAAGTTTCAAAATGTTCCTCTATCGAAGAATCTGATATCAAATAAATCAAGCACTCAAATCGCAACGATGTCAGTAGTAGCTTGGTTGAACACACATTTTTTTGTGTGTGATAAGGAATGTCAAAAAATATCCTCAAAATTTCGTTTCCCCCTGTTACTTTGTGCCCGAAAAGTGAAAGTTGCTGGAAATTCAGTTTCTTCGTGTGAAAGGGGAGTCATGGCGTTTTTGATCTGTAATCCGATGGGAATTGTCAATAGAACTCTTTTAACAGATCTTATCGATTCTCAACCGCCATATTATTCACTCGATACATCCAGATTAAAAATTAAAACCGGATGTATTAACATTGAATTTGTAAAATTTACACCCGGATTTAAGTTTTAATCTCGCTGAATAGAGTGAATAATATGGCCGTAAGTGTTGGTACTTCTGGATTCTGAATTCAAGTCCAGAAGCATTTTCTTTTCTAGGTATCGAGAAGAAGAGTTGTCATTTTGTGGTTTTCAGAGACATCTGGATGACCAATGGCATTACACTACTGATTGAAGATTTTAAAGTGGGCTTAAGGCCAATTGAAACGGTGTTATATCTTATATGATATGCAACGTTTCGAGCGTGGATACACTCTTCATCAAGCCTTTTATTGAAAAAAATAAAATGATAGAAGCAAATTCATGTATAAAATAACACGAATATCAATTACACTTACAACAAGAATCATTCAAAAAACTTATCATCACAACATTAACACAATATGGTGCGAAACATAATCAAGAAAAATCTTAAAAATTGATAAATTGAATTAAAAATATTCAAGCAAAAATATTGTATAAAAAATAATATTTATGCATTTTCACAAAAATGAAATTTAATTATTTCACTACTGTCCGTCGTTTTCTTTTGGTGTCAATTCAATTTGTATTAACTGGAGAGGTCACCAATTAATTCCTACATTTATTATACTACTGAGACCATTTGCAAATTAAGGGTGTGTATTCAAAATGCATTTGCAAATCCGAATTCAAAGCAATTATGGATCTTGTGTTGTTTTTGTTATATCTACATGTATTTCCGTAAGCAAACCCAATCTGGTACAGATTTAGGGAAAATAAAATACAACTTTTATACTATTATATAGTATATTTAATTGCAACTGTCAGCTGAAATCACTTAAATGATGATTTTAATTTAATCCTTAGTAGTCAACTTTGACACGTCTGTGAAGTTGGCATAACATTTTTCATCTAGCCTAACGGGACCTTAACAGGAATTTGCAGTTTTTTTGCGTTTTTTTTTTGCATTTCTATTCCGGATTTTGCAGTTCACCAAATAGTGGGTGTAACCACCTGTACTGCTAACTTCATTGTGAAGTTAGCAGTACATGTTGTTTTTTCAACAACCAAGCAAGCTATTACTTTGAAATAGGTATCCAAATTTGCAGTTCTTTTTGCAGTTCCAGAAAAAAATTTGAAAAAAATTTTAAGTCATCAGCTGAAAAAAAATTTCAATACTTTCAATTTCATACTTTATCGTTAAGTTCTGTGAAGTTAGCAGGACATGATGTTTTTTCGACAACCAGACAGCATGTCCTTTGAAATAGGTATTCAAATTTGCAGTTTTTTTTGCATTTCAAGAAAAAAATTTACCAAAATTTTGAAGTCCTCATTTAAGAAAAAAAAAAACAAAAATTTCATATTGCACGGCCGACCTCAATTTAAAGTTTGCATGAAGCATTTCTCACTTTCTCAGCAACCACGTAAGGTAGGAATTTGCAGTAAAACTCCAAATTTGCAGTTCTTTTTGCAGTTCCAGAAAAAAATTAAAAAAAAATTTAAGTAATCAATTAAATTTTTTTTTTAATTTTAAATAAAAAAAATAAATTTTAAATTAAAAAAAAAATAATTTTTTTTAATTGATGACTTAAATTTTATTTTAATTTTTTTTCTGGAACTGCAAAAAGAACTGCAAATTTGGATACCTATTTCAAAGTGATACCATGTCTGGTTGTCGAAAAAACACCATGTACTGCTAACTTCACAGTGAACTTTACGATATACATAGTATGACATTTTTTTTCTATCTGATGACATACAATTTTTTTCTATTTTTTTTTTCTGGAACTGCAAATCTGAAGGCTTACTTTAAATTCCTAGCTTTCGTGGTTCTTGAAAAAACATCATGTACTGCTAACTTCACAGTGAAGTTAGCAGTACAGAGGGTTACACCCACTATTTGGTGAACTGCAAAATCCGGAATAGAAATGCAAAAAAAACTGAAAATTCCTGTTAAGGTCCCGTTAGGCTAGGTGAAAAGTGTTATGCCAACTTCACAGACGTAACTTTGACAGATGCAATCGTCGTTCAGATTGTAACGACCGTGCAATTGTTGTATGGTGTGTATGTGAGCCTGCAACGGCTGTGCCGATATCGCTAGATTATATTAGATTATAAGAACTACATATTTTTAACATTGTTAACGTTAGATTTTAAAGAAATAAATAAATAAACTAAATCGCTCGCACGCACAAGCAACTTTTAGTTTCGAACTGTCTGAAGTAAAATTGATTTTGTGACTTATTCTCCCTCAGGGCCTAGGGTCATAAAATTCACCTTTGCAGTGGTGAGTTTAGTTATGTAAGGATTGGTAGAGAATTTTAAAAATATTATGAGTCACAACAATCTTCACAAGAGCTTGTGACTTAGGACTCCTCACAAGAGAGAGAATCGGGCAATTAATCCCAACTGTCAGTGGAGAGCTCTAAAATGGTGGTTTTAATCTGATAGAATTTGACAGGTGGGGGATGAATTATAAATAGTACTTAGTTCGAAGTCTTAACCAACAACAAAAATCGCAGTATTTAAAAGCATCTCTGCAACCGAAAAGAAAAGAGAAACGTAGTTTAACGTTTTGGCTCCATTGGCAATATTTGAGGCAATGTCAATTTCAATGACAATGATAATTTATTGCTTGGGTGGTCTTATTATTACCAGGAAATTTCAGTTGTCAAATGTCAATATAAAAATTACGACCACTGTCTAATGTTTTTTTGGTCTTTTAAATCACTATTATTGATAATAAAAAACTAGTATTTACTTAATTTCAAAACAAAAGTCATTCAAAAGGTGAAACGTCATAATTTATTGCCTTCCATCTGCCAATATGTATTGCCATTGCCAAAGCGTTTCTATAGGCAATATTCAAGGCTACGGCAATGAGTCAAGCAATTTATTTCCTCAAATATTGCCAATGGTGCCGCTGGGTAAAAATCTCAGTCGTCTAAAAGCAGCCTTAGTTCAGCCGGGTGCGGTCTTACCTTAATCGTTGAATTTTTGTTATTGAACGAACAACATAACGTAAGCTCACAGCTCAACGTAATCTGCTAGAAGCAATCCCCACGTTTTTGGTTCAGTCTACTGCCGGAATTGATGTTTACACCAGCGATGCGATAATGTGCCCAAACGGACCATTTGGCCCTCTGTTTTTAATTTAGGCCCGGGGCCAATAAGAAAAGGCCCGAATATCTTATTTTTGTGTATTCCTTAAACAAAATGTTCTATGAAACTTATTTTATCGCAAAAAGTTGCATTGTGTTTCCTCCATAAACATTTAAAATGACACTGAATTCATTCATTCTGACTGTCATGTTTATTGAAAACCATATGTTTATTTGACAGCCATATCTACCTATATATGTAATGAATTTAACCAGATGTTAGACCTTATTTTTTGTTATTGAAAAGACATACAAAGATCTGAAATATAATTACCTACAGTCGTATTTATTAGATTTTTGTCTACTTAGACACTGTAACTATTTTCAAATTGGTGAAAATATGCTTGATTTAATAAAAAAAAATATCACATTATTCACGGTGAAGCCAAACAAGGTTTTTGAACACAATTTCCAAACGTGGACAGTTGACTAAAGTTAGACAACGTTTATAAATAAGACCACTAGTTTCTAGAGAATACAAATTTTTGAGCTGTGAATTGTTATTTATTACCAATTTTAATTTGTATTATGTACATATGTACATATATGAATAAATTGAATAAATATTTATGTTGCCCTATATCTTTCTTAATATTTTTTTTAAAATTTTCTCTGAAGTGTAGTGGCCTGCACTTATTGGTAATGACCCTCAAAGAGGCCCTCAATTTATTTTTCTTCGCGGCATCGCTGGTTTACACATCAAAAAAATAAACAAAATATGTACATATGTAATGTACCTACAAAGAATATAATATTGGCTTCGCATAATCGCATCAGTGTTGCCCCCAACTGGTTCACAGTGTAGCGGCCGGCGCACATTTAAAATATAGTATAATGTCGATTACTTGAAAATGACTCGTAATTTGTTTAAATAAAACAAAACATAAAATATGGTAACGATAATTTAAACTTTCAATTTAAGGGTTTTAACAACAAAAATAAATAATTTAAAAATAATATCATATCAATGAAGCAGGTGGGTCAGAAACCTCTTCCACATCCCTTAATAATTACTTCGAATGCACCTTTGCATCCACAGTCGAAATATTCAAATTATTTCTTGAACCATCCATTATTAAATTTTAGTTCAAAAAAACTTTTTTGCGCTACTATAAGGCAGACTGTATAAAGTTAGCATGTAACTGCAGAAATTCACGAATTTTGGCTTTTCTTCAAAATTGTTTGCTTTCTATAAATTAAGCCAGAATTACACAACATCTTCATGATAAAATTTTCTAAAAGTTCCTTAGACCCAACTAGCAATCTAAATTCATCGTTTAAAATACATTTATTTTGTTCGAAAAAAAAGAGAAATTTTTAAGTAAGGTCATAATAGTCGGTATGGTTATTTCAAAAGGATCTGACAAAATTAAATATCTAATCTCATCATTTTTAAAATCTTTGATTTGACATTGATTTGATTTTGTAGCATTAAACAAAAACTGGTACTGGCGAATTTAAGGGTCAAATGCAATTTAGGTTTTTAATTTTTGAAATTGTAGTGTTTTACGATTTTTTCCGATTGTACGTATTGACTTTTTTTTTTTATTTTTCAAATAATAAAATCTTGACGGTGCAATTTTCTTGGTTTGGTTGGATTATTATAACTTCTGTTCTAATAATCGGATGTTTGAGGTTAAGGTCTTAAAATTAGGGTAAAATGTCATGCTACAGAAATTATGTAACGACCCTTCAAGCAAATTCACTGACCCAACTTTGTCGGTCTTTCTTGGATCCTTTTAAAACGTAGTGCCATTACACACATTAGCACATTTTCTGTATATGCATGCACAAAAAAAGAAAGAATCGAGAGTACTTTTTTTTTACCGAGAAAGGAAGAGCGTAGATGATAAACTAAAGGTGAGTATTTTTTATGGACGAAAAACAGAGAAAGAAAACTACAAAAACAGTAATTTTTTTTCAATGTGCCAAGCACAACAGTTAAATAAAAATTCGCTTCATAAAAAAAGGTTTAAAATCAAAAGTGAATTATTTAATTCAAGTGATCACAAAATTGTTATAAAAATAAAGCTATTTTTTATTTTGGTTGTAAATTGTGACAAATTGTTTTTTGTACTCGATTTTCGCATTTCAACACCTGTTTCGATTCGTTCATATTTTAGGATCCGTTCTGGATCCGATTTGGTTTCGGTTCTCGCTGAGTATGGTGAAATGGTAAGCTCTCTATCTCACAATACATGCACAAAATGGGTCCGTGGTGATTCTAATTTCCATACTAATTTGAGCCGACAAACGCAGTTTTGCGGATCCATATTTGGATGCGTAAACGGAGTCATCAATACGTTGTTTACTACGTGCGCGGATCCAAAACGGAGTCGTTTGCTTGAAGGGGAAACTTTCTTCTAAATCCATTCGATTGTTGAACCTATAATATGCAATATGCATATAAGTACCTACTTAAACCTCATATAAAATTATACCTTAATGACTAGATCTTCAAGATTAAGGTCTTTGAATTAAGTTTAATTATCAGTCTAGAGTGAGAATTAACTTAGCAATGAAACTTAAATATTATAATCAAAAAGGGTCGATTTGGTTAGGTTAAGGACTTAAAATTAAGGTACAATGTCATGTGTCAAATGTTATGTGACAAAACATAACTTACCTTTAAATTATTTTCATTGTTAAACCTAGAATATGAAAAACCTACATGATTACCTGAACCTCTTTAATAAACTTATAATTTTAGTTCTAATTGTCAGATCTTCAAGGTTAAGTTCCTTAAATGCAAATAACATTTTAGGATTTTCTTAAAGCAGCCCATAAAGAATTCAATTTGGTTGTCAACTAAATTGATGCTTGGCCACACACTTCATAAACTCAGTTGGAAAAATACAGCTCCAAGTGTCAAAAACATTATTTTTGTCTAAAGAAAGAGTCGTATAATACTGGAGTTTGTTAAATTATTGTTTAAAAGATGAGTTCAAAATATTTTAGAATAAAACCAAAAAGTCAAATCAGGTTTGCAATGAGGTTGAGCTTCACATCAAACTCTTTGTAAATTTTGTCTCGAGTAAAAAAGTTTTACCTGGACAGTAAATCAAATGTCTTGGCTTAACACAATGTACATAGTTCAATGATTTGCAATACTTGTAAATCAATTTGAAAAAAATCAAAATCTTTTGATTTTCTTCAACATCAACCGTCAAACTGATCAAATATCAAGCCAACACACGTTTTTCTCTTTTGTAAACCATGTCAGGGCTATCTGTGGGTGTGAACGAGACAAACGACTCAAACATTTTCTTCAACGGGAAACTATTGCCGCTCGCAGACAGTGTTCACATCGGGCACTCGAGCGATTCCAATTTAATTGCTGCTGGGGAAAGTTCCTCCCAAGCGGAAACCGAAGCGACTCTGGGAAAACTTCTGGAAGAGGACAAAGCAATGTTCTCAAAAATAATTGCTAGGAAAAGGCGTCAACCTTTTCCTATAAAGGATGCAGGAAGATTGCCATAGAGCAAATTAACAACACCAATCGCTTTAAGCCCCTGGCAGCAATCCATTATGATGAAACTGCTCCTGCCGTCAATAGAGGCAGCCTCCCCAGTTCCAAAGGCTCTAAAAATTTCAACAGCAACCTAGTCAATGTGGGCAACAACATCGGCTCCAAAAACCTCAGCAGCAAAAACAGAAAAGTCAACCAGAACATCAGCAGCAATGGGACGGTGCAATCCCATTCAACTCAAGTTCCTGGTGCCCCCCTATCTTCACCAATGGTATTTCAGCTAAGACCATTATGGTCTTATGACATGACATGTGTAAGAATAATCGTTGTTTAGAAGATGTTAAATTTTTTTCGAATGGCTTTGGGAAATTAAAAATGTTTGTAAGGGACATAGCCACTTAATCGAAGAATTAAAAAAATCGAAAGTTGATTCTTATTCATTTACGCCCAAAGAACTTAAAAAAATTAATATTGTTTTGAAAGGGATTTCTAGTAGATTCTCTCCATCTGAAATTCAAAACGAATGTCTGAGACTTGATCCCTCATTGAAATTGGTGGTTAAAAAAATTTGAGACCAAATGGTCTAAATCTAATGATATTCCCCTGGACTTATTCCTCTGTGTGCTAGAGGATAGGGATAGTCTGGTGAATATAAAAAAAATTCTCTCTATCTGAAATTCAAAACGAATGTCTGAGACTTAATCCCTCATTGAAATTTGTGGTTAAAAAAATTTGAGACCAAATGGTCTAAATCTAATGATTTTCCCCTGGACTTATTCCTCAGTGTGCTGGAGGATAGGGATAGTCTGGTGAATATAAAAAAAATTAAACATTTAGGTACTGTGTCACAAAGTGAAGTGGGACTCTGTTGGTAATTCGGGCATTAAACAATGCTACAGATGCCAACGTTTTGGCCACGTTGCTGGCTACTGTACTTATCCTTTTAGATGTGTTAAATGTTTCAAAAATCATTTGGTTGGTGAGTGCTAGATCGGCCAAAAAACGGAAACTTCCATTGCATCCTGTGTAAATTGTGGTTCACCGGGTCACCTGGCAAATTTTTGGGGTTGCCCTGTAAAGGTTGAACTATTAAAAAAAAGAGGCTTTGCTGGCGTCTGCCAACAACCGTAAGCAAACAATCAAAAAAACTGCTAACAATATTGTTAATAAGTCAGACAAAGCGGACTTTTCTTATGCCGATCATTTAAGGGGTTTTAAGTTAAGTACAGAAGACTCTCCTTCTTTAGTCAGTCCAATAATGTAATTTCTGATTTTATGGAGGAATCAAATAAATTATTTGGGTCGCCAATTAACAATCTAATTGCAAAAATAAAACAGTTCTGGCCCAACTATATTAAGTTGGATGAAACCCAGAAAACAGGTGCATAGTGCACCTTCATTGCCTATCTTTCTCCCCCCTCACCATAAATTTGAACTTTATTACTGTCAACGTCAACTCCCTTTCTAAAGAAAAACAAATTGAAATTGATTTACTATTGGAAGATACTCTCCCGACTGGTATTTTATTACAAGAAAACTTGTCTTAACAAATAATAAAAATAAGTGCCGTTTTAACAAGAAGTACGATTTTATTCGCAATAATGAGGGAAGGGGTTCTGGTATTATGCTAAAAAAATTCCATTCGCTGCACACAACAAAATTTTTCTAACAACTTGATTTCTGTGACTACAGCTTCTATTTCGATTAATTACCTAAACGTGTCTAAAACCCTAGCACTTGTTTCCATATATATACCCTGCAAATCCGGCTCCACCCTCCCCACGGCTCTCGAATATCTTCTTGACTGTCTTCATGGATTTGATTACATTATCATCGGAGGTGATTTTATCTTCCGCCGTATTTATTTGGCTCGCTGGTTTCAAGATGGACGCTTCCTTGACTTTGATATTGTTGCTGTTGTGGGTCCCACTCGACCCATCTCTGGGTCACATATTGATTTTTTCATGATTTCATTTAATCTCCGAACAGATAATAACATCGCTTGCCTGACACTAGATCCAATCTCAAATAATTTCTCGGTGTTTGTGAACATTTAACTACATCAACACTCTACCTTACCTGATTTTCCACAAACCTTCACTAGCTATAAAAATACCAATTGGACCAATTTCAATCGATCGCTGAACTCTAACCTCGGCAACCTCGAAAACTCAGAAATTGACGACTTCATTGTAAATTTTACCAACATTCTTAACAACTGCATTAACACCTATACCAAACAAAATTTCTCTTCACCCCAACTGCTTAAGAATATCTGATTCTACCCTTAACTTGTTCAAGACCAGAAAAAAAAAAGATTATTCCACCGTTATGGTGATCGCACCACCGAGGATTATCAAGAGCTTTCTGTTCGCATTAGCTGCCTGAGCAAAATAATTAAAGATAAAGTAAGACTGGATCTAAATGAACAATTAAGTCAGAAAATGAGTAGCTTGAAGCCCTCATCTAACGTCTTCAAAGTCATCGACCAAATTACTGGTTGAAAAAACAAATATGCTAATTTCCCCCAGGACTTGGTTCTTGGCGATAGAATGTGTGCTTAGCCTACTGAAAAGATCGAAGATTTTTCTGCTTACTACACTGATCTTTATTCTTTGAAACCCCCGACAGCTAATCCAGTAAGCTCTATGGAAGTCTTAACTTTTAACTGCTCTTTTGCGTCTGGAATGAAAAACTTACAATTTATAATTTTGCCTCCCTTCAATAAATCCGACTCTGTAAATGATGATAACTTCGTCTCCAGCAAAACAAAAAAACCCTCGGGTCCCAACAATATCCCTAATCTCATACTCCGTAAATCTAAAAATACTATTGCCAAATTTCTCACCCCTTTGTTTAACAATTGTATAAATAATTGTTATTCCCTAATTCCTGGAAAAATGCATACCTTATCCCTTTCAATAAAAAAAAAAAATAACTCTAAAAATGTATATAATTTTCGCCCCATATCCCTGCTTTCTATTCTTCGGAAAATTCTTGAAAAAGTCATTCTTTCTAAATTGCAAAATTTATTCGAGTTAACTCAATTTGTACAGTTTGGTTTTAAACGAGGCCATTCCACAGAACATGCATTGCTCTATTTTCAGGATCAGATTCTTAAAAATCTTAGATCCAAACAATGCACAGTGTTGCTTGCGCTTTGGACTTAACGAAAGCTTTTGACTCGGTCTGGCATGCTAGCCTAATCTACAAACTCAACCTGATAAATTTTCCCCCAAATTTCATAAAAATTCTTCATAGCTTTCTCTCAAAAAGAACTCTTTCGGTTTGTTTCGAAAATTTAAAATCTCCCCTATATCTATCATTGCGGGTGTCCTCCAAGGCTCCATTCTTGGCCCTTCTTATTTAATTTGTATCTTTATAACTTCCCAATTCAATACAATAACTCTAATGCAATTCTGTATGCGGACGAAACAATTTTATTTAGCCGCGATGAACGGCCTCACGTGGCTCTCAATGAGGTAAAATCCCACCTTAACGCAGTTATCCCATACTACAAAAAATGGGGAATCGATCTGAACCTTAGTAAATGATTTGTTTTCGGAATTCTTCAAACAGGGGGCATCATCTAAGAAATTGCATTTCTAAAAAACGGAAACCATCCGGTAAATGGTACAGTAACAAAACATTATATGAAGACTCCGGAATAGTCCTCCTTCTTGACCATCTTACCTCGCTTTGAAAAAAAAAGAATTTATGCTTTACAACATCACGATAACCCTATCCTCCAGAACATCTTCGAGGAGAAGATTGGTTGTCCTATAAACGAACGTTGTTATTTATCTCCAATCAGCCTTCTTAATTGGAATTCTGTCTCAGATTTTCAATTACAAAATTAAGACAACTCGTTTACCTGCCCGTTCTATAAAAAATGTTCTTCTAATACTTATAGCGGCTAAATAAAGCTAAAAACAAAACAAAAGTAAATAAAGCTATAAAGTTATTAAAAAAAAACACAACAAAAAAATTATAAACAATTAAAAAAGACAAACTGAATTCCTTATTGGGGAAAAAAACTTTATATCTTAGAATTAGAATTTATTGTGCCTAAAAATGTAAACAAATAAGACTTACTCAACATTTAAGTTAGATATTTTATATTCTATGTACATATGTACTTATATAGGTATTTCAAAAAATTCATACAGATACATTTTGTTTGTAAGTGAAATTCATAGATACTTCCCAGCGGGAAATATCGTCCTCAATTAATTTTATAGCTGAATTCATCAATGCATTCACTTGCCAAATCATAGGAAAATATACATGCAATGATTTAGTAAGTGAAGAGTAATGCAAAGATTCCTCAGTTCATAGATTTGACCCCACTTTCTGCTTTGTGTTTAGAAAAAAACTTTCTGTTGGTGAATTACAAATTGCTATTTTAATAGGGAAAATTATGCGATGAAAAAACTGCTGAAAAGTAATGTACAAGTTCATCAGTTCATCGTCTGAATCCACTCATCTGCTTTGTGAAGTATATTATGAGAGAGAAGGAAAAAAATAATTCTCTCACGACGCTCTTTCTTTTTTACTTCGCCTAACAAAATGTTATTGAAATAAGTTCTGAATTTTAATCCACCAACGACAAAATTTGTAACTAAGTATAGCATGTTGGAAGAGTAGCCGGCTGGGTTATCAGTGGATGCCGCTTCAAATCTCACGGTGTTTTAACATTTTTTCACTTCCAAGGAAGTAGTGATTTAGGTGTGGAATTTTCATTGATAAAGTGGCATGTGCTTCCTGCCAATGACACGCCCATGTTAAATTCATCAAAGGAATAAGCTGAAAAGTAGCAGGTGCAGCTCCCATTCCTCAAGGAAAAAGCAGGTTTTTCCTCAATGAATTTTTTGATTTTTCCCGCTGGGAAAGCTCTAATTTTGATTGTGTATGTGATTGCAACAAATATACTCAAATTGTATTGTCAAAAATTAAAACTTGCGTATACACCTTTCTTACTCGCACACACTGTGTTCAAAATAGAGACGAAAATATAAGTCCTACCTTACTTAAAAAAAAAATAATAATAATTAATAATAATAATGCATAGTTACATTAATTGTAAATTAATTTCATTTAAATTATAACTTGTTTCGCCAATAAAAGTTGCAAAAAGTATTGCTCATGTATAGCCAGACCAATTCTAAGTAGGCAAATCTAATTTTAAGATATTATATTGTGTATGTGTAAATATAAACCTGTGTAATTCGAAAAAAAACTCAATAAGTACTACTACTACTACTACTACTACTACTATGCTTTAATCGATCTGTAATAATTCAGTTACCTTTCTGCAAAACTTAGCTAGTCAAAAACGTCAAAAACCTAAGAAAGATCTACGTAACTTTGATTTCGTGTATAAGTGCTGTACCGGTGCGGATGGAAATGACTGATTGTTTGACATTGATATACTTACTATAGATTAAAACACATGTATGTACGAAGATACAAAAAACTATTATTTTCGGTTCAATATATGATTAAGATTCATTATTAAAAAAATGAACAACATTAATTTAACCGCCAACTGGGAAGTGACATTAAATATACCAATTGGTACTTCAGACTGTAGAAGGTTTCCAAGACAGCTTGTGAAGTTTTAATGCAACAATAGTATACAAAATAAAAATCACAAAGATTAGGTTAGGTTAGGTTAGGTTAGTGGGCTGACAGTTGATCTTGTTACCGTCACACTTAGATCAATGTAGATCCATTGTGGTACCCTAGGGATATGCTCCCTATATAAAGAAAACCTATGATAAAAATTCTATGACAAAAAAGGCCCGTTAAGGGTGTAGTTTTAGTTTCAGCGGGGTGTAGCCCGTAAGGTCGGAGGGTGCCCTCAAATTAGTTGAGTTTGGGAGTGTCCGTCGGCACATAGTCACCTGGGTGAGAAGGGGTTAACGCACCATTGTCGTACTTGGGCGAGCTCCCCTCCTTAGCCCCCACGGAGTAAATCATCCCTCCCCAGGCCCGTAGGAGCAGTGGCTCCATGCAACGTCTGGTGGGTGGATTAGATAGGACGGTGGTTGGTGTATGTGACCGTGTTGTTTTGTCGGGTTAGCTTGTCAACGCTGGCGTACAAAGCAGAAGCGGCAACAGTTGGTGTAGGGCGAGGTGCCCATTCTCCGTTATTTGTCGCCACCGCAATGCACACTTACGTTTTTACGTCGTACTTAGGTTAGCTTGTCAACGCTGGCGTACAAAGCAGAAGCGGCAACAGTTGGTGTAGGGCGAGGTGCCCATTCTCCGTTATTTGTCGCCACCGCAATGTACACTTGCGTTTTTACGTCGTACTTAATCGTTCTATCAGTGTCATCCTGCGTCATTTTGTCTTTTGGACTATGTTTGGAGGAGGAGATACCTGCCTGTTTGTCGGCTGGGTTGATAGAGATTACGAATCTACAAGCCATTTTGTAGCTTTAGTAAAGTTTAACAAGCATTTGCTCGGAATATCGGAGAGGTCCTCTAAGTCACTGAAGAAATGCCTGCCGAGGAACTTGTTTCTTATATGGCATAGCGCAGGGCAGTGGCACAGGTAATGAGTAGTGTCCTCATGTGTATCCTCGTCACCACAGCCTCTGCATAAGTCATCCATACTGAGTTTCAACTTCTTCTTATGGTAGCCTAATTGGTTGTGACCAGTGGTGATGCTAACGAGAAGAGAGAGAGATTTCTTATTCAGTTGGATGATTTTTTCGGTCTTTTGTTTGTTAAAGCTTGGCCATAGTTGCCTAGTAGTAGCACAGGTGTCAAGCGAGTACCACCTTCTGTTCGTTAAGGCTAGGACTTTGTTCTCGATTGCCTGTTTTAGATTACAGGGTGGGATCTGAACAGTTGGGTCCGCCTGATTAATATCAAGTGTCGAACCTAATCTTGCCAGTTCGTCAGCACTTTCATTTCCTGGGATACCATTATGACCAGGAACCCAACAGAGCCTTATGTTGTGCTGTGTACCAAGAACCTTTAGCTCTTCGCGACAGCTGGTCACAAGCTTCGATTTGATTTCGACGGCAGAAATGGCTTTTAATGCAGCTTGGCTGTCAATGAAAATGGTAATATCAGTTTGCGGTATTGCCATCATTGAGATTTGTCTAGCTGCTTTGGTCACTGCCAAGACCTCAGCTTGGAAAACACTGCTGTAATTAGGAAGTCTGAATGAACTGGCTAGTCTAAGGTTTTTTGAGAAGAAGCCTGCACCAACACCAGTGTCCATCTTGGAGCCATCGGTGTAAACAGCTACCGTCGGTTCGTAGGTTAATGGTTCGTTGATTTGCCAGTCTTCTCTACTAGGAAAGATAGTTGTAAAAGGTCTATAGAAGTCTAAACGGGGTGTTATGTAGTCAGTGCATACTTTATTTCCCGTGTATTTCTGTAGAATCAGTGCGTGACCGATGGCGCTGGATTTCCAGCTATCAGTTTGGCTGAGCCGCAGTGCGCTTTTGGCTGCCGATTCTTGTACAAACAGATCCAGGGGTTTTAAATTGAGAATTGCTTCCAGACCCGCAGTGGGTGTGGTTCTCATAACCCCGGTGATTCCAATACATGCCATTCTTTGTACCTTGGTCATGGTTCTAAGGTTGGTAACTTTGTCCAATGCATTCCACCAGACTAGATTACCATATGTAAGCACAGGTCTAATTATGGCTGTGAACAACCACTTAATAATTTTTGGACTCGGCCCCCAGGTTTTACCAAAAATTCTATTGCAGGAGTAGAAAGCAAACATGGCTTTGTTAGTTCTTTCCTTAATGTTGAGACTCCAATTCAGGATCACACCAAGATACTTAGCGTGGTCGGAGAGTTTGAGTTGGGTCCCTTCAATAAGGGGAATTTTGAAGGGTGGAACTTTCCTTCTGTTCGTGAAAAGGACCAGTTCGGTTTTATGTGGGTTAACCGCTAGGCCGCAGTTCTTAGTCCATGTATGCACTATTGATAAGGCATTTTCTATTTGCTCGCTAATTGTAGTGGGGAATTTACCTGTCGCTAGCAATGCTAAATCATCAGCGTAGGCAATTACTTGAACTCCACTATATTTAAGTCTCATGAGGACTGTGTTCATCACGAGTATCCAGAGAAGTGGAGAAAGAACCCCACCTTGTGGAGTTCCTCTGGAAGTAGATACTTTGATCTGTACTCCCCCTAACTCTGAGTAGATCTGTCTATTTTTTAACATGTTCATTATCCACCTAATGACGGCGTTGTTCACATTAAGGTTTACAAGCGCTCCTTCCACCGCTTCGTTCCGAACATTATTGAAGGCTCCTTCAATGTCTAGAAAGGCGGCCAGAGTGTATTCTTTGTTCTTAAGTGTTTTTTCAATAGGGCTGACGACACTGTGTAGTGCTGTCTCTACACTTTTCCCTTTTGTATACGCATGTTGGGCTGGAGATATGTTTTCCGAGCTCAATGTATTGCGTATATAAAGGTCTATTAGTCTTTCAAAAGTTTTTAGGAGAAAAGACGTGAGACTGATGGGTCTGAAGTCTTTAGGGCCTGTGTGGCTTGGTTTTCCAGCTTTCGGAATAAAAACCACTTTGACTTCCCTCCACGCCTTAGGCACATATCCCCATTTCAGGCTACTTAGGAATATGTTTTTTTAAATGCGGGATTACATGGTCAACACATTTTTGTAACATCATGGGAAAGACACCGTCCAACCCTGGTGATTTGTACGGTGAAAAGGAGCTAATAGCCCATTTAACCTTTTCTTCCGTGATCAACTCTTCAGGTATTGCGTTCTCGATGCAGAGCCCCAATTGTGAATTCTTTTTATCATTCGAGGTGCAACCTGGAAAGTGTGCGTTTACTATGAGTCCTAG
This sequence comes from Epistrophe eligans, assembly GCA_951394125.1. Lineage (NCBI taxonomy): Eukaryota > Metazoa > Arthropoda > Insecta > Diptera > Syrphidae > Epistrophe > Epistrophe eligans. Next base: position 50,082,091 of record OX596030.1, read on the forward strand.
TGTTTCGCTACACGATTCCGTCCAATGTCCATTAGGTTCTTTAAGAGATCCTAGAACAATTGGTTCCTTTGCTAGTATTTTTCTGAGTCTTGCTGATTCATTAGTACTCTCAACTTGACTACAGAAGTTTCTCCACGAGCTGCGTTTAGCTCTTTGTGTTTCTATCTTAAATTTCTTTTGACTGGATTTGTAAATTTCCCAGTCAGTGTCTGCTCTTGTGCGCTTGGCAACGTTGAAAAGTCTCCTGGTTTCTTTCCTAATGGTACCAAGTTCACTTGTCCACCAGGGTGGTTTCTTTTTACCTTGACCACAAGATTTTAGTGGACAGCCTTTTTCTAATGCTTTACCGAGAATTTCAGTGAAGTTATCATTTGCTATGTCTATAATCTCGGGTTTTAGCGTCGAGTTAGTGTTCAGTTTTTGTATATTCAACTCTACTTCCCTATTAAAAATATCTCAGTTTGTTTTTCTTATGTTTCTAAAAGGTTTACGAGAGTCTGGGGTGTCGGGTATTAAGAATTCTATGAGTTTATGGTCAGAAAATGACTCATCTTTTAATACCCTCCACTGTTCTATGGAAACTGTATCCGAGTTGCTTAAAAGCGTTACATCGAGTACTTCTCTACGATTCTTAGTAATAAAAGTGGGTTCGTTTCCCCTATTTGCTACCAAAATGTTATTTTCTATAATGAATTCAAAAAGTAACTCACCCCTGTCATTGATGTCAGTGCTGCCCCATTGTAAATGGTGTGCATTGGCATCACATCCCACAACAGCGTCCCATTTCTCCAATGCGGCACGTTGGATGAGCTGTTTGGTCATCTCAGCCGGTGGTCCTTCCATACCGTCACCTGGCATATAACAAGATGTTATGACGAGTGGTGGGAGCCCGGCTCGTTCGAGCTTTACCGTCGTTTGGTCTAAACAGCTGTATCTGGATAGAAGAAAGAGATTAATCTGTTTTCTAGCTATAATACAGGCTCTACAACTACTGTTAATGCCTACATTTGTGGTCTTAAACAGCGTGAGTTCTTTGGAGTGTAAGCCCTTAATCCTGCCACCTGCAATCCAGGGTTCTTGAACAAGGGCAATGTCTATCTGTCTATTCTCCATGAGGTAGACTAAATTGGCACTGGCGGCTTTACTGTGATGGAGATTTATTTGAATTACTTTCATATTGAAGAAACCCCCTCCCCCTTAATTACCTTTTTCTTGGTGGTTAACAGCCGCAGTTTGCATCGGTTTGTACCGACACGTACCTTGAAATCGATTTTTCTAAGAAGTGGTATTGATTTGTGACTTAGGATCACGCCCACTTCAGTGCCATCTTTTGTCTGTTCGCCCATCTCAGCCACTTCCCAGTTTTGACTTAGTTGGTCGGTGTTGAGTGACCTGAGGTATCTTTCAATACGATCCCTCGGAATGAGCGGCCCTTTCATGATAAGCTTGGCTCTTGGCCTGGAAAAGTCGCTGATTTCCTTTCTCCCCAAGAGGCGAAGGTCAGCGTTTGGCCAGGGAGCTTCAGCTTTCCGAATGAATTCTTGAAGCCATGTGAGGGTGTGTTCATCTTCACATGTTAGCATTTTGAATCCTTGAAAGGTGCTGAGGTTACCGAAGAGTGGCGGTGGCCTACTCTTAACGATAGCCTCGTTTACCTCCTCAAGGATCCGAAGTTCCATCAATTGCCATTGATCCTCCGTCAGTTTCCGTGTAGGATTCCCATAGTCTACTATGGCGAATTGTTGCCCTACAGGCGCTCTGGAGAGTCTGGCTTTTTTCTTTTTATTTGTTGGTGAGCTGTTGGTCGGTGAGTCCATGTCGTTCCTTGCTCGCTTGGATGTACCTGCATCAGCTGGTGAGTCAGTGGGGGGCATTGGCCTCTCCTTAGACACTCCCGATGTGGTATTCCTAGGAGCCGGTGTTGTTGTTGTCTTGTCAGTCGTAAGTGGTGTAGCAAGTCTTTGATTGGATCTGTCCAGAGCTAGCTTTTCCTTAGCCGTTAAGGTTTCGGGGTTTTTTCTGGCTAGGAACCGGACAGTCCTCTCATCGTTGCGTCTTTGTCGGCGTTGAACCTGTCTGTCACCGAGGAGTCTCTTCACCTTGCGTTGCGTAGCAGGCACTGCTTTGCATTGCTTAGTTGGATTCTCCACGACTGTCGTGTCCGTTAAGTCACTGTTAAGTGTTGCGTTCTTGTCGTGTTCGTGTAAACCTGTCTGTGAAGAAGTAGAAGCACCCAGGTTGCATATGGGGCTGTGGCCCTGGATGTTCCCTGTGCGCTTCACCTCAGCACTTGCCTCTCCCGGTGGTGTCTTCCCACCCGCCAGACCCGTAGGAGCGGGGTGCTCCATACAAAGATTAGTCATGTTTTTGTTTTATAGACCTAACACAAGTCAGTTTCAATGTCCCCATAGTTACTCTATGAGTGAAATCTGTAAATTTTTTTATTTCAAAGCCATGTCAGCAGTCAGCACAATGAAAATCAATTTGTGGTGTGGAAATTAGAAGTTCGTCCAAGAGAAGACCAATTAAATATATCAAATTTAATTTTTCAGTCATATCATATATGCACAATTTTTTTGCGATTTGTGCTGATATGCATGTGATTTCTAAATTCTAAATTAAAAATATGGTTTTTTGTTTTTTTTTTTTTTTTATATTTGGATTTTTTTTTTTTTATACCCGCTATGTGACTATAGGTGGTGACTATAGTCACTGATAACGGTTAATTTAAAAAGCTTTTTTCTACTATTTACCGACGTGGTAGTTGACATAAGACTATAGACGAAAAGCTTGGACACGTCCATTTAAACTGTAGACAAGAAAAATGTAAAATGTTAAATAGTTTTGAGCTCGATTAATATTTTAAATATGAAACAATTATGTTTTCAAAGTTTAAGGCTTCGATTGTATACAAAAATAAAAAATATATTCCTTATTCAGGAACACAAATTTGCTTCCTAATTTTTTTTTCTAAAATCTTGATGACAAAAACAAAATTCATAATTCATAATAAATTCCCTACGAGTCATGACAAAATTTAAACTGGACTAAAACTCATTGACATTTTTAAAAGAATTAAAAAAATGACAGATTTATCTATTAATATAAACAAATTCCACTTCAAAACATCTTCCACCCTACTTGTTGCTTGTGAATCAGAATAAGCTTATACATTCCATTGTCCTATATATACAATATATATGCATAGCTATGTTTATGGCACGATGATTAAATAACTTTTCTCATAGTTGAAGGCTAAAGTTATGTAGTTAAGAATATTTCAAAACTTATTTAACAGAGCAATTTGCTATATATTTTCTTGTTATTTGTTTTCTTGACTAAAGCAGAACTTTAGCCCAAAAACAATCCCATTGATGGTGGGTTGTGTTGTGTGTGCGTTCATAAGAAATCCATTAATGAAAACTACAATTGATGAAATATTTTCCTAGTTCGTCAGAGAGTATGGAGATACTAAACACATGATAATACAGGCATAGACAGAAACATAAACAGAAGCATGTTAGGATTTAGAACCATTTCTAAACATCAAATAACACAAATTAATGTTGCAGAGATTAAGCCGTATGCATGAAAGAGGTTAATTGAAGAAGTTATAAGCAAGACATGTCAATTTTGTTGTTTGGCACAATTTCGGTTAATTGATTTTCTAACGATAACTTCATTCGTAAATTTGTTATTTTCAAAGTGTATAAGCAAACACGATGCTCAGGATTCAGGCCTATCCATGGAGTGCTTGCTATAGCTTTCGCCACCGGAAAAGAAACATTTCAGTAGAAGACTACCGAGAGTTTGCCAAACTATTGAAAAAACTCTCAGGATTCTTGTTTTTAGCGGACATTATTAACAACTTAACATATAATGATTTCCGAGAATGCGGAAAAAATTGTGTTGGCCTGTTTGATGCTCCAATTTGTTGATGTTTAACAGAAATTATACAGGCTTATCATATTGGCAAACAATTACGTAGAATAAAAAGCCCAGCATCACTGTAGAATGTTACAAAGTGGAGTCCAAAACACAACAATACTCCTATTAGCACATGGTACCAACTGTTACCAGACCAGTATATGGTGGCCAATCATCAAAAACAATGAGAAATTACTCTGACGTATCTAAATTGCGATTTTTTTACTTTCTCGGTCGTCCTCGCATATTGACTTTGAATTTATCCCGTCCAATTGAGAGTCTTAATTTTTTTTGTAATTCTCTCTAAAAATGCGATTGAATTTAACACTCTTACAGAAAGGAAACGCAACATTTAATTGGCATAATGCGTATTTACTGCCAACTGTCACCAAAGAGCCTTTCTTCTAAAAATAATAGAAAATCCATCTGGAATTGATTTCAGAATCGAAGTCAGAAGCTTTTACATGCTAACAAACATATTACATGCCAAATCATCTAGGAACATCATTCTGATGATTTTTTGGTGACGTCAGGGAGTCAATCCATTAAGTATTAACGTTGATCATCTGAGCCTACCTTAGTTTTCCAAACCAAATATTTTGGTATAAAATAAAAAAATATCTCAACGAACACATCCTTAAATATTCAAAGTCCGCTAAATTAATTATTATTATATGTACTTTTTTTTACTGACTAAGTCATTTGTTGTTGTATACTGTGTGAAATGATGCTGCGCTACACTTACCAATAAAAAATACCTTATAACAAAAATCTGAATTAAACTGGCATCAATTACAGTATTACGATGCACAATAAAGAATTTGAATAGCCACTGTAAAAAAAGATTGCTGTTTTAAGCGTCAAAGTTTATAAATTTTGTTTATTTTCTTCTTTTTTTTCATTTACAAGTTCTTTTCCTTGGAGTCAAAATTTATTGCTTACAAAAATTTAAAGTAGAACAACTGATTTTTTTTTATAAACATACCCATCGTCTTAAAAACCAGATTATAAAATGTTTCACTTTTTTTTATCTATATTTCAATTAAAGGAAGGGATTTACAACGAAATCCATTAGTTTCAGATTTTCAAAAAACACCTGGATTGCCTTTCTTTGGTCTAGACCGCTTTTGGTCTGAAAATGCTCTTTAATTTATCTGAAAACGTTTCGTATTCGAATCGTTTGCAACATTTAAATCACAATGGATGAGTGATGACGGATGAAACGCATAAAGAAATACTCAGTTTTTTATAGGTACCTTTATATGTATATACCCTGAGGACATCTTTTTTGTGATACAATTTTTATATTCATTTCATTCTTCCTTGAGGAGAGTTTAATCTAATTCAATTTCTCGGCGTGTGTTTGTTCTGGAATAATAGAAGGTACTTGTAATATACAAAATAAAAACTTTTAAGAATACCTAAAGGAAATCTTTTTTTTTTGTGTATGCCTTTGTAATATAAATTTTATAGATAGGTACGTCCTATATACGTATTTCTAGGCCTGTTGAACTTAAAGCAAGTCCTCACGACCTAGTTGTTTATTTTATGTTTAAAAAGGCCTGTTCTGAGTGAAATCAGAGTTAAACCATAGTAAGCTAATCCAGGAGGTAAATTAATCTAGAGTTAACTGATGCAGCAGTTTTTTATTTGGGGATTAACTTTCGATTTACATAGTTATCATCACTCCGAGACACAATTTCCCAGATTTCTTACATGGAAACCCAAAGCTATAAAAACTAGAGCCGTTCGAGACACAATTGAAAGGGAAACATAGAAAAATTCATTCATTGTGGAAGTGGCGTACAGGGGAGGGATAATCCCTCGACCCAATTTAACCATGAGTTAATCACTAAACAAATTCCACGTCATTATAGCACAGCATACATACAGCGGCATCAACTAAATAAAACCCATACATAAACAATAAATGCATCCCTTCCTTTAATAAAAAAAAAAACTGATTTTAAACAATGCAATTACCCCTTGGCGGGGGACGCATGTGGTGGCCTGGTCAAACAAAATTGCTGAGGATGGAAAAATTGCAGAGTTGTCGCTCTTTCTTCTTGACCCTTTTCTTATTGTTCCAGTCTTCCAGGCTTAAGCGGAGTAAAAATGTTATCTCCTATTCGTTAAAAATCGCAGTGTTTAAAAGCATCTTTGCAACCGGAAGGGAATCAAAAGATAAACGAAGTCTACAATTCGCTGTCGTCTTCGAATTTAATTGGTTTACACGTTTATTAATCTGATTTACCAACTTTCGTTGCTTTTGAGTCGTGAATTCCAAAAGTTAATATAGATTTAGTTTAGTACAAGCTATATATCTCACTAAGAATTGAGCGAAGAACTAAAAGGGATCCGAGGAGAAGAAGATGCATTTTCTGGAATTTATGAAGCTTCAAAAAATTGTTGAAACAATTGACATTAAGATGGAAAAAAATACTGTTGACAGTGTTCAATCAATTTCTGGAATTTTATATCAAGGAGAGAGATTTACTATAATCATGAAAATAAATTAGAATTTTCGATCCTCTTCAAACATGCTTCATTCGAAATTGACAAAGCAGCTGATAAATTTATTAAAACTGTCGAGTTTTATCAAAAAATTGAATTGAAGTTGAAAACGATTTTGACTCAAAGGGTCAATGAATAAAATAAAATAAAAATTACAGAAACGCTTAAAATTTTGTGTTTGTGGGCTGGTCTAGTTAAGTCATCGGACGAAGTTCATACATATAGGTGGATTTGTTGCTCGCGATTTTAATTGTAGACCATATAAAAGAAGACCCAAATCTATTGTTAAACGTTTTGTGCCAAATGTTTTAATTTCGCTCCCGTTCGCTGCAAATAAATTAGTAGATGATGAAAAACGATCGTTGTATGTTGCAGGCAGAACTGATATGTCAGCTCCACTGTCAATAAGAAACTGTTTCTGTGAAGACTTGTCGTGAACAACTAATGTGCAGATGTATTGGTCAGTGTGTTCGATTGTATTTTTGCTGACCAACACATCGGAGCTCAGTTTTTTGATGGCGCTACTTCGAAAGTGCAAGGCTCGCGACAGTTTCTGGCACTGTCCCCAAATCGTTTGTGAAACCAACACATGCCTTCGCGAGTTCTTGATTGTTGACGGTTGAATGACACAGAACTGCGATTGCCGCTGTGACTGCGATGGACTGACCTGCGTCTCGTACGATTCATCAATTCGTTTAGCTGACAATTGATCTGGGGCCAGATTCTGTAATAAACGAAACGAAACGAAAGCGATCGTTCGTTTTTCAAAAACGAAAGAAATTGTGCGAAAACTATATTTGGCATTCTGTATCGCATTTCGTTTGTGTTTCTTTGTTCGTTTATGCATCAAACCCAACAAAATTTGATTGCATAGGTACTTCTAGGATGTTGACAGCTATCAGATATCTTGAGAGATGAGATATAAATTTTAATCGATAAGTAAAAGTTGAGAAAACCGATAATATATAAGTAAGTAAGTAAGTGATTTAAGATATAAAATGACAGTTTATGGCATTTGCGATGTGAAAACATTTAGTGGCGAAAGTAGTCAAGTGCAACAAAAATCGCCCCCGAGACCTTTGTCGTCCTCGTCCTCATCCGAGTCAGAGGACGAAGTGGAAACGCTTTTAAGAACCCTTACGAGCGACAAGAGTTCAGGGGTGGAATCGGCTAACGCGATAGTTGATAGTTGATAATCAAAATCGACAATTTTGCTCCATGTAAGGTGATTATCAAATCGACAATCGTTTTTTGTACTGATATTAAGCGACAGCTTTTTAGGTGTCGTTTTCATACATTTATGTCATTTTCATAAAAAGTTTGATGCGGTCGGCTTAAAATTGGTTGGTTTTTTAATAATACAATTAATTAAAACCAACACAATAACAAAAATGCAAAAATGACATTTAATTCTTGACTGAATTGTATGTTATGCCAAAGAACAAACAATTTTTGGCGAACGATTTACACAGAGCAACGAAAAGTTGATAATCAAAACCGACAATCAAAAAAGCGACAATCAACTATCGCCTTACGCGATTCCACCCCAGAGTCCGTTAATACTGTTCCTGTTGAATGCTGCCTTTATTAGAAAAACAACTAACTTGATGGAATGCTGCCATCGCCAAACTCCGAATAAATATATGAAAGTTATATGAAGGGCAAATATACTTTACTGGCAATTTACCACCCAAAGCGATATAGTGTTTTATTTTAAAAGGTTTTTAAGCAGTTCTTATTAGAAGATATTTTGAGTGAGTTTTTCATCCGTTTTACCGATGAACATTTTGGTCCTTCGAGAGCCTACTTAAAAAGAACCACCCAGTTTAATTATTTGATTAATAATTTTCAATTAAATAAAAAGAGTGTGTGCCGACATTTTGTCGTTTTTTTTTTGTCTAATTTTATTTAAAAAAAAACATAAAATTTGAATTTAAAATCCAAATTTAAAATACAAAACTTCGAACAAGTAATAAATTTAAAGACACAATAATAGAAAAATAGTGCATTTTTTAAAGTTTAAAAATAATTAAATTGAAATTGAGCATCACCATCGTCATCGTCGTCATCACCATCGTCATCACCATCACCATCGTCATCGCCATCACCATCGTCATCGCCATCCTCATCATCATCCACCGAAGTTCATCAGTCGACAGAGCAAGCGCGCAGCCAGCAGAAAGTAGCCATCCAGTATCAACCCTGAAATTATAAGAAAAGTAATCGCAGTGAGTAAAATTTACTTACATATATACATATATATATATTTTATATTAATAAAAAATAAATAAAATAAAATGAATGCAATCAAAATTTTGAAATATACATGTACTCAGATAGCGAAAGATTATGAGAACTTCAAGAAGACAGTTTCTCCAGCTCGTAGGACAAAAAATTATGTCTCTACGCGGCTTGAAACGTTAGGTAGCAATTGGCAAACTATTGTTGATCAACATAAAATCGCTATTTGTAGCGATGAAGAGTTATCTTCGACGGAAGAGTTTTTTAATGAGGCAAACGAAATATATACAATTTATAAATCTTTGTTGTTAGATGAGATGGACAAGTTTGCAGCAACAGAAGCAGCAGCTAAAGCAAAAGAAACATTGCCTACTACGGCTTTGGTGCAAAAGTCGACCAATGAAAAGCCGCACGATATACGTTTGCCAAAAATTCACCCACCGACATTCACGGGAGAATATCAGAATTGGCGTTCTTTTCATGACCAGTTTGTTTCACTGGTTCATAACAATGCGTCACTTACAAAAATCGAAAAACTACATTATTTAAAGTCAAGTTGTAAAGAAGGTGCAGGCATCTTACTTGAACACATCAGTGTAGATGATGCCAGTTATGATAAAGCTTGGGAACTTTTAACAATGAGGTACGATTTCAAAAGAATTCTCGTTAACAACGAACTTAAGTTGTTTTACGAATTGCCTATTGTCAAAGAAGAAAATGCTAAGGGCATTCGCGAATTATTAGATAATTCGACAAAAATCTTACACGCCCTAAAGAACTTACAATTGCCTGTCCATCACTGGGACGCAATCATAATATTTTTGCTTTTGAAAAAGCTACCAACTACGGTGCAATCGAAATGGGAAACAACTCTTGGAACCAAAAAAGAGATCCCTACATTTAAAGAGTTCTCTGACTTTTTGGAAACAAGGTTCCGAACCTTAGAAATGATGGACCAACAGCACCAAGCAAATTCAACATCATCACATAAAAAGCAACCAAAGAATGTTTTTCTTCTAAATACTGATTCGACAGAGACTTTTGCGTGTAAAGTGTGCCATAAAGGTGCACATTCCTTACGAACGTGCTCGAAATTTTTAAAAATGGATGTAAGTGCTAGACAACGAGTTGTTAGACAATTTGGCAACTGTTTTAATTGTTTAGCATACAGTCACCGAACAAATAATTGCCCAAGCAATAAGTCGTGTCATTTTTGCCAGAGAAAACACAACTCACTCCTACATTTTGCCAACACTTCAAATTTTAACAACACAAATCAGCACCCACACTCGCAATCAAACACTTTTCCAAATTCATACAATCAACAACCATTCGCTCAAGGTAATCATAACCAATTTCAACCCAACACAAATAATAATAATACATTTTCAAATAATCCTCGCTCTCAAGTACAATCAAACTCACTCACTCACACTCAACAGAATAATAATAAAAACTCATTCACTCACCCAAATACAAATACCCAGAATCCAAATCGCTCACAAACACATCATGTAGCAACGGAATTCAATCCAAATGATCCAAATTTTCGACCTTACGATATACCGCCCTCAACATCGTCAAACTGTTTTCATCTAAATGAATTTAGAACTACCCAAGTTTTACTACTTTTATAACTGAATCGGCAGCTCAACTTTTGGGTTTAAAAAAGAGTCCAACTTCCTTTGACGTTTCGGTCTTAGGACAAAACAAAACCAGCTCTTGCCAACACTTTGTAGAGCTGAATCTGGGTTCTAATTATTCAGATTTTGTTACGTCGACAAGAGGTTACATATACAAAACCCTTACAGGGCTTTTACCCAACGAAGAAGTCTTTGTTAGCAGATGGAAGCATTTACAAGGACTGAAATTAGCCGACCCCACCTTTAATCGCCCTGGCAACATCGACATTTTGTTAGGGAATGACATATATTGCGAAATAATATTAGATGAAGTAATTCGAGATGAAGAAAAAATCGCTCCAATAGCACAAAAAACGAGATTTGGCTGGATCATTTTAGGGAAAGTTCCTTTTGAAAGGCGTTTATCTCTTCAAGTCTACGCACAGTTTGTAGACATCGACACACAAATGCGTGCATTTTGGGAAATTGAAGAAACTCCCTATGAAAAAATTGAAGATGACGAAGATATCGCGTGCGAAAAGCACTTTCTTGAAAACATCAAGCGGGTGCCGGGAGGGCGCTTTGAAGTCTCATTGCCCTTCAAAGAACTTTATCGACCAGAACTCATATCAACAAAACAAAAGGCTTTAATGATGTTTTATAAACAAGAAAAGAAGTTATTAAACAACCCAACACTACATAAAGAATATAATGATTGCCTAAAAGAATATCTTCTACTCAACCACATGGAAGAAGTAGATATCAACCAAGACGACACATTTAACTCACCATTTCATTATGTTGTACCTCATCATGCCGTTACCAAAGAATCCAGTACAACAACGAAGTTACGTGTTGTTTTCAATGCTGCATTTCAAACTGCGGACGGCAGTTCTTTGAACGATCATTTGATGACTGGACCTAAGACCCAAACAGATATTTTAACAATTGTCTTACGGTGGAGAACACACAAAATTACCTTCACATCCGATATAGAGAAGATGTACCGGCAGATCCAAGTTCATCCAGATGACGCGTACTACCAATTACTTTTTTGGCGTGAAGTTTCAACAATGCCAGTAAAACTTTATAAAGTGAAAGTTCTGATGTTCGGTACTGCCCCAGCCCCATATTTGGCAAATCGAACTTTAAAGAAACTTGCTTCAGATGAAGAACTGTCATATCCATTAGCCGCTCAAATGATTCGGGAAGATATGTACATCGATGACTTGGTATCAGGTGCAGATTCAGTAGAAGTAGCGAAAGAAAAGTATCACCAAATCTCGAAGCTTTTATCTTCTGCTGGATTTCATCTTCGCAAATGGATGAGTAATAATGAAGAGTTTCTTGATTCAATACCACAGGCAGATCGGGAAACAAATGTGTCACTGACATTCGGATCTTTGGATCATACAAAAACCCTTGGAATCAGTTGGTTCCCTTCTACTGATTCCTTCTCATTTCAAAGAATCACCATCGATAATATCGTTTCAAAAAGAACGATACTTTCAACAATTGCTCGTCTCTTTGATCCGCTTGGATGGATAGCACCCTGCATCGTTAAAGCGAAGATCATAATGCAGCAACTGTGGTTGAAAGGTCTTTCGTGGGACGAAACCATTCCAGTGGAATTACATCATGAATGGCTCTCCTTTCAAGAAGAGTTAGATGTCCTTGAAGACATCCGTATTCCTAGATGGGTAAACACGGAGGATGGTGTTCAACAACTCGAACTCCATGGATTCAGTGATGCATCTACCAAGGCATATGGAGCCGTAGTTTATCTTCGGGTTTTGGATAACAACAACTGCATTCACACACATTTACTCATATCCAAAACTAAAGTCGCTCCAGTCAGTACTGTCTCTTTGCCAAGATTGGAACTTTGCGGAGCAGTGATGTTGGCAAAACTACTCAGCTATACAAAATCAGTCCTTCCGTTTAAACATATATCAGTTTTTGCTTGGACTGATTCCACAATCACCCTTTGTTGGATTTCTGGATTCCCGTCAAAATGGAAGACGTTTATGGCCAACCGAGTTACCGAAATCCAACGGCTGACGAATGTAAGTATGTGGAAACACATTCCTACCAAGTTGAACCCAGCGGATCTTGCATCCCGTGGTGTCCTTCCATCTAAGCTGAAAAATAATGTTCTTTGGTGGAAGGGACCGCCCTTTCTTCAAGAGATATGGGATTTCTCCATACCAGAACAACCCACCCAATATGAAACAAATGAAGAAAAACGAGAAATCAAAACTCACGTCGCAATCGAAGATACCGATGGAATTTTAGATGTGGTGTGTAAACAATCCAAACTCATAAAAGCGTTACGAATTATAGCCATTGTTAACAGATTTATCTATAATGTAAGAAAAGATGAATCGTATCGAAGAAAATCGGTTCTTACACCCATAGAACTCGATATTGCTATGCGTACAGCTATCAAAAGTGTTCAAAAACTCATGTTTCATGATGCCATAAATGAACTACAGAAAACAAAAAAAACTAAACTGAATAAGTCCCTCAATCTTTTTATTGATGGATGTGGAATATTAAGAATTGGAGGTAGACTTCAAAATGCCATCCTAACCTATGATCAAAAGCATCCAATTGTGTTGAAGCCAGATCACAATTTCTCCAGGCTAATAATTGAAGATGCCCATGAGAAAACTCTACATGGTGGAATTCAGCAAGTAATTGCTTATATTCGAAATCGTTTCTGGATCTTCAACATGAAGAGGACTGTCAAAAAATACATCAATAGATGTTTCACGTGTTTTAAGAATAAACCTAAGCCATTGCAACAACTAATGGGAAGCCTTCCAGCACCAAGAGTTAATGTTTCTCGGCCGTTCACTCACACTGGGGTCGATTACGCCGGACCAATAGAAGTAAAGGCCTGGAAAGGACGAGGTGCTAAAAAATTCAAAGGTTATTTCGCCATTTTTATTTGCCTTTCAACAAAGGCAATTCATCTTGAGGCTGTCACAGATCTAACGACACAAGCCTTTATTGCCGCGTTCCGAAGATTTACATCTCGTAGAGGTATATGTGCAAACATATATAGTGATTGCGGTACCAATTTTAAGGGTGCTAATGTGGAACTCCAAAAAATGTTAAATGCTGCTAAACTCAACTACACCGAGATTGCTGACTCACTGAGTAAATTGGGTACCAATTGGAATTTCATTCCTCCCGCTTCTCCTCACTTCGGAGGCTTATGGGAAGCAGGAGTGAAATCGGTTAAATACCATTTGCGTCGCGTTGCCCGAAACCAAGCCCTGACGTTCGAGGAGCTCAGTACGCTTCTAGCGCAAATAGAAGCTTGCCTTAACTCGAGACCCCTCTGTCCGTTAACAGATAGCTTGGAAGACTTCAATGCTTTAACACCAGCTCATTTTTTAATCGGCACATCTACTCAAATAGTTCCTGAAGCAGACCTAGCAGTAGAAAGGATTGGGTACCTGGATAGATGGAAGCGTCTACAAGCATCACTACAGACCTTTTGGAAGGAATGGAGTGGAGAATACCTCACAAGGCTTCAAAATCGACCTAAGTGGCTGAAAATCGAAGAACAACCCAAAATCGGAGATTTAGTTTTACTACGAGATGAAAGACTTCCACCGTCAAAATGGGCCATGGCAAGAATAGTGGAAACCTATGCAGGACAAGATGATCTTATACGGGTAGTCAAAGTACGAACACAAAATAACGAATTTAAAAGACCCATCACAAAGATATGTCCACTTCCATCCAATAATGTTCAACCAGAAAACGAAATAATTTAAAAAAAAAAAAAAATCTTACTCAAAACCATCAACAAAATGTAAAAGAAAAGTAAAAGGAAGAAAATGAATTCTAAAACTTCGAAATTAAAAGAAATAATAATAATTATATTCAAAACCTAATTCCGGATCAAAATAAATTTCAAAAAAAGGTCAGTCGAAACTAAAACAAACTTAAAAAAAAAAAAAAATCAATAAAATCCTACACAGAATCTAAAATCAATGAAATAAGAAAAATTAACTCACTCAAATATAATTTAAACTGAATTATAAAGCATTCAAATAAACGAATTCTCAACTATTCAGTCATCGAGTATTCGATCACACTCATAAACTTCAAAAATAACCATCCATACAGTCCACTAAAATTCAACACATTCACACTCAATTCAAGTTGAATCATATAAAACCTCAATTGATTCATCCGCTAAAAACCTAAATTCATTAACACAAAACTTAAAATAATTGAAAACATTGTCACATCGTCGAATAACACACTCAAGCATAAAATATTCAAAACAACTATTAAAACCACTCAAAATCTAATAGGAAACTGAAAATAAAATAAAATCAATGTAAAAGGAGAATAAATAAAGAAAAAAAACCTAAAATAAATTTAAACACACACACTCATTTAAACAATTTTACCCATGTACGCATATGCACTTGCATATATATGTATACACACCCACCCAGAAAACAGCAACTTCCAGCAATATTGAAATTAATTACAAAAATTAAAACCAAAATATAAAATTATTAAATAAACTAAAAAGAAATTATTATCAATAAGAAATTAAATGAATTCAATATAATAATTAATAAATAATATAGCAAAATTAAACAATAAATAATTTTCAAACAAAATAAATAACACTCACTCAATTTCCATATAAAATAATTTTGCCTCAGGTGGCAACCATGTCGAACACCAAATAAGCACCTTGCGCATGTACACCTAGCATTCCTAGCAGCATCACAACAACAACGGAAGATCTGAAAAAAAAAAATAAGTAAATAAGTAAACAAAAAAAATTTAACTCGTCAACTTACCTATCATCAACAGCACAGCCACGTCAGCATATCGCGAATTCACACACCAACCTGTTAAAAGAAAACACAAAAACAAATATAATAAAAATGGTGTATATGTATGTATAGTTGTGTAGTGTAGGTCACGGTATACAAAAAAAAATCATCACCTACTGCTGCACATTTATATAATATGTAAAGTATATAAGAAAGAAACGATTTAACACAGTTTATATAAAACGGCACAAATCACAATAAATAACATAAAATGCTGCCCAATTAATTAATTTTTCAAATAAATACAACACTCTAATACAATAAAATAAATTAAATGTCGCGACGGAAAATTACCACTAGTACATATTGTAAACAATATTTCTACACAAAACTAATATACTACAGTTAAATCACTAAACACTTATTTTAAAAAATTTCATTCAACATTTAAATCACAACACGAATTACGAAACAATAAAAACCACTATTATTAAATAAAACCGACACGATCGACATAAATAAATTTAACAAAATTAAAACAACACCGCATGAATGAAACTACACGAAATTAAGGAAGGTCGGAAGTAGAAGATGGCGTTTCATGGATGGTTGGTTCGAGTATCGAATCGCGCTCACATTAGGCCGATGTCACATTTGGTCTGATGTTACTTTTATTGAAATGTAGATGTCGTACAAATATATTTGTTTATCGATAAATGTTAATGAACAAAAATAATTTAGTATCATTTTCACTAATAAATTTATCTTTTCATGTGAGACTCATACATGCAAGGGCAACATTGATGGCAGATTCATATGGAAGACAAATCACATACTCAACCGTTTACTCTGTGCACTGGGGGGGGAGAATGTTGAATGCTGCCTTTATTAGAAAAACAACTAACTTGATGGAATGCTGCCATCGCCAAACTCCGAATAAATATATGAAAGTTATATGAAAGGCAAATATACTTTACTGGCAATTTACCACCCAAAGCGATATAGTGTTTTATTTTAAAAGGTTTTTAAGCAGTTTTTATTAGAAGATATTTTGAGTGAGTTTTTCATCCGTTTTACCGATGAACAGTTCCTGTTGCGGAACAAGTGCCATCACCAAAAAACAATCCTCAATCATCTTCAACCAGCAGAGGATTGACGGACAAGTTGCAATTGTTCAAACAATCTGCAGATTCCAGTGAAGATTTCCACAAAAAAGTAGTGGACATATTGTTGGAAATAAGGGACCTTAAACGAGAGCAAGTCGACATTTTAAAGAAGCAAGCTTCAGACAGTCATACTCACCAAAAAAGAAAACTATTATTTATAACGAATTTCATTTTTGTTTAGAATCTGTAAATGATAATATAAAATGTAATAAATTTAAACTTATGTTTTTCAACAATGTTTAATAATAATTGTAAATTATGATATTAGATTATATTAGATTATAAGAACTATTTTTAACATTGTTAACGTTAGATTTGAACGAACTTAAAGTTGCTATAAAAAGCAACGAGCTTAAAGAATATGAACTAGGTTTAAGATCCAAATCTAAGTTCGTTTTTGTGATATAATACTACCATTGTGACCTTTAATTAGATATTATGTATTATTTTTTTTGTTATGAAGAGATTTAATTTTTTGTTTGTTTTATTGTTTTCTGATATATGTACTTACATATGTGAATTGTTTTCAGGAAACTACTTTTTACTTTCTTTCTTTTTGTTAATATGTTTTCTTTCCTAAATAAATAATGAAGTTAATTAATTTAAACTCGTATATTTGTGTTATACTTTTATAACTATAAATCATTAAGTTCTTTGAACTAAGGAAAGTTTAATTCTGTTACGAATTCTTTCTGCAGCTCTTTTTAAGGATATGGATAATCTATTGTTATCGTCGACCTCCCAATGGTATTGACCTTCATCCCCACTATTTGTTTCGAACACTGGAACTTTGTAATAGATGCAAATGTTGTGGAGTGCAGCACATACATTGACACACTGCGAAACTTGTTTTGAGCTATACCTACTCTTTCTTTCAAGAAGTAAACACCTCCATCTGCCTAAAAGAAAAGCTTAGTATGTTTTTTTTTTTTTTAATTAATATAAATTATTGAATGAAACCTTTCAGAATGCCTATACATCGTTCATTTATGTAACGTGCTCTGGCGTGGACTGTATTAAAATGAATTTCGTCATGACCTCTTGCTTTTCTATACGGTGTCAGATGCCATGGTTCCAATGGATACCCACTGTCACCTTGAAACAATTACATTAAAACAAAAAGATTTATATACTACCTAGTAATTTAGAATTTCTTCTAATACGCTGATTATATCTTAACTCGAGTTTGTTTTTAATACCCG
The DNA here is from genome assembly GCA_951394125.1 of Epistrophe eligans. NCBI lineage: Eukaryota > Metazoa > Arthropoda > Insecta > Diptera > Syrphidae > Epistrophe > Epistrophe eligans. The sequence continues at coordinate 50,099,580 of OX596030.1, forward strand.
AGCTGCTCCATACAAAGGAATCGTGTGCAGCACCACCATATTTAGCACAAACTGCAATTATTCGATACTTGTGATCGTTTAACTGTGAAAAATGTATATAAAACATTTATTTCAATTACAATTAGTATCTTACTATTTTTACTTACAATCATCGTATTAATACTGTGGTATCCCTTTCGATTGTAGAACATTTCTTCGTTCTCAGTTGGTCGGATTAAACTTATTTGGGTGCCATCAACACAACCAATAACTATTTAAAATTGACAAAGTTGGTATATATATACTATATATGTATATTATATAGTACATATATATATATGGTTTTTATCTACTTTATTTGCTTACCACCGGGAATCTTATATTTGTTAAAAAAGTAACTTTTTGTTTCTTCCTCTTCGGAATCCGATGAACATTTGATCCATTTTGGGCAAATTTGGTCTTCCAAGGATTTTAAGTATTCGTCAAAAACTTTTGACAGAGTACTCTGTGCAATAGGGCAAATGAAATCATTTCCAACTGACCACTGGTAGCCTCCTCCACCCAGTACCTCTAAAGAAAAGCAAAGCCTCAAAATTGGAGGAATATACGTTACTCGCGTCCCTGTTTTTATGCGTATATTATCCAACACATATTTAAAGGCAATTTTACTTAACCGATATCGTTGAATAAAGCTATAATTTTTAAAACTTATTTTATAAAGCAATAATTAGGAAAAAAATAATTGAAATACACCTTTGGTCTGGCAACGTAAATGGATCCGAAAAATCTCTAAGATTTCTTCTTACACTTCGCAAGTTCAATGACTCTTCATTTTCTTCTTCGCTATATCACTCAAAAATGCAATATATTCACGTATCATGTTTTTTAATATATAAATAAACTTTTTTTCAGAAAAATACTACAACTTAAACAATTTAGAAAGAGAAACGTCAAAGAAAAAGCTGTCGTTTATTTTGTTTCGTATGTGCGAACGAAACTTTCGTTTTTTTATGTTACATGAAGCAAATCGTTCGCGCACGCCAAAACGATTGTTCGTTTTTGCTATACAGAATGTCACCCCTGATTAATCTGTTGTTGTAGATTCGTATCAGGTAAAACTGTACAATTCTGATCAGATGATGAATGTTTTTTACTAATTTCGCTAACGCTGTTAAATTCTCCTACTTCCATTACCTTGTCTGCAAGTCTTGATAGTTGTGGGAGCTCTTCGTTAGAAGCTTGCAAAATAGCTCGCACCTGAGCTGGGAGCCTTTGTAGCCACAGTGATTTTAAGAATTCGTTATTAATTTTTGTTCTCCTAAGCCACGAAGTTCATTGAGCAGTTGTGATGGACGTCACCTAAATCCACTTCAGATAGAAGTTTCTTTCAAACCATATTTCAGGTTTCTCATGCCAAAAAGGTGGAATCTTGACAGTTAATCTTGAAACTGTTTCAGGTATCTCATGATCGTTTTGAGATGGCCCGTTAGCTCCGTTGATTTCGTCTGTGCCGCTACCTGATTGACCGTTTTTTGTTTCACCTTCAAGCATGTCGATAAAGCACGAGGCGCTTGTGAAAGAAAAGAAATGTTATCAGAAATCGGAATATGCACAATTCAAATTAAATACACTCGGGGTCACCAATTGAGGTGTGTTGTATAGCCGATAAATGAAACAATTATAAGATATCTTTACAATTATATCTTTAACCTTAATTATATCTTTAATCTTAAGGTTACAAAACAATTTCTATTTAGAAGTGGATTTTGTTCGTAGTCGACTGGTTAGCAAAGAATGAATTCTATTATTTTATCTCGCTCAAAGTAAGCAAGAAGTTTTTTACTTTCCTTTTATTTGACGTTTGAGATGAGAAGCGTTCTCGGTTTCAACTATATATTTAAGGGGTGTTGCGAGGCAAGAGGAGGAGGAGGCGTCGGTAAAGTGGAAAGGTAGGAAAAGGAAGAGTTTGGAATGGGAAGGTGGAATGTCAAGTTCCAGGGACGCGGCCTGCTTGCATATGCACGGCGTTAGCTCGTCGGACGGGGGGGATCTTGCCCCCAGAAACTTGACCTCGCCTGCAATCAAAAACACTTATCAGGCCTGAGGAAACTAGGGAAAAAAAAGACGGACTAGTAAACTGACGGACGGACGATTGTCACACCAAGGCACTGCGGATGTTGTTGCAGTGAGGCCTTAACCCACCCTACCATAGGAATCCTTGGCCATTTTTGGATTCCCCCAAGATGGTTGATGATCGGTTTCAGATCATACCATCTTCACCGAAACTCAGCTGCCCTCAGCACCCCTGAAAAAAAAGTCTTCAAGAACTCATGTCCCGACTATTGGAACAAGGAAACAAAATGTAATTTCGACTTTTAGGTGTCATAAGATTTATTGCTTTTCGTACTTATAGCAAATTGGAGCATTTAATCAAATCAAAATAAATAAATTTACAAACAAAAAGATATTAAACAATTAACAAGAAAAATAAATTAAATCAAAGGGGATTAATAACGGTTCCTGTCGGTGCCCAAAAACATAAAAAAATAATCATACAAAAGTATACCCTTTTTGGTATTTTTGTTGATTGAGGGAAAACGCTATCTGGGTTTTGTTCCTACTCCTAGAGAGCTCTTTAGAAATATACCGAAATACCCGCAAACAAAAAAACATATATAAACACACGCGTGGACACTTCAGAAAATAGGTTCTTATTCCCTTACAAAGGTTACAAAATATGAAAAAACGAAATTTAAGAATTAAAATAAAATGTACGTAATGATAATATATGAAATGATTATAACGACTTTGACACCTTAGAATTTTTAGTTTAAATAAAAGACAATCACAAACACATATATTTTTTGTAGAATTCTTTTTTTTTCAAAATGGTAAGTTTTCTTGTTTTTTTGTTTTATTTGGTTCCCCTCTTATAATTTTATAGACTCACTGACTTTGTTTAGGGCTTCTTTTTATGGCCAGGTTTGGATGGTGGAGCTCTAATTGCGTGGTGGCTTGAACTCTCCACTATGGCGTTGGCAGAAGTCCAGAAAGAACACTGTGATCTGGGTTGGTACCCGGTAAGTCGGTAAGATTGGTAAAGGGAATAATCGCTTTAAAATCACGCGGCGGCCCGCACTGGAGAATTTATCTTGGGCCGCCGGAAATTTACCTAAAAGATTATAATACAGTAAAACCCGCTTAAGAGAAACGGCAAAATGTCACAGTATTTCTTTCACTTAAGCGGGTTTTTCACTTAACCGAACCCCGCTTAAGTGAACAAAAATTTCACTTAAGCGGAGTCCGGATAAGTGAAAAAAATTTTCACTTAAGCGGATTTAAAAATTCCATTCAGCGGAAATTTAAAGCTAGAAAAAATTTAATTTATCCTTTGGAGTTGCCTAAAAAAAATTAAATAAAATCCAACAACGATTTAATATGTAACACAAAAATAATTTATTGACTGTGTAATCTTCTTTTTAAGAATTGTTAAAATACGTACCTTTTGAGACACTGGAAATGTTGTTTTGGATTTTTGAAAGCCAAACCAAAAAGCAATTTGTTTACAAAACGAGAATAAATGGTTGTGACATACAGAAATTTAAATGTCATTTTTGTGGTGAAAATGGTGGAGGTGGAAAATAAAAAAAGAAATGAAAGCGTTCAGCAAATTTTTTGTTCCGTTCGATTCAATTTTTTTTTTTTCACTTAAGAGAGTTTTTTTTCAATGAGAAATATAAAATTTTACTGAAAATATTTTTCAGGTAAGCGGGTTTTTCACTTAAGCGAGTTTCGCTTAAGCGGAGTGTTTTATAGGTGATTGGTCGAAAAATGCTCGGGGATGAAAGATTTGTTTCAGCTAAGCGGGTTTTTCTCTTAAGCGGGTTTCTCTTAAGCGGGTTTTACTGTATCTCTAATTCACTTTTCAATAACATTTACTTTTTTACCTTCAACTCACCACTTTTTTTTTTTGTTTTATTTAAATTTATATCAAGATTTGTAGTAGCTGATAATGGCACAAAGTATAACATATAAGGAATCTACAATAAAAAACTGAACAATTAATTTTTTTCTGGACCCGGTTTAAATCTTTAACAACGCACCCAAAACTTAGGAATTTTTATTTTTGTTTGTTAAATTTTGTTGGATAACTTTCTTTAATGAATTTATTTTTTTGTTGTTTTTTTTTTTTTCGTTTGGATCGAATTTAACTTCTTTTTTTTTTTAACGGAAATAGGTACCAAACGATCGTTTCAAATGTAAATCAAAATGAGGTACCTATGCAAATTCAGACGGCACATACAAGAATATCATGAAACACGACAGAAAGAGACAGATATTTACCGGGCTCTCAGAAGCCATGAATAAATAACATGCATACATAAAAAAACTAAGTCGGATGATTCTTTTCTAACTGGAACAACATCATCCAATCCACATCTCTGTATATAGCGCCTACCAAATAATAACAACAAAAATGATAAAAAAACAGTACATGTACTTATTTACATCCGTCGCATTAGTATGGGTTAACAATAAAAATGACTTTCCTTTTCCTTTTTCTTTCTCTTTTTTTTTTTTTGTTCGAACTTTTGCGACGGATATGTTCAACGATAATGACGCAAAAACAAATGGAAGGACCTAGCTATTCGTCGACAGGTGGGGGTGGTAAAAATTTTATTTTTTTGTAAAATTTAAACAAATAAATAATAGTATTTTTAAGTTATTTTAACTTTTTAATTAGGTATAAGCTTCGTTCCTTTCCTTTCTGTCTTAGTATAACAGTTACAAAAACTTTTTGGCAAAACTTATCAACACGGGTGAGAATTTTATTCTTTGAAAATGAAACGTTAATAGAAAATAACACGGACACGAAATTGACATAAATAAACCGCCCACGACACGAATATAAATAAGAACGTATGCTTTAAGCGACAAGAAAAACGACGCGTGTAAAAGTGAAGTGACGACGACCGAAACATAAAAATAAATTATAAACGAGTAACACGTAACTAACAACTACCTAGAACATTTAAATGTACTAATTGGAATTCATCCTAATCTTTAAAAAGTGTCGAAAGTCTAAACTTTGTCAATCTCTACTTTGGCACAACGAAAAAGAAAATCCCTATTGACTACACGCGTCTATTTTGACGCCTGGGGAAAGCGCTCCATATTGGAAGTGTTAACTTCCAATACTTCCAATAACTCTATCATCTCTATATTGATGTTTTTGGCTATCTGTCAATTGACTCAATTCTCAACAACAAACAGCAATTGAAATTGAAATACAAACACCGGCATTGAATTGGAAGGGTAAGTATTATTTTTTTGTTATGTCTAAATATTTTGTGTCTAAAAAAAACTATATTTTTCTTTTTCCTAGGCCCAGTCTGCATTAATTTGATGTTCGGCCAGGCGTCCGCAACAGGGGTCACCACAAATCTATTTCTCTTTTATTCTTGCAGATTTATTCATTTATTTACGTTCTTCTTTCAAAAAAAAAAAACCAAATGCTTCAATATGGACATTATCTATGTCTGTTTCAAAATCAAACGGACATAATCACCCCTGTTCTGAATTGCGATTTGTTTTTAAATCCTTTCGTTTTCAAACACTAGGTGTTCTGAAATACCATTGTATATTAGAGTGGGCCGAAAAAACTTTTTTTTCGAATTTCAAGTTGTAATACCGCGGGAAAGTTGCGAATTGTGAAGACTAAGAAGGGTTTAAAAAATTTTTGAAATCGGTTCATATCTTCCGGTCGCGCATGGGGTCTGAAGTTTGAAAAAAATTGAAAAAAATGATATTTTTACAAAAAAAAAATTCTATCCAAACGTTTAATTTTTTTAATATAATAGCTTTAGGTAACTCTTATATGAACCAAATATTAAGTAGAAAAAAGAATGGTTCAAATTGGTTAAGGACTTCCGGTCGCGCAGAAACGTCAAAATCAATGAAATTTTGAAAAAAAAAAATTAAAAATTGAGGAAAATGACATTTCAAGAAAAATTAATACTTACAAATTTCCTACTTCGTAACTGGTTTCCATTTCAAAATAAAAAGTTTAAAATTAAGAAATGAGTACAGTACACCATAAAATTTTATTAGGAACGAATATTTTATTTAAAAAAATAAGTTTTGTTTAATTTATTGGTCAACGTTATTTTTGTCTTGAACAACTTTGTTTTCACTCGCTTTGAGCCGAAGGAACTTTAAATTTAGATTTTTCTGAAAAATTTGGCATGGCTGCTCTTGACATCAAGGTAGTTCTTATAAATCCATCTCTATTTTCGACCCCACAAACTTTTGAAGAGGCTTCCGAAACGAGTTTTACGCAACATTCAACTGCCTGCGTGTGACAGTTCGAAAAGGTTTCGTAGAGTTAAGAAATAAGAACATTATTCGCTAATCCAAGAGCCTGGTTCAGTTTACGTCGGTCATGTTACTCCAAGTTCTGGAAATTCTGAAGCTATTCTCGATGCCACTGTTTTGTATCTGTCTACTCGTGATATATCTCTTGAAAGTTTAGTTGTCATAGGATGCGATGGAACTGCCGTTAATACTGGTTGGAAAAATGGTCTAATTCGACGAATGGAAACATATTTAGGAAAACCTTTGCAATGGTTAGTTTGCCTTCTGCATTTTAATGAACTTCCTTTTCGGCATCTGTTCCAATAATTAGACGGTAAATCAACAGGCCCGAAATCTTTAAGGGGTTCAATCGGCGAAAAACTTGCTGACTGCGAAAAACGCGAAGTTATTGCTTTTAATAAAATTAACTGTCAAATTCCTGAGGTAGACAGGAATATATTAAGTAAAGATCAACAATATTTACTTGATATTTCTTTGGCAATACAATCTGGAAACTGCAAAGAAGATTTGGCTGCACAAGATCCTGGTCCCTTGTCACATTCAACAGCAAATCGAACGCTTAGGTTGTACTTAAGCGAAGAAGTTCCAACCCAACAACTACAAGATATTGTTTTTTTTTTTATTTTAAATGTGGTTCAGAATTAAAACAAGTAAATACTTGAAAGAAGGACCAAAACTTGGGTACAATTCAATTCAATCTTCAAGGTATCTCTCCGAAGATTTACGAAATATCGAAATTCTTCGCACACCCTGAACATTTAATGCTAACCATGGCGCAAGATGATGAAAAACAAATAAGAGAACTCGGACTTCGACGGATTTTGAAGGCAAGGCAGATGGATCGGAACAGAAAAGTTATAAGAACTTACAAGCCACCCAGACTGAATTTCAATGCCCAGAACTACACAGAAATTATTAATTGGGTAGATTGTGATTTGTCATCTCCTCCATTATTGAAAAATATAAATGCCGCTGAAATAATTTCATATATAGCAAGTAATTCAATTCCTAATTGGAAAATTGATTTCCCAGTTCACACGCAGGCAGTTGAACGTTGCGTAAAACTCGTTTCGGAAGCCTCTTCAAAAGTTTGTGGGGTCGAAAATAGAGATGGATTTATAAGAACCACCTTGATGTCAAGAGCAGCTGAACAAATGAATTGAACACGCTGAGTAGTTGTAAATTACTAGTTTTTATTTTCACTTAACATTACTATTTATACAAAATTCTTATCTTATTCTAAATTATATATACATCGATAACGATACAGATGAGTAAATCTGAACCGTCATAAAAAGATAAAGAAACACAAAAATGCAACTGATAGATAACACACATTATAGGTACTCGATTCATCCCTAATAAATGTAAGGAGATTATGCTCATGAAGCAGAGTGTCAATGTCTTATCTCTTGTTGCATTTTTGTGTTATATTATAAATTCCAACCGGCAGATAAGAAAACATTTACTATGTTTAAATAAAATATTTGAACATTCTGCCGGCCAAAATGATTACAATTTTAATTAATTTATGAATTTAAACAGATGCCATATTGAAATCAATGTTTACATATTTTTCTTTTACATGATCTTAAGTATAGGATTATTAAAATTATTATAAGAATAATGAACAAAATTAACTTTTAAGATCAATGTTTTGTGAATTAAAATTATTTATTTTCTCTTTTAAAAATAAAATATCTTTTGTGTTATTTAATGTTACCGAATGTAGGGGTTAGAAATGGCGTCAATTTTTCTTGCCCAAGACCTTTCGCCCGATTCTATTTCTTCTCTTGAATTGAACTGCTGTGCCGCTGAGATCGTAGCTCCATCGTATTTCGCTGTACATCCTGATTTTAGTGTAGCACTCCTTTTGAGGGAATTTCCATCCAGATAGTCTTTTCATTTCCTGTAATAATTTCCACCTGTTAAGTCTACTGGCTGCCAGTGGTATTGGTTCGGATAACTCTAGCAAGGGGCATCCAATTAGAAAATGCCCAGGAGCTAACACATCTACGTCTTTGACACTGTTTCCAGTAGTATACAGAGGTCTCGATTTTAGTACTGCCTCAATTTGCGATAGCAATTTAATCAGTTCTTCCAAAGTCAGCTTGTTGTCTCCTATAATACGCTTCAGATGGTTTTTCATCGATTTTACTGCAGCTTCCCAAATTCCTCCAAAGTGAGGGGCTGCCGGGGGAATGAAATGCCATTCTATTTTTTCGGATTCTAATATGGGAGCTACTGCACTATTCTTTTTAATAGTATTTTTAAATTCAGCATCAATTTTTTGATTTGCTCCAACAAAATTTGTACCATTCTCTGAATAAATGTGTTTGCTTCTATTTTGCTTAATCCCACTCAATGTTATGGTTGAGTTACTGCATGCGAAGACATCCACATCACGGTTCATTGCTTGTTCCCGTGAATCACCCAGTGTTTTATCTTCTTGGAAAGGCAACCTGACAACAAATTTTCCATCCGGACTTCTTGAAGTATCTTTTTCGAAACCCTGCATGCAAACATCATTTACATCTAGAAGCGGATTTTCTGTAATTTCTTCTACTTCCCAGAATTTTTCAATTCCTGTTGTCACGGCTGTGACGATGTTCTTGTTGTTTGATGACGATTTTAGAATACCAGATAGAATCCACCCTAGTTTGGTGCATTGCCCCAATATTTTCCCATCTTTGCGGACACCTTCTTTCAAAATTTCTGGATAAATATCACTTCCTAGCACTATATCAACTCTGTCTGTTTTGTTGAACCAAGGATCGGCTAATGTGCAGTTATTCCAATTTTCAATATCATATTTAAATGAACTATGTGGATGTGCACATGATAACTTTGGTAGGACTAAAGCTTCCGAATAGAATTTTTCGTTACTTAGAAACCTAGGTTTAATTTCTAAGTTTATTTTAGATTTTGAGACGCCAACTATGATACTTCCAAGACCGTGAAGTTCTGTTCTTGTTTTCATTCGGGGCAAGGCCAATATTTGCGCGGCTTCTTCTGAAATTGTCGTCTTCTGCGAACCTTGATCGATAAGTGCTCTTAAAAGGATCATTTCTCCACTGGCAGCCTTGACATTAACTTGTGCTGTTGCTAGAAGTACTGATGGCGCAATTTCCTCTTTTGTCATCATAGAAGAGGTTTTTTATATATTTTGTTCTTGCTGTAATTTCCTTTCGTTTGAAAAATTACAATGAATCAAAGTGTTGTGTCCTTTCCCACAATCTTTGCATTTTAGCTCACTATTTGGGCATTTAATATCTGCCGTGTGGTTCAAACAGAGAGTACACAATTTAGTTTTGTATACCCAAGAACGACGATTGAAATTGTCTAGATACAAAAATTTTCGACATTTATGAGTGAGGTGCCCTTGCATTTTACAATATAGGCATTTTGGCTGCATAGCAAAGAACGAATTTGAAGGCCTTTGTTGTTCTTTTCCTCCTTGTTTTTTTGTTTTAACTGCTTCCAGCGTTTGATATTGATGGTTTAGAAAATCTAAAAAGTCTTGTAGGTTTTGTATTTCTTTAGTTTTTTTTATATTTTGCTCGTAGTATCTTAGCCCGTCTTTGTCTAACTTTCTGACGATGATTTGGGCTATTATGGGCTCGGCATCATCTAGTTTTATGTCCAGTGCCCTTAGCGCATGAATACATTCATTTGATGTATCCAATAGTTGCTTAATGCTTGTTGCAGAATCACTATTTGCTGTCGGTTGATCCAGCAATCTGTCTACTTGTGTAGAAAACAACAGTCTACGATTCTGGTACCTTTGTTTAAGAAGATCCCAAGCAGCTTTGTAGTTTGCATCCGTAACTTGAAGATGTTGAATGAGTCTTCCAGCCTCACCTTTTACGTGTGATTTCAGCCGAAACATTTTTTCAGCATCCGATGATTCCCCATTTTCATGGACTAGCTTCTTGAAGATGTCATAAAATGAAGACCAATCTCCTATGTCGCCAGAAAATGTAGGAATTTTGATGTCCTCTAGTTTGACCGATGGTCTATGATGTGCCTCTAGTGACTCTATTTGTCTAGATATTCTTTTATGAAAATCATAGTAATCTCTTGAGATTTCTTGTTGAACTTCATCCGCTTCATCATCTTCCAGTAGAATTTCAACTGGAATCTGGTTAAAGACTGTAATTGTCGCTTGAAATTCGGATTCGAGTTGATTTTTCGAGGAACACAACTCCGATTTTGTGTTAAGAGTACATCCTAATTCACATTCATTTAGGATCTGCTTAAATATTTGAACCTTTTTTAGGAACCTTTTAATAAAAGCATTTTTATTAAGTGTTTTTGTGCTCGAAGGTGCTTGTGGATGAGTCAATTCTTTTGATCCGGCATCTTCATTTAATTTGTTTAACAATTCTTGTATTTCCAACACCAATTTGCTTATAGCATCAAAATATTTTTTACTAATGTAATCGTCTTTACTGCTAGCTCCTTGGTCAAGGATTTTGTTATGGTTTTGTTGAAATTCGTAAAACAGTACATCCACATGTTTTTTTGTTTCCTCCTTTGCAGCTTTTCTATAGCCTTTCTCAAGCAGTTTTCTTTTTACTGCGATCAATTCATTGCCAATTTCTTTTTGTTTGGCAAAAAGCACATCTTTTGATTTTGACATTTTAAACATATGTATATATTTATTTTGTTCACAATAAAAACACTTCACTTAACCGATGTTTTAGCCTCGGTTACGCTTTAAATCACTGTTTAGGCCGTGATTTACGCCAAAATTTTTTTATTATTATTCTCCGATTTACTTTTTTATATCGAAGAAATAATTTGTTTCTGTACTAACCGGGTTTTTTCCAGTTAGATACTTTAATAGGTCGCGTTATTATTTTATTTAAAGCCTCTTACCTCTGGTGGGGGAAAACTTTAATAATAATACGGGTTCGAAGGACCAAAATGAACAAATGAATTGAACACGCTGAGTAGTTGTAAATTACTAGTTTTTATTTTCACTTAACATTACTATTTATACAAAATTCTTATCTTATTCTAAATTATATATACATCGATAACGATACAGATGAGTAAATCTGAACCGTCATAAAAAGATAAAGAAACACAAAAATGCAACTGATAGATAACACACATTATAGGTACTCGATTCATCCCTAATAAATGTAAGGAGATTATGCTCATGAAGCAGAGTGTCAATGTCTTATCTCTTGTTGCATTTTTGTGTTATATTATAAATTCCAACCGGCAGATAAGAAAACATTTACTATGTTTAAATAATATATTTGAACAGCAGCCATGCCAAATTTTTCACAAAAATCTAAATTTAAAGTTCCTTCAGCTCAAAGCGAGTGAAAACAAAGTTGTTCAAGACAAAAATAACGTTGACCAATAAATTAAACAAAACTTATTTTTTTAAATAAAATATTCGTTCCTAATAAAATTTTATGGTGTAACTGTACTCATTTCTTAATTTTAAACTTTTTATTTTGAAATGGAAACCAGTTACGAAGTAGGAAATTTGTAAGTATTAATTTTTCTTGAAATGTCATTTTCCTCAATTTTTAATTTTTGTTTTCAAAATTTCATTGATTTTGACGTTTCTGCGCGACCGGAAGTCCTTAACCAATTTGAACCATTCTTTTTTCTACTTAATATTTGGTTCATATAAGAGTTACCTAAAGCTATTATATTAAAAAAATTAAACGTTTGGATAGAATTTTTTTTTTTGTAAAAATACAATTTTTTTTAAATTTTTTTCAAACTTTAGACCCCATGCGCGACCGGAAGATATGAACCGATTTCAAAAATTTTTTAAACCCTTCTTAGTCTTCACAATTCGCAACTTTCCCGCGGTATTACAACTTGAAATTCGAAAAAAAAGTTTTTTCGGCCCACTCTATTGTATATAAACCCTATAGTACTTTTATGGAACAGAAAAAAATAGTTCAGCATCGGCTCTCAAATGGCGCTGCAATTGCCACATTCTGACTTTGGAGAGATAAAAAGGCGGGAAGAAGATAAATAACAAAGAAATGAAGACAAGTAGTAAGAACGAGAGGATTATATTAAAATTAGTCTGACAACAATTTTGAGACTAAGGGAGATCGCTGAATCAGATATTTTTGACGTGGCATAAAGCAAAATAAGGAGAAGAATTTTTTTGTGCTATGGTCGCTTATACGGTATTTTGTTGAGATAGGCGTATACATAGATTTAGGTATAGCTATAGTAGGTACAACGTTGCTATATTTGGCATTTATTATGCTTTTTCCTTTAGGTAGGTAGGTATGAATTGTTGTTGGAATTTTTTTGTTTTTATCATTTTAGGTAGGTATTATTATAATTATAGCAACATATATTATGTTATGAATTATTTTTTTAAGCGAAGTTATGGGTATGTAGGTATAGTTTGTTTTTCTGTTTGCTTTGGGTAGGTATGTAGGTATGTGTTCGAGTTTGATGGTTGTGGTTTAAGTTTGGGCCTAGATGTTTAGGTTTAAGTTTAAGTTTAATTTAAGGTTTAGGTTAAGGTTTTTAGATTTATGCTATGGGTTTAGATTTAAAAACTTTAAAATTAAATTTAAATTTAAAAAAAAACGTTTATTTTGGAAATTTGCATTCAAAATTCAGCTTTTTTTTAATTTTAAAAAAATTGTTAAAAATTTTTAAAAACTAAATTTTTTCGAAAAATAGTTTTCACGAGTATTCAATTCGGGTTTTGAAATTTGCAAATCAAATTTTCTGTTTTTTTTTTTCAAAATTTGTTTTTTTCCGCAAAAATAATTAAATTTTTTTCGAAAAATAGTTTTCATGTGTATTTCAATCTATTTTTAAAATTTTCTAACCAGATTTTGATTTTTTTTAATTTTCACAAAATTAACTACCCAAAGAAAATATTTTTTTTCCGAAAAAAATAATTTAATTTTCTTGAAAAATTGTATTTGAATCGATTTGGAAAAATTGTAAACCAAATTCTCATTTGTTTTACTTTTTACAAAATTTTCATTAACCAAAAAAAATCAATTTTTGTAAGAAAATTATTTATTTTCTTTCAAAAATTGTCTTTACGGGTATTTCAATTGGTTTTAAAATTTACAAACCATATTTCCCTATTGTTTCAATTTTTATAAAAAATACTGTGCGTTTGGTAAAAGAATGAGGCATTTAATACAAAACACGCTGTAAATATATTTACATATACGTATGTAACTATTTGTTTGGAATATAATATTTTCCATACTTCGATAAAAACTGAATAGTTAATAACACCCTATTTTCTTCGAGTGGCAATAGTGGCGATTTTATACTTACAGTTATTTTTGTTCTACCAAATTAGGTCATAGCATACACAGGAGAAACAAAAATCCAAGTTCCTTTTGAACATCATTTAGTTTCATTTTTTCTTTAATTTTCCCCTTTTTAAGAATTGACACACAAGAATAAACCGCAAAATCGACAAATTTTTGTCCCATTTTAACTTTCATTAATATTGTATACATTGTTCTCGTTCTTATTATCTTTCTTTAACCTTGTTTTTTATTTTCCCTTCTTTGATTATCCGCTCCTTCTCAACTCTCCAATTTCTCCACTCTGAATTTTCGCAAGCTTCTGTATCGGCTCACCTAGGAGGCGCGTCGTTCGTTCCTCTTCATGAGAGTACTATAGAGTACTATATACAATGCTATAGGGTTTATATACAGTGCCTTTTTTAAATCCGTGCGGAAATCAATTCCGTTTACGGATTTGATTCGGAACGGAAATCATAACAGGGGTGAATATCCAATTATTTTCAGTTTGGACTTTATATCTGTTTTTTTTTTTATCGGTCATAATGTCCATTTGGCGTTTATATCTTTTTAAAATGGAATTTATGTCTGCTGTCAAGGGAAATAAAGTCCATGGCCCTTATACTTGTTTGTGCGAAATTAATGTCCATGGATATTATGTCCGCGGACGTTATGTCATCCCACCGATCGAACCACAATTCAATGATTTATAATAAAAAAAACCGAAACTTACTTCTAGATTTTTTTAATACATATAGATACAATACAAATTTAGTTTTAATTTTTTTATAATATGTTATATATACCTGACTTTGTGTAAGGTAAAACTTTTCTATTGATTGGACTATAAAGACTTTTTCATTTTCCTATTTAATATAGCATAGATGTGGAAGAGATGTGTTTCCAGCATTACGTGGCGTAGGTACAGCAAATGAAACAATCAACTTATAACTAAGGACAATTTCGATGAACGCATAATTTCACGTACTGAACCAAGCTCAAGTTACAGTGGACGCACGGACGCACAAAGCATAAGCCCACTTTTTTGGATTTCTGCATCATCGTAGTGTTAATTTTAATTACACGGTTTTTACACGAAACCAATACTTGGAAATTCAAATTCCAGCACACATTTGCAGCTTTTTTCGTTAATTGTAGTAGTTTGACTCGATTCACGCATTAACACCTGACGTTTAAATCTTAACGATAGCGTACAATTAACCTATTTTTCATGTAAAACCAACACATTTACACTTCAAAACACTCCAAACTCCCTAAGAACTGGTTTCATTTTATTTGTATAAGTATAAATAAATTAAAGATTACTTATTTTGTTTGTGTCCAGTCTGCGACTGAATTCTTTATTTTCCATGTATTTTTTCTTAGCTTCTATTGCTGAATCTAAAACTTACTTGCTAAACCAAAAGTGCTGAGCAAGGCAACGTGTGGGTCGTGTGGAGGAAATGATATATTTTGGTAGAAAAATGTTTTGATTGAATGAAGTAGGTGTTGGGTTACGGATGGTGTGTCGTAGCGGCAGCCACTGTTAATCATAATATACATACATCAGAATGCGGTAATGTCCGAAAGTGGAGCGATGCAGTAACTGATTATGAGTGTGGATATGATTAATAACTTTAAGATCTAGCTCTACTTAAAATTCTTAGTAGTTTTCCTGTTTTCATATCAATGTCAATCAATTATTTTTATTTTTATTATTATTATTCGTTAAATGAAACTGATAAGTTCATTCTTTTTGTGACCGGATTTTGGTGAACTCCTTAAGAACACAAAAGGTAAATGGTAAAGATGTTTTTACTGTCCATATTTTCTCTATACTAGCTGAACTATCGACAGATGGGTTGTATTTCAGCTTGGTAGGTGAATATGTTGTTGCTATTAACTTATACACTTGTTTTTAATAATACTTTTCGTAAAACTAGGTGAATCCTGAAGCTGACTATGAGGCTAAGGGCTAACCGCAGTATTAACCGCTTTTCTAGGCATTTTGTTGCTTCGGCATTGGGAAGTTTTTATTATTCCCAAGATAGGTGGTTGCTTACTATATTTTAATAATTCCTCAAAAGAATCTTTTTTTGTTTTTTCATTTATATTTAAGATTTAATACAAAATATAAAAGTTTTTACTTACTTTTGATTTTAAAAAAATGTAAAATTTTGCGCAATTTTTGCGATTGGCTTAATCAATTGTCACAACGCTTTATATTTACCTCAATTCAATGGCTTTGTTTAAAATTTCCGGAAACAAATTCCTATAATTATGTTCATCGTGACAAACGGTATCAAATAAGTCGCTCCCAAAACGGACCTACTTTTAATTACTTAAGGGTCTGTTTCACATTGTCTGAGTAAAGTCCTAACTTATTATATTTGACAATTAATCTCGGATAAATAATAAATAATAATAATAATTTTCCTCCCATTAATAAACTATGCGTTTCTCAATGATCAATTAGATATTCTTTATAGTTATTTTCAGAGAATTTAAATTTGACTAATGTCAAATATTAAAAGAATTATTTATAATGATAAAACAGTTAATACTAAGACTTGGATTGAACCATCAAAATTCAAAAACATTTTTAAACGGAAATCTTTTTTTTCAACAAATATAAGTATTGTATCGGATAAACTCAGACCTACATTTGACGTTGTAATTCCGAAATGGTTTAAATCTAAATTGTAAATGTCTGTAGCATGTAAATAACATTATTGTACGTCCTTAAAAAATAAAAAAAAAAAGTCTGTTTATGCTGTAGATAAACAGACGGACAGAATTGGGAGGCCTATTTTTTTTTATCTTCCTTGTCATCGTAACGTCAAGATTAATCAAAATATTGAGTTCGATTTTTGTTCACTAATATACACAACACATGGTTTTAGTAAGAAAATCACATGTAATACTCTGAATTCCCTGAATTTTCCTTAAATTATTACATAATTTTGCTTTAAAAACATTCTTTTTCTACGTTAGTGTAAAAACTGACAAACACCTAGCCTACACATGCTCTTGTTTCCGATTTGAAATTATAACGCTACGCCACTAGTAAAGAAGTGAAATTCTACTCTTAAAATTCTTTAGAAAAAGTAACAATACCTGTAAGAAGTTCATCCCACGACTTTGTATTGCAGCGTGAGCCTTCCTCCCAATGTGTCAATCAGTTCTTTTAATGTTTCAAATTAAATTTGAACATACATTATGTATTTACGTCCAGACAAAACTTCAAAAATAGACTTGTGTTAAATTTAAATTTTAGCCGTGTTTGTGAGATGTATAACAAGTGAGCAAATACATTTTTTACAGGTAACAAAGATAAAAAAACAATACTTTAATGGTATTTTGATGAAACTTTGAATTAGTCGATGCAGGGATAGGATTTTGCTCACTTTGCCTTTTTTTTGCGCAATCGTATGATACTTTAGACTTTAAACAAACATGTTTTGAGTCCTGGTGATGAGGAATATATGTAATTTATTTTGTTATAGAATCGAAAGTGTCCATAATAGTATATCTATTGTCCAAAGATTTTTGGGGTTTTATATAATAATAACTTGCAGAAAAGACTTCAAAGATTTTACTCTAATTTTTATTTTTATTTGAACTGTCTTATTTTTTTGAGCTTTAAAAAAAGATTTAAAAAATGTCTTTAAACCACGTATGACAAAAACAAAATTTTGGATGCCTTTTCCCTCTTTCACTAATTATTTGGTTTTGAGTAAAATTAAAAATATATACCAAGCTTAATCACCATTGGTGAGCTCATGACTTACAACCCATATCCATTCTTGTGCTGTTACAGTCGGGAGAAATAGAGGGACCCATAATTGTTTGCCGAATACAAACGGCACTTTTCATGACTAGCCATAGTCTTGGAGGATTCGACAATTTTTCGCATGAAAGAAAAAAATTTTGTTTTAAGACGGAATAAGATTCCATCCCCAGACTTCCGATATGACTTACTTCATACAAATATTTTTGAAAAAAAGTTAATATTTTATATTATAAAGGATATCTATAAATCCTTTCACCTCTGTTAACAAACTTCAGTTTATTGCTTTAAGGTGTTAAACTGCCTGCTGTCATTGCAGGCAAGAAAAAAAGGTTATGGATCTTACGTTTGACATAATGTTAAAAGAAAACAAGAGAAAACGGTTTAAGGATACCCTTAGGGTGAATAGTACTTGTCTTTATCGTATTTATGGGATTTTTCTTATCATTCATGGCAATGACATTCAATTGTTGAAATCTTTTTGATATAAATTATAAATTCCGTTGATTTGAGCTTTCATTACCCTTTGGTAAAGTTTATTTTTTACCACGTAATGAAGGATTTCTTTATTTAAGAAATGAATATTTAAATTAAATTTTCTGCAATTATCTGGGCGTAATAGAAGAACAATTTTTTTTTTCAAAACAAACATTAGCCAATGGAGTTATGTAGGTATCTAACCTATATGTATATATTATCCAACTTGCATTCTGTTAGTAGACAATAATAAACAATATGGAAGCATTTTGGATATTATGCATGCATTGAACTTACAGTTTAAACCGCACGATCTGTTTTATTTAACTTATGAGAAAAAATTTAAAACTCTTTGGAATATTTTTTTTAAAACTAACTTTTTTATAAACAATTGCACTATTCTTATTTCAAGTATTTATTAATGAGGAAGAAAATATTTATCCCTTTTTGAAATATCGAACTGTCAAAAAATAATTTGAAAAATCCCAAACTTACATATTTTTTTAAATTTTGATATACAACATCATTAAAATTTTTAGAAGCTTTTGCATTAAAAGTTTAACTAAAATTGGTTTTACAAATAATGGAATAAACTAAAATAAAAAAAAAAACATTTTTAGGAGAGGTACCGTTAATAATGTCTTAATGTAAAATTATTTCGAAAAATATGGTGGGTTGTACCTATTAATTTAAACTCACAAAAAATTTTAATCAAAACCGTACGAGTCGTTTTCGAGAAAAATAAGATTTTCGCTAACGGTTTTAAAACATTTGTAAGGTAGATATAGTTATTTTTTGATATAAGAATAACTAAATTTTGTTTAAAATCTGCTAGACACTGTTAAAAAACCGCTTGGTGCTAAGTTTAATGAAAATAGAACCACTCTGCATTCCCTCTAACCTCAATAAAAAAAAAAAAAAAATAACTTGGCGAGTATTGCTACAATATTGGTATATATAACTCAAAACTATACTATGTGCACTTAGTATGATTTTGCAAGGGGCCATCGATATGGCAACGACATTATACATCACAACATATGTCATCAAAATAAGACCGTACATATAACCACACGTTACCAATCCCGAATCATATAATGAAAAATAATTATTATTATACACCGTATCAACAATTAATATACAAATTTATATTAATTGCATAAAATATTATTAATTGTTGATATAACGTATTTAACAACATCAAAATGAGATAAAACGATATTAAATTTATTAGAAAATTTATCGCACAAGCAGTGGCAGATTTACGTTTTCTGCCACCCGGTTCAGTACGCCTCCCTCTCGTTTTTTTAACTAAATTCTATTAATTACCTTTATTCTTAATTGTTCTTGCGACGCATTTTTTTCTCTCCTGCTAGAAATCGCCCGAACATTTTTATTTAGGTTGACCTACAATATGATATGGTTGACCTACAATATTATATGGTTGACCTAAAATATGATATTTACAAGTAGTTATATACCTACATATGTAATAAATTCTGTGAACGTAATTTGCAACAACTTCTAAAAGTCGGATTAACTAAACTTGCACACGTTTCAAGGACCGATGGCGGTACAATTATCTCATAATTTATTAGGTATAATAAAATAATAATAGTTACATAAATGCACTCCACGCTATTACTACTTTTTAGTTCGGTTTTCTGTTAGACCTTTTTTTTATTTTTAAATTATAATTTATTCTCGAGCAGTTTCTGGCTTCTCAAACAAATAGAATATATACGACAGATGAACTTGACGATTGTTGGTCATTATACGAAGAGTTTGTTGAACTTGTCATAAAATTATATATTTTTGGAATTTTTTTTAGTAAAACATATCTTTTTGTAGTTTCTTCTGCTTTTTTTACGATATTGTGCAAATTATATTTATCCGTCGGAAATAAAAGTTATTTCCAAAAAATATATTTTTATATTTTAACTTTATTTTCTTTTTCACAAATAAAATATTTTAATAGTTTTTACATGCATGCATAGTTCTTACATACTACTCTGCAACTACTGGCAAACTCCTTCCTTGTTGAGTCTATTTATATCCTTATCCTGATGATTTTATTTTCTTGTCCTCGGGGTTTATGGTAGTGTTGGTTAATTACTTTTTGTATCTATATCTTATTTTGTAATTACTATCTTGTTTGGTTGATCATAAAATAACTGTTATGTATTTTATCTTGTTAATACCTGTGGTAATCTTTATTAGGATGTTTGTAGATCATCAGCGATCCTGTTTATTTTGTTATTTCCTCATATTTCCTGCTTGAGGTACAGTTGAGTGTTTATAACTTGCACCACTTACCTAGTCTTTTTTGATAGCTACTCATTTTTGATTAAAAATAAAATCAGCACTACTAAAACTTATTGGGAAAATTTCCAACTTGACACATAATTTGACTTATCTACCAGCGCGATGCTTAATTTTATACATTAAGGCTGGGTTTTCCCGAATTCAGATTTCATGTAAATGATCACGCATGTATTAGTGAACCATCTTCATAAGACCAACACGTAACGTATACATGTGCAATTTTGTACTCGCAATTATTCTTTATTTTCTTTTGGACTTTCATTTTGTATTGCGCGTAGTATTATCATTGTAAACGAAGAGCATAGTATTCTCATCGCTTTTGAAATTGAAAGCTTTGCGACTAAGATAGACTGCTTTTAGACGACTGCAATTTCTATCCGCAATTCTCTTTTGAGTTTCTTTCCAATTGCAGCATCCATTTAAACGCTGCAAATTTTAATACCTGCAATTTTTGTTAAATGAGAAGGAAATAATATCTCGTCACTCTTTACTCCGCTTATGTCTTGTTGCGTGTCAGGGTACCACTGAGGCGTATCTTCAGGAGTTAGGAAAAGGCGTTGGCATGCTTGCTCTAGCTCGGCTAAGCTCGACGGGTTGGGGAGTGGTTCTTGCCTTTTTCCGCTCTCCTCCTACACAGCAAACAAAAAAAGTCATGCCTATAATAATAAAGGATCAGGATAGGAAATGGGATAGGATATGAAAATAGGGCTAGGATTACTAAAGGACAATGAATTGCACAAACATAGTTACCTATGCCACTGCATTGGAGAAAGAGTGAGGCTTTGGTGTGTTCTCAGTGGATAAAAAAAGGAATTAAATTTAAACTTAATTTCTAAACCCTAAATTTATAGATATATATAGTTATATATATATATATTTATATATATATATTCATATATATATGCTCTTAAACCTAATCTATTACTAAAACCTATAGTAAAAAAAAAGATATATAATTTTTTTTTTTTTCCACCAGAAGACACCATCTGCCCCACTGTCTCACCAAAACAATGGTTCGCCGAGCCATCAAAGACATTGCCTGGTGTTATTGGCAAAGGTTGGCCTGTTGGAGTTTTAAACTCCAAGGTTTTGATTTTACCATCGAGCATAGGAAGGGTATCCTCGATGTGGTCCCGGATACTCTCTCAAGAGTCCATATGGATGAGATCGCTACCGAAATGCAAGAGGTTGACTTTAGTTCACCGTGCTTCTCATCTGAGGAATACGTTGAGCTGAAGAAGACAATCAACGAAAATCAGAACAGACTTCCCGACATTTGCATATCGGACGGCTTCATATATAAACGGACTGATAGACGAACAGGAGATCCTATTCAAGATGACAGAGCTTGGAAACTCTGGGTACCGAGGGAGTTGTGTAGGGGCCTTTTGGCAGCAGCACATGATTCTTTTACAGGGGGTCATGGTGGGATACATAAGACTTTGGCCAAACTTCGGCAAAGGTATTTCTGGCCAAACATGACTACCGATGTAAAAGACTATATTTCCAACTGTGATATTTGCAAGTGCAATAAACCCGTCAATACAATTTCAAGGCCACCCATGGGACAACAGACTATTACAGAAAGACCTTTCCAACGTTTATACATAGACTTTTTAGGACCATACCCACGAACGAAGACAGGAAATACACATATCTTTATTGCCCTTGACCACTTTAGTAAGTACGTTTTTCTTAAACCCTTGAAACGAGCAACAGCAGCTGAGGTAGTTAAATTTCTTGAGGTAGATGTGTTCCACATGTTTGGTGTGCCCGAATATATTCACTCTGACAACGGAAAACAATTCGTTTCAGAATTGTTTTTCAGCTTCCTAAAAAAGTATGGTGTTAAACACGTCCGCACGGCCTTTTACTCACCTCAAGCTAACGCCTCTGAACGAGTTAATCGATCTGTGTTAACAAAAATTCGGTCCTACATCGGTAGTGACCAACGCAATTGGGACCTACATGTAAGTAACACAGCCTTTTCTTTGCGTAGTGTGTTACATGACGCTATAAGGTTCGAGCCATATTATGCCGTTTTCGGAACTCAAATGGTCCAAAACGGTGAGACATATGAGCTCTTGAGAAAACTTGATATGATCAAAGATAGTGAAATCGAAATTTTAGAGAAAGGCGATAAACAAGCTATCCTTAGAAAGAAAATATTCAATAACCTCAATTTAGCTCACCAAAGATCGACAAAAACATACAATACAAGAAGTAGGGATATATCATACAAAGTAGGACAGATAGTTTATAGAAAAAACTTCAAACAGAGTAACAAAATAGACAAATACAATGCAAAATTAGGTCAAAAATATCTAAAGTCAATAGTGTTAAGGACAGTAGGTAATTCCCTTTATGAATTAGGGAACCTGAGAGGCGAGGTAGTAGGAATCTATCACGCAAAAGACATTCACTCATGATGACGCACTCAGCTACTGTTGTTCCATTAGCAAACTGTGATATATATCTGATGTGGTGTTTATTTATTTATTTATCTATAGAGTTTATTTATATAATTATTTATTTATTTATTTATTCATAGAAATTTTTATTTATTTTTTTTATATTTTTAGGGTTTATAGAGTTTTATTTATTTTTTTTTATTTATAGAGTTTATTTATTTAACTTATTATACTGTGATATAAGTGTTTGTGAATGTTATAGATTATTTATTTATTTATTAATACTTTATTCTGTGATATTAAGTTTTTGTTTACTTATTCAAGTTTTGGGTTGAATTTTTTGTACCAGACTGTGATATGAATCACAATTGTGAGACCTGAAGACTGATTCGTAATATGCAAATAAAAGGGCTAATTATATATACTCTGAGTAAGTTATTAAAAAAAAAAAAAAACAAAGAAAAAAAAATTCCTAAGAAAATATGCCCGGACATGAGAAGCAAAACCTAACTCAGGGAGTGGGACGTGCCACACGTTGAGAACGGCAAAGATAAATGTACCAAATCAAATACATAATAATCGGCCGACTTTTTTTTTACGAGCCCATTTTTCTCATGACCACTCGAAAAATGTTTCGAGCCTGTTACGTGACCGATTCTCACTAGATTAGGAACAACACTTCCACCCCACGACACAATAAAATACACCGTAGCCGTATGAGCCTTTAAAAAAAAAAAAAAAAAAACTGAAATAATCCACAATTTTATTTATCACTTTATTTCATCCGTTTTAAACACAAAAAAATCACAAGCACTATCAATCGATGTGTAGTGTGGTGGTGT
The DNA here is from genome assembly GCA_951394125.1 of Epistrophe eligans. Taxonomy (NCBI): domain Eukaryota; kingdom Metazoa; phylum Arthropoda; class Insecta; order Diptera; family Syrphidae; genus Epistrophe; species Epistrophe eligans. The sequence continues at coordinate 50,123,053 of OX596030.1, forward strand.
TTTGGTTTTGATTAAAGTTGGGGTTGTTTTTGTTGTTGTCTTCCTGTCGGATTTGTCCTGCACGGCAGTTCCACTCCGATCTCACATATCCAAATAATAAAAGGAAATAGATACCTGAAAAAGAAAAAAAAAAGAAAATAAATAAATCAAAAATAATAAATAAAAGTTTACATAAGGAAGTTGCCACCAGATCTTGACTCTGAACTATCCCTGTTAAAGGGTAATTTAGAGAACAATTTCTGGCAGCTATAATACTTATCTTTGGGATGTAGCTTATCGAGAATACGAGAAGTTGGTTTTATGTTGAGTAGATGAATGTTGACGATGAACCTGCAAATAAAATAATTGAAATTGTAATTAAATCAAAAAAAAAAAGTCTAGCTACATATGTAGGTACTGTAGCGAAATCTCACCTGCAATGATGGGTATTTTATTCCACAATCCAGGGTAGACTTGTTTATAATTTATTGTTTCATTTATTTATTGTTTTTTTTATGTTTATTTATTTACATATATAAATATTTTACCGATTTCTTTTACATTTTTATCAAAATATTCGTGATATAAAGAAAAAAGAAAAAAAAAGAGAACAAACTAAACAAACACAAAACTTGACAAATTGATTGTCAGCAGTAAGTGTCACTTGACAAATGTCAACAGAAAGGGTCAATCTAGTGCGACACCTACTGCTGAATTGTAATGTAGGTAAGGTAGTTCAGTAAAGTTAAACGCTGCGATAGGGATTTAGTGCAATATTTTATTATTAGGTATATTATTTATTTATGATTAATTTATATTTCATGCTTTAATTTATTTTATCTTAGTTTTATCAGATATTTTATTCTGTGCAATATTAGATGTAAGCAAAGTAGTTACACCCACACTCACATAATATTTTTGCAGAAAAGTGAGTTAATATATATTAGTTGATACATAGACATGCAAGATAGAATTCTATTGATAAAAGTATTGCTGACTAGGGGAAACTCAATCCACTTCCAATCTGCATACCAATACCAATGCAATTTTTTTATCACTTATGTAGGTCATAAGGCGACGACCGATTACAAAGAAATTGATCCGACATTACAGAAAAGCAATTATCAGCTGTAGGAGTTCAGTGTTGCCATAAATCTATAGACAAAAATATATTCTCTCGAAATTTTGGAAAGAAAGTATATATACTTAAAGAATTTTTTTTCCTTTCTCGTGAATTTTTTTAAATTTTTTTTCTGTTGAAAAAAAAAAAAAAAGAAAGAAAATATACCTACCAAGAGTTTGAATCTCGATTTTCGATAGAAATAAATTACAAATAAAGAAAAAGAAAGAAGAAACGAGTGAAGGTCAACCTAAGGTGACATTTAACACTGTGGGGAAGGGGAAGAAATCCCTATAGGAAATTTTGGGACCCAGTTCGTGTATAAAGCAGAGGTTCTTCATTAGGCATAGACAAAATCTAACCAAGGCTCGTTAGATATATACGTATGTATATATATATATATTTATATACGATAGCAAGAACCTCTGCTTCCTTTTTTTTACCTCGACTATCAGAGATTCGTTGGCAGGGTGGTTGAATTCAAGACCAGGCTTTGACTCGAGGGCTGGTAGCAAGTTGGGAAACGGGAATTAGCCACAACGCTAAGAAAGGCAATCCAAAAGGAAAATCCGTTGGAGGTGCTGCCATTAGTGAAATTTTTTGTTGAAACAGTCCCTTTTGGACTAAAAGAATCCAAAAAAAAATTTTTTTTACTATTTTGATTTTTAATTAATTTTTTTTGATTCATTTTTTTTAATTTTTTTGTTATTGTAAAAGAAAAAAAAAAAAAGAAATTAGTGAAAAGTATAGTAAAATAGTGAAAAAAAAAGGAACAAATTTAAAGTGATACAAAGGGATTTTTTTTGTAGAAAAGAGTGAAGTTAAGAGTGTTATGTTTTCTGGACCTTAAGTGGGATATATGTATATATAAAAAAAAAAAAAAAAACAGGTAATACGTGGCTAGAAAAGTGAAGCCATTTTTTTCATAACTTCAGAGTACTGCCGGCAGGACACCGAGGGAGATCTTCTAAAGTAGTAAGTGCCTTGTTTATCATATAAAAAAAAAAAAATATTTAAACAAATATACATACACTTATACATATATATATCTTAAAAATACACTGAGGTGAATAAGGGAAGGAAGTACCTACACTCTGGTGCTTCGAAGTATATCCACCTTTTTACATAAATTTCAACCCTAAATCCTTTTTACACTCCAGAGCTATTTCATAAACCCATAATTTTTTTTATATATTTTTTTGGCCGAACACAAATTAATAAGTTATATACCTTTTTTTACCTTTTCATTAAATTTTTTATTTATTTCTTATTTTCTTTTGTAACGTAATTTGCCTAAACATTTTTTTTTATGCTAATAAATTGTAATCAATTGTTGAAAGAAAAAAAAGCATACTTTTAATAAAAATATCTTCTGATCTGAAAACATTAGAATCATGAAGTGCTAATTTCTTAAAAGAGGTGTGTGAAGGATCGGCTGGGCCGACGATGAGAAGAAGGAAAATAAATTGGACGACTGAAAAATGACTTGACACTTACCTTTATAGATTCAACAGACTTACTAACTACGACAATTATACTTATACTTACCAAACATGACCAAACCTACTTTGTTACTAAACTTACCACTAAACTATAACTACTTTATACCATACTTACCATACTATACTTACCCTACAATTTATTACTAATTATACTTACCTTACTTACACTTACCATATAGACTATACATTCTCTTGACAACAATGACTATAATTATTTACTTACTTTACTTACTTTTACTTACCTAAACAGGACCTAAGACTATAAGCATAAACTATGACGATAAACTTTAACTGAGACAATAAACTAGTTTGCGATCGGAGGTTCATATTAGGGGCTATCTCGTGAATACTGGCCAACGAGATAGCATCGGTTGTATCATATAGATACAAGGGTGGGCAGGCCAACCTTTGCCAATAACACCAGGCAATGTCTTTGATGGCTCGGCGAACCATTGTTTTGGTGAGACAGTGGGGCAGATGGTGTCTTCTGGTGGAAAAAAAAAAAATTATATATCTTTTTTTTTACTATAGGTTTTAGTAATAGATTAGGTTTAAGAGCATATATATATGAATATATATATATAAATATATATATATATAACTATATATATCTATAAATTTAGGGTTTAGAAATTAAGTTTAAATTTAATTCCTTTTTTTATCCACTGAGAACACACCAAAGCCTCACTCTTTCTCCAATGCAGTGGCATAGGTAACTATGTTTGTGCAATTCATTGTCCTTTAGTAATCCTAGCCCTATTTTCATATCCTATCCCATTTCCTATCCTGATCCTTTATTATTATAGGCATGACTTTTTTTGTTTGCTGTGTAGGAGGAGAGCGGAAAAAGGCAAGAACCACTCCCCAACCCGTCGAGCTTAGCCGAGCTAGAGCAAGCATGCCAACGCCTTTTCCTAACTCCTGAAGATACGCCTCAGTGGTACCCTGACACGCAACAATGGCGCCCAACGATTCGAACGGCTTCCAGATTGCTTGGGACTCCAAGGAAATGATTTTTCTCTTAAGATCATTCCCTTGGACTCACAACAATCTTCCTTTAAATTTTTTTCCTTTTTTATTTTTTTTTAATTCCTTTCACATCCTCAAGCACAAGCTTAGGGACCGCTAAAGCTCTTTTCTTGGCGATAGATGGAGTTCAGCCGTCCAATCTAGCAGGTCCAGAACTAGTAGATTTTGTGAGGTAGTGCAAAGTCCTTCGCAAGACAGAGAGCGGGGTAGGACGAAAAGCAGATCACTCACTGCTAGCCTTACAGTCAGGCACAGCCAGACGTAATAAGTGGCGTGAGTGAGAAGTTTTGAAAGTCTACTCGAGTGGAGAGTTGTCTCTGTTTCCTAGCCAACCACTTTTCAGGTTTAACATCAGAAAACTCGATGTGGCAGGAAAACTAGAGATAGCTCGAAACTCTCGTCAGGTCACGAAGACACCGGTCGCAAATTGGACTAACTTTTGACATTAGACTGGAACTTACGAAAACTTGACTTAACGAAGACATTACAAAACTAAAAGACATTACAAAAACCAATAAATTTTCTTTCCTCCTTATTCGTTTTGGATACTCAGACGTACCTCCACACACCTCAATATGAATATTGAAAAAACCAAACATATAAATCTATTATTACCAATTCTGAATTTTCAAAACATAATTTTTTTAAATTTTTTTAATTACATTAAAAAAAAAAAAAAAAAAAACAATTTGAATTTTTTTTTTGAATCATTTCTTTTTACACCTATTTTCATTTTTCTTTACGATTATTTTACATTTATTTTTTTTTTTTTGAATTTCACGTTAAGTTTTTTTTTGATTCATTTTCTTTTACTCTTATTTACCTTTTTTTAACATTTCTTTTTACTATCTACATACATTTATTTTTGAATTTCAAAATTATTTTTTTTACACTTATTTCCTTTTTTTTATTTTTTTCTTCTACGTTTATTTTTGAATTTCAAGATTTTTTTGTTCTATATTGATTTTATTCTACTTACCTTTTTACATTTTTTTTTGAATTCGATATTTTTTTTTTAAATTTTCATTACATACCTTTTATTTTCTAGTTTAATTTTTTTAAATAAAAAAACTAAAAAAAAAAAAAAAAAAAAAAAAAAAAAAAAAAAACTTTTTTTTCTTTTAAGTCCTTTTTTTTAGTTTTACTTTAAATCCTTTTTTATTGAATTTCATTGAATCTTGTTTCTATCATTTTGTTTTCATTCCTTTTGTCAAAAAAAAAAAAAAAAAAAAAAAAAAGGGGGGAACAAAAAAAAAAAAAAAAAAAAAAAAATATGCAACCGACAGGTGCTATCAAAAAGAGTACGGTAGTAAGAAGTAGAGGTAGGCGACGACTCACTCGACTTGCTACCAGAACCGAATTGAGTCCAACTCCTTTAGAAACAGAGCTCAGCCAAGAGGTGTCGCGAAACCCGTTCGACGATTTGTTAGGAGAAGACCTGAATGAGTTACCAGGTGGGTCACAAACAAACCTAGCTAGAACAGGGACGAGGGAGTCAGGGGCTGAGGCATTAATTCCGATCAGGGAAAGCACAGAAGAGACAAGAGACTCCATAAACAGACTGACACAGGAATTACATAAAGAACGCTTCCTAATAGAACAAACAGATGAACAAGGGCAAAGTGTAGACAAAGAGGAATACGAATTAACCATGGGGGGAGAAAACCTTAAAAAAGTTATCGACTGTGCGATTTCAAGATCGATAAATGAATCCCATAATAAGACAATGGCAATCCTGACTGAACAAACGAAAAACATGACGAAAATGCATTCCATGGTAGAACTAGTGACAGGGAACATGGCCGCGATGAGTGAACGTTTACGAGTAGTAGAGAAATCGGCGCTTTCTTTATATGCTAGGCAAGAGCGAAAGGACGGGGCTCTTCTTACCGATCCCGATGTAAGTCAACCCAGACTTCCTTCACCACCCATAGCCCAATCAAACTACCAAACAGGCAGAACGTGTAGTGATCATAGCAAACGAATTGACATTCATAAATGGGGTATCAAGTTCGATGGGACAATGAAAAATATGACCGTGGAAAGTTTTATTTTTAGGATTGAAACCCTGCAGAAAAAGAACGGGGTCACTAATGAACAAGTTTTTGCTAATTTCCACCACCTAGTGTCCGGTACAGCGGAAAAATGGTATTGGCAATTTCTCGAAGAAAACCAAGGTGACGAATACCTGAATTTCTACGACCTTAAGTCAGAGTTATTGAGACAGTTTAGAAATAGTAAGAGGGACCATGAGATTCTTAGGGAAATAATGGACAGGCGACAGCAACCAAATGAATCATTTGACGAATTTTATGAAGATGTAAGGGGATGGACCTTACAAATGAGAAATAGACCTAGTGAAAAGGACCTAGTCTCGATGGTTAGACAGAATCTTAGGGACAAGGTAGCGACCCTGATCTTCGGATGTCCTATCAAGGATATTCGAGATCTAAGAGAACAATGTCGACTAGCGGAAAAACACTTATCCACTAGAGATTTTAGGGCTAAGAAACAGATAAGTGAGATAGACGATCACAAGTTAGTACGGACTAGACATTACCTAACGGATTCAGAGGACGAACAAGAAACACATATTTCAGCCGTGCAATATAATCGCACTGACAGACTAAACACAAGTACAAAAACAGATAAACGACAACCTACTCACAAAAACAATGAACGAGACAGAAAACCTGAGCTAACCAAAGACAAAGACTTAACTACATCAACGTGTCCTTCGACATTCCATGCGCTAACTTGTTTTAGTTGCGGACAGGGAAACCTTTCCTTTAAATGCGCTTCGTGTCAGGGAAACCTGAAGGTCGGGAGTGCGCCCGGGTTCACACCACCGACGACTGCTTCACTCCCGGAAAAACCAAACCCGGAGAAATAAAAATTCTAAGACGCGAAACAAAACAAGTAAATACCCAACCTGAATGTAAACCACAATATAAAAGTCTTCATGAACGTATGTTAGCCTATGAAGATGCTAGAAAACGAATCTTCAGTGCAGAGATTACAATTGAAGATAATAACAACAACAAAAGTAGAAATTTTAGAAAAATAGCCAGGCTTAGGGAAAAATGTTTCATAATGAGAAGAGCGAAAAACAAAATCGAAGCTACAGTGTTAGCGATTTCTGACGACAATAGACCTTACGCTAAAGTAGCAGTAGATGGTGAAGAGATGGTAGGTTTATTGGATAGTGGTGCATCAGTAAGTTGCATAGGAAAAGGGGCAATAGATTTTATACAAAAACACGGTATAAAAATGACAATAATGACAGTTAACATAAAGACAGCAGACGGTAAAAATCAACATATTAACGGACGGTTTAAGACTAAAGTTTCATGGGGAGACAACACTCAAGAGATGGAGCTTTATGTCGTCCCTAGTTTGCAACAGCAGCTCTATTTAGGGGTAGATTTTTGGAGAACGTTCAAAGTTGCTCCTAACGTTATAAGCGCTCTAGACATTCCGTCACCGACGGGAGAGCTCGAGTCTGATCCTATGCGACAGCTTACTTCAACACAAGCAGAAGAGTTGGAGCGAGTTAAGCTTGCATTCCCTTCGTTCGCAGTAATGGGATTGGGTAAGACTCACGTCGAAGAACATGTCATTGAGATGGAAGACGAATCCATTCCCATCAAACAACGACATTACCCGATCTCACCTGTCGTTCAGAAGTTAATGTATGCTGAGCTAGATCGCATGCTAGAACTAGGTGTGATTGAAGAGAGCAATAGCGCGTATAGTTCTCCAGTTGTATTAGTTCGCAAGCCAGGAAAGAACAGGCTTTGCTTAGATTCAAGGAAAATTAACGCGGCCACAAAAAAATTTGCTTATCCCCTGCCGCATATTGAGGGAATATTAAGTCGACTTCACGACACACACTTTATTTCGTCGATCGATTTAAAGGACGCCTTTTGGCAGATTCCTCTAGAGATCAAGTCAAGAGAGAAGACGGCTTTCACAGTCCCTGGGCGACCGTTGTATCAATTCACGGTTATGCCGTTTGGGTTGTGCAACGCCGCCCAGAGAATGTGTAAGCTGATGGACAAAGTTATTCCATCACGTCTGAGAGAAAATGTCTTTGTGTATCTCGACGACCTCTTGATTTGTTCCCCGGACTTTGAAACCCACATGAACGTTCTCAAAGAGGTTGCGAGATGTTTACGTGAAGCGGGGTTGACCATTAACGTAGAGAAAAGTAAATTCTGCTTCAAAGAGATCAAGTACTTAGGCTATTTCGTCGGTGATGGATGTCTAAGAACAGACCCAGATAAAGTTTCTGCAGTGAAAGATTTCCCTGTGCCAAAGACCCCTAAGCAACTCCGTCGATTCTTAGGGATGACGGGATGGTATAGACGCTTTATACCAAATTTTGCGACTATATCAGCCCCAATGACAGACTGTCTAAAGAAAGGAAAGGACTTTGTAATGACAAGTGAAGCCTTAACGGCATTCGAGAACTTGAAAATGACCTTAGTAACAGCACCTATACTAACTAACCCCGACTTTACAAGACATTTTTACATACAATGTGACGCATCAACTTCTGGTGTGGGGAGTGTTCTTTTCCAGATGGATGACGAGAACAACGAACGACCCATAGCATTTATGTCCCAGAAGCTTAACCCTGCTCAGCGGAATTACAGTGTAACGGAACTTGAGTGTTATGCGGCCGTTTTGTCTGTTAAGAAGTTCCGGGCCTACATTGAAGGTCTGCCTTTTACTATAATTACCGATCACGCGAGTCTTAAGTGGCTGATGACACAGAAAGACTTGAGTGGTCGGTTGGCGCGTTGGAGTTTTAAACTCCAAGGTTTTGATTTTACCATCGAGCATAGGAAGGGTATCCTCGATGTGGTCCCGGATACTCTCTCAAGAGTCCATATGGATGAGATCGCTACCGAAATGCAAGAGGTTGACTTTAGTTCACCGTGCTTCTCATCTGAGGAATACGTTGAGCTGAAGAAGACAATCAACGAAAATCAGAACAGACTTCCCGACATTTGCATATCGGACGGCTTCATATATAAACGGACTGATAGACGAACAGGAGATCCTATTCAAGATGACAGAGCTTGGAAACTCTGGGTACCGAGGGAGTTGTGTAGGGGCCTTTTGGCAGCAGCACATGATTCTTTTACAGGGGGTCATGGTGGGATACATAAGACTTTGGCCAAACTTCGGCAAAGGTATTTCTGGCCAAACATGACTACCGATGTAAAAGACTATATTTCCAACTGTGATATTTGCAAGTGCAATAAACCCGTCAATACAATTTCAAGGCCACCCATGGGACAACAGACTATTACAGAAAGACCTTTCCAACGTTTATACATAGACTTTTTAGGACCATACCCACGAACGAAGACAGGAAATACACATATCTTTATTGCCCTTGACCACTTTAGTAAGTACGTTTTTCTTAAACCCTTGAAACGAGCAACAGCAGCTGAGGTAGTTAAATTTCTTGAGGTAGATGTGTTCCACATGTTTGGTGTGCCCGAATATATTCACTCTGACAACGGAAAACAATTCGTTTCAGAATTGTTTTTCAGCTTCCTAAAAAAGTATGGTGTTAAACACGTCCGCACGGCCTTTTACTCACCTCAAGCTAACGCCTCTGAACGAGTTAATCGATCTGTGTTAACAAAAATTCGGTCCTACATCGGTAGTGACCAACGCAATTGGGACCTACATGTAAGTAACACAGCCTTTTCTTTGCGTAGTGTGTTACATGACGCTATAAGGTTCGAGCCATATTATGCCGTTTTCGGAACTCAAATGGTCCAAAACGGTGAGACATATGAGCTCTTGAGAAAACTTGATATGATCAAAGATAGTGAAATCGAAATTTTAGAGAAAGGCGATAAACAAGCTATCCTTAGAAAGAAAATATTCAATAACCTCAATTTAGCTCACCAAAGATCGACAAAAACATACAATACAAGAAGTAGGGATATATCATACAAAGTAGGACAGATAGTTTATAGAAAAAACTTCAAACAGAGTAACAAAATAGACAAATACAATGCAAAATTAGGTCAAAAATATCTAAAGTCAATAGTGTTAAGGACAGTAGGTAATTCCCTTTATGAATTAGGGAACCTGAGAGGCGAGGTAGTAGGAATCTATCACGCAAAAGACATTCACTCATGATGACGCACTCAGCTACTGTTGTTCCATTAGCAAACTGTGATATATATCTGATGTGGTGTTTATTTATTTATTTATCTATAGAGTTTATTTATATAATTATTTATTTATTTATTTATTCATAGAAATTTTTATTTATTTTTTTTATATTTTTAGGGTTTATAGAGTTTTATTTATTTTTTTTTATTTATAGAGTTTATTTATTTAACTTATTATACTGTGATATAAGTGTTTGTGAATGTTATAGATTATTTATTTATTTATTAATACTTTATTCTGTGATATTAAGTTTTTGTTTACTTATTCAAGTTTTGGGTTGAATTTTTTGTACCAGACTGTGATATGAATCACAATTGTGAGACCTGAAGACTGATTCGTAATATGCAAATGAAAGGGCTAATTATATATACTCTGAGTAAGTTATTAAAAAAAAAAAAAAAAACAAAGAAAAAAAAATTCCTAAGAATATATGCCCGGACATGAGAAGCAAAACCTAACTCAGGGAGTGGGACGTGCCACACGTTGAGAACGGCAAAGATAAATGTACCAAATCAAATACATAATAATCGGCCGACTTTTTTTTTACGAGCCCATTTTTCTCATGACCACTCGAAAAATGTTTCGAGCCTGTTACGTGACCGATTCTCACTAGATTAGGAACAACACTTCCACCCCACGACACAATAAAATACACCGTAGCCGTATGAGCCTTTAAAAAAACAAAAAAAAAAAATGAAATAATCCACAATTTTATTTATCACTTTATTTCATCCGTTTTAAACACAAAAAAATCACAAGCACTATCAATCGATGTGTAGTGTGGTGGTGTTTTGGTTTTGATTAAAGTTGGGGTTGTTTTTGTTGTTGTCTTCCTGTCGGATTTGTCCTGCACGGCAGTTCCACTCCGATCTCACATATCCAAATAATAAAAGGAAATAGATACCTGAAAAAGAAAAAAAAAAGAAAATAAATAAATCAAAAATAATAAATAAAAGTTTACATAAGGAAGTTGCCACCAGATCTTGACTCTGAACTATCCCTGTTAAAGGGTAATTTAGAGAACAATTTCTGGCAGCTATAATACTTATCTTTGGGATGTAGCTTATCGAGAATACGAGAAGTTGGTTTTATGTTGAGTAGATGAATGTTGACGATGAACCTGCAAATAAAATAATTGAAATTGTAATTAAATCAAAAAAAAAAAGTCTAGCTACATATGTAGGTACTGTAGCGAAATCTCACCTGCAATGATGGGTATTTTATTCCACAATCCAGGGTAGACTTGTTTATAATTTATTGTTTCATTTATTTATTGTTTTTTTTATGTTTATTTATTTACATATATAAATATTTTACCGATTTCTTTTACATTTTTATCAAAATATTCGTGATATAAAGAAAAAAGAAAAAAAAAGAGAACAAACTAAACAAACACAAAACTTGACAAATTGATTGTCAGCAGTAAGTGTCACTTGACAAATGTCAACAGAAAGGGTCAATCTAGTGCGACACCTACTGCTGAATTGTAATGTAGGTAAGGTAGTTCAGTAAAGTTAAACGCTGCGATAGGGATTTAGTGCAATATTTTATTATTAGGTATATTATTTATTTATGATTAATTTATATTTCATGCTTTAATTTATTTTATCTTAGTTTTATCAGATATTTTATTCTGTGCAATATTAGATGTAAGCAAAGTAGTTACACCCACACTCACATAATATTTTTGCAGAAAAGTGAGTTAATATATATTAGTTGATACATAGACATGCAAGATAGAATTCTATTGATAAAAGTATTGCTGACTAGAGGAAACTCAATCCACTTCCAATCTGCATACCAATACCAATGCAATTTTTTTATCACTTATGTAGGTCATAAGGCGACGACCGATTACAAAGAAATTGATCCGACATTACAGAAAAGCAATTATCAGCTGTAGGAGTTCAGTGTTGCCATAAATCTATAGACAAAAATATATTCTCTCGAAATTTTGGAAAGAAAGTATATATACTTAAAGAATTTTTTTTCCTTTCTCGTGAATTTTTTTAAATTTTTTTTCTGTTGAAAAAAAAAAAAAAAGAAAGAAAATATACCTACCAAGAGTTTGAATCTCGATTTTCGATAGAAATAAATTACAAATAAAGAAAAAGAAAGAAGAAACGAGTGAAGGTCAACCTAAGATGACATTTAACACTGTGGGGAAGGGGAAGAAATCCCTATAGGAAATTTTGGGACCCAGTTCGTGTATAAAGCAGAGGTTCTTCATTAGGCATAGACAAAATCTAACCAAGGCTCGTTAGATATATACGTATGTATATATATATATATTTATATACGATAGCAAGAGCCTACCTGTATAGACCAAACCGACATTTGGTTCGAACCTCTGCTTCCTTTTTTTTACCTCGACTATCAGAGATTCGTTGGCAGGGTGGTTGAATTCAAGACCAGGCTTTGACTCGAGGGCTGGTAGCAAGTTGGGAAACGGGAATTAGCCACAACGCTAAGAAAGGCAATCCAAAAGGAAAATCCGTTGGAGGTGCTGCCATTAGTGAAATTTTTTGTTGAAACAGTCCCTTTTGGACTAAAAGAATCCAAAAAAAAATTTTTTTTACTATTTTGATTTTTAATTAATTTTTTTTGATTCATTTTTTTTAATTTTTTTGTTATTGTAAAAGAAAAAAAAAAAAAGAAATTAGTGAAAAGTATAGTAAAATAGTGAAAAAAAAAAGGAACAAATTTAAAGTGATACAAAGGGATTTTTTTTGTAGAAAAGAGTGAAGTTAAGAGTGTTATGTTTTCTGGACCTTAAGTGGGATATATGTATATATAAAAAAAAAAAAAAACAGGTAATACGTGGCTAGAAAAGTGAAGCCATTTTTTTCATAACTTCAGAGTACTGCCGGCAGGACACCGAGGGAGATCTTCTAAAGTAGTAAGTGCCTTGTTTATCATATAAAAAAAAAATATTTAAACAAATATACATACACTTATACATATATATATCTTAAAAATACACTGAGGTGAATAAGGGAAGGAAGTACCTACACTCTGGTGCTTCGAAGTATATCCACCTTTTTACATAAATTTCAACCCTAAATCCTTTTTACACTCCAGAGCTATTTCATAAACCCATAATTTTTTTTATATATTTTTTTGGCCGAACACAAATTAATAAGTTATATACCTTTTTTTACCTTTTCATTAAATTTTTTATTTATTTCTTATTTTCTTTTGTAACGTAATTTGCCTAAAAATTTTTTTTTATGCTAATAAATTGTAATCAATTGTTGAAAGAAAAAAAAGCATACTTTTAATAAAAATATCTTCTGATCTGAAAACATTAGAATCATGAAGTGCTAATTTCTTAAAAGAGGTGTGTGAAGGATCGGCTGGGCCGACGATGAGAAGAAGGAAAATAAATTGGACGACTGAAAAATGACTTGACACTTACCTTTATAGATTCAACAGACTTACTAACTACGACAATTATACTTATACTTACCAAACATGACCAAACCTACTTTGTTACTAAACTTACCACTAAACTATAACTACTTTATACCATACTTACCATACTATACTTACCCTACAATTTATTACTAATTATACTTACCTTACTTACACTTACCATATAGACTATACATTCTCTTGACAACAATGACTATAATTATTTACTTACTTTACTTACTTTTACTTACCTAAACAGGACCTAAGACTATAAGCATAAACTATGACGATAAACTTTAACTGAGACAATAAACTAGTTTGCGATCGGAGGTTCATATTAGGGGCTATCTCGTGAATACTGGCCAACGAGATAGCATCGGTTGTATCATATAGATACAAGGGTGGGCAGGCCAACCTTTGCCAATAACACCAGGCAATGTCTTTGATGGCTCGGCGAACCATTGTTTTGGTGAGACAGTGGGGCAGATGGTGTCTTCTGGTGGAAAAAAAAAAAAATTATATATCTTTTTTTTTACTATAGGTTTTAGTAATAGATTAGGTTTAAGAGCATATATATATGAATATATATATATAAATATATATATATATAACTATATATATCTATAAATTTAGGGTTTAGAAATTAAGTTTAAATTTAATTCCTTTTTTTATCCACTGAGAACACACCAAAGCCTCACTCTTTCTCCAATGCAGTGGCATAGGTAACTATGTTTGTGCAATTCATTGTCCTTTAGTAATCCTAGCCCTATTTTCATATCCTATCCCATTTCCTATCCTGATCCTTTATTATTATAGGCATGACTTTTTTTGTTTGCTGTGTAGGAGGAGAGCGGAAAAAGGCAAGAACCACTCCCCAACCCGTCGAGCTTAGCCGAGCTAGAGCAAGCATGCCAACGCCTTTTCCTAACTCCTGAAGATACGCCTCAGTGGTACCCTGACACGCAACAGTCTCAAACAATAAGAAAAAGCACAAAGAAGAAAGAGCGATAACTCTGCAATTATTTCAACCTCTGCAACTTTGTCTACCCCGGACACCGCATACGTCCCCCACCTACATGCTCAAAAATTGCAAGGATAATTGCAGCATATTTGCAGCGTTTAAAAGCAGTCATAGATGTAACTATCTATCTTACCATCAAATTCTGAAGAATAAATAAGAATTTTTTTGTCAAATGTCAATGAAACCCATCGGTTGAAGTCGAGTTGGTTAAAGAGAGATAAAAGTTCATAAAAGTTCATTACCTGGCGGAGGTTCTCCTGTCTGCAATGTAAACAATCAAACAATTTTTGGTATAGATCTGCCAACCGTTTGAACAGAAATTTTTCAAGATGACATTTTTTTCATATATATTTTTGTCGGAAAATTGGCAGACAAGAGCTGACAATCAAATTGTCAGACCTTGGGATGAAATATACCAACCGTGTGAACGGACAATTTTTTATTGTAAGAAATATGTCAATTGTCAGACCATTGACAGTTCCATTGTAAGATCTGACAATCGTGTGTACATAGCTTCACTTTGAGAATCAATTATTTTTCAGCGCCCAAAAGAAACAAAATTAAAAAAATTGCTTTGTCACTTTTTTCGATAAAATCACTTCTCACTACTACTAGCGCCAACTTTGAGAAACGACGGTTTATATTATGAATTCTTATTTAATTTTTGCCCGAAAATTTTGCCGCTCTTAATCCAGCAATTCGCACAAGCACAAGCCAAGAAAAAAAATTAAGTACATTTAACGTTCTATCTCACTTAGGGTGACCAGATCTGTCTTCAATGAAAAGAGGACACCTACAAAAATAACAAACAAATATTGAAGTAGGTACCCCAATAATACGGAGTAAAGGAAGTTATAGAATAGTAATAATATGTATACAGTTTATGTGATGTAACACCTAAAAAAAAGGACAACTCGCTGATTTTTTTCAAAAAGATACCGGACAAAAGTTTCTAAGGTCAAAAAGAGGACTTGTCCTCTATAAAGAGTACGCCTGGTCAGCCTAATCTCACTTGACCTTAGATATACATAATTATATTTCTCAATTATTGTTAAACTTAAAACTTAACGAAATTGTTGATTCTGTCTCACTCGTACTTTTAAGAATACAAATGTAAAGAAATGAAAACTCCGTAAAACTATGTACATATATAAAACTATACAAATTAAATATAAAATTCACCTACTAAAGGTTGTTGACCCTTTACATAGGAGCAGCTGTAATGATTTATATACCAATTAAAGTAAAAACCAGAATAAGAGATTTTTTGGTAAGAAATTTTAAATTCTCGAGTCAATCGTTTGTTATAAGCAGGGAACGGATTCTGTGGCAAATGCCTTTTTTTTGCAACGTTCAATCAAAATTTGTTACTTGTTTTAGTGTGCGTAAGAAACGCACACAAATATAAAGTATGAAATTATACCTCGGCTCGTATATTAAATGTGTCTATTTGGGAATATGTGGAAATGTGATTGATAGGTGATTGTGTTTTCATTCTTTGACGTGTTTTTGTTTTTCAAAATGCCTAAGAATAAACTAAAAGAGGAAAAAATATTGCAAAATTTTATTAAACAACTGGGGAAGACTTTTTTTCCACGGATGGAAAGGTTTTATTGTGTAAATTTTGCGGTGTTAGAGTCAGCCACGAACAAAATATTACATTGAGCAGCACATAACTCGAACAAAACAAGCAAGCAAATGAATTGATTGGTAAAAACCAACTTATTCCTTCGTTCGCTACTGGATGATGTTGGCTTGTGATATACCGCTTCACAAAGTTAACAATTCACAGTTTCAATCGTTCATTGAAATGTATACTCAAAAAAAAAGTTCCGGATTGTTGTGTATGTAAAAGTTGAATTTAATAAAGAAACACTTATGTTAAAGCTTCTTAATATTAATTTTATTAGTTATATAAAATAAAGATCTTGCCTCTTTGACGTCGTAGACGGAAAAGGAAGAAGATTGGATATTGATACGAACATGAGGTCTTTCATTTCTTCGTTCACTTTATTTGGTGCATACATTTAACATTTTTTTTACTTCATTTGTTTGATTCTTAATGCTACCAAATATAATTTATAAAAAACGTAATGTAAACGTAACACGGATGAATCCACGCTACGAAATAAGTTATGTATACGACTCATATATTGAAGTCATTCGTAAAATCCAAGCTGCTGTGGGTGACGATAAAATATTCGTTTCAATGGATGAAACAATCGATAAGGCTGGAGGATGTGTTACAAACGTTATTGTAGGACCCTTACGAGAAAACGGCAAAGGTTACCTGTTGGCTTGCGAAGTTTTTGAAAAGGTCAGCTCTACTTCAATTTTTATTCGATGACTCTCTGAAGCTCTTGGCTCAATTGGAGATGTGCTTGAAATTTTGGAAAAAATTGATTCCAAATTAAAAAATTGGCAAAGAAGTTATAAAAAAATTGAATGCTGTTTTTTCTACTAGCGAGGGACTCGCAATATTGAAAAAAAAATAAATGCAGTGATAAATGGTGACATAATAATGAACTCCCTAAAGGCATAGAAGTCAACAATCTTGGACCTTTAACATGGGCCCCACTGGTTTCAACCCATGTCGAAAGAACATTCAGCTCTTTTAAAACACTACTTAGGGACAACCGCAGTCGTTTGCTAACCGAAAATTTTAAAACGTATTTAATCGTACATTGTTTTTATAACTATGAATAAATTTCGTTAATTATGTAAATAAAATTATAAATGCCTTTTTTTGCCTTTTTTAGATTTTTAAATGCCTCAAAATCCGATCCCTGGTTATAAGTTAATTTTGCTTCAACTTATAGCTTCAAATTTAAATTGAAATAAATTATAACTGATGTAACTACATCTTAAAAATAAAAAAATCTAGTACTTGTAATTGTCACTTTTTTTTGGTACAATCTCAAACAACTCACTTTTCTTTTTACTTTGTACTTTTATACATTGTTTTTAATTTCAATAAATCATTGTAATCTTGAATTATTTTAGTATCGTCTTTTATTCACAACACATTGGCGACGAGGTAGAAATGACCTTCACAAATATGGATTCCGAAACTCTTGAACTTATTCTCAAAAAGCTTCAAGATTCCAACCAGGAATTCCTCAAGACCATGCTGGAACAAAAACCCATGAAACAGACATTCGTTTCTTCTTTCAAATCTAAGGAAACTTGGGCCACATATCTTCTCCAATTAGAACAACATTTCATTGCGAACAACGTCCTTGAAGACGACACAAAACGTGCTTATCTACTTAGCTGGATTGGTGGCGAATCAATGGAGCTACTTCAAGAACTATATGGACAAAAGGGCGCGCAAGTATCATTCAGTCAATTAATTGAAAAACTCACTAATCATTTTGAAAAAAAGCCTCATATGCTTGCGTCTAGATTCAAGTTCTATAGGACATTTATGCAACCTAACCAAACGTATTCAGATTGGGTAGCAGAGTTGCGCGGAACGACTAAAGAATGCATGTTTGTTTGTGGAAAAGCTGGATGTATGGAGTCATACGTGGACTCTAAAATTAGGGATATGATCATCTTATACACCCCACATGATTAAGTTCGGTCAACCGCTCTACAAAAAGAAAATCCAACACTAGATGAGGTTATTCAGATCGCACAACTCTACGAAGAAACCACAAAAACATGTAGTGAGCTTAAGGGCGAGCCGAAAAGTGGAGCAGATATGAACGCAGTCCATCAATCAGTAAATCAACATCAACGATCAAGAGGTAAGCGGGTAAATAATAATTTTTCTGGTAATAAGAATGCACTGAGACAAAGTAATAAGTCGTGCCCTGGATGTGACATCGCTCATCAATGATCGGAGTGTAAAAAAAAGCATTGACAAACAAAACTAAAAGATTTTCAAACAAAACATATTTAGTTACGATATTAATTGAAAATGTGTGTTCTGAGCCCCCCACCCTGAAAAAAAATTATTTGTATACTTCCTCGTTATCGAAGTGTTCTTCTAAAACAGTCCAATCTAAAATTTTGAAATAAAAATTTAGAATAAAAAAAATTTTGTAATGCTACCCCAATTCTCTTCGTTTTTCCGAAATCGAATAAAAAAGATTATCCTTTTCATGAAAATTAAAAACAAAAAAATTAAGTTATAAAAATAATCAAAGAAAGTCCTAAAAAAGACATACAGATTTTTACGATATTAAATTAAACTTCAATTTTGGCCCAACCTTTTAGAAATCCGAAATTCAAAAACTTGTTGCAGGTTGTTCTAGGGCTCTTCTAAATTGTTCCAAGCTTTCGTTTCTTAAAATTGATTTTTAGTATGAAAAATTTCATTAAAATGCTCCCTCGCCCCCCTTTTTTCAAAACTCCAAAATCTAAAACTTGTTCCAAGTGCAGAATCACTCAAATCCAATTGTTCCAAAGAATCATGCAAAAATATTGAAAATTGCACATTTTAAGCCCAAAAAACACTTTAAATGAAAATATCTTATTATCCTTGCTCTGGCCCCCCTTTTTAGAAATCCAAAACTAGAAAAAGGGGGGCGGGGGAGCATTTTAATGAAATTTTCCATACTAAAAATCAATTTTAAGAAACAAAAGCTTGGAACAATTTAGAAGAGCCCTAGAACAATCTGGAACATGTTTTTGAATTTCGGATTTCTAAAAGGTTGGGCCAAAATTGAAGTTTAATTTAATATCGTAAAAATCTGTATGTCTTTTTTAGGACTTTCTTTGATTATTTTTATAACTTAATTTGTTTGTTTTTAATTTTCATGAAGAGGATAATCTTTTTTATTCGATTTCGGAAAAACGAAGAGAATTGGGGTAGCATTACAAATTTTTTTTTATTCTAAATTTTTATTTCAAAATTTTAGATTGGACTGTTTTAGAAGAACACTTCGATAACGAGGAAGTATAAAAATAATTTTTTTTTTCTGGGTGGTGGGCTCAGAACACACATTTTCAATTAATATCGTAACTAAATATGTTTTGTTTGAAAATCTTTTATTTTTGTTTGTCAATGCTTTTTTTTTAATTAAGATATATGGTTTACTTGCAGAAACAGCATGTTTATGTTTGATTCCAAATTTAGTAATAATAAGACGGGGGAAAAGTTTTTATTTAGGTTTTTTTTAATAATTATTTTTTGTTAAAGATTTTACCTTGGGGCAGTGTAGAGAAGAATTAATATAATGTTAGGAAATTTCTTTGCTGTCTGAGTTTGAAAAGGGGGTGCGAAATAAAGATTTTCGTTTAATATCGTAAATAGCGTTTTTCGTTTTTAAAATCTTTTTTTGCGGAAATCTTGGAACAATGAGGTTTGGTTAGATATCTATTTGAAATACATTTTTTCCGGAATTTTTGAAATGGGGGGGCGTTGGGGAAGTGTTTTTTAAAAATATGTGCATTAGAAATTTATTTTAAAGAAACAGGATTTTAATGTCGATTAGATAAATGGTAAAGAAATCTAAAACAAGTAATTAATTTTTAAAATTTTGAAAGGGGAGCACTGGGGAGCAAAAAATGTGCTTTATTCGTTTTTGTTATGTTAAACCTTTAAATATTTATATTTTTATATGAAATTTTGGTACACTTAAGACAAATTAGTGTTTGACCTGGAACAACTTTTGGATTTTTGATTTTTCAAAAAGGGGGGCTAATGGAGTTTTTTAAAAATTAGAAAATTTGCAGATTTTTTTTCAAAGTTAGTTTTTAAACTGATAATATGAAGCTAGACTCAGAATATTTTTTCAACAGATGCATTTACCATCAAGTTTTCTAAAACAAATGATTTAAAAAAAAAATAAAATTTTGGAGGCCCGTTTTTGGGATTTTTGAAAAAAAGTTTTGAAGGCTTTATCTTTAAAAATACAAGCACTACAACTTTATTTTTTTGGAACAATGGTTAGAACACTTTTTTAAACCCGACAAAAATTTCAAAACCAAGAATTTCGAAAAAAGGGGGGCTAGAATTTTTTCTAATTTTGCTCATAACTTTCGAAATTTTGAACATAGGGGTCCAAAAACTTGGAACAATGTTCAGAACAACTAGAACAACCTGGAACAACTTTCAAAAATTTGATTTTCAAAAAAAGGGGGGCTAGGTCAAAAACCGTTTTTTGGGTCTAAAACCCCAACTTTGGAACAATGCGGAACAAACCGGGAACAACCTGGAACAAGTTTCAAAAATATCAAATTCCAAAAAAGGGGGGCTAACTTCACATACTCAAAAAGGACAAATAAGGTCCGTGGGGGTGATGTAACTACATCTTAAAAATAAAAAAAAATCTAGTACTTGTAATTGTCATATATAGATTGTCACTTTTTTTTGGTACAATCTCAAAGAACCTATAACTTACTTTTCTTTTTACTTTGTACTTTTATACATTGTTTTTAATTTCAATAAATCATTGTAATCTTGAATTATTTTAATATCGTCTTTTATTCACAACAATAACGTTTCAAAAAAAATAATTTATTGAAGTTTTTTTTTTAATAATACAAATTCTATATATACTACTGAAATACATTAGCCAAGTAGAAGACTTAGAACTATTTTAATTGGACTTGTTGAATTATTGATTCAAAATAGCTTTTAACGGCCTTAAGTTTTCTTATATTTACTACAAATTCTAAGATATTACAAGAATAAATTAGTTGGATATAGTTCACACTAAGTATTCGTCATAAAATCTATGTAAGGTGAACTGAACTTAACTTAACTTGACAAGGTCCTCCCTAGTCAAGTGATGAGTCCAAGTGAGATCGCCGCGACAAAACACAAATTTCTGGACTAAATTCCGTTAAAAGCTATTTTAAAAATCGTTTTTATTATGAAGGTTCCATTATAAAAACTCTGTTCTATTCTTGAAACATTTCAATGTTTTAAGTTTTTCGCAATCAAGCAGGAGACAAGTTAACTAAGTGTTCAACGTTAAATTAAGCGGGGAAATTAATCAACTAAGCGGTTGAAAAATTAAACAGGAAATACAATCGCTTGTAAATGGAAAAAACAAATTGGGATTAAATTGTTTGTTCTTTTTACTTTTAAAGATGAAAGTGGAAAAGAATTGCTTTGGCATTTGTTGATGTGGCTTCGGGTCCAACCACATAAACCTTTCCTCTGTCAGTTAAATGTTGAATATTACGAACATTAATGTAGCAAACTAAAGACTATGTTTTATCTCCGTATAATTACGGGTATTGAACGGATATTTTTTTTTTTTTGTAATTTAAAGCAGTTTTTCCACTTTCACTTTCCTTTCAACCAAAATAAGAAGGTAACAACTTCAATAGAATAACGGATCAAAAAAAAGCACAGAAAAGGAAAGATTTGCCTTTGATCTACAAACAAGTGGATCTAATCAAGTGAATATAATTTTAACCCACAATCCGCATTAAATATCTATTTCCACAAAAATTAATTTAAATCTGAGATTGAGTAGGCAATATACCTACGTTGAATTGGACTCTTCACCTAGGTTTATATTTACATTATGGGGTAATATTGACAGTAAAATCATCCGTTTACAAATATGTACGTACATATATCGCTTTTGAAAACTCTGATTTGATAAACTTCACACACAAAAATCACACTTTGTACAAATTCTTTAAACATTCATTTTTTTCTATAATAAAATAATATAATCTTTATCATCTGATACTATATATGTACGAGTTGTTTCCTGAGTGTTTGTGTGACTACACATAACCCCAAAATATATGGAACACCTCAAAAAAACGCGGGCACCAGAAATTTCGCCTGACCAAAGTATGTATGTATATCTAATTTCGTTAAAAAACACTCATTCTTCGACTATAGCACCGGTCTTGGCTAATATAATAATAATATTCAGACGATTGTAACTCTACTACTCTACACAGTAATGATGTATTTTCATGGGCTGTGTTTGACCTAAAACTTAGCTCTGCTCTGGAGTCAACTCCATGATGTCACACGAAAATACGACCTTCAGCTTTTCAGTATGGAGATTCAGCAGTTGCGTTTTGAAAACACTCAGCTTAAAAAAGAGGTGAAGTCAATGAAAAACAAGTTGGAGTTCACTGATAAATCCACCAGACGTGCAAGCACTGTTGGTCTGTGGACTAAAAAATACAAACACCCACTCACCTGTTGCCGAATTTATTGACCTTGTTCCAATGTTCCGAATACAACATCACTTGTTAAGGTATCGCGATAAATTCAAACTGGAAGATCTTTCGTGTTCTCGTTGGACTCAGCATTTCAAGTTATTAATGTAATTGCTACTAAGAAGAAACTGAAAGGGTGTACTATCCACGGAGATCTCATTATGTATCTTTCCAATCAGTTTTAACCTTGTAAAGTTATCTTCGATCAGCTCAATATTACTTTCTTAGTTATTTCAACTCAACTTCAACTGAAACAAATCTAACCCTTCCCTAATCCAACTCTATTTTTAGATCCATCATACGAGTATAATAAACTGAGCATGAAAAAATTCAATTAAAGATGTATTGCACCGTTTTGAACTGTGCCCACTCATATTCATAATATTCAAATAGTTATTTGTGATTTCGTTTTCTGTCCATTTGACGCATAAAATTTCATTAGTCGTGTTTTCTTGGAAAAGCTATTCACAGTACAGTAGGATTTTACACGAGTTACAAATACAACATCCACAGTAGAATTACTGCCAATAAAAGCAGAAGTAGAATCCTACTGCGGATAGGTTTGTGACGTTTATTCGAGTATCGAATGGAATTTTGGTGGTTTTGTTTTCAGATGTTGGTGGGATTGACTATCATTTGCATCTCGATGGCTGTGTTTATAAAGTTGTTGTGTGTTTTTCATGGCTGTTTTTCCATTGACCAAAAAAATCAATCTATCATTTTCGATTCAACCAAAAAAATCAATTGATTTTATTCGTTATCGGTTTTTTTAAAACTTGATTTAAATAAAAATGCATTTAAATGCAATTCTGATTGAAGAACTACATAGAATTCAGTTAAAAAATCATTATATGATCTAACAAAAATGATCGCCGATGACGTCATCTACTACATGATACATAAACCACAACTTACTTCGACCATAATCTACGAACAACCCCCTTTCCTGAAACATATGTTTATCGCTGCCTTTTCCTGAAGAATTTATTTTTATTGCTGAAACCGAAATGTCTGACAAAGGAAAAAGGTAAAAAGAAAATTAATATAAATTATATGATTAAACAATTCTAATCAGTAGGATAGGAGGGTTAGAACGAACTGGACAAAAAAAAGAACTGAAGCGTTATTGGATTTTTATGCGGCGAGGACTGAAGAGTTTCAGCTTCGTTTCCACTTTCACTGGACTCTAACAGTTCACGCAAAATCTACAATTATTTCATGAATTTTCTTACCATATCTTTTGAAAAATTGTCCATTTTATGTACCTATAATTAATTTTTGGCTCAAGTTATTTTTTGTTTTCCTTTTCATTTGTAGCAAACTTGCTTTTATTTATATTTTTTTTAATTATTCTGACAGCTGTTATTCGGTAGTGCCAAACGTGAAATATAAACACCAGGCTACTGCCGATGCGTTTTTTTGGGAATTTCTTACTGTACTATGTATAGATTCCCAAAAAAACACGGCTATTATTTGTGTTAGATTTTAGTTTTCTTCACCCGTGTTTGTAAATGCCAGAAATAATCAGCCCAACCACACAAATGAAATTTGATTCCAAATTCCAGTGGAAAGATTCTATAGTCACACAGTACACACACAAACTCTTTGAATTCAATGCATCTCCGGCTGTCTGTGATGTGCCTAGTATGCGGCTCGTGTTTTTGCTAACGATTTCCAGCAACTGCAATCTACAAATAATTCATGAGCGTAAACCATCTGATGTTTGTTTTGTTATAAATATACCAGTTTATAAGGATAGAAGTACTGTGCAATGTGCATAAATATTTCAAGTCGCAAAAATGAAACGAGTTTACCCGAGCGGTGCCCAGAAGAGGCAGGAAAAAAAACTTAAATCAAAAGAATTGATCAAATACTATGTATCTTGGTTAAAATGCAAATGGGAGTACATATTTGTCTGTGCAACATCAAATTACATTTTCTTGTTCCTGGTTATGCGCCCCCAGAATTTTTCGCATTGCGCATTTGCACATCTTGCACAAATGGTTGGTCCGGCCCAGCTTATACCAGACCAATACTAAGTCGGTAAATTAAATTTTAAGTAAAGGAATGTAAAAACTTATTAAATGTCAAAAAACTCAATAAAAATCATTCATTCGTTCATTCATTCGATTCCGATTAATTTGCCTTTGATAAAATTTGCGGTCACCACACCAGTGTTTTTATGTGGAATATAGTAAAATATTTTAAAACTCGCTCGAAGCGAAATTTTTAAAACAAGTTAATTCCTTCTCTGTTCAAATCCATGGTTAAACTTCTAATTACTGAATTTAAAAAAAAGTCCGCTCACAAACTGAGCACTCTAAGCAATTTGGTGAACATATTTAAACTTAAGATCGTTCAATAACTACCGACACTACCGTCCCTAATTAGTGTATATGTATGTGGGATCACCCTGTTGGTGCGTGCCCAAAAGCTTTCTGCTGTCAGTTGATAACAGCTGATAAAGATAAGTCGAATACGATTATAAAGAGATGATGATGAAGATGAACACGGTGATGAGGATGAAGATAAAAACATGAAGAAAACGAAGACACACGAAGGTTAACCACGAAGACGTCCGTATCGGCAAGACTAAAAATTCTAAATTTCATATTATCTACTTAAAATTGCTAAATAAACTTAATTTACATAAAACTATTTTAAATTAAATATTAAAAAATAAATTACATTGAATTCATATTCGGTTGTCTTTAATTGGAAATCCCACAATCTTGGGGGCTCATAACCGGGATTTGTAAAAAGCCAAATAACTGCGTGGTGAATTAAGTTATTCAGTAGTTCTCGAAAAAAAAAAGCTCTCTCATATACAAAAAAAAAAATACCGCTGGTAAAAGTATCCCACGCATCACCTAATCATCAGATATCCAGACAACGGGAAGCAACGGGAACTTGCAGTTCTTTTATAGAAGATCTACAACGGGATCCATAGGTACCGCAAACGAAGAAATCCATGAACGGTAAAGCTTTTTGCTGGATTAGTAAGTTAACTGGTCTGAGGTAACTGGAATCAAAATCTTACTTCTTAATTTTTTATGAAAAAAAAAAATCATAATTTGCTGTTACTGTTCTGCGACTGAACCACTGTAGTTATCAATTAGTGTTCACGAGTTTTTTTTCATTTTATAAATATCAAAATGGGCAGGAATAATAGAAACAGCACACGCATTGAGAGTAGGAGGTCGCATGATTTGACAGAAATGTTTCGTGACTTGGATAAGAGGCAAGAAGAGGTTGAAACCAGGGAGAATGAGCTAGCACAAAAACAACGAGAGTTAGAAATGAGTCTTAGGGAAAGTTCGATACGAGAGAAGGAGAAAGAGGTTAACTTGAGGTTAGAAATGTCGATTTTAAAGACAACGATGGAAGAGGAAATTTTAAGGCTGAGAGGAAGAGCAAGCAATGTAACGTTCCAAGATGTGGCAGCGATTGTACCTGAATTTTCAGGAAATGATGAGTATGACGTTAATAGTTGGGTACAAGACGTTAATATCGCAGCCGAAAGCATGAACTGGTCAGAAGCCGAGAAGGTTCTTTTCGGAAAGAGGTTGCTTACTGGCTCAGCGAAATTGGCACTCAGGTCAAAGCCAACTCTTTCTAAATGGACAGATCTTAAAGATTTTTTGATTGAAGAGTTTGCTCAGAAAGTGTGTGCGGCAGAAGTTTATAAGAAATTGGGTCAGAGGCGACAAAAGAAGGGAGAGAACATTCAGGATTATTTATTGCATATGAGGGAGATAGGGGCTAAGGGTCGAGTGGAGGATGCTTCTCTAATTAGTTTCATTATTGATGGTATAGATGATTCTCCAAGTAACAAGGTTATGTTATATGGAGCATTGACTTTTAAGGATTTCAAAGAGAAAATTTCTTTCTATCTAAAATATAAAGAAAGCTTGCCAAGTTCAAGCAAACCAAAGGAACATAGATCGAATCCAGAAAGTCGTGGTGCAGGGCGTTGTTTCAATTGTGGCAAACGAGGCCACTTAAGCAGTTCTTGCAGCCAAAAGCAACCCAAATGTTTCACGTGCAATGAGTTTGGACACAAATCACTGGACTGTCCCAAACGAAAACCAGAAGTGAATAAGACAAATGTGCTGATGGTTGGCATGACCAACACTATGAAGCTTGTACGTGTGAATGGGTTTGAGGTTAGTGGCTTGGTGGACACCGGCAGCGACTTGACTTTAGTCCGAAGCGATGTTTATGTTAAAATGGGTGCTCCACCCATTACACAAAATTCAATTCCAGTTAGAGGTCTATCAGCTGAATCCGTAGTAACATTAGGATATTTTGACGCCCAAATTGAAATCGATGACTGTACATGCAATACAAGAGTTTATATAATGTCTGAATCAGTAATGCAAATAACACCCTTGATAATTGGGAAGGATGTTCTGTCAGGTAAAAACATAAAACTCTCTTCAGATGGTGTTTTCGTTTCTGATATAGAGGAAGCTTTTCATCAGGTGTGTCAGATTTCAGCTTTAAGTAAAGATGAGGTGCCGCTTAACATAGGCAATTCTTACTATGAGAAAGCTATCGAGGAGCTCGTTTCCAGTTATAGCCCTAGGGAAGAAAAAAAATCACCAGTTGAGATGGAGCTGACTTTAAAAACAGATACACCCATAAGTCAACCGCCAAGAAGACTGGCCCCTCTTGAGAAAAGGATAGTTGACGAACAAATTTCACAGTGGTTAGCTGAAGGTATAATTCGGCAGAGCTCATCGGAGTATGCCAGCCCTGTCGTATTAGCTAATAAAAAAGACGGTACTAAGCGTTTATGTGTAGATTATAGACGATTGAATAAAGAGATTGTTAGATCGCACCATCCCCTTCCACTCATTGAGGATCAGATCGATGCGCTTAGTGGATCCAAAGTTTTTTGTACACTGGACTTAAAGAATGGCTTCTTTCATGTCCGAGTAGCTGAGAAAAGTTCAAAATTTACAGCTTTCGTTACGCCATCTGGACAGTGGGAGTTCCTCCGTGTCCCTTTTGGTCTATGTGTATCACCGATGGTATTCCAAAAATTTATTGACAACATTTTTAAACCTTTGGTCATAAAAAAATTTATTCTAATCTACTTTGATGATTTGGTTGTCTTGGGAAAAAATTCAGAGGAGTGCTTTGCGAGGTTAAAAGAGGTTTTGTCTCTGGCTGAATGTTATGGGTTACAGATCAACTGGAAAAAATGTCAATTCATGTGCGAACAATAGAATACCTGGGTTTCGAGATTTCTTTTGGTTCGATAAAACCATCGCAATATAAGACACTGGCCGTCGAACGTTTTCACCAACCAAACTCTGTTAAAAAGGTTCAAAGCTTCTTAGGTCTCACGGGCTATTTTCGTAAATTTGTGAAAGATTATTCAATCTTAGCCAGACCACTAACGCAGCTTCTTAAGAAAGACCAACCTTTCAAATTCGAGCAACCTCAAAAAATCGCATTCGAGGAATTAAAGAAAAGGATTACATCAAATCCAGTTTTAAGACTTTATAATCAAGAGGCGGAGACTGAACTACATACCGATGCTTCAAAGTGGGGGTTCGGTGCAGTGCTGCTGCAAAAATCGGATGATGCCAAGTTCCACCCTATATACTTTTATAGCAAGAAAACAAGTTGTTCAGAGGAGCGTTATTGTAGCTATGAACTTGAGGTGCTAGCGATCGTGAACTCGCTGAAAAAATTAAGAGTGTATCTGTTAGGCATACCATTTACAATTGTCACAGATTGTGCAGCATTTAAAGCAACCATGGAAAAAAAGGAAATTCTGCCAAGGATTGCTGGATGGGCTCTCCTTTTACAAGACTACGACTACAAATTGGAGCATAGAGCAGGAAGCCGAATGCAGCACGTGGATGCTCTGAGCCGCAATCCAATTTCTATGATAATCTCAACAGAATTCCTTTCCAGAATCAAGATTGCTCAGTCTGCAGATGATCATCTCAAAGTTATCAAACAAGTTTTACAGCATGGTACTTACGAGGGTTATTTCACAGAACATGATATTGTTTATAAAGATGACGGCAAAGGAAACAAGCTTTTGTGTATCCCTAACAGCATGGCATGGAAGAAACTAGAGGAAGTTTTGTGCAAGGAATACTTTATTCCCAAGCTGAGAAGCAAAATTGAAAAGGTGAGAAATAATTGTATCCGGTGCATATTGGGCGATAAGAAGATCGGAAAGCAAGAAGGCTACTTGCACTCAATACCAAAAAATGAACTTCCACTCGATACCTATCATATTGACCACCTTGGTCTCCTATCCCCTTCAGGTAAGCAATATTCTTACATCCTCTGCATAATTGATGCATTTTCAAAATTCGTTTGGATATACCCATGTAAATCCACTTCAGCCGCAGAAGTTCTATCGAAACTGGATCAACAGAAATCAGTATTTGGGAATCCCACGCGAATCATCTCGGATCGAGGTACAGCATTTACGTCAACCATCTTTAAGGATTATTGTGCGCAGGAAGGAATTCAGCATTTGCTTATCACGACGGGTGTTCCACGAGCAAATGGACAGGTTGAGCGGATCAACAGAATCATAATCTCCGTGCTAACAAAATTATCAATGGATGACCCTTCAAAATGGTATCGGTTTACATCAAAGCTGCAAATGGTTCTAAATTCTACTTACCAGCGCGGGATTAAACGGTCTCCTTTTGAAATCTTGACAGGTGTGAAAATGAAAACTAAGGCTGATGCTAGTATAGCAGAAGCAGTCAACGAAGAAATTAGAGAGGCTTTTAATAGGGAACGTGATCACATTAGAGAAGAAGCTCGTGTTAGTATAGATCAGATTGAAAAAGAAAATGCTAAGAATTTCAATAAAAAGCGAAAGGTCGCTCACCAGTACAGTTTAAATGACATTGTTGCAATAAAAAGAACACAATTTGGTCCTAATCTTAAACTTTATCCCAAATATTTAGGTCCCTACAGTGTCACCAAAATCTCGCCAAATGATCGGTACGAGGTTCGAAAAGTGGGTGCCCAGGAGGGTCCTCGAAAGACAACAACAAGTGCAGACTTCATGAAGATGTGGAAGACGAGTGATTATTCTAGTTCTGACACTGACAGCGATGAAGAGGAGCAACCCACCAATCATGAAGAAGAAGACGATACAACCAACTCAAATCATAGGGAATAACTTGCTTATTCGTATAATACCAGATATGACTACCTCCGCTCTCCTGCTATATGACAACTATTATTCCCTGACGCGACAAAAAATGACAACTAAAGATTTTATTCAAAATCCAGACGTTGAATTAAATGATGATGATGTTTGACACCGCTTGCTTTAAGACGTTACAAAAATGTGCATACCATTTTTCCAAGATGATGATTTACTAAGATGTTTCCATTATGATGATGCTTTAAAGATGAATTATCCATTTCCGAGGACGATGAAATGCTACAGGATGGCCGAA
The DNA here is from genome assembly GCA_951394125.1 of Epistrophe eligans. Taxonomy (NCBI): domain Eukaryota; kingdom Metazoa; phylum Arthropoda; class Insecta; order Diptera; family Syrphidae; genus Epistrophe; species Epistrophe eligans. Next base: position 50,152,924 of record OX596030.1, read on the forward strand.
TTTGTGGGATCACCCTGTTGGTGCGTGCCCAAAAGCTTTCTGCTGTCAGTTGATAACAGCTGATAAAGATAAGTCGAATACGATTATAAAGAGATGATGATGAAGATGAACACGGTGATGAGGATGAAGATAAAAACATGAAGAAAACGAAGACACACGAAGGTTAACCACGAAGACGTCCGTATCGGCAAGACTAAAAATTCTAAATTTCATATTATCTACTTAAAATTGCTAAATAAACTTAATTTACATAAAACTATTTTAAATTAAATATTAAAATAAATTACATCGAATTCATATTCGGTTGTCTTTAATTGGAAATCCCACATGTATGTAGATTTTCACTTAGGCATCTTGTTTACGGTTCTTAATATTACACTCCTTAGTTATTTTGTAAAAAAGAAATATTAGGTAACGTATTTAAACACTTAACAATAAAAAACTTTTAAATTAAAAAAAAAAAAACAAATTTACGTAGACACTAAAATCCCCAAGTGACTTTATGTTAAAATATCTTGCAAGTAAAAGTCAAAGCTACGATGACAGAAAGTATTATTTTAATGTATCAATCCTCAAAGAGTAAAATATGAAAGTTTACCCACTAAGCTAGAAAACTTGTCAAAAGGAGATGATACATAATCTTCCTTTATATGAATTTATACGATCTCTAGCTTGTCACAAGAGATAACATAAAAGCCTTTAACATGTTGCAGTTGCTACACTCTTGCAAGCGCAACAGATACAATATACGTCTATATTCTATACAAATATCTATAGACAAAAGGAACAACTTGCAATACCACAACAGATATGCAAATAATTTTGTATCAAGGTAACTTCTAAGGTGAGTAAAAGGATTGTGGGATTGGATTTCGTATACAAAGTGCTCAAATGAATGAAAAATACACATTCTTGAAATTGTGGTAGTTATTTCTGGTTAAGTTCATACATATCTACTTTTTTGTCTTGCAATTACATTTGTATATCTTTTACCTCCGAAAAATTTGCGGATTGGATCATTGAGCATAGCGTACGTATAGGTATAAATTTATGAATTATGAAGTCTCACCACAATTCGTTATTAATGTAATTTTTTTTTTCAACTGACAAAACATAAAAATTTTAATGGTTTTAGTTTCCACCTTGTTTAAACAAAAAACTTAAATTTCAGTAAGTGAAAACGCAATACCCTCAACCTTAAAAACATTTATAAAATAGATATTTAAAGCAAAAATCAAAACAAGAAGAAAGTTATGCAATATATTATTATTTCATCGTCAATTTTTGTTCTTTTTGTAACTTTTAAAAAAAGGTATGGGTCCTATTTATTTATCATTGTAACTATTAAATTACTTCTTAACAATCGGAAGTATAGAATCCTGATAGAAGGCTCTTAGTACTTAACCTTCTTATGCCTGCTGTTCAGAGCTATATTAACCCTAAGGCAAAAAAGGCAACTGTCAAGGGGCCAAGCCCCGCTTAAGGGCCCCACGGGTCACGAGTCACATGACAATACTATATAGCTTTTGAAATAGATATCTTAGAGAAAATAGACGTTAAAGCCTAGTATGCAGCTGAAGCGAAACGAAAATTTTCTGTGGTCTCCAAATTGATAGCAAAAACGTAATCGAAAAAATATTAATGGAGAGTTTAATTAAATGATGCGAATGCGATACGAAATTCGTCTGTGGTGTCCAACACTATAGTAAAATCTTAACGGAGACCACAACGCAAAAATCTCAAATGAAAGTGCCACTTATTGCCAAAAAAATAAAAAAAAGCCACAGCGTACTTCAGAGCAAAAATGAGAACGAAATTTTTCGTTTATGATTTCGTTGTTTCAATTTTTGTATGTTAATTTTAGTTTCGTTTCAGCTGCGTACTATGCTTAAAGATATTATAAAAACATTCACCTCAAAAAAATTAAGAAAAGTTTAATATTCAGAATACATTCAACATTTAAATATTTTTCAATCGCGTTTTCTCGAAAGAATTAAATAATTTTTGTTTTTTTTTTATAATGACAAATACTTTATGTACACAAAACCAAAAAAACAGTGTTACAATGACAATTTTCATTAAGGCGTGTTTTTTTATCTAATCTGTAAAGTTAACAGTTCCAAGAAGAAAAATTATTATAACACTAGCAGACCCGTATATGTATATTATATTATTAAAAAAAATGTTTATACGCCAACGTTCAATCCCCTTTTTTAAAAAATAATTTTTTTGTACATATTTTATTTTTTTGAACAGAATCTTTATACCTACCCCCTTTTTTTTTTCTTTTCTTTATCATCGTAATGCCATTTTCGATTGCTATTTCCCGTTCAATTTTTTTTTTTACTTGATTTGTAGGTATGCAGAAGAAAAAACAATTACGTTACGTACCTACCTACTGTACTGCGCTACGTTCTTATAAAAAAAGAGCCAACAACTGAGTGGAATCAGGAAGTTTAGCAAAAACGGAAAAAGATGTCGGAGGAAGAGTAAATCCAAAAACGACTCAACTTCAATATTTTTTCTTTTTATCTTCACTCGGCATGAATTGAAGTGGAACAAAGCAGCGACCCCTTGATTGCGCATAAAACCAATTTCTAGATTAAAAAAATACAAAAATTTGTAATTTTAAAATTTATTTAAGTACACATTAAGAAAATATTTAGGGCTTAAAAATTGCGTTTAAATATTGACTTTATGAAACAATCTCTATTTTTGTAAAGTATCCAAAAGATTTTGACGTATAAATGAAAATGTGTGCCAAGCTCACAGAAAAAGTTGACAAAAACATTAATAAACGTGTTTTTTTCTCTAATCTATAAAGTCTCTAAAACAGTTCAATGAAGCAAAATTATAACATATCAAAGCAACAAGTCTATACAGCTTATAAAAATAGCCCCGATAGAGATCCAGGCTAACGATAGACTGTATAGTTATTATTACTATTTTGCTTTAAATTCAATAAAAACAAAAATTAACATTTAAGCTCAGCTATTGTTTTGACTAATATTGAACTGTTTTAGTGTTTTCTAAAACTATATAGATTTTAGAAAAAATGAGAAAAAAACAGGCGTATTATTACCTATAACTTATGAAAAAATTGTTATTTTCCAAGAAAATTGTCAATAATTATTTACCATGTTGATAATTTCAGATGCCATATTAAAAGCCATACGATTGAAAACCTTTATCGTGTATCATTGAAAACCACGATTGCCAATTTGATTACAACCATTTTTAAATTTAAAATCGCAATTGTCAAATTGAAAATTTCATTTTCTTTAAGAACAATAGAAATTTAGAAATATGAAAAGAATTAATCTCCCAAATTTATATTTTTCCAAATCTTATGTTGGAAATATCGGCCAAATATTTTCAATGTAAATTGTTTTTGTAAAGTTTGGGCGTTCTTTCCTAAATTTTGGGCGATATTTCCAAAGTGAAATTTTAATGAAATTTGTTGACAAACATTTCCCAAAAAATTTTAACAGTTCAAATTGCGGTAAAAAAATCAAAACATTCTTTTCCTTCATACACGTACATACGTCAAAAAAAGCAGATACGGCATTCCAATACTAAATAAGTCAAAGAAATTTCCTTCCTTTCAATGAATAAATTTTGCTAAAAAAGGCATTTACTGCTTAATAAAAGACAAAGTTTTTCAAAAAATAAAATTTTATTTCATTATTTTTAAAGTTACTAATTTAAACAGTTCATTTTTAAGTTTTTTTCATAGAAAAAAGATTATGATTAAAACAAAAAAATCACAATATTTTGAATACAGTCCTTTGTTAAGGAACATTTAATTATTCATGTTCAAAAATAAACATAAACATTAAAACTAAAAACTTCAAACATTTTGTACTTTTTATTACTTTCATGTCACTAAACTAATAATAACTAAAACTTAAAAAAAAAAACAATTCTAAAAGATTGAATAATAACGACAATATTATTTCGATTGTTGCTTAAATAAAGCTTCGCAGTATTTTTTATCTGCTGATGACATGAAAGGAAACTTATGGCATTAATTTTTTCATTAGATATACTTTTTGTACTCTTCTGAATAGTTTAGTTCTTGATCTTATTTGATCTTTTCGGTGTTCCAAATGTAGATTTATTACTTCTTTTAATTATTGAACTCACTTGATATTCTAAATCTCTTGCATTAGTTTTAAAGGATACCTAGTTGAAACAAATCCAGTTTTTGTACTTAATGAATTTAATTTTAGGAAAAAGCATAGTTGCATAGCTCAACTGACCTGCTTTAATAGAGTTTGCTTTAAAATCTACTTGTTGCGTCTGAATCAATTTTAGAGTAAAGCTAAGTACAGACGATTGTCAGATCTTACAATATTGTCAGATCTGTCAGTGAAAAAATTGTCCCAAATGTCTTACAATCATCTGAACACACAATTTGGCTGACAATATTGTCAGAAACGTCATTGTCAGACGACAATCTGACAAAAAATTGTCAGATATCTTACAATCGTCTGAACACACAATTTTTATCATTGTCAGACTCATTGGTCATTTTCAGATGTTTTCATTGAAAACATCTTACAATTGCTGCCAATTTCTTCATTGTTCGAAATGTCAATGAGAGATAAGAAATAAAAAAAACATTTGTGTTGGAAATTTTTAGTTTTTGCACAACTGAATAAATTAACTCAAAAAGAAAATATCTTTGATTTGTTTTCAGACAACCATTTCCAGATTTTCAGTTTCAATATTAAGGTGCAAGCACATGGCAAGACTAAGAAATGTGCTCAATAAGTGTTTTTTTATTGAATTTGTTATATGATGGAATTGGAATGTTTTAAAATGAAGTTTTGGTATTAAAACGTGAAAGTTTTTGGGCTGACTGTTTTTCCCGTTTTCTGGGTTGGTTTTCCCTTTTTTCCCTTTAGAGTCGAAAAATCCCGAAAAACGGGAAAAATCCCTCAATCTGGCATCCCTGCATGGGAATGCTGCAGAACCTCCGCCAAGTAATGATGCCTCCCCCCAAACAAATGTAAACAATCAAAAATATGTTTGTATAGATCTGCCAACCGTTTGAACAGAAAATTTTCAAGCTGACAATTTTGTCAGATATATTACTGTCCGAAAATTTTCAGACAAGAGCTGACAATCAAATTGTCAGACTTTGGGATGAAATCTATCAACCGTGTGAACGGACAATTTTCCATTGTAAGAAATATGTGAATTGTCTGCTAATTGTCAGCTTTGTCAGACCATTGACAGTTCTGACAATATTGTAAGATCTGACAATCGTCTGTACTTAGCTTAACTTTCTCACAGTTCATGTTTTTTTAGTTGTCTTAGCAGTGCCAAAGGGCTACGTATTTCTATGTTTCTTAGGTGCTTGTCTATTGCGCTATGAACGGATCTACTTCTTGTATTAGTGAATGTTCTGGACCCGAGAATTTTTGAAGGATTATTTTTATGTTAGGTGACTGGTGAAGAAAAAATGTTAATGCAGTTGACATTATTTCGTTTTTGTTTTAATGCACATAAGAATCACTTCAAAGTGTCAGTATTTCTACGTCAGGGTGTTCAACCAAAACTTGTTTTAATATTTTAATCAAAGCACTTGCTATGTCATCACCAGTTCTACCACTGTTGATCTCACTCCAAATAGCACAATATGTTATTTTTGGCTTTTTACAGGACCATTGCCGTCAAGTTGAAAACACTTAACTTTCTTCTATAATAAAAGGAATATGCATTACCTTTAGGAAGCGAGAACACGCTCTGGAGATCAAAACAAATAGTTAAGGTATTCGGATCTAAATTATTCCTGTCCATGTCTTTTTCTGCCTTCATTGATATTTTGTCATCCCTGTGCATATTAAGCTCAGCTATTTCACTAGCTGTTGGTTTCTCTTTGGCTTTAAAAGCTAGAAACCGATGACCTTTTTGGGCTTATAAAATGATAAGTTGAATGCATTATTTAATTCTTTCCTGTATATATGTTCTTTCACCGGGTCATTTGTAGATTCCCTATACAAGTTGTACCTACATCTGTGTAATATTAAGGTGACTTTCTAAATATTTTCGGTCAGATGTTGCTCTACAATAGTGAGAAAGTCGTATGCACGTGAGGCAAATGAAGATAAAAAATATTTTTCGTGCTCGTGGTGTACGTGTATAATGTATATATACGGTCTACAAATACTACACTGTAATTTGTATACTCATACGTCAAACCAATACTGAACATGCGATATTTTATGGCGGACGTTGCAAAACAATAAGACGTACGTCAAAACAATATTTAAACAAATTTTTTCTCTAAATTATATGAAAATTTGACGTATATGCCAAAATCTGGCATATAATATAAATATATATAAAATATATAAAATATACGTCAAAATTATTCTGAATATCTCAGCAATGGAATGAGATAGGAAAAAACGAAAACAGATTTGAAAAGAGCACCACCGAGAACATAAGACTGCATACCCACTACCAAGTCCAAAAAGTGCATTTTGGCGTATACGGCACTTCAATACTAGGGCGACGTGACAGGTATTGGTTTTTTATTTAATTATATTTACATATATACTCTCCATCTGCTATTATATTTTTGAAAACAATTTTTTCGGTGGCTCAAATAGGTATTTCGTTTTTTGAAACATTTTCTTGTTTGATGAGTTCTTTACAAACTTACCACAATTCCGCAGAGGAGTTTGTTGGGGATTTCGTATTTTTTTTGGTTTTAATGGAAATTGTATGGTAACATAGAAATAAGAAGTAGATTTGGACCTTTTTGAAAATTGAAGTAGGTAGAAACAGATATTTTCAAAATGAGATTTCAGTATTTTGGTGATGGTGCGAGGTAGGAAGCAGATTAAAAAAAAAATTGAAAAAAGAAGTAGGTCTAAATTGGTACTACTGATCCACATTGATTGTTGAAACCTAATGTTTACCATTGGGGGTAAAAGTAGGAGTTAATATACATCAGATGTTCGTTTTGAACAAAAACTTGTGGACACTTGTGTCTTCTTCAATTAACATGTTTCTACCCTTTGGACAACATCTGTGTCAATGTAAAAGATCAACCCTTGTTGTCAAACGTTCTGGCCCATAGTCACACAAAAAGTATTTTTTTCATAAAAAAGGTTGTGCTTAAAGCTACTTTTTAAAGTTATGAATTCTTTATGGACTTTTTTTTAGACTTTTGGAACATATTTTATTTGTGTGGTACCTAATAATAATTGAAAGTTTTAATGCATAGATATACATTACAACATTATATAAATAATAAATTAGAGAAAGCAATTTAAAATTTTTAAGTATACATTATTACTATTAGTTAACAGAAATAATGTTCAGTACAAATCAAGTCAACCGTGACAAGTCAGTCTTTTACTTAAAAATAAAAAGAATTAGAGTTTAAAAGTGAAGCGCTGAGAAGAAGGGGTTAAGTGACATTTTTGGATTTTTATGTTTTTTTGCAAAAATTATGATGCTAAATTTAAACTTAGATTTCTGTGTTATCAGCGTTTCTCTACCACCTTTAGTTTCCGATTTAGCCCTTCTGTTTTTGGTATAAAAGGGTTAAACGAAACAACTTTTTAAAAAAATTTAGTGGAAGAAGGCGTTAAAATCACTTAACTCCTTTTTGCAACCAAAAAATAAAAACTAAAAATATATTGTTTGCATGAAGGAGTTAAATGCCTACTTACACCCTTCTTGCAGCTTATAAAACTAAAATAAGGAAAATGACGTAGGATAATGAAATGCTTATTTACCTCCTAGCAGTAACTTTTGGGAGTTAAATGACTATCTACATAGATTTGTGCGATGTGCTTTTTATATCAAATTGGAAAGATAAAACTTGATATTCTTCATAATAAGTTGAAAAGTTCTGAGTTTACGCCATCTTTGGATAAAAGAGGTCAACTGAAGTACCATATAAGTAAATTTTCGGCTGAAGAATCGCACTACTCTCGAAAGATGAACCCACATTAGCTTTATCTTTCACATTTGCTTAATGTAACAAAAATGTTTAAAGCCTACATTGAGCATTGCACCGTAGAAGGCAAAGATGCCAGATTTTTTGTCAGCGAATCTTTTTATAGGAACATTTTTAAAACTTGATTTAACTTGTCCTTCCGCCTACCTAGAAGTGATACATGTAGCACCTGTGACTCTGGCGAAAACTCGAAAAAACATCGAATTACCTACAAAACTGTATTCGAAGGACAGCAAATTGACCGCGAAAAGGCTCGATCTGATCCAAACGTCGTATATATTACTTTTGATTTGCCTAAACTCACAACAACAAAGGCATTCTACTCGAGGCAGATGTGGTTTTTTACTTTTGGAAATACATTTCATCACTTCGGATGTTGAAATGTCTTATATGATGACTTGGACCGAATACATAGCAGATGTCTTCACCTCAGAAAGCACTGAGGTGATGAGCGCACTCTTCACATTTTTTCCTCAGTGCGAATTTACGAAAACAAGAGTACTTGAGTATTTCGCAGTGATCGATCACAAATTTCCATAAGTCGGGCACACATATCTGGATAGCGACCGAGATTTTTTAACAAACAAACACAAATATATATATGCCACTAAGACCTAGGGTCTTATAAATTAGGCAGTGTTAGAAGGATAGGATAGTTGGCATTGAGAAATTAGGTTTTGATTTTTCTCATTAAATCCCTGGGGTGGCGTTCAGATGAGGGAATATAGAAAAGAATGCTGCTTAGACTGAGGATCGAACCCACACATCCAAGTTAGCAGTCAAGCACTATTTCCACTGCGCTGGGGCCACCCCCATTATCGAAAGGATAGAAAAGGAATTACGGAAGCATGGACTTATCTATACTGCTGAACAATATATAGTCCTATTCTTATGAAGAATGCTTCAATGAAAAATCTCTATTTGCAGAAGTATTAATATCAAAAACGATTCCCGATAAAACTCAAGATTTTTTTCCTCGAGAAAAAAAACAAGCAACTTAAAACTGAAAAAATTAAAAACTTAAAGGAGCACATGCAGTTCATTCCCCAGGAGCATATCTGGTTTTATATAAAAGCAATTTCAGATTCTCCCGAGGAATCTATAAGAAATAAGAAAATAAAAAATGTCACTTAACCCCTTCGTTGTTTTTACCAATTAAAAGGATTTTATATTTTGTTAGCAAAAAGGGGTTAAGTACACTTTTAGAGAGAATATGTACAAAAAAAATACCTCTGAACTGTTTAAATAAATTAAAAGTTATATTTTAAGAAAGTCTGTTTTGTGCTTTATTTAATATTCTTATCAAAAAGTTATAGTTTTTAACCATAAAAAAGTTCTCATCGATTAACTTTGAACCCTTGCATCTCGAAACTTTACAATTGTCGTTTAACCCCTTCTTCTTCTCAGCGCTTCAAGTGTAAAAGTACCTACTTAAGCACTTACATAGGTGCAGTGTAAAAATGAGAGAAATGGGTTTTGTGAGCAGTAGGTCCATTGGCAAGATGCACATTTTGAAGACAAAATTAACTTATTTGATTCCTAAAATAGTTGGCTCTTAAAAATATTCCATTGTAAAAAACAAAATAGGAAGGTAGCCTGTGTAATCCTGCTAGAAAAATGAAGAAATACAAAATGTTTGAAAACCACCAGCCTTCACAAAATAACAATAATCAATATGAACTATATGAAAGAAACCTACATGTATAAATTATGACTATCTGACCGGAAAAAAACTTACGCGAATCCATTGTTTTTACTACAGTATAGACCAGTACATATTATGCATCCATACAATATGCATTGAAATACTGTTTTAAAAGAACCCTTGTGTAAATTTTTCGAGGAGATACCAATCTATCGATTAACTTTTTTAATAACAATTTTATAACCTTTAAAGGTTGAAGAGGTTTATATTTGTTTTTAGAATACAAAAACATGAAAAAAAAATTTAGGTTGTATACCTCTGAAAATTTTTGAAAGGAGTCAAAAAAGGAGTCCTTGATGAAATAAGAGTCCTCTATAAATAAGACACCGGTATTAATACCTAAACTAAATGAAGTTTATTTTGACCTTAATTAGCAACAAAAATTCTCTTTCAAACAAAACAAAAACAAACAAAAATAAACCATATTTAAAAAAAGAAATATGCACAAGTAGATTGCACGAATGTACATACATACATAGCTTAATGAGAAGTGTTTAAAAGTCAGAAACACCAACAAAACAATTTTCAAAATGTTTAAACGAAATATTATTCGAACTATTTAAAGTATTAGTTGCAGATTCGGTGAATAATAAAAAAAAATAAGACGTTTTTCTCAAAAAAAAAAACTCAAAATCCTATTTCCATAATGGACACAGACCACATTTTTAAGAGGAGTCAAATTTCAATGATTTTCAAAAAGATGAGTCCTGGAGTCAAAGTGAATATGAGTCCCGAAGGTAAAAGTGGTTGTTTATACATTATGTATATTCATATTGGGAGATTCTTGCTTAAAGTAAAAATAATTTGTTACTTCTCATTTCCGTGTCAATGTAAATTTTCTTGCATACCATTAATGATTCTATATTTTATTACATTTGTTAACAGCTTCAATTATTATTATTTTATTGAAAGAAATAAAAACATATAAGCTGTTCAGCATGAATACAAATATTTGAATAGTATTATTTTACATTGATTTGACATACTTGATTTTAGAATTAAAAAAGATTACTTCAAAAAAAGAAACTAGATATATAAAGTAAAGTAAGTTATAGTGTTATTTTTACAACTCGGCCATCTCTGACAATCGATCGACTCGATCGGCAATTAATAAAAAGAAAATATGGGTAATCTATGATAAAAGTGTCACTCTTCAGAATCGGATTCACCCAGACTAGAATCCCGCCAATCAGCCCCACAAGCGCATTGGAGAAGCCTCAATTATTCCATTATATGGTGTGGTAGCTGCGTTCGCTGACAATTCTCTATAAATTTAACTACATATCGATCATTCGGAAGAACCTTATGAATTCGATATGGCCACGGAACTTCGGTACTTTAACTTTTTGTTTGTTCCTATTGTAGTATCAATGTGTCTTATGTTATGATGTTTGAGATGATATTCAGGACTAAGCCTTTTAGAAAACTCTATATGCCCTGCAGCAGATTCTCTTAAATCTTTTAAATTACATTCACAAGATTTTTTATCATCCAGATATTCAGAATGCTTATCTACTTCCAATCCCCTTTGATTAACTCCAAACAATAATTGGGGCGCAATAAATCTCAAGGTCGCAGTGCAACTAATACCCCAAGTATTCATTCAAACAATAATTGACATGGAGTTTGCTAAGTGTTAGCATGACCAGAATGATTAGCTGGAGAATGGATTCAGGAGCTTTATTAGTTTTTGAAATATTTATTAAGTCTAAGTTCATTTCTTTATATAACTTACACAGTAAGATAATAGATATCTTATAGATATCTTATAATAATGAAAGTCTATGAATTTACATTTGGTATTACAATGGAAATTATTAATATTATTACTAACCCAATTTAATTTATCATTAATTTTATTTAAAAAGCACGAACTTTTATCAATTTCGGAGTTAATTATATTAATTTTGCCATCAAGTATACCTCATTAATTGTGTTATTCAATTTATTTAAGGATTTAACAACTTTTGATTGATTTTTGGCAATACTTAAAGTATTAAGAGAGACAGCCTTAGTGGTAGAGTCGATGACTCTTTCAATTTTGTCGACATTGCCAACCAAATCTACTAAGTAGTCGAAAATTAGTGAAACTTTTTTTCTACATTGAAATTTCTTCCCGAATTAAGATAAGTAAGATTTATTAATTCTGAAGCTGTAACGAAATATTTAAGTTCTTTCAATCATTGCACACGAAAAAGAATTTCTGTATTCTTGTGAATCGTTTAGAAGCTTCATCAATATTGGATTTTCAAAATTGGCATTTAATTACGTCCATGATGAAAAATCAAAAACAAGAAAAAAAAAACTAAAAGCTAAGAAAAAAAAAAATGACAGATGGTCACACTAAAATTTTGTATACCAATATTCAGGATGTTCCCAAATCACCGCCACAGAAGAAAACCATGAGTTCCTTAGGTCATTTCAAGTCGAAAAACTGACTAGGTAATTTTCTCGTTTTCACTTCGTTTTCGACTTAGGTACAAACAGGAGTCGGGGATGGGGCCAGTATCGGGACGGTGGACAGTGACGATATCATTGACTGCTGTTCCGTTGCCAGCTCTAGTCTTTCCGGGCTGTCTACTTCCTCCAGACGGAGTAAAATCTCCAACTGTAGGAGGACAGTCAAACGGCTTGGCAAGAGGGTCTGGGACGAACTTACTGACGCAGAACGAAAAAGACTGCTCAACGCTCATGCGTTTCTGCAGAGGGAGCTTCCAATGAAGAATGGGTCACCTACCCATACATCGGAGGAATCTCCCCCTGGGAAGCGCACCAGCGTTGGAGGTTTGATGGGACCGCCGGCTTCGCGTGTTGGTAATACCGACACAAAGAAAGGGACGGTCTCCTCAAATACTCTAGCAAGGTCAACGACGGACACTATACCCAAACCAGCTGCTGGGCGGTCGAACTCACCTGTCAGACGTTGCATGGAGCACCCCGCTCCTACGGGTCTGGCGGGTGGGAAGACACCACCGGGAGAGGCAAGTGCTGAGGTGAAGCGCACAGGGAACATCCAGGGCCACAGCCCCATATGCAACCTGGGGGCTTCTACTTCTTCACAGCCAGGTTTACACGAACACGACAAGAACGCAACACTTAACAGTGACTTAACGGACACGACAGTCGTGGAGAATCCAACTAAGCAATGCAAAGCAGTGCCTGCTACGCAACGCAAGGTGAAGAGACTCCTCGGTGACAGACAGGTTCAACGCCGACAAAGACGCAACGATGAGAGGACTGTCCGGTTCCTAGCCAGAAAAAACCCCGAAACCTTAACGGCTAAGGAAAAGCTAGCTCTGGACAGATCCAATCAAAGACTTGCTACACCACTTACGACTGACAAGACAACAACAACACCGGCTCCTAGGAATACCACATCGGGAGTGTCTAAGGAGAGGCCAATGCCCCCCACTGACTCACCAGCTGATGCAGGTACATCCAAGCGAGCAAGGAACGACATGGACTCACCGACCAACAGCTCACCAACAAATAAAAAGAAAAAAGCCAGACTCTCCAGAGCGCCTGTAGGGCAACAATTCGCCATAGTAGACTATGGGAATCCTACACGGAAACTGACGGAGGATCAATGGCAATTGATGGAACTTCGGATCCTTGAGGAGGTAAACGAGGCTATCGTTAAGAGTAGGCCACCGCCACTCTTCGGTAACCTCTGCACCTTTCAAGGATTCAAAATGCTAACATGTGAAGATGAACACACCCTCACATGGCTTCAAGAATTCATTCGGAAAGCTGAAGCTCCCTGGCCAAACGCTGACCTTCGCCTCTTGGGGAGAAAGGAAATCAGCGACTTTTCCAGGCCAAGAGCCAAGCTTATCATGAAAGGGCCGCTCATTCCGAGGGATCGTATTGAAAGATACCTCAGGTCACTCAACACCGACCAACTAAGTCAAAACTGGGAAGTGGCTGAGATGGGCGAACAGACAAAAGATGGCACTGAAGTGGTCGTGATCCTAAGTCACAAATCAATACCACTTCTTAGAAAAATCGATTTCAAGGTACGTGTCGGTACAAACCGATGCAAACTGCGGCTGTTAACCACCAAGAAAAAGGTAATTAAGGGGGAGGGGGTTTCTTCAATATGAAAGTAATTCAAATAAATCTCCATCACAGTAAAGCCGCCAGTGCCAATTTAGTCTACCTCATGGAGAATAGACAGATAGACATTGCCCTTGTTCAAGAACCCTGGATTGCAGGTGGCAGGATTAAGGGCTTACACTCCAAAGAACTCACGCTGTATAAGACCACAAATGTAGGCATTAACAGTAGTTGTAGAGCCTGTATTATAGCTAGAAAACAGATTAATCTCTTTCTTCTATCCAGATACAGCTGTTTAGACCAAACGACGGTAAAGCTCGAACGAGCCGGGCTCCCACCACTCGTCATAACATCTTGTTATATGCCAGGTGACGGTATGGAAGGACCACCGGCTGAGATGACCAAACAGCTCATCCAACGTGCCGCATTGGAGAAATGGGACGCTGTTGTGGGATGTGATGCCAATGCACACCATTTACAATGGGGCAGCACTGACATCAATGACAGGGGTGAGTTACTTTTTGAATTCATTATAGAAAATAACATTTTGGTAGCAAATAGGGGAAACGAACCCACTTTTATTACTAAGAATCGTAGAGAAGTACTCGATGTAACGCTTTTAAGCAACTCGGATACAGTTTCCATAGACCAGTGGAGGGTATTAAAAGATGAGTCATTTTCTGACCATAAACTCATAGAATTCTTAATACCCGACACCCCAGACTCTCGTAAACCTTTTAGAAACATAAGAAAAACAAACTGGGATATTTTGAATAGGGAAGTAGAGTTGAATATACAAAAACTGAACACTAACTCGACGCTAAAACCCGAGATTATAGACATAGCAAATGATAACTTCACTGAAATTCTCGGTAAAGCATTAGAAAAAGGCTGTCCACTAAAATCTTGTGGTCAAGGTAAAAAGAAACCACCCTGGTGGACAAGTGAACTTGGTACCATTAGGAAAGAAACCAGGAGACTTTTCAACGTTGCCAAGCGCACAAGAGCAGACACTGACTGGGAAATTTACAAATCCAGTCAAAAGAAATTTAAGATAGAAACACAAAGAGCTAAACGCAGCTCGTGGAGAAACTTCTGTAGTCAAGTTGAGATTACTAATGAATCAGCAAGACTCAGAAAAATACTAGCAAAGGAACCAATTGTTCTAGGATCTCTTAAAGAACCTAATGGACATTGGACGGAATCGTGTAGCGAAACACTAGGACTCCTAGTAAACGCACACTTTCCAGGTTGCACCTCGAATGATAAAAAGAATTCACAATTGGGGCTCTGCATCGAGAACGCAATACCTGAAGAGTTGATCACGGAAGAAAAGGTTAAATGGGCTATTAGCTCCTTTTCACCGTACAAATCACCAGGGTTGGACGGTGTCTTTCCCATGATGTTACAAAAATGTGTTGACCATGTAATCCCGCATTTAAAAAACATATTCCTAAGTAGCCTGAAATGGGGATATGTGCCTAAGGCGTGGAGGGAAGTCAAAGTGGTTTTTATTCCGAAAGCTGGAAAACCAAGCCACACAGGCCCTAAAGACTTCAGACCCATCAGTCTCACGTCTTTTCTCCTAAAAACTTTTGAAAGACTAATAGACCTTTATATACGCAATACATTGAGCTCGGAAAACATATCTCCAGCCCAACATGCGTATACAAAAGGGAAAAGTGTAGAGACAGCACTACACAGTGTCGTCAGCCCTATTGAAAAAACACTTAAGAACAAAGAATACACTCTGGCCGCCTTTCTAGACATTGAAGGAGCCTTCAATAATGTTCGGAACGAAGCGGTGGAAGGAGCGCTTGTAAACCTTAATGTGAACAACGCCGTCATTAGGTGGATAATGAACATGTTAAAAAATAGACAGATCTACTCAGAGTTAGGGGGAGTACAGATCAAAGTATCTACTTCCAGAGGAACTCCACAAGGTGGGGTTCTTTCTCCACTTCTCTGGATACTCGTGATGAACACAGTCCTCATGAGACTTAAATATAGTGGAGTTCAAGTAATTGCCTACGCGGATGATTTAGCATTGCTAGTGACAGGTAAATTCCCCACTACAATTAGCGAGCAAATAGAAAATGCCTTATCAATAGTGCATACATGGACTAAGAACTGCGGCCTAGCGGTTAACCCACATAAAACCGAACTGGTCCTTTTCACGAACAGAAGGAAAGTTCCACCCTTCAAAATTCCCCTTATTGAAGGTACCCAACTCAAACTCTCCGACCACGCTAAGTATCTTGGTGTGATCCTGGATAAGAAACTGAATTGGAGTCTCAACATTAAGGAAAGAACTAACAAAGCCATGTTTGCTTTCTACTCCTGCAATAGAATTTTTGGTAAAACCTGGGGGCCGAGTCCAAAAATTATTAAGTGGTTGTTCACAGCCATAATTAGACCTGTGCTTACATATGGTAATCTAGTCTGGTGGAATGCATTGGACAAAGTTACCAACCTTAGAACCATGACCAAGGTACAAAGAATGGCATGTATTGGAATCACCGGGGTTATGAGGACCACACCCACTGCGGGTCTGGAAGCAATTCTCAATTTAAAACCCCTGGATCTGTTTGTACAAGAATCGGCAGCCAAAAGCGCACTGCGGCTCAGCCAAACTGATAGCTGGAAATCCAGCGCCATCGGTCACGCACTGATTCTACAGAAATACACGGGAAATAAAGTATGCACTGACTACATAACACCCCGTTTAGACTTCTATAGACCTTTTACAACTATCTTTCCTAGTAGAGAGGACTGGCAAATCAACGAACCATTAACCTACGAACCGACGGTAGCTGTTTACACCGACGGCTCCAAGATGGACACTGGTGTTGGTGCAGGCTTCTTCTCAAAAAACCTTAGACTAGCCAGTTCATTCAGACTTCCTAATTACAGCAGTGTTTTCCAAGCTGAGGTCTTGGCAGTGACCAAAGCTGCTAGACAAATCTCAATGATGGCAATACCGCAAACTGATATTACCATTTTCATTGACAGCCAAGCCGCATTAAAAGCCATTTCTGCCGTCGAAATCAAATCGAAGCTTGTGACCAGCTGTCGCGAAGAGCTAAAGGTTCTTGGTACACAGCACAACATAAGGCTCTGTTGGGTTCCTGGTCATAATGGTATCCCAGGAAATGAAAGTGCTGACGAACTGGCAAGATTAGGTTCGACACTTGATATTAATCAGGCGGACCCAACTGTTCAGATCCCACCCTGTAATCTAAAACAGGCAATCGAGAACAAAGTCCTAGCCTTAACGAACAGAAGGTGGTACTCGCTTGACACCTGTGCTACTACTAGGCAACTATGGCCAAGCTTTAACAAACAAAAGACCGAAAAAATCATCCAACTGAATAAGAAATCTCTCTCTCTTCTCGTTAGCATCACCACTGGTCACAACCAATTAGGCTACCATAAGAAGAAGTTGAAACTCAGTATGGATGACTTATGCAGAGGCTGTGGTGACGAGGATACACATGAGGACACTACTCATTACCTGTGCCACTGCCCTGCGCTATGCCATATAAGAAACAAGTTCCTCGGCAGGCATTTCTTCAGTGACTTAGAGGACCTCTCCGATATTCCGAGCAAATGCTTGTTAAATTTTACTAAAGCTACAAAATGGCTTGTAGATTCGTAATCTCTATCAACCCAGCCGACAAACAGGCAGGTATCTCCTCCTCCAAACATAGTCCAAAAGACAAAATGACGCAGGATGACACTGATAGAACGATTAAGTACGACGTAAAAACGCAAGTGTACATTGCGGTGGCGACAAATAACGGAGAATGGGCACCTCGCCCTACACCAACTGTTGCCGCTTCTGCTTCGTACGCCAGCGTTGACAAGCTAACCTAAGTACGACGTAAAAACGCAAGTGTGCATTGCGGTGGCGACAAATAACGGAGAATGGGCACCTCGCCCTACACCAACTGTTGCCGCTTCTGCTTTGTACGCCAGCGTTGACAAGCCAACCTAAGTACGACGTAAAAACGTAAGTGTGCATTGCGGTGGCGACAAATAACGGAGAATGGGCACCTTGCCCTACACCAACTGTTGCCGCTTCTGCTTTGTACGCCAGCGTTGACAAGCTAACCCGACAAAACAACACGGTCACATACACCAACCACCGTCCTATCTAATCCACCCACCAGACGTTGCATGGAGCCACTGCTCCTACGGGCCTGGGGAGGGATGATTTACTCCGTGGGGGCTAAGGAGGGGAGCTCGCCCAAGTACGACAATGGTGCGTTAACCCCTTCTCACCCAGGTGACTATATGCCGACAGACACTCCCAAACTCAACTAATTTGAGGGCACCCTCCGACCTTACGGGCTACACCCCGCTGAAACTAAAACTACACCCTTAACGGGCCTTTTTTGTCATAGAATTTTTATCATAGGTTTTCTTTATATAGGGAGCATATCCCTAGGGTACCACAATGGATCTACATTGATCTAAGTGTGACGGTAACAAGATCAACTGTCAGCCCACTAACCTAACCTAACCTAACCTAGGTACAAACAACAGTTTTTATGATTTTTATTTTTTTTTCCTATGACTGGCTTTAAATTTGCCAAACTACATTCGATTTTTTATTTTTTTTTAATTAAACAAGATTAGTTAGAAATTTGTATCTACCATACAACTTTTACCTGTGTGGATAGCGGTTTTCCGCAATTTATTATCAAACACAGTTTTTGAGCATTTTTAGATTGTTTTTAAGACTTCGATATGACTTTTTTCACAAAAAAATGTTATTAAGTGCAATTTTTCTTATTTTATTATGAAATCCCAATGAGTGTTCCTAAAAATATTTAACATTTTTTATCTTAAAATACATTAAGCTAGAAAAAGCTAGAAACAATGATTATTATATTTTATTTTAGTTTTAATTTAATGATATTATTGATGGATAATATTAAGAACACACAGAAATGAAATTTAGAAATAAGAACACACATATAGAATTATCACAGAATTTATATTTATTACATATTTATTTATTTATTAAAGATGAAAATGAAAACCCTAAGCCAGGAGCTTCCGGAAGCTCAAAAGCTTCGTAAGACAGGATAGAATATAATTGAAATTTTCAATTTCACTTCAAATGAACTTATAAAATTCCTATATTCGGAGTATTTACCTCTAAATTTAGGAAGTCGCATACTCGGAAGTCTTGAATGGTGCAACCTAATCTAATAATTGTTTATTCAACGATGTTTTGTTTTAACAACTATTTTGTACTCACACATATATTTTCGAGCTCACTACGCGATTTACCAGTTGTATCTATCGAATCTATTTTATTTTGGAAATCCATTGCTTGTTCGATATATGAATGTAAAATGTCTAACCGACACTCAAGCTCAAATAATGTATTGAACGAAATTGTTTTCTCTTGAATCGACTTCTTTATCCGTAAAATGTTATCTACAACTACATATTTATGCTGCACTATTTGCAGTAAGCCATCTATCTTGTTTGATTGACTCTGACGTCTTTTATTCATCTCTATTAATTTTTAGGTTTCAACTTTAACAATATTTGCAATAAATATTGAAACAAATTCACTATTTGTTGTCGAATTTTAATCCTTAATCGGTGAAGCTTCAATAGCTTTATTAAAATTCTTATCAAATAATTTATGCATATTTTTTTAACAAAATTATCGTAGATCAACAGTCTTCACTGGTCGATTCTAATCAGACTGATCGATAAGAAAAAATCAATACACACAATTTGCACTGAACAAGTTAAGAGTAGGAAGCAAATTGAGAAAAAATTATAAATTGAATTACTTTCAATTATGGATTTTTTGTGTTCGATTCAAAATTAATATGAGCATTGACCAAAAAAAGAAAATTTAGTTTTTCGTTTCACAATCTTGAGAAAAATTGATCCAAATTGATTTTTTGCGTTTTTTTTTATCAAAATTTTGAGTTTGAATGCAAATTTTTTGAAAACTATTGACACAAATAGTATAATTTAAATATAGAATTGAAGAACAGACTTCTGGCTTTTAAAACCGCTATTGTTTTGCATTTTAAGTATTGCCGTTGTTTTCTAATATTTGTTTTTGCATTTAAGTCGTTTTTTTCGAAAATCGCCCCTGCTGATGAAAACCGTTCTTTTGATCTAACGTTGTAAAGTATTGTTTTCCTTCAAGACGTTGAATACAGTAATCAATAAGAGGTAATGCAAAGCTATCACGTACAATAAATTTATTGAAAGGTCGATAATCAATACATATTCTTCTTTCATCGTTTTTCTTCGGAACTATAGGAATAGAATTACATATAATGGATAAGTAATTTTATTTAAATCCGAATGGAATTCAATTTCCGGTTTAACAATTCTATTTGATTTTATATATACATAATTTAATAATAAATAGTCGCAAGGCACTACGACCCAATAACAACGGATATTTCATACAATGGTTAGGAACTACATGAAGATCAATAGTTCTTTTTGTTTGACCTCGGAAATTAATTCTAAGTGGAGTTAAACAAAAGTACATATTTTGAATTGGATTAATCCTCTGTATTCTGAACTACGAATTTGATTGGAAATCAATTGTTTTGGAACAGAAGAAATTCTAATACCTAAGTTTAATCGGACTGCCAGTGTCAAAAAGAGAAACATAGAACCATCAACTAGAAAAGTGACACATACCTTATTAAGTTCAGAAATTTTGGAAAAATCTTGTTTCATACCATGTGCTGGCCCATCTTTCAATGTTAAAGTAGTTGCATCAGGAAATTCATCAATAATATCTACCTATTTGATTTTCGTTTTGTTGGTGGTGGTTTTTTACAATTTCGGAAAATATGTTGCGATGGTCCACATCGGAAGCAGGATCCTCTATTTCATTTTGGTTCAGTGCAGGAAGATGAAAAGTGGCCAATTCCGCAACAATTATAACAACGAATACCTGATGAATCGCAGCAGAAGTGACCATCGACGGACAACCAGACTCTGAAGCTGATTTAAAAGAGCTGATTTTTAATTTGGTGATATAATTTGAAAATCTGTCCAAGCAATGCTTGCGTTCGAGGAACTATCAGATAGGCTATTCACCTATCCGAAAAATGTTCAGATACGTTGGGTTGTTGTTGCATCAGCTGTTTTGTTACACGAGATTTTGAGCAGGATAGAGAACAGCAATATTAGTGGAACGATCTTGAAAACCATTAATGACGAATTCTACCGTCTGCATTTCAGATATACTCGTACGTGCAGTCAATTCTTGCATCTTAAGGATGTAGCCCATTACACTTCATCCGATAATTCATTTCAGAAATAGAAATAAAAGTTATGTCCGAAATCTGCCAAAAAAATTTGATCGGAATTCTTGGTATGTTTTCGAATTATTATTTCGTAAAAAAATTTCACCTTTGGATTAAGGTTTCATCAATCGACGAATGCATTTCAAACGGAATATTTCATCAGAATCAAATAAATCGCATACACGTTCTAAATCAGCAATCCATTTGTATATGCATCGTATTCTTCGGAACTGGAACACGGAATTGCAGAATCCCTTATCTCGATAAAATCCAATTTGTGATCGTTATTTCTTCAGCCAACAACTCTTTTCGTAATTCAACCAATCTTTTGCGTTTCTCCAACAAACGGAGATCAGCGTCAATCGCAGCCTCTTCCTCTTCAAAGTTTAATACGGGTCTAGAAATTGATTCAGCTTCATTTCCAATATTTTCTGCATTAAATCAAAACCTCGCACATATGTTCCGCATATAAACTTAACTTCTTAATAATGGAATTGTTGCCTTAGATGGAAAAAAATTTTAAGAGCCTTATTCATTTTAAATGCTTCAGTCATTTCAGGGTATACCACTTCTGAAGTAGTTAACAACTGTTTAAATAATTATTATTTTATTTAAAGAAATAAATACAAGCTCTTCAGCATGAACACAAATATTTGAATAATATTATTTTACATTTTTTTGACAAACTTTGTTTACGAATTTAAAAAGATTACTTAAAAAAAGAAACTATATTTAAGTAAAGTAAGTTAAACTGTTATTTTTACACATTAACACAAATTACTTATGGAAAATAATAAAAATAATACTTAATATGTATAACAAGATAGATGGAAAAAGCATGATGAAATTGCTTTTTTTAAATTCCAAAATAACTCTTTGAAATGTTTTAATATCAAAAGAAAGAAAGCAGTCTGAACTATTGAAAAAAATATGAATCAATGCGGAGCAAAATCAAAAATCTTTGGATCGGTTTTCTTAAAAAAGTAATTTTTTATATAAACACCTTTTTTTTTATAACGGGTGATTTTTTAAGAGGTTTAGAACTTTAAAAAAAAAAAAACACAAAAAATTCGAAAAAAATGAATGAAATATTTATTTGAATCGATAGTTTGAACCTTGCAATTTAATGTTTAAAGATAATTTCATGCAAATGTTGACCGCGGCTGCGTCTCAGGTAGCCCATCCGCTGAGTCCAATTTTGGCATACTCTTTCACACATATCGGCCGGTATCTCACGAATGAATGCATGGATGTTGGCTTCCAGTGCGTCAATCGAAGCGGGCTTGTCCCTATAGACATTAGCCTTGACATACCCCCACAAAAAATAATCTAATGGTGTCAAATCGCACGATCTAGGCGGCCAATTGACCGGCCCGAAACGTGAAATTAACTGTTCACCAAACTCGCCTCGCAATTGCGCCAATGTTTCGCGTGCTGTGTGGCATGTGGCACCGTCTTGTTGAAACCACATATCATGCAAGTCAAGAACTTCCATTTCGGGCAAAAAAAAGTTTGTTATCATCGCTCGGTAGCGTTCACCATTGACAGTAACGCTGCGATTCGCATCATCTTTGAAGAAATATGGCCCAATAATGCCGCCGGCCCATAAACCGCACCAAACAGTGGCTTTTTCGGGATGCATTGGTAGCTGTTGCAATGCTTCTGGATGATCTTCACTCCAAATGCGGCAATTTTGCTTGTTTACGTACCCATTCAACCAAAAATGAAAATGAGAATGAACACAATTTTTCGATAAACAACATTTCGAACCGAGCACGAATTTTGATAGTAAAATTCAATAATTTGCAAGCGTTGTTCATTTGTAAGACGATCCATGGTTAAATTGCAAACCAAACTGAAGCTGTTTGACAGTGACACAAGGTACTAAACACACGTCAGCTGTCAAAACCAGTGTTGCCAAAACCAAACCAGCTTAAAAATCACCCGTTATTAAAAGAAATGGTATCTCTTTTTGAAGTATTTTCTAAGACTGCTTTTAAACGCTGCAAATATGCTGCAATTATCCTTGCAATTTTTGAGCATGTTGGTGGGGGACGTATGCTGTGTCCGGGGTAGACAAAGTTGCAGAGGTTGAAATAATTGCAGAGTTATCGCTCTTTCTTCTTTGTGCCTTTTCTTATTGTTTGAGACATAAGCGGAGTAAAGAGTGACGAGATATTATTTCCTTCTCATTTAACAAAAATTGCAGGTATTAAAATTTGCAGGTATTAAAATTTGCAGCGTTTAAATGGATGCTGCAATCGGAAAGAAACTCAAAAGAGAATTGCGGATAGAAATTGCAGTCGTCTAAAAGCAGTCTAATATATATCTTAAGACTAAATTAACTATACAGGGTGATTGGTATAAGGTGCACCAAAAAGTCAGAGTGAGTAGGTTGGGTTAAGACAAGAAAAAATCGTATGGGAGGGAGATTTTATCTCCCCCCGTTTAGACGCCAATTTAATAATTGACAAAGATCAAACTTGGGAAACCCAAAAAAAAGTGTTTTTCTTGGAAAAAAGTCTTTTAATTTTTTTTTAATTTCTCAAAAACTGAGATACATTTTAGCATCCGGTTTTCTATTTTTATTGAAAATTAATAAGAGCATTCAATTTTGAACAAAAGACTATAGGTACATAATTACATAAAATTAAAAAAAAAAATAGTTTGAAATTTGTTTTCGAGTTTGAAAATTCATTTTTCAAAAACTGTCCACTAACACAACTTAATTTAAAATGAAAATTTGGGCCCACTATTTTCCTGTTCTCTATCATTGTAATATATATATAAGTTTTGATCGAAATCTCGATATCCAGAACTACATAATTTACCTATGTACATATGTATACCTACGTGCAAACCAAAATGGGCAACCTGTGATTTCCATGGTTAACAACTTCAGTTATGGCAATAAATTTTGACGTTTCACCTTTTCAAAATAGTTTCTTCGCTATTTTGAACGACTTTTGCTTCGTTTTTTAAATTCAACTTAATATGAGAAATTTAGGACCAGTTTGTTTACATTAGTAAAATGTATGTTCAAGTTTCCATGGTTAACAACTTCAGTTATGGCAATAAATTTTGACGTTTCACCTTTTCAAAATAGTTTCTTCGCTATTTTGAACGACTTTTGCTTCGTTTTTTAAATTCAACTTAGACTGCTTTTAGACGACTGCAATTTCTATCTGCAATTCTCTTTTGAGTTTCTTTCTAATTGCAGCATCCATTTAAACGCTGCAAATTTTAATACCTGCAATTTTTGTTAAATGAGAAGGAAATAATATCTCGTCACTCTTTACTCCGCTTACGTCTCAAAAAATAAGAAAAAGCACAAAGAAGAAAGAGCGATAACTCTGCAATTATTTCAACCTCTGCAACTTTGTCTACCCCGGACACCGCATACGTCCCCCACCTACATGCTCAAAAATTGCAAGGATAATTGCAGCATATTTGCAGCGTTTAAAAGCAGTCTTAATATGAGAAATTTAGGACCAGTTTGTTTACATTAGTAAAATGGAAAAAATCTATTTAACAATAGTGTAAATTGAACCTAAAAGAAAACCATAAGATACGTTCCACTAATAACCTCCACAGCAAAAATGTTTTTATATCTCAATGTTGTCGTTCTGACTGTATGTTCAAGTTTCAATTGTCAAAAAAAAAACAAAATTTTTCTCTGCCAGCTGTCATTACCTCACGGAAAAATCTTCTACATAAAAAATTTGTAAACAACCATTTCCTTAAAAAATTATTCTCCACTCAACTTTATTTAATAACAAATCATAAAACTATCAATCAATCGTGGCATAATTGAGTGGGGTGATCCCCTCCTGGAGCAACACTAGCAATACAACTAATTCTTGAAGCAAAGGGACGACAAATAGTTTTTTTTTTTTATTGAAAAAGAAAATTTTCTGTGTTGTATTCGTCGCATCGCCAAAAAAGAAGAAAGTAATGAATATGGAGCTCAGTTTATTTCATCGCAAGAAAATCTTCCCCTAGTCATATTTTTATTTTACAAAGATTCAACACGGTATTTTCTTATTCGAAAAATTCATCAAAATTATTCCTTCAACCAGAACATTATTGTTCTGTTTTGACGTTGTCGGCATCGTCCATTTAAAGTCTTGGTTTTTCTATATGTCCATTAAATTGTTCTTTTTTTGTTTTTAAATATCGCCTATGTACCATCGTTTCCAAAAAAACTCTTTTTATTTCTGCCGAGTAGTCTAGAAATCATTCCGTGACTGTTAGAAGCTATAAGCCTTTCTTCTGCAGTCAATTTGAGACATTCAGTTAAGCTCGTCAGAAATTCCTGGTTTTTGCTTGTTAATTTCTGTTGTGTAATGTTTTCCAACGGTCTTCCTTGTAATTTGCCATTTCCCAGTTGTCTTGGCGTTCCCAAGGATAGTGGAAGTGACGAACTCCTGCCTGCCAATATGGGAAATCGGGAGCCAGTTATTCTAAATGTCTACGATATGGTATGTTTTTTTGAGAAAAGTTCACCAGGCCATATTTTTGTACTCTAATTTTTTTTTTAGTATTGGATCAATGAATATACCACCTCCATTGGTTTGGGTGTTTTCCATTCGGGAGTGGAAATATTTGGCACAGAATTCGCTTACGGTGGGCATCCTTTTCCGTTTACGGGAGTTTTTGAAATCACTCCAAGAGACCATGACGAGCTCGGTGAACAATTTCAATTCAGACAAAGTATACAAATTGGATGTACAGATTTTACATACGAAGAAGTGCGGCGGATAGTCGAAGAGTTGGGTAATCAGTTTCGAGGCGATCGCTACCATTTGATGAATAATAATTGCAATCATTTTTCCAGTTCGCTTACACAGGTAAACTCTCAACTTCTATGAACGAAATGAGTATTTATTCTTTTTTTATAGATCCTTTGCGGCCAAGAAATTCCAAGTTGGGTCAATCGTTTAGCGCATTTTAGCTCATGTGTGCCATTTTTACAAAGGTGTTTACCGAGGTGAGTGTTGCAGATTCAACGTTCGATCAGACATATTCGTATTTATGAGTGAATTTAGATATGTGTTTAGCCTTATTACATACATATTTTTGGCTTTCATAAGATTTTGGTGCTACGTCAATAGCTGAGGTGTATTGACGTTCGCGGAGTACGCAAACAAAAGCCCAAAGAGAATTCTGATAAAATTTTAGAGAACAATAACTTCTGTCAGTCAACAGAACACCGGTTGCGTCAAATTCGATTTGCGTTTCAATGCAGAATAAAAGAAAGACCTGATCGAAAAATAATCAGAACGGTTTCACTACTTGACAGTGTTAAATAATGATTTATTAAACAATTATATTTGAAATTCTAGTGGAAGACCTCATTAATTGACCATAACCTAAAACAAATCGAAATAAAACTTTCTCTCTAAGAGAAACCATAAAAAAAAATTAGTAAACTGGTTATTAAGTGAGAGTAATTTAAGTGACCTTTTCCAAAGGTTGAGTTTTACTTTCGATCTCTGCTGAAGTCTGAAAGTAAATTACAGTTTCTATCATACAGTAACTATTGTACCATTGACTCTGTTAATTCGATCAAATTAAACCATTATTAATCTTACCAGTCTCTTAACATGCACAGATTTCATAAGATCTTTTCAGGGAAAGATTATCAACGTGTACGGGGTGAATTTTTCCGCTAGATTTATATTAAATTCTTCACCTGAATCTGGGAGCAAAAACAAACATTGATTTTGCTAACATATCGGGTTTTGCCTTG
The DNA here is from genome assembly GCA_951394125.1 of Epistrophe eligans. Lineage (NCBI taxonomy): Eukaryota > Metazoa > Arthropoda > Insecta > Diptera > Syrphidae > Epistrophe > Epistrophe eligans. The sequence continues at coordinate 50,179,731 of OX596030.1, forward strand.
GCACCACATGCAATTTAAAACTATAGAAATATAGTCTAAGTGCTGCTTCTATTTAAGATTTTGTTCAACTCAACACATCCTTGTTAGTTCAGTTTAACCGTGGCAGATTGGTCAGATTTATGATTCTAGCTGAAAAAAAAAATATTTTCTTGATTTTCAAATTGTGTTCATCAATATTTGAATGATGAAGGAAAATACATTGCCATTTGTCAAAGAAATTTCACTATTTTTATTTATCTGAGTATGTATATATGTATGAATATTAAGATTATAATATAGAGCTCATAGTTTTGAAGAAAATGTGAAAAACTTCTCTCTTGGTTTTATATTTTTTACTGTGTATTAGGATGTTCCATGTAACATTTTTATTTGAAATTCCAAAGTCTCACTCTTAAATTTTGTTTTTATGAAAAATCAACCACTTAAAGTATCACCTTGAACAAACTTTTGAGTGCTTAATCATTCGTAGCAATTTTTTTGATTTTTTCTCCTTACATTAAATGCTTTTTAAAAACGGAGACGTTGAAAACGATGCCCGATTTTTTACTTATATCCTGGCTTCCGGGCAAATATTTGGCCTATATTCAAGCTAAAAATGACTGCGTTTGAAATAGCTTTATGTTATGTAAATAAGTCTTGATGGTGTTGGTTTGAAGTAACTTTTAGCATTGAAGATGTAAAAAATACAAATTTAAGATATTTTAACATACAAATTGGATTTTTCTTTCTTTTTACCAAAGATAGTTTGGGTTTTTATGATTGTTTTCCCCATACAAAATTGACACCCCCTACCAATCTCGAACCCTCTAATTTCAGTATCAGTAAAGTCAGAATCTCCAAATTCTAAATAATTGCTAAGCTCACTATACTCTGTCCAACAAAAATAGGCAGTACACGTCTTATGGGAAAGCTTTTTCAAAATCAGTAGCGTGTCATATTTTTGCACAATATTAAATTGAAATAACTCCTCCACAAAAAGTGTTTGCCCGCCCGTGAATTTCAAATAGCATCTGGCACAGACCCAACGTCCTATTCAAGGCACATTTGAGTGTGCACTGAATTGCTGTGGCCAATGACGATTGGCTGCTGCTTGATGTGCATTCAGAGTTATCCGTGTCCATTTGGTAATTCGTTCAGCTTTTTTTCCATAAGTTTCTGTTAAGGTGCTTTTGATTTTCGAGCTTTAAGAAAAAGTTTTTAATGATGAGTGTTATCGTGGAGTTTTTTTTTTCACCTTTCTCATTTTTTTTAATGTGTGGAATATATGTTAAAATGCAGTTACAAAATTTTAAGCTGTTTTCTTTGACGAAGAACGGAAGAACATTATTTGCTATTTGCGTAGATTTTCGAAGCGCGCGGTTAATAAATGTGAAGTGAAGTGTTTTTATGTAAATTGTATGTGTTTTAATTTTTATAAATAAAACAATTAAGTGAAAATTTCTATCTAAAAAATGGGCGGTAACCCCACATACTATTCTTTCATATTTGGGTCCATTTAAAATATACACTACGACAACCCTTGAAACCTTTAATGAAGGACAGATTTATGCAATCCACTATAGCCAGAATGAGAGACGAACGTCCTATCTTGCCTACACTGCCAATTTTTGTTGGACAGAGTATAACTCACTCACTAACTCACTCACTCATACATTCGGGAAGCTGATTTCCTTGTTTACGAAAACAAATGGTTTTACTTTCATTTCTATGCAATGCATACCATTGTAGGATATTTACATAGATTTTGTTTTGGTATTACATAATTGTCGTTTTCCATTGGTTTCACTCGGGAATTCACTCGTTCTAAAATCCAAGGGAACAGTGCTAAATACTTCTACTCAACTTAAAAATTTTGTCATTAAATTGACCAAAACGAAAGTTGCTGAAAACCACAAAAAAAATATTGTAAGGTTTTGCAAAATTTCAGAGCAGTAATACTACAAAAATAAAACATTGCATTGTGCAATATTTATTTTTTTGATTGCAATTGCGCAGAAATTTTTCGAATTTTTGAATCGAAATTTTCTTCTGAGAAGCGTCGGTTAACGGTCGTTTTAGCCAGAAGAGTTCAGAGGTTTTAATAAATTCACGACTAACACTGAATAAATAAAAATTCTTATTAAGTACTCTATTTTTTTCAGAGAATGGCTAACACCAAACGCCTTACAACAATCTATAACAGCAATACAGGATCGAGATTCTGATACCAGTCCCCTTTGAGAGCAGGTTTGAAACTCAACATAATATCGAGAGTAATGTTTTATATTATTATCTTATTTTCCAAGGCATATTCATTTATTTTTACTTAGAAAACAAACCAATGTGAATCCATTAAGATAAATAATTCGAAGCATGTAAAATAAACTAAAAAAGACAAGTACCAAATCATTTTAATTAAGAAAAAATGTTTAAATTCAGCATTATATAGAAGAATACATCTGGAATATAAAAAATTGCTACAAAAACACCAAAAATCGATTCGAACAGTTCATATATTTGTAATCATATTTTGTAAAATCAATACATTTCTTTAACTACACAGACCAACATTTTTTACAACAAAAGCCATTCCTACATGGATTCAACTGCGCTTTAAACAATAAACTGTTTAGATCTTTAATTTTGTTTTTAGCAATTAATATACAATCAATCAATCGCACATAATTTGACTTGTTTTTGTTCAAGATTATTTTTTATTATTATGGGACTTATGCTCGAAAATTTAATATACCTAACGTTAGGGAATAATTTTATTATTTTTGTCAATGTTTATTTTTTTTGTGATTAACTTGGCTATTTTAAATTGAAATACATAAATATTTTAGTATTTATTCATGGGCTGTTATTATTTATTGAATGATATTTTAGGCATTTTCATTTTTACTTTTAATTTGAATTTTTAAGGCTTGAGGTTTTGGAATACAACAAAAGAGAAACTGTCCTAACAATAAGAAGCAAAATTATTTTATTGAACTAGTTAAATGAAACAGCTACAAGTTATGGTGCCCAAACAAAGTTTTTGCGGAATTTAGGTTTGCATCAGGTTTGGTTTGCATCAGACCAACAACCAAACCCGTCACTGCGGTGCTTATCCTTGTTTATTTTCTGTTTCTACATAATCATCCCCATCATACTGTTCCAAGTCGAAATTCCAGCACTCAATTTTAGGAGAGATCAGCACCTCCATGAGATAATTTACTAAATTTAACATGTTCGACCGAACAAAACATACGGATTAAGTTTTGTTGGAAAAAACCTATAATACTTAAGGATGATTTTGATAACCTTGTGCTAAAATCTCAGTTTCTGGTTCTGTCGAAAAAACAAATAACTGTTTATATAAACTTTATCACCACTCAACAGTGCGTCGTAATTTGAAGTAGAATATTTTAAACATAATACTGCCTTCACAGAAATATTTTGTTTCTTAATAACTTCAATAAATGGTTCAAAAATAAAAAAGAAAAAACATAAGGGGCGTATTCATAGACATTTTTAAACTATTGCTACATTGACAGTAATTTAAATTAAGTATTATGAGATAATTTTAATTCTTATGGTTTATCATGTCAGGATGTGAATCATTTGTATGGTAGATTAATTCAATAAATATGTATTTTAATACACAATGATGTATTTGGTTATGGAAAGGATTTGTATGAATACACCTTTATTACTCTAAAATATAATGCCCAAAATATCATGTATAATAGAATAATATGTACTATAAAAATTTTATTTGAAGCTCTGAAGTGAAATAATGTAAAATATTATAAACAGAAATACAAAGACAACATATTATAAAAGTTCAAGTTAGACTTTTTTCTTATAGAAATTATTATGTGAACTATTTCTGTTAACAAAAATTATTGCAAGGATGTATGATCAATTTATGAAATAATTTAGGATTAAATCCCAGTTAGACAAGAGTTTTGTATGTACTTATAATTTTTTATTTTATAATTTTAACTTTTCCTTATACCTAACAATGGAAATCAAAATCCAAGTTTAGAAAAACATAGTATACAACCCATGGTGACTCATATGAATAAGAATTAAAAAAGATTAATTTTGAGACTTAGGCTATGGTTTTGGTGGTCGCTTTCATCGCTCAGTTGTAAGATGACTCGAAATTTCAATCGCTTTATTCGCTTTCTAGAGCGAATTGATATCGCTGTCACCGAAACCAGAACATAGGAAATTTATGTTTTTCAAAATTAAAGCCATAATCGGTTACTCGTATGATTAAAAATCGCTGCCAGCGGAACCGTAGCCTCACCGCAATTATTTTTTTTTTATTTTTTAATGTATTTTTTGTAAAACAGTTTTCGATTGTTAAATCACTAAGTAAAACCCCTTCACACGCGGAAATTTAGTTTCCATGAACTTTCAGTTTTTAGGAGAAGGACACCAGTCAACGATTTGAAGAATTTTTTTGACATTTATTTTCCTTCATTTCACATATTCTGGGTTCAACTAGCAGATGCTGAGCAGATGCTTTTGATGTTTTAACTATAAAAACATGTATGTTTAGATTTAACTATATGCGTGATTTTTGCAAGCACGAGAAAAATTGGACGAAAAAAACGACGTCGGTGCTAAAAAGTCACCATGTTGAATGCAACAACAACTAATCCCCTGCGGGCTGAGCTTAACCCAGAGAATTAGGGGCACAGAAAAAATGTGTTGCCGGCGTGAATTATATAATTGTTATCGATTGTTATTTTTGGTTTAACTCACAACTTAAAAACTGGGAAAAAATAGTAAAATAATTGATTATTTTGATGCCAAAACAAAGGTTATGACTTAATTTGAGCCTTCCGCATAAAAAACCTTTTAATATTTTAATGACCGCTACCAAGGTATTTAAATCATTTAAATAATAAAAGTCAGTGGAGGTTGGTCCAAAAAGGTAGTTTTTTTTACTAGAAATAATAATAATTAAGTTATAATGTTCAAAGCGACAGATGAGCCCACTGTCATCGTACCTGGGCGGAATATATTTTGTAGTTGAAGTCGCATGAACTTTTAATTGAAAATTTTATAAAGAAAAAAACACAAATATAAGAAAATTGGCAGTAGACGGATTTCCAAAAAATACATTTCTTCGACTAAGTGCGAAAAACTACTAAGTCCACTCTAAAAAAATGTTGGAAAGCGAATAATTAATATTCTCTTTAAGATTCTACAATAACTACGATACTTTGGACCAAAGTAAGTAAAGCAGTTTGTGCAGAATGTGTTTCTTAAATTGACATCGACAAAAATTACTTAAAGATCCTTTTGTTGCTATTTCTTCTAATGCTCCTATGTACCTACATTTAAAAAAATTATAACAGCGGGAACAAATAAGATCCGAATATTGAGAAAAATGTTTTTAATATTATATACATATGTAGATACATATACATATATATATATATGTATATATTTTATATTTCATAATTCTATAATGTCAAAAAACCTACTATAAGCTGAAAATTTAAATCGCACATTAATGGAGTTTAATGTGTGCAAACTCAATCATATCGAAATTTTTAGTAATGAATTCATCTCATTACTCCGGTTTCATTACCAATAAATAAAAATGAAAACAAATGTAATATCACGGGCTTAAGAACTATGTAAGGATACAATTCTAATAGGTAGGAAAAAATAACACATGTCATGATTTAGAATTTAAACAAATGTTTACGTTCTAACTACGTTCAAAAAGAGAACACTATAATATGTAAACGTAGGAGTGATAAAGAAAATTTCAGTGAAATTGTTTTAGAAGTTTTCAAATCCATAAGCCTCAAACAGACCAACGTCCATTTTTATATGTATAGAAGATTACATATATTTTTTTCCGCACTTTCGATTTTTAAATTATTCCTCACTTTTAATCTCCGCAATTTGACAGTTTGCTGCTATTCTAACTTCTCAACTTGCTAATTCCATTCCACTTTGACGACCAAATTGCAAAATTTTGTATCTAGGTAAATGAAAAAGCTTGAGTGAAGGTTTTACATTTTGCTTGTCTTGGGGTAGAATTAAAAATACAAAACAAGAAAAATAGAAAACCCATAGAAACACTACCTACACACATATACCTACGTGTACATAGATAAACAATATTACTCCCAACGACACTAAGTATGTAACATTTTTCGTCTTCAAAAAATACTTTTTGATGTTTCCAACGTTATTTATTTTCCACTCGGAGAAATACTAATGTATATCAATTTTTCATAATAGTTGGCAAATCGAGATTTATAATTATAAATGTATAGGTGAGGAAAAATCCTAAAACCTAACTAACGATTTTTGGAATAAGAAAGAAAGCATTGGCAAGATTCAAATTGGTTTTTGAAGAAGAATATTTGCACTTACCAGATATTGTAAAGATTTTCTATAAGAAACAAAACGTGTTTTTTGCAATTTTTGCTAAAAACCTAATTTTATGGAACCATACTGTGTTTAATTCGAAGTCAGGGCATCAAAAACCTTTGGAAAAGTAAAATCTGGTTTCTGTGACAAAAATTGTGTTGACCAGTAAATTAATAAATAAAATACAATGCTGAACTGACACTAAAATTAGGAAACAAAATTACAGACAAAATAAATAAGTTAAATACATAACTAATAAGCAAATTTACTATTGTAAGAAAATGTGTACTTTTTTAAAAGTTGTGTGTTGTTTTGTTCCAAGCATTTTTTTATTTTCATACAATAATACACAGAAAAACCTTTATAATAAATTATTTTATTTATACAACGATCCATAATGTATCTATTAATTAACAAAAATATAATTTAAATTTTATATTAAAAAAAAGATCATTAAAACTTATATATATGTATATCTTAAAAATATAAATTAATACTATTTATAGCAAAGGAAAAACGAAAATAAATAAATATAATAGGCAAAAGGTAGGAACACATTTTAATAACTAAACAAATCATTGTACATTTAACTTAAAGAATCCAATATTGACATATTATGGTAAAAAGCTAAAATTAAAAGTTTATTAAAAGATTATTATAGCCGAACTGGAGGTAGTAATACAAACAAAAACAAATTTTATTATTATACAATTATTTGTGACAAATAAAAATGTTAAAAAATAAATGATTAAACAAAAGCAAACATTAAACATTAAATACAATAACATTAAAGAAAAACTGTGTAAAATAAAAGATTATAGGTATATTCTAAAATAATAGTTTTTAACTGAATGTCTGACTAATGTTTTCCATGCCAACTCATAATAATTGCTATTGGTAGAATGAAAATGTTGAATTAAGGTATGAGTATCGTCAGTGTCATTGGTTTTCAGTAAATATAACTGCTATGCTGGTGCAATTGGTTGGTTGCGCACCATTTGCTTGTAAGTCGAAGAACTGAGGAAAATTGTGATAACTTAATCGCTGTTGCTGTGATTTAGTTTAGTATTTTACTAATATCTGGCTCGTCAACCAATTTATTCTCAAGTCCAATTGAGGCTGGATTTTAAAATACAGCACATACCTACCTAATTGTACAAAACATTTTTTCCATTTCATTTTTTTTATATGTATATGTATAGCGACTGGATTATTATATATACCTACATACATATATATTGGATGCACAGACGATTAGACGAAAATAAATGCTTTTGATTTCTAGATCATCAGTTTAATTAAAACCTTGAATTTTATTAACACGAAATCATTCTTGCCCTATACGCTATACTATACCCTATGAGCAAGTTTAAAATACAATTAAAAAAAAATTGATTGTGTGAATAGTTTTGTTCAAAATAAAAAATTAAAGAAGTCAGGATGGTGTTGATGACGGCCAAGAGTGTCGGCGCAACGATGACATCTTGAAAGCAATAATTGTGTTTTGATGTAGTATGTAATATAAAATACATTTATGTCTGCATCCAAACTATAATGACCAAGCATCAATGCATTTGTAACAAAATTTACTAAATTTTCAAGCAGCAAGTTATTTTAAGAATCGTTTGACATCTGAAGTGACAAATACAGGAATTAATATTTAATTGAGATGGACATTAAAAAGGCGTTTTAATCAATTCTTAAAGTTTTATTAATTTGTATTCATAAAAACAAACGATGGGTGCACTGGTAAATGAACACTCATAACGCGTTCTTCAACAAACATATTTTTTTTAAAATTATGATATTATTATGTGGGCTGTTTAACAGAATATTACAATAGGTACCTACATAATAACTTAACTTCTTTCGTGGGTGTGGTTGTGGACTTGTGGTACTTGACATTGCCCAGTAGGAAATTTCATCCCTACTGAAAAATTAAGCAAATGTGAATTATGTACATTAAATTCAAAGGCCATACTTAATAGCAAAAACAGCAAGCTTTGAGTTAGTGTAAAGTAATGCATCTTTTCATCAGTTCATGTTTCGTATCGTATTGTCTGCTTTGCATTGGAAAACATTTCGAAACAACCCTTCCTTTACCCTGGTCAAAAAATTCAAGTGTGTTCCATACTGAAAAGTAGGTATCTACTTTAGTAGGTAATTGTTGAAAAGTATATAATGCATAAGTTAATTCATCAGTTTGTTATGCAAATCCACTCGTCTGCTTTGTAAAGGAAAGTTTAAGAGAAAGAAAAAAAATATCCAAATATTGATTTCACCCAACAAAATGTTATCTACTGAAAAAAGTTACAAAATGTTATGATTTCTTTCATGAGAAGTAATCAATTGTTCTCGAGCAAAAGAAAAGATAAAAACTAAGACTGCCCTTTCTTTTGCCTGAAGCGACAAATATGAGGATTTCAATAAAGAAAAGTAATGTAAATGGTTATTTTTATGAGGAAAATCATATGAAGATTCAATGGGCCAAAAGTATAGTATAAATTCATTCGTAAAAAAAATTCCTTAGAAATATAAAATTCATAGTATATTCCTGCTGTAATTCCTATAAGACTTGGTAAACATCGACCATAATTTGCGTCGTTGAAAAGTGCGACAGCATCTAACTGATGAACCCACTGTCATACCTGACGAAATGCATTTTGGAGTTGAGGGCACTTGAACTAAAATTGGATAATATATAGATTTGGAAAAATGATGAGGTTGTGAATAAGCAACCCCCGATTCCCTGGTGATTGCACTACTAAATTTTCTTCATATTTTTCCTTGAATAATTAACTCTTACACAAGTAATGATTTCATTGTTTAATTTCCTCACATTTTACATTGGCAAATAATTAGGTACGTATTAGGTATATAAGCGACTCCCAATTACCGAGTTATTTTACTTGACTTCACTATATGAACACCAAAAAGCATAAAAACAAGGATAGCAGAACTTACACTAATGTAATGTTATAATAAAAAAATGTGTCCTTTTGAAAATAAATGTGTTCTTTTAAAAATAAGTGCATACAATTAAAATAAAGTACAAATTTAAGAACTCAAATCTTTTTATTTAAGATAAAAACATTGTAAAATAAATAAACTGACACACTAAAAAAAAGACGTGTTTAATGTACCTACCCATTTTTGAATTGGGTGTCAACATTTTCCTGAATAAGATCCAAAACCAAGCTCTTGGGCAAACATGATTGCTTCCATTGTTTCGTGGTCGTTGTTTGTTTGTTAAAATGATCTAAAAAAATATGTCCTTTTTTAAAAACATGTATCCTTGAATCCACGCAACAAAAAAGAGTCCCTCGGGATACTATTGTATCCCAGTGGTAACTCTTCGCCACCTGTGATATGAGTGTTTTCTGTTCGGTTTAGTTAGTTTTTATTAAATTGTTCGTAAATTACTTACATATTTATTAATTTATTTAATAATTCGAGCAAATGTAAAAATCATAAAAAAAGTAGGTAAGTTTCACAAAACATACTTTTTAACGTTCAAAATTCGAATTCTTGTTGTTTTCTAAGTTTCAATAAACTATGACCCCTGATTTTTTGAATTTTCAACGAAACTCAAAGAAAATATGGAAATGTTTCAATTCTCATAGGAAATAAACTACAAAAAAAAATTCGATCAAAAAAATGAAGACTTAAATAAATTTGTGCACTCAAGTGGTCAAGTTTGGTATAATGTTGCTTTCCTAAATGGTCGTAATGCCAAAAATATCCATATTTGGATCTACATACATATATCACGATAACTGAAAGAAAAAATAATATTTTCATAAACAGGCAGGGGAGATCTGCTTAAGATGACATAGCCGACAAGACGACATAGTCGTATTTTCTCACAAACCATAAGCCTTACGGTTCCTTTAAATTCGCCCAAATGTACAGTTTTAAAATGTCAGTTTCTCAATTATTGTAGCTTTCCTCATTTGTCAACAGTGTTTCTCCAGGAGCAGACAGAAGAATTTTGCACACGATTTTTTTTTTTTATTCATAAATCATAAGTTCTATCGAAGATATTTCCGTTACGGTGAGTACAATGTTGTGTCTGAAGTGTTTTATGAATACAGTTGTTTGTGTTTTATGAAGTTTTTGTGTTATTTAAGTGCCAGAGCGTGTAGTTTTTATGCCTTTAACATTGAAACCATTTTCGATTGTGTCGGGCAAGATGACATGATGCTCGTACGTCCAAGTTGACATATGTCATATTACCCGGAAGGTAGTAAGATGGCTGGATGGTTTTGGATCCCGGAACCCGAAACTGACAAACTGCTGCAAGGGCAAAGACTTTTAATAAGCCACAGGTGGTGAAGTTTTTTGAAATACTACATAAGTTCGTTAACCACAGACATACCGCCTCAACGCATCTATAATATGGATGAATCTGGACTAAGCACAGTTCAAAAGCCACCCAAAATCTTTGCGCTCAAAGGAAAAAAACAAGTTAGTGCCTTAACAAGCGCCGAAAGAAGCCAACATGTCACTGTCGTAGTCTGCGCAAGTGCAACTGGAAACCTTGTTCGTCCAGCTTTGATATTCCCTCGTAAAAATCACAAAATGAAATATTTTGATGGTGCACCAGCTGGATCATTGGAGCTGTGCTATGAAAGCTGATATATTTTGGGTGAACTATTTTCCAAGTGGATGGAACATTTTGTGAAGTTCAATGGTTGGAGCTTTCGAACTAAAACAATTCATTTGCGAACTCTGCAATGAAGATTAACAAAAAGAGTTAGGTATGTCATCTTATCCAAAGGCAATATGTCATCTTACCCAAAGGTATGTCATCTTATACAGGGCTGTGGACTAAATTTAAAATTATTTTTAAAAATACTAATACATGTTTGAATTCCATAACTTTAAGTTTTTTTTTTTTGTAAATAAATAAATAAACTAAATTAACGTTGTTTTCATTGCTATGAGTCCAAGATTTTCTTATTTTCAGCTTCATATAAAAAGTATATCATCTTAAGCAGATCTCCCCTACATATGTACCTATATGTAGGTACATTCATATATACAATACCTCCATAATATAGGTACATTCATATAATTATACAATAATCTTAGACACACCAATTCATTTTTAAAGAATCAATCACAATAATAATAAAATGTTGTCTATTACGAATCCATTTCTAATTAAATCACCTTAAATATATGAAGGCAAATATCTCATTTGATGTATTTTTCAAAGGCAATCAATAAAAAATTAGAATTTCTATTGAAAGGTATTTTAATTTTCTTTTTCTATAATTATTATTTAAATTATATTTCTCACCCATATTCTTAATAAAAAATTCAACAAGCGCACAAAATCTCAGTCGCATGTCTCACCCTTATAATAAAATTCGAATGCATTGTTCTTGAAATTTTATACATATATTTATGTAAGTATATTTGTTCAGATTGAATCCAAAATTGATCATAAGGGTGGACCAAGGCCTAACTCATCTTTCTTACAGATGCTCTACCAAATCATTACAAATTAGGAGCTCAAACCGTGACAAATACATTGGATCATTATTAGGTGGACAAACTGCTGAACAATGAAATGGTGTTTGTTTTGGAGATGTGTTCACACGAGTGGTGTCTCATAAATTAGCAGATAAGAGCAGTAATTTTGTATAGATAAGTGACCCAGAGGAAACATTCCTCATTTAGTAGTCAGTTAGTATAGATATAAAGATATAATGATAATTTGTATCGTATCCTCAAGGGCGTACCCAGTATCTGAACACGAGGGGGCAAATTGACTATTAGTTTAAAGAAATGGAGGGGATAGAAGAAATAAAATATCAATTTTTATACACATAAAACTCAAGGCATTTGAAAAATTGTTTGTTAATTTTTATAATGCTGTAGGTACGAATTTTTAAAATTGAACTTTCCTTGGGTAAACTATTTTCCACTACGCTTTGCGAAAATGTGTGGTGTCTGTTTGGTGAGTGTGTGCAGCACAGTTTAAAGCATACAGTAACTATACTATCTAGAGAATCGAGTTCTTTTCTCTTTCACCATACAAGCTGCACTGAGAGGATTTCCTCCACAAGGCTGAGCATCAGTGTTGGGTTGAGACTTCGCAGAAGCCAAAGAGTGGTAGAAAAGTTGTCAAAAAAGTGGTAGAAATTTAAAGCCATTTTTATGTAACAAATCGTATATTCAATAACTTTATTGAAAATAAATCAAATACAAAAATTAAATAAAAATAACATTTCAGTTCTTTATGTTTCATAGATCACATATTATATCTGGAAGCAAGTCATATACATATGTACATACATATCTATACAATTTCATTTTAGACTCCTTCCAAACCAAAAACTTAATTCTATAACAGCCGTTTGAATTAATAATTAAATTAGTTAGGTTAGTTAAGGTTGAAGTGGCTGTCGGCGGAGAACCAACATATAAAATTAGTTAACACTTCAAAAAAATTACAATTATTTTTTATATAAACCTTCAGAAAATCTAAATCTTGAGGCTTATTTTACTAATGCTTCTTTCTGGAGGATTAAAATTTTGATCATTGAATAAAATTTCCCTTGCAGCTAAAATGTTGTGAACAATTTATTTCTTTTTTCATTTTTTATATTTTTCATATCGGAAAATTTATTATTATTATTATTATTATTATTATTATTATTATTATTATTATTATTATTATTATTATTATTATTATTATTATTATTATTATTATTATTATTATTATTATTATTATTATTATTATTATTATTATTATTATTATTATTATTATTATTATTATTATTTATTAATCATAATATAAATATATAGATTAATTAAAGTTAACAGCACTAGCTTTATGGCTTTTGGCTGAGGTTTTACAAAAATATTACTTAAGAATAACTTATGATTAATAAAGGTTTAGGGGAGCGGTCAAGGATATCCGGAACAAATGCCAAGCAGCAGCACTGCTATACGGTTAGCAACAAAGCTCCGACATACATGTATGAAGAAATGTTTTCAAACAATAAATTGTCTTTTAATTTTTTTATCAAACGCCATTGTGAAACAATGTCATCAGTTTTATAAAATTAGAGTAAGTGATTTTCTCCAACTAGTTTTCTTCACTCAATATTAAAGTAAAGTAAAAAGAGGTGAAAGGTGAGTTGCAAAAAGTGGTAGAATTAGATTTTTAGGCGGTAGGTTCTCATGAACAACAAAAAGTGGTAGAAATACCACTTAAGTGGTAGAAGTCCCAACACTGAAACACTGAAAAATAAAAGTAGTTTATTGGTGGTAAATTACTTTTTTTGAGTCCTTATCAATAAAAATATACATATGTAGGTACAAATATTAAATAAAGCTTTCTATTGCTTAAAACATATGAATACCTAAAGTAAAATTTCTGAAAAAAAATGTATCTAATACGTACCTACATAGTAGAAGTGCACCCTTAAAGTGAGTATGCACCTTTACATCCACCAAATTCCGTAGCCCAGTTTTACACAGAGTATTTTGACAGATGAAAGAAACTAAAAAAAACTATATCAATTGCGACTATATTTCGCTTTTGTATTTCTATCAACAATTCACACGTATTCACGGACAGGGAATTTAAGAGAGTTTTCTCTTACTGTTCTCAGATAAAATTTGCGGGTGTTTGAGGCATAGAGTACGTATATTATCTAGAGAAACGACTTAAGGCCAAGGGTTTTGTTCTCTTTTACCCTACAAGCTTGTTAGTTCACTGATGTCAACTATTACATGAGCAATGAGCATGTTGATGACATGATCCCCGGATCAAGTCTCCCATGGTCAACGGGATCAAGTCACCCAGTTCGGGTGAATTGACAAAAAAAATTATAACAATTTATTTTTGGCACATAATTAAACTAAATTACACACAATTTTTCACAAAAATATTGGAAACATAAAAAAATAACTTGTGGTACTTACAACGTAAAACAACAGCCAGACAAGCGACAAAAACGCAAAATAATGCAAAAAACTATAAACTGGCACGTGCTGTCTCTCTGTGAGCTGAATTATGACTGGTATAGTTTATAGTATAGAAATAGATTAGACGCATTGATATGATTTGAAAAATTCTTTTCAATGGTGCCAAAGCTTGCTTTTTTAACTCTTTTGGAACTGGTGGTATAGGGGGGTCTTCCAGGGGATCAAGTCTCCCTCTTCTCCCCTACTAATAATTAAGTGCATTCATAGACGAATAAGCTGATGAGTGATGACTTATGTATATATCATCTGCATGCTTAACATTTTAATTTATTATCAATTAATACATCGAAGCACTTTAATTGTTTATATGTATGTTTAACGTTGACTTAAAAAAAAAAACAAATCGAATGTAACTAAATAAAGGATCAATATGCCATTTAGTGAGAGTCCGTATTTTATAAGCAAGGAGTCCAGAGATTTTTTATTATCTATGTATGTATAAGCGCTTTATAAATTTCCTTGATTCTTGATTAGCAATCCACATGAAAATATTTACAGTTCTTCAGTTTTTGTTAGTTCACATAAAAAACAGGTGTTAATTTTTTTTTTTGGAAAGTCAAACGTCAGAGGTGCACTTGGCGGCTTGTCATTTTTACTGATCTCTATATACAGTGGATAGTGTATTCATGCAAAATTATTGGGGCAAATTGAAGAACTGTTAAAGTCGTGGCCGGTACCCTCATATAACAGTATAACAGCTATTTTTACAATTTTTCGTAGATAATTTCCTGTTATTTTTTTTCTTTCCTGAAATTTTATTTTTGAAAATAATATTTGTCTTGCTTCCGTCTTTTATCTTTTTCAATATTTACCGCCACAATGCTTGCTGACATCAAATAATTGCTCAATTACCGCAAATGTCTTCTATCTATTTATTTTCGTTTGTATAGAGCTAGATACGAGGTCATGGGTTGATCCCTCAAGCCATGGCCGGTACTCCGTCAAAAAATATTAAAATTGCCTCACAAAAACTGTTATATACTATAGGCTATCTAGTGTCCAGTGTATTATAGAAATCAGTGGCCATTTTCAATTGGAGTCAACAAAAACTTTTAAGGAATCAACTATCCAGTGTATTATAGGGATCAGTGCTTTTAAGGTGAAGGAAAGTGAGTGACAACTTTTAATATGTCAGCTGATTGATTTTGTTCAAGTCTAATGTAAAATTCCATTCAACTAGAAAATCGATTTTTTTTTCCGTTGTTGAAAGACTGCTTTTAAACGCTGTAATAACCCCTGCGATTTTTAAGCACGTAGGCGGGGGACGTATGCGGTGTCCGGGGTAAACAAAGTTGCAGAGGTTGAAATACTTGCAGAGTTATCGCTCTTTCTTCTTTGTGCTTTTTCCTATTGTTTGAAACATAAGCGGAGTAAAGAGTGTGAAGAGATATTTCCTTCTCATTTAACAAAAATTGCATCTATTAAAATTTGAAGCGTTTAAATGGATGTTGCAATCCAAAAGAAACTCAAAAGAGAAACCCCGTTAAAAATTGCAGTCGTCTAAAAGCAGTCAATAGAATTTTTGTTGTGATTGTGTATGTGGTACTTGGCAACTGATTTTGATGCAATACAAAATCGGTTGGCCTATTGGTCTACATCGCGACTGGAGAATTTGTATGAAATGAAGTTCTATTGCAAAGATTCCAAAACAATATTCTTTGCTCATAAACGGCTGAATCACTCACGTGGATACGTTTAAAAAAAAAAACATTTCCACTTTCTTTCTGCATTTCTGAATTTCAATTCACCGAAAGATCGGATCGAATGTTGGAAGAATATATTGACAAAAATAATTATGTTATGTATCTACCTTATTTGTTAAATTAAACGAAGCTTATTGTTATTATCGCGAAATTTATAATCTTGCAAAATATGGAAGATTTGTTTTGACAAACAGAATCGAATCTTTGGTAAGTAACATTTAAGAAGTATTGGAAAGAAATAAATTAAGAATTTCGTTAATGGATTTACATAGTATTTCTTTTATTAATAGGTATTAAGTTGGTATGTGGCGTAAACTTGTTCCCACAATAGATTTCGAAGACTTGATCCTTGTTGCTGATCCGTTCTAGCTGATGAAAATTTTTAGCTTTCTTCGTTGTTGTTTGGTACAGCTTCCAAGTTGAATAAATTATGTACAATAGAAAATAGGCACGAATGATACTAAGTTTAGACGTGATGTAACAAGAACTCCAATGTCTTTAAAACTAAAACGCGAAATAATGTATGTTCTAAAGTAGGTTATACCTACAAATTAGGAATAGTTTGCAAGCTATCTGCAATCAAAGAAAACGTATAATTGATGTTTTTGTGGTTTATTGAGGATCAATTCCAAAACTTCCAAATTTATGTGGAGATTTTTTGCTAGGGGATTCTCAAAGGCTTAGACAACTGTGCAAGAGCTAGAAGTCTCTAAATTAAACTTTCGTGGGGGTGCCCATACAGTCTTCAGAGTTTGTATTTAATGAATTTACACCACATCGTACTAATAGCAGATTGCTTTAAGTAAAATTAAACTTTAAAGTGTATTAAAGGTCAATAAACCACACTCATAAATGTTTTTAAAAATTTAAATGTTTTTATAATTTTTTTTGTCTTCTTTTTAAAAGTTTCTATTTTTATGTTTTTATTTTTATGTTTCAAATTGTTTGTAATAAATATATTTCTTAGTGTACGCTCTTCACATTTTATTCGACACTGAAGAATTCAAAAATTCTTAAGCCATACCACATGAAAATAAATGACAGCACTTTGTTAAAAAAATATTTATTGCCTATTTCTTAAAAATAAATTTATGTTAAAAACCTAGCTTTTGAAAACTTGAGTTTTTCTTTTATTTTGAAATCAACTACTGAGGTTCGAGGCCTTGAACTAAGTGATGAGCCAGTGTAGGTACACAATTTTTATATTGGCAAATCTTTAGTCGCTTGTTTTTGCTTGCTTTCAGCTCTTTGCCTCAAAGATCTGATAGTGTTGGCATGTCTCGAGTCCCCTCCTTATACCTAATATTGTTTATTCTTTAAAAATAAATTTAAGGGTAAGTATATTAACTCAAAACAAATTGATATTTATTGACCTGCTCAGGTGGTGTATTTAGGCGCAGTTTCACAGTCGAAGTAAGAAGTATACTTAAGTGGCCAATGTGGAAAATCAAGGCGCAATTTAGCAATGCATACTTATCTAAATAAGTGATACTCAAGTGTCGAATATTGGCCACTTAAGTGTCACTTCAAAACTCGGTCTAAAGTAGTAATATAAGAATCTTAAATGTCAATTATTTAAGAAAGTTTGAACAGTAAACCTGGACCTAAGGCCTAGTGAATGAATGAAAATGAAACACAATTCCAGGAGAAGACCAACAGCCGCAGTTGAATTGCTTTGCCCAAGCCCATATCGGGTCCTGGCTACGCCCGTGCTCGCTTTTTTTTAAATCAAATTAAGAGATTTGAATACTTAAAAGCAAACAACTTTGCCATTCGTTTTATATTGAACATTTAATCCGTGACGTCCAACAGCACCAGCAAGAATCTTTGTCCGTTAATCTTTCTTCTTTTGTCACTCTATTGACGAGAGACATCTTCAATTTATTGTTGCTTCGTCCGGCTTGGGTCTGGCCATTCATCACCATTTGTTTGTATTTGTGTATTTCTTTTCAGTAGCTATTAAGAGCGCCTCTCTTTGGGTAATAGTTTGATTACAAAAATTTTGATGAAGATGCGATGGGGAACCAAAGCATATATGTATGTACATACATACAAAGTTTAATCTTAGATCCACAATCATAGGTATTGTTTTATCACGTGTATAACCTCTGGCGAAATCAAGATGTTTTTATAATATCAGAACCATAGATAGGTATACGTATAGTATAGGTACTTGCTACAGGCGCAGTGTTACACATACAATATATTATATACAATAAACATTAAACATAGATCAACATATAAATAGAATATGTGATTTTTTTTTTTTAATACAACGTAATCTCTCGTATTATAAATTTTAATCTGTTTATGTGCCTGTACAAAAGGCCTAAGAGACCACTTAAGCTATTTTCTTCAAGCTTGGATCTTAATAGTTAAAGTTAAGTTAATTTACCATTCAATTATCATTTATGAAGACCAAGATATCCGACCTGTCCCTGTGGCTTCTTTCTATGAATTTGAGAAAGGAATGAATTGAATTCTAGAGTGCCCCCATTATAACCATTATAACAAGTGAAGATTTTTGAAAGAAATTGGCGCAAAATTTTAGACGATTTAGTATGATGTTAAAGCATTTTTAGTATGATACTACGTTAAAAAGAAGATTTTGCTAATTTTAAACGAATTTAACATGGTACTATCTCTTAACATCTTACTAAAGTTAAAATCACCAGATAGCTGTTTTATCTTTTTAACACCGTACTAAATGCATAAGATATCTGTCATTTTCTTCATAAAATGAAATTAATTTGAGAAGCAAATATATAAAGACGCAAAATGTTTTCGGAAAACGAAGATTTTGAAATTTTCTATGATTTAGTTTTATGTAGGAAACTGAAAACTTTTAAAACTCGAGTAAATCCCCTTGAAGAGCTGGACGATAATGAATGTTACTCCAGATACAGGTTTGACTGTTCGGTTCTTGGTTGAAAACCTTCATATCCAAGAACCCATTACAAACCGTGGGCTTCCGTGTATCTCCAGAATTGCAATTAATCGTAACTTTGCATTTTTTTGGGAGAAACGTCAACCAATAATACAATTACATAGTTTGTAATTATACAATTAGTTCATCTGTAAGACATTAACAAATGTTGTGGAATCCTTCATGCTCTTGCCATTGGCCATTCTTGAGGATATCAATTGTCTTCGTGCCGAGTTTTTTTAATCAATTCCTAGGGCGTTTATTTTTTGAATTTCAAACTCTTCTTGTAGTTTTTTTTTTATTAATTATTACGACTAATTTGTGCACTTATTTTTTATACACTTATTAAGATAACTTAATATTTACAACTACATCACGACGCACTGATTTTAATAAACAATTCTTGAGGACAAAAATACAAAATTTAAAAAAATAATTCAGATTGCAGGTTTTCACTTTGACATTTTTGCAAATCTTAATAAAGGTATGTTTGTTTCCACGAACTGTCAATGTTTAGGTGTGTTCAGATGGCATTTTTTTAATAAAATGGTTTTAGTACGATACTAGTTAACAAAACCTTAATTGGTGTTTAAAACTGGGGAAAAGTTAGTAGATTACTTTATATTTAGTAAAATGTTAATTAGTATCATGCTAAACCTCTAATAAAAGGTTGTTTAAAATTTTGCGCCATTATCTTTATTTTGGAATTAAAAAAACTTTCGACAAACTCGACGAGTGGATGTAGCCTCAATGCTAACATAGAACCCACACCTTCGAACCCCACTCTAGGTAGCAACTGGGCACCAACCATGGGATTGAATTCGATCATCAACACCATATTTCTCAGTCCACTGTGCGGTGCCGGCAAAACATTGTTTCTATCCTTCTAATAATTAGTGCCGTGCAATTCCAGGTTGCCCTTGTTTCTGATCGCAGCTTAATATCTACAATGTATGTACATAGATTTCTTTTTCAGATTCTACTATGATAAGGGTAATCAGATTTCTTGGATTGATTAATCACGTGCCTAATTATGTGCTATTTGTTATTATAGAAAATAAAATAGGTTTCACTTCTTGTTGTCCTTTATTACAATATCTCTTTAAGAATAGATAGATATCAGGTTAGCTCAAATTTCAGGAAATTTAAAATTATTAAAAAGGTTTTGTATAAAGACATTTAATTAATATATGTATGTACATATGTACATATGTATGTAATATTATTTTCTTAACGACAGACTTTGAATAATTGAATATCTGTTCATGTTTTATTGATTTCTTAATCATTGAGTATTAAGGGAACAAGTATAATTAGGCTTAAAATTAATGTTCATATAGTTCACCAAAATATATGTCGTCGGCATTTCCGGCAGATCTAGGTTGGTTTTTTTAAATGAAAAAAATGTGTGGTCTTTAAAAAAATTGACTAATATTGTCACCACTCCAAAAACCACACCAAACAGCCATACGCTCAAGATCAATTGGGAGGACGATTACTGGAATTTATTCAGTTATTAAGCAGCAATCTTGATAACAGCATCTGTAGTAGGTGCACTATATTGACAAAGCTCAGACTGTATCGGAAACAAATCATCCACTTTATATTTACATTCGTGCATTGCGTCTAAAGCATCTCTGAACGACAGTATGCCCAAAATGAGGCTCAAGGGAAAACTGGTGGGCACTCCCAGATTTCCCCTTTTATTTTGAAGCTCTCTCCTGAATTATCGCCAAAAGTGAGTTAAAGGAAAATCTCCCCAGATATATTGAATTGTATTCAAGCTTTGAACAGATGTATATGTATGTATGTATATAACACTGGATCAATGGATGATGCAAATACAAGCCGTTCAAATGTCAATATCGAAGCATTGGGTGAGAGTGTTGGTTAAAATTCATAAACACCGCCAAACTTTATTTATTTTTTATGAAACATGAATTGTTTCATGTTCCGCCTTAAAACAAAACACTGCCCAGTATGATATATCTTTTGTACACTTTAGCATTTTTCAAATCGCTTTTGCGTAATGTCGTTTTAAAAGTGGTAGTGGTAAGGCTGGGTCAAGTTTTCCAGGCCATGATTCAAGCGAAAATTCGCATTCACCTTGTACACTACAGCTGGGTGGAAACCAGTCGCCACAACTTTCCATTTCTCCTGAAGATCAAGATCTTCGAAAACAAATAGCCATTCTTAAATTCTTTTGATTCATTACTGTACATGTCTCGAGTTTTGTTTAAATAAAGAGTTTATAATAAGTATAATAATAATAAAAGGTTATGGTCCATTATGTAATAACGGTCATGCAAACGGCCTGACCGAATTCGATTTGAATCACATTTCAAATAAATAAACATGTTGGGCCCTATATTTTGTAACCTAGTTAAACCGTTTTATATTAACAGACGAACACTCTACTTCACCATACAACTTCTGTTGGAAACAATAAAAATTACCAAATACTGACAAATCGATACATTTTGTATTAAACCAATTTGTTGGTATACATTAAAAACTCCCTTTGATATCTTGGACTTGTACAAAAATAAAAAAAAAATAAAATTAAACCTATGAGTGAAAATAAATGACCATCAATCGATAAGATCATAGTTAATTAGCTCATATACCGGCGAACTGGCGTAATTGCTTAAATCCATCGACAAGATCCCCCTTCTGATGTGCAATGCGTATAATTAATTAATTGATCTATACTCAACACAGTAGCTGATGGATGATTCTGGCATTTTTATCTGTCTTCTTTTTATACGTAAGGGGTTAAACAAAATTCTGAGTTGAATGAGGTACGTACATATGTATACAATTGCGAAAATATGTTGCGACTTCGTAAGTAATCATATCCGAATGCGCATTATACATATTTGATCGTTTCTTTAAGCTACACAATGCTTTTTTCGCATGGGCATGAGACGCTCGCATGGGTTGGAAAAATATTCTTATAGTAATAAGATCCACAATTATAATTATTTGATCTTCTTATGTTCTGATGGGTAATTGTAAACCCCTAAGCTCCGACTACTTTAGAATATTGCTTAAATAATACATCTATCGAGTGGAAATTATGGCGACTAGCATTGAGAAGCAATTGATTTACATTCAGAAAATCCTTAGATTCAAATATTAATAACCAAAGCGGACTTGTTCACATAAGCCTTTTTTGTCCTCATTTTCTGTATCTTAAAGGTAGCTTAAAGAAGACTGTATTTTGTATTTTTTTTTTTTGACTGAAGAAATTTAATAAAAAAAAATTCTAACCTTAAAAAAAAACCATTAAATATTACTTCTAACTAAAATAATTCTTCATTGGGCAAATCCGCTTTTTTGTTCTTCAGGTCCTCGAATTACAAATTTGAATTGCAGGTGAGACTCGTGCTTAATCAACTTTAAGAAACAAGTAAGAATAGAAAGAAACAATAAAACAAACTATAAAATACTCAACAATTCATATTTTAACATAAAAATAATCACACAACACACAAGTAGTTCTGAATGAAATTAATTTTTTCATCTTAACATCATGTTGGATTGGAACTATGGTTGGGCAGAGCAGGCGATCAGTTCGAAAGCAACCTTCGGTCTACGCGGATAGGATTTCATCTTGATCTCGTCGTGAGTAAAGTTTTTCATTAAATTACTTTCATCGCATAGATATAAAGTGTCGTATAAAAAGTCAACACCAAATGTTCGGTTTTCAATCTTTAGATATTCAAAGTGACATTAATTAAAAAAGAAATTTAATAAGGTGGCTGTCGGTCTAAGGAAAGTTTAAAAACTTTTTCGATTTATTGATTAAAATTAATTAAATATAAAAATAAAGTGGTCCATAATGAACAAGAGTATTAAGTGCATCACAATTTTATTTGGAATTATTTCTGTTTTAAATGGCGCCCAATCCGCACTCAACTTCAACAATGATCTAGACAATAACAAAAACTTTAAAAGCGTTCCGACAACAGTTAAAACATTTGAAAATGATACCGTTCTACTGCCTTGCTATCATAATAGTAAGTTTTAATTTTTTTTAGAACAGCCTTAATTCTGAATAAACGAATTGGATATATTGCCATTCCTTCCCATAAAAAAATTGAGCGAAGCAACTAATGCGTGAAAATTGGCTAAAATGTAAAATATTCGCGTTTGTTAAATACTTTTAAAGGAATTTTCTGTTTACCTTAAAAAAAACATTCAATTCTTTATACTTCATTTATTAAAAATTGACTTATTTTCTATGGTTAATGCAGTAAGAGTTTATGAACTGTTTCACTTGTGTTTTAACACGTTAAAAATTAATTGAGTATTTTCTATTTCTTATATTAGGATCTTTCAACTTTGACTTAATTTTTAATTTAAAATAAGGTGAAAAAAAAAGATACAACAAGTAAACCCGCAATTCAAATTTGTGACCTGGAGAACGAAAGCGCGCTTGTCCATGAAGAATTATTTTAGATAGATAATATACTTAATGTTTTTTTTTAAGGTTAGAATTTGTTTCAATTTAAATTTATTCAGTCTTCTTTAAGCTACCTTTAAGTTACAGAAAATGAAGACAAAAAAAGGCTTATGTGAACAAGTCCGATTTGGTTATTAATATTTTAATCTAAGGAGTTTCTGAAAGTAAATCCATTGCTTCTCAAATAGTGGTTCATGTTGATTACACACAGTTTTATTTAATCGCAAATTTAAAAGTTCACAATTTCGGAAAAATAAAGTAGGGACATTTACGTTGATTCTACTTAAAAAATCACTGGAGTTTATTTTACTTGTTAAAATATTGAACACAAAAAGTATTTTAATTTTAGTTCTTCTTTTACTTAAAGTTTCAAGATTTATAAGTTTTAACCGATTTTTATACGGTGGTGGCAGGTTTTCATCGGTATTCCGAGGGAGATTAAATTGGATTGGTGAAAATAATACACCTTACCTTATATGAATGGGTTTTACATTTTTGCTGCTTAGGTACCTACTTTGTTCCCAGAATATTTTTCAAGTTGCGATTTGTTTTTTTATTTTTATGTTTTTTTAGTTTTATGTCCATTATTTTTGCATACGAATTTGATGGTGATGTTTTATTTAGAGTTTCCTTAATCTATACTGAATATATATTGAGGGATTGTGTCATAGTTTTTTGTCTGGAAAATGTGTTCTGTAGATTACTATACTAATCTTTAAAAAAATATTTCTTTTTTCATTCCAAGAAGAAATTGATAGTCGAGTATTTAGTATAGGTATGTACATTACATAGGTATATAAAAATTGGCGTTAATATTCTTTTTGTTTTTGTTTAGGTAGGTACTTCCCAAGATTTAAAGAAATTACTGAACAGTAATTTGTACATGCGCAAAGCTATTCCAAAATTCAACTTTGGTTATTCTACGACTCAACAAGTAAGATTTACTCGTTCAACAAGTTGATTGAAATTTTATTTTTTAACAATTTAAGAATTTATTTTTTGTTATACAGTGATATTTAACACTATTGTTGAACACGTTTAGTTGAACAAGTAGTTGTTGACTAGTTGCCTTGTTGTTCCCCCTGGCGACTTGTTGGACAAGTAAATCTTACCTACTCGTTGTAGAAAAACTAAAGCTAAATTTTGCTATAGCTTTGCGCATGTATTGTACAAATGATTGTTTAATAATTTCTTTAAATACTGGGAGGCATAAAAATATCAAAAAAGAATATTAATGCCAATTTTTGTATACTTACTTATACGTAAATACTTGACTATCATTTTCTTCTTGGAATAAAAAAAGTTATATTTTGTTTAAAAAACGATTAGATAAGCTTCAGTAATTAGCATATAATTTTCGCAGCGCTTTACAATCTGCAAAACACCTTTTCATACAAGAAACTTTGAGAAAAATTAAGGTATGTAATTATATTCATAGACTTAGGAAAGCTTGCAAAATATTCTGGGATCGAAGTATGGAACAAAATCTGAACGCATTCAAATATTCATATAAGGTATGTATTATTTTAACCATTCCAATCTAACCCACTTAATTTTTAAGGTTAAATGTTGGACCAAGCAAGCAACATTTACTATAGTAGATGATAATCCATTTCCCCCTTTTAAAAATACAATTAAGTTGTGATTTTTGTTTTCTATTTTTGCAATCTAGTCATTTCAAACGAAATTTTTCATCCAAAAATAAATTATTATTTATACGTTTTGTATTATTTTCCGTACAATATATTTATAATATATTATATAATAATATAAATAGGTCAACACTTTGTCTAGTAAACTTTATCCCAACTTGTTGGCTTCTAACAATTTTGAAATCGGCAGTTAGAATTTATTAACTATTCAACAATTATGTAGAAGCATATTTATTTAAACACTTGTTGTATCCAGTTACAGAAACGTTTAATTTACCAAATCTCCCACTTGTTGAAAGACCTAAAAATAATTGTTATAATTTGGGAAGACTTGTTGTTACGTGTTACAAAATTTTTTAACACGTGACGAATTTTGTTTGTTAAACAAGTACTTGTTGTATCTACCTATAAATAATGACGATTAGGTTAGTTTAGAAATATTATTGATAGTTTATAAATACGGATGTTGAGATAAATTTGAATGTAGGCTAGAGTGGAATTTTAATTCCCCTATAACTATGTAGGTATTATTTGTTATTCTATATATTTATGATTTGTTTGCGTTATTAATTTAATTTTGTGCATTCTGTAATGCCAAAATAAATTTTAAGTAACAGATATTAATTGTTTAGAAAATAATTAATCTTAAAAAGAAAATTGCGTCGATAGAGTTCAATCCATGCACATCATAATGCGCTATCTTGGTTATTTGTGTAATGGGGTTGTGGTAGATATAAAAAAAATATTACAAGATTTTAATCAGGAAGAAGAAGGAGACTTGATTCTCTGGGGGAATTGATCCCCCCCCTGAATCTCCAGATTCAAAAGAGCTCATTTGATATTATTGACAAATATCTTTTAAATCATATCAATGCGTCCGTCATAATTCAACTCACAGAAAGAGGACACGTGACAGTTTCTAATTTATTGTTTTTTTTAGTTCGTACAATATATTATGTGTTTTTTTTTCCTTTCTGTCTGGGCTGTTTTGTGTTGTAAGTACCACAAGTTATTTTTTGTATGTATAATAAAAATTTCTATGCAGTTCAAGTTTATTTATGTTTCAAAAATAATTGTGATAATTTTTTTTTTACCAAA
Organism: Epistrophe eligans; assembly: GCA_951394125.1. NCBI lineage: Eukaryota > Metazoa > Arthropoda > Insecta > Diptera > Syrphidae > Epistrophe > Epistrophe eligans. The sequence continues at coordinate 50,205,957 of OX596030.1, forward strand.
CTGGAAGACTTGACCCGGGAACATCACATCAGCGAAGTTTCTCAACTTGATATAATTTCATGGGATGTTTTTATTTTCCAAAACCACTGCTTTTATTCTCAATCAATCAGTTTTTAAAAAAATGGTACCTATCCTGCATTATGTTCCTTGATTTTTCAGTTCTTATTTAAATAATTGAATTCTCTTTTTTATCAAATGAATTCTTTATTTATGTATGTTTTTTGTTCTCTCATTGAATTATTAAATTATATAATTATTATATTTACTTGTTAAAAAAAAATTAAAAATGGTTTTACTTAGGGAAATTGAAATATATAGCAAATTCTACCTACGGAATAAGTCTCTTGTGGGTGACTTGATACTTTTGGCTCTTTCCACTTTTTTAAAACAAAGCAAAGAAGCTGAATTCAATAAGTATGCCGGTAGCAAGCGTATATACACTTAAAAAAAAAGCTTTATTTATTATTAAATTCCACTATAAATTTATTTTATACCAGATCAGCCAGACATACCCTTTAAAGTCGGCATTTAGACGTAAGATTATACAAAATGTACAGATTTTTTAATGTCTTAATAAAATTGAATTGCATTTAAAGCAGCGCTTTAACTTTTTACAACTAAGTGCTTTTTTCTATACAAAAAAGGAATCTTATAAATGTGTCTTTAGTTAAACATAGGTACACGTCTTCTATAGAAAATGTACATAAATAAAAAGTTATGATACAAAAATTGTAAAGGGCATCCAGTCTCCCTCTTTTCTCTTACGTTTTATTGTCGTAGAGTAAGAAAATGATGCACTTTTACAATGATATTATTGGCAACTATGTATATAGAAAAGTTTTGGGTAAATTCATATTCACGTACAGCATTCATCTACATATAAATATTTACTTACAAAAACTGAAAATTAAACCATGTTTCTACACGCAAGACATGTAGGTAAATAGCAGCATAGAATAACTTTCAAATTTATACAATAATGCATAGTTGATAATGACCACGCACGTCACCTAGAATTTTTAAAAGGTAGACTGCTTAGTTAAGAATTTGACAATTCCTCGCAAAAAGCAGTATTCCGAAAAAAAATAAATATTTGTCTTAGGAGACAAAGTCTTGGATTAATTTATTATTTTATCCCAGCTCCATAACAGTTCAACCCACTAAACATTATTTAAACTAAGTTAAATGTATATACCGGATGTTATAGATGGAGTAGAAAAAGATAGTGGGGATTTGGCATTCAGTTTCCTCTAAAAAAAAAAAAAAAAATGTAGGTACCTACCAAATAAGAAAAGTTGGGAAGTATTAAAAAATAAATACAAATGAATACATATGTAGCACATTAACATTGCTGCGCTGCAACTTAAAAACAATTTTCTAACACGCTACGAAACTAATACGTTTTATCATTGTTGTTTTAAAAACTTCCCGTCAGTTGAATACGGTCCAGATAATCAACCGTCACAACGTGACAAATTTGTTAAAGGTAAGATCAGAACCCATACGACCCTATGTATAAGTAAAGACGTAGGGTAATTAACCCGAGACGTTTTTATTGAGATTCATCTTATTAATTTGAATAGGCATCGCTGCCGCCGCCGTTGCGTTGTCTCGAATGCACGTTACATCAAAAAGGAACTACGAAATTAATTCACGGTCGCGTTATATTTACATATAAAAATCTTCAAGTGCAAGAGAGAGATACGCTTCATGGATCTTCATTATTATTATAGATAGGCTAAGATAAGAATTGATTATATGTAACTCTGATTAACTCTTTACGAGTCTCAGTGGGAGGTATTGTGTTTAAATACGTATGTTATGTATATAGGTACTAAGATTAGTCAGATTTCAATCACTGAAAAGAATTTACTAATAATTAAAAAAAAATAAAAATTACGTCAGTATCATCATATTGTTCAAGGCTAAGTGGTTAAACAATGGTAATATGAAACGTTTAACTGCATAGGTATGTAAGGAATTAGGAAGAAGGTTTTTAAAAATTTAAAGTATACTTAACGCATGATATTTTATATTATCTTTTATTGTTAAAAAACAGTTATGTGTTTCTTAATTTTTGATAGGCAGCCTACTGATAACAATATTTTACAGCCAAAATGTATTTTCGAAGTTACAATAACTTCTCAAGGGCTATTGGTTAAATAACTGCTTTGCTACTGTAAAGCATCTTATTCCAACTTCTAAGTGTTATATTTATGTACATATAAGAGTAGAAGTAGTATGTTGTGGAAAAACAAATCACAATTTTTCTTTGTTTGGGTAAAAAAAAATTGGAGTTTACAGATGAGCATAACTTTTGTGTCATAAAAAAGAAGTGATGGTCTATTTCCTCTGCAAATTAATTTTGTAAATATAATAAATATAAAACTTTAAAATTCTAATCCACAAAACAAGTTCGTGCGAGTCAGTCGTGAGCATTAAATTTGTTTTTGCTTCTCTAGAACGGTGCCGTGACATTGTGCCAAGCGATATTATGCAAAATATAAACATTTGGTACAATGACGCTTTTGAAAGTGACATTAGGCCGAATATTAATATATAAGAAATGTCGCTTAACTAAAGCGTCATAAGGCCAATAAGGCAATAAGTCGCTTTGGGTTTGTGATTTTTCTAATGCATGCTGCCAATTACTTTATTGAAATTTAAATTGAACTTTATTTTTGGTCGTATATATTATAATATATAATTATGTACATTTATACCTAAACAGTAATAAACAGTGAGGTATGTATGGGGGGCATGATTGTCCCCTACTTGGGCACACTATAAGATTTGGGGTAGGTGCCAGGTTGGGTGTATGCAAAGTTTCTTTTGCATTTAAAGTTCCATTATAAAGGTATGTAAGACACAAACATACATATTAAGAAATTATATAAATTTGCTGCAGTTGTACAATTAGCAACTAGGTATAATGTGAACTTTTTATAACGCATTACCTACATTTTCATGTCTGAAAACTTTAAATGGGCCACGTACGTCGTACATATAATGTATATTTCATATATATCTATATATATATATATCATGTATATCTCATAAAAAAGTAGTTTTAGTAATTTTCAATTTTCTCAAAGTGCAATCAGACCAAATTGGTATTATTTCGCTTGAAGTGAAATAAAGCCAAACATTTGGCCATATTTCACTTTCACAAAGCAAAATAAGACCAAATTAGTTTGGTCTTATGACGCTTTACATAGGCGACATTGTTAATATTCGATAATGTCACTTTCGAAAGCAAATTTTTATATTTGGCATAATGTCGCTTGGCACAATGTCATGGGAGCTCTAGAACAGCTGACAATTAATAACGATTTTTTTAATGTTATCGAAAGCTGTAAACAATTTTGATTAAACTTCGCATCTGTAGTATTCACTTAAATAATTTGATTTAAAAACAGAATTGTATAATGCATTTCTGGCTTTAAAAAAAGATATAACTTAACATTTACAAGAAAATGTTTTTATTCTATCACGTAATTTTTATCGAAATAAATCGATTATTTTTTTTTTATAAAAAGGGGAAATTTAAGAGTTATTGTTGAGGGTGAGGTTTGAGGTATACGCTGACGATTGCGTAATGCGTAGGGTACTTATGCTTTAGAGCTTTTAGGAACAAAAAATCCAAAATTCTATGTTGTACGAAATACCGAAAAGCATTAATTTTCTATGAACAAAGTACAGTTCTCGTCATTGTCAGTTTTTTCAAAAACTATAGCAGACCTAATCTACAGTACTTAAATAAATAAAATATGAAATAAGCATATAATTTAATTAAAGCAAAAGAATATAATTCAACAAAACTTTATATCGTGCTTAACCCAAAAAGATTTTTCATTTGGCCAGTTTATATTTCTAACATCTCGGAGATCTTAGCTATAATTACCAAAAATAATATAAACTGGATTCCTCAGCAAAATTATTCGTTGTTTTTTTTATTTATTGAGTAAAATTTTTTTGGAGCCGCCGCCTGCTAAATTTTTGCCCAATTTATTCATCAGTATAATACAATTGTATAATATTTCATAACTATCTACTTTTATCAAATTTAGTTTAAACCTCGGTTTTTTAATTTAAAATTCAACATTTATAGATCTTCTCTGTACTATACATATTTGTTTTTTTCTCATTTTTATACACTCATTACCAGCCAGCTTACTTACTTTTTATACAAATAATTAATTACTTGTATTCATGTTCCAGCTCCCTTTAGATATGTGCGATGGCATAGGGATGACGTGCCATTAGTTGACTCTCGTCATCCAGAAAATCCGACACCGGAACGCATTCATCTTTGGTTGAATGGCAGCCTGCAAGTTTCCAACGTGCAAACGGAAGACACGGGTGAATACTATTGCGAAATAATGGCCAACAACGGTCATGCAGTGCAAATACATGCAATTGAGGTTCAGTACTCCCCCTCGGTTGTTTCCGTACCGAGTGGCTTTCTTGAACTACCTGTTGGTTCGATATTTGAAATAACGTGTGAGGCAAGGGGTGTTCCACTGCCTGCAATCACATGGCGTTATAATGGCATCTCTATTGAAAACTATCACGTTGGCAATCGCCAGAACCATGTTGTTGAAGTAAAGTCACGTGAAATGTCCGGCCCGATACAGTGTGTGGCCATAAACGGTGTTGGTGAACCTGCCATTGCCGGTGTTCACTTGAATGTACTCTGTAAGTTTCTCTGTTGTATCATTGAATTTAGCCTCTTTTTCTTTTATTCATCTTCTTTGGAATTACAGTTAGCCCGGAAGTCCAAGCCATTCATTCAGTGGTTCACACGAAAATCAACATGCGTGCTCATCTCGAGTGTCTAGTGGAAGCGGCTCCATCTGCCACGGTCCATTGGTTCCATCATGGGGTACCAGTTACAACAGATTCAAGAATAGCGCGCCATGACAGCGAACTTGAATCAAATCGTTCGCTAACGCACTACTACACCGAATCGAAGCACATCTTAATCATCAAGAAGGTCAAAGATTCCGATCTGGGCGTATATGAGTGCCGGGCAGAGAATAAGATCGGTTTCAAGGGGGTGGCGATCGATTTGACAGGCCGACCCATGCCATGTGTTTTTAAGATAAATCCCGCAGTACAGAGCCCAACGTCACATAACATGATCTGGCAAACGGAGAGTCAGTCGCCCATCAATGAATTCAAGTTGAAGTTTCGGCAGATTCCATCGGGTGAGTAGATGATAGAATGATGAATGTGTTACTTATTCCATTATTTTTCTTATGTGGTGTTAAGAAAATGATGGACGGTTGTTTAATTGTTTATGTCTTCATGTAATTAATAAGAATTATGTTTTATTTGCCTTATAGGAAATGTGACACCACAAAATAGAGCTGTTGCCATTGAATGGACGGAGCTCACTATTCCTTCGGAGTTTTCAGAGGGTGAGCCTTTTTTTGCGATAATGTATTTTATTATATCCCAAGGGAGAAACAATTTCAGTCTGCTTTTAGGTTTTTTTTAGCTACTCTATACTAGTAGTTCGGGAGCTAGCAACGTCGAAAAAATGCATTTCAAGTCATGATTTTTTAATATGTTGTAGTCCTTACTAACTCGAATAATATTTTGATGGTCTGGCTAGTGGCGTACTTTGCGTTATTCTGTACGCGCCACTTTTATGACGTTAAAAAATTGAAAAAAAAAATTAATTTCCACAATCTTTGCTTCTTTTTCATTTCGTTCTATAAACTATCCGCAATAAGAATATACAGATCTGGCAGGTGTCAGGCGTTACTAAATAGGTACGTCTGGCAAGTGATTTTTTCAATACAAAAAAAAATCGAACATTTGGATTTTTATTCGAAAAAAAAAATTATTAAGAAACAATGGTAACACTTACAATATTGTATTATAGCTTTTTAAAAACTTAAGAATCTTTTCTTTTATTTCACATTTAAATTATTATATTTGAATGAATAGTTTTTTTTTACATTAATTTTCAAACTCGAAATTCAAAACAAACAAAAATGTTAGGTACCTATATGTACTAAGGTAAGGTGGGGTAAGTGCATACCCTGCCCAACAAAGCTACAGTTGGAAAAAAATGTTTAATTTATGAACACGAACGTTAAATATATTTTCTTTATAAAACAAGAAAGTTTGCAGCACTGACAAATGTTTTTGTTTACATATTTTTGACATTTTGAAATCAGTTTGTTTTTGGTTGCCGGCAAAGTCGGGTATGGGAGAAGTTAACTCCGCTAGTTTTTATATTTTAAGGAAATAAAAAAAAAAGAAAAAAAGGTAAGTGTATTATTTAAATGTTGTTTATACTAAGCATGTATTCAGTTTTGGTGATTTACCGATATATGTAGATACGTTTTTGGCCATGGTATGCATACTTGCCCCTTCAAATTACTATGAAGGGGGAAGTGCATAACTGAAGCCCGGGGTAAGTGCATATTCAAAAAATGCAATTACCCCAGGCTTCATTTATGCATTTCCCCTTGAATTTTTTGAATATGCACTTACCCCAGTATTGATTTAATGTACCTATTATTTAATCGATTTTTTTTTTTTACTAATTTTATTTTTAAGGGCTTGGGACCGTGTGAAAAAGTTTGTAACTTTTTAATGAATAAAGATATCTTTAAACTAAAAACTCTCTTTAATAGACTAAATACTCCTTATTTATTATCCTTTACAGCAAATAATTCATGCAACAAACAAAAAAGTTTTCCTCAATGGTATGCACTTACCCCAAATTAGGGGGAAGTTCATACCATGGGTCTCTTTTTGTTTTTAATTTATAAAAAATGTATACGGTTTTGAAAAAACAACAAATTAGCTTTTAAACTAACCGTTATAAACAAAGCTTCAGGACAACACCATCGGTTAGTATCAATTTTAAGAACTGGGTTTTTGATTTTATGGGCCGCACTTACCCCACCTTACCTTAACTGCTTTTTTTTTTTTTTAATTTTATGTTATTAGAAACCTGTTTATCTTCTTGTATTCAATACTCTTATTAACTTTTAGTCGATCACTAAAAACCAGATGGTTTTATGTCAATTAGTTTTTAAGAGAATTGAAAATTACGAAAACTGTACTTTATTCATGACAAATTTGTCCAGTTAAGGTCAACTGAAAATCAGTCTTATTTTTTGTGTCATTGGTTTCTACAAGCATATTTATTAACACGTCGGGCAGGTATCTGACGTTGCGAATACTGTACCGTGTAACTTAAAGAAAAGCAATATGATGTAGTTCAACTATCAAAGGATATGCGGAATGTATATCAATTTTGAGTTGGCCTCCCTGGACAAATTTGTCCTAAATGACATAGAACCATCTGTTTTTTAGTGATCGACTTAGAATTGATAAGAGTATTGAATACTAAAAGATAAATATGTAGGTACTTAAAACATAAAATTTTTAAGAAAAAAAACAGTAAGCATAACATTTTTGTCGAGTTTGAAAATTAATGTTAAAAAAAACTATTCATTCAAATATATGTATTAATTTAAATGTGAAATAAAAGAATATATTCCTATGTTTTTAAAAAGCTATAATACAATATTGTAAGTGTTACCATTGTTTTTTAATATTTTTTTTTTCGAATAAAAATTCCAATATTGGATTTTTTTTTTTATTGAAAAAATCCCCTGCCAGACGTATTTTGCAACATATGACACCTGCCAGACCTGTATATTCTTATTGCGGCCAATTTATAGAACGAAATGAAAAAGAAGCCAAGACATGTTCAAATGAATTTCTTTTTGTAATGTTTTAACTTTACAAATCCAGAACTTTATAGGATAATATTTACTTTACAAGGAAAAAACCTGAACAAGAACTTAGGCCTATTTGGAGAAATAAAATATTCTTTATACGTTCTGAAATGTACGAAGACCTTTGGAATCTTACTACATGGAATTTCGGAATTTTAACAAAATTTCCTTGTTTTTATTCTTTAGAAATAATTTTCTATTATTATAATAATCGTTACGTTAAAATTGACAAAAATTTTCTTTTGGTTGTAAATTGTTGTCGAAATTTACTAGGTTTCATTTTATTAATTTGAGCGTGATCGTAAACGTCAAATGCGTTGGTCAGAAAATTTAGTGATAAATTCAAACAATAATAAATTCAAAGATAAATTCAAACAATAATTTTCACCTACATATGTATATTGCAAAACATGGGGTCCAAATGAATTTTGTTGTAAATTCTTGACATGCAGAACCTTTATTCTGAATATACTAAGCGAAGGATTGTAAATAGATGAACCCGCAAAAGTGGCTGATGTGACTTGACAGATCACAAGCCGAAAAATATTAACCCAGACCGCCAGGATTTTTTATTTTTTTTCCATAAAAAATATAACATGTACACTTACACAGTCTTTAACTTAACATTTCGCTTAAAAATTTAAAAACTGATGGAAAACATCGATGTTTTTAATCGATATGTCGATGTAATGTGGCCGATCTTACCACTTGGACCTTTGTTTTTCATTTTTCCCCTTGGTTCCGGGTCAACAAGAAATGGGCCGCATATTCAATTAAGTACACATTCAACAATGTGTTTTTCCCTTAAACAATTTCACAAAATAAAATTCTTAATTTGGAGCTGCTTTAGACCTACACAAAATAATTTTTTGTAATGAACGCCCTAATATACATATATATGTGGATTAGAAAATATTAAATAATATTAACTTATGTAAGATCCAAAATTAATATAACGAAGAACACCAATATTACCAAAAATTGTTTATTTTTAATACTTTAAAGTTCTTTTCCCTCAAAACATACTGTTTAAATAGGGAATTATTTTAGACACACACCATTAAATAATTTCTTTCATTTATAAGGCCCAATCCACACAACCGCTTACAACTTACGTGGACTTCAACCAGCCAGCTTGTATGAGGTTGCGGTATTAGCTAGGAACCGATTCGGATGGAGTGATAATAGCAAGATTGTAAGATTTGCTACTGGTGGTGAAGGTATTTACTATATGGGATATTTAAAATTTTACTTAATTAATTTCCCTTTTTTTCTTTTTTTATATTTCTCACAGTCGAACTTCCAAACTATTCAACAGAATCAGAATTGCAATATGATGAGGAAATCGAAGGAGATACTTTGAACGAAATAACACAAAGCTCACAAACCTCAAGTGTGACTGTCACCAAAATTCGTCAAGTTGTAACGTATTCCAGTGCGAGACAAACTTGTCTATTCAATGCGAGTTTATTGATGTTTGGGTTAATTATTTTTCTAGAAAAAATTTATGTAGATTTCAGTTGTAAATAAAGACGTTAATTTAATTTTTTTTATATTTGTTTTACAATTAGGATTCAAATGCTTGTAAGAATTTCTACTGGATTATTCAAATAATCACATGGAATGACGCGACGTTGATGCCATAATAAGAATAATTCTTCAATTATTGAGGTTATTACGCACGTTACGCGTTTAATTGATAGACAAATTGGGCAGATGCCAAATATAGCGCAAATTTGTGGTTATGTTGTCATTAACTTAAACTTTTAGAAAACCTCAAACGGACATGTTCATGTAAACAATAAAATGGAATGATGATCTCATGCGTAGGTACTGTTCGAATTATTCGACCCTTCATGAGTTTTGTAATTGTTTGGATTCTAATAAGTTAGGCTTACTATAGGAACATTATAGAACATTTGAATCTCCCACAATATATTCCTATACTGGATAAAAATAAGATACAACATAAACCTTCAAAATAGAAATAAGTTTTAACTTTTAAGTTGTCAAGAGGTTAGATACCATCTAATTTCACCTTAAAGACAAATGTTTGTATGTTATTTTTATTTAAGCTTAATGATATATCGAATTGCAAATATCAAAATACTACTATATTTATATAATTCAAATTAGAAATCAATTATGAAGCGTATGTAATGTAAGTTATAGTAGGTACAGTTAAACCTATACCTACATATATCACAATAATTCAACGAAAGGTTAAAAAGATATAGAGACGCAGTTAAATTAATGGAAATTTAGATTCAAATAAAAAATTGCATTCTGTCATTGGAAGGCTAACAAAAACCTTCTTTTTCAGTACCCTACTGATTACGTTTAAAAAAGAAGTGCGCAGAAAATGCATACATCAAATTCATCATAAGTCTACCACGTTATCTAGATAAAAAAAATCAAATGTCAAAATCTAGAATCTCTAAAACAAAACACTAGAAAACATAACTTGGAATTACAAAAATCTAGAAAAATAAAATCTGGAATGCAATTTAATCTAGAATTAATATATTAATATTTGGAAATGGTTAGAATTATCTCGGCGAAATATGTATAAAGTTAGTCGGCAATATTTAAAATCGATTAACTAATTTTGTAAATATTAAATGAAAATGGAAAGGAAATGTACAAGTCTTTGTGAATTTAAAAAAAAAAAAAACTGAAAAACTATTCATCTGATTTTCAAAGAAATAAATTATAATTATTAGAGCCTATGTTTTATTCCAACGGCCAAAAACATAGGTAAGTTTACTAGTAGATACTATCACTATGTGAGTACATAAATATGATCATAGCTCCGTGTTGTACATGTACTGTGTGCAAAGTTTAATAAAAATCAATTGAGTTGTTTTCGAATTATTAAGTTTTCAAAATAAATTTCGTTAGGTACACAATATTTTTAAATTTTTTTAAAACATTTTCCATAAAAAACATCAGTTGAACCGAAATCGAGGATAAAAAATAATTGTAGGTATGGGATGTGTCATTTACAACCATTTTCAGATTTTTTTTTGTTGAAAAAAGTAGCCTATATAAAAAAATTAATGAATTTAAAAAAAAAAATGTGTGGGCACGTTTTTGAAAATGTTAAAATTAAAAACCTAAAACGCTTAAATGTCATACTTTGATTTTTTAAAGCCATATAGGTACATACTTATATTTAATTTTTTTTTAATTCTTGTATTTAGTTTTCGAGAAATTAATTTTCAATCTTAAATATTGATTTATTTGTCAAACTGTTTTTTTTTTCTAAATTTTGCGTTATAATGTTTTTTGTTTGTTTCAGTATTCAATACTCTTACCAATTTTAGTTAAACATTATAGAAACAAATAAGATGCCTTTATGACTTCTAGTTTTTGATAAAAATATTAATGTTCAGCCTAGTACCTAGTAAAAATTAAGGAGAAAGAAAAAAGAAGCATGAAACTCGTTTTTACTTGCGATAGGTGATGTTCAAGTTTTGGATTCGTAAAAAAATAGAACTCGAGATTTTAATCAAACACATATTATGTTATGATGATAGAAAACACGGAACGAAAAGTGTCAGTCTCTCTGTTCTGTATGTCTGTCTGTATCATCGAGCAAAAACCACTGAAGAGATTTTCTTCAAACTAGGAACTTCAGTTTTTAGGTGATTCCTTAAAGACGAAATTATTATTTTTTTTTTTTTATTTTGTCAGCTTCAAAAATGACGGTAACTACCACACAACACTTATTTATCTGGGAAATGACTAAAGATTTTGTTAAAAAACTGGATGCATTATTAAGGCATGTTCTGTATTTTGGTAAAACAAAATTATACCAAGAACTGAAACGTCACTGCAACAATTTAATAAAACAAAAACCGACCTTTGACCCACAAGAGATATATGTAGGTAGGTACCAGACCTACTTATAATTAATCAATAATTTCACGAAAAAAGGAAAGACATTTTTTTGTTGTAGGTATGTTAATTACTTGTTTCAATTTAGTTTCCTACTAAAAATAATAGAAATTAAAATTTATTTTTCTATCATCCTTTATTTAAATATGTAATTAAAACACTTAAGTTTGATTAAGCCATAGAGTATAGTAGATAGTAGGTTTTGAAAATTTCTAGTTATGTACGAACTTTCCAAAAACAGGATCTTTGAAAAAATATAAAATTTTTTGTGTCTTAAAATGCCGCATAAGAGGATTGTATACCTAGTTATAGCCGTCGATATAATCAGATTTGATTCAATAAAATGAAAGATTATCGAATATTTTATTCTTCATCATTCTTACTGAACGCTAAGTGAACATTCACACAAAGTTGACTGGGATGCAACAAACGGCATTTCGTTTGTATTTGAAGCTTACTTCACGCCAATATGATACATTTGCCGCATGACAATAGTTGTTAATGGAGGATTAACGTTTTTATGAAGAAGTCTCAGTTAACCTAATTAGAAGTGCCAAATGCGCTAACTAGATCCACTCTATAGTTCCAAGTAATATGTCTCATTTCTTCACTGAACAAAATGCGAAAATTAATGTCAAAATGCAAAACAATTCAAAAACTCATTTTTTACTTTTACCATGTTCTACTTCTTTTCACATAATATAAAAATAAATTCTTTTGCACTTGAGCTGTTACAGACTGCCACTAGAGTTTTCTATCAAATACAACACATTATGATGTCAGTTAGAGGAATTTGGGTTAATATTACAAAACAACATAAGAGGCACTAAAACTACCAAAGTAGGTACCCCCATCCCTTACTCACCCCAACCAACTTTCCATATATAGAATAAGCATCACCATACATATACACAATCGAGTATCTCCTTCATGAACGAGATTATTATGACGAGAGATGGAAGTGGATCTCCTTTAAATTTTTCACTTTGAATCATCTCAGTCACAGTCCTTAATTGTACATTGAGGATTTGATAAGTATTCTCTTGAACACCCACGAGTCAATGAAATGTCCTTTAAAGTGATGATGATGACATATTAGGGAATGGAAATGATAATGAGGAGGGCATCTAGATGATTTCATTGAAGAAAGACTGTGACTTGTGCGTATGTAAATAAGTTCGCAATCGATTAATATGTACAATCATAATATTTAGATACATATTTTGTAGATGTGTGTGGACATATGAAGAAATGCGAAATGGTGAATAATTAAGTTTTTTTTTTAGGATTTATGACCAATTTTAAAGCCTTCAGCTCAATTGGTAATGAATTTCATTTATGTAAAAAAAATGAAATGATCTCAATGTTATAGTTCTACCTTAACTTCCGAAATAATTTAAAATTTGCTGCCTTTCGATATTCTGCACCTATATTACATTTTAATGAAAACATCTAAAGTGATGGTATAGTGTTGCCAATTTTTGTATTATGCTTGACCAAGTCCCGATGTTGTTTATTTTCGCCCAAAAACATAATATGGACATGCAAAGAACAGCAATACTAATAATTATATCAGTAATAATAACCCATTAACTAAGCGGAAATGTTTTTATTTATAAATAGAGTGCATAAGCAATTCACTCTATGGAGAGAGAATCGAGTGATTTAAATTTTTATAAAAATAGACCTTTTTCCTGTTAAACGTGGGAGATAATTTATTCGCTATGCTCATTATTTACTTTGGCTCATTACCTACAACTATACCTACACAGCTTTGCCTCGATAAATTTTATCGTAAACATTTAAAAGACAATAAACGCGCACCATGTGGTATTTAAAACAACTCTTTTCATCTAATTGCCCCAGTTTAGATTCATAACATCATTAGGCATTTTAAATATGGTTTGGTTTATAAGTTTGCAATACAATTATTAAGGCAGTAGTTTTATAGAATTTTAATTTAAAAATAAGCATAGTAAAAGTTTCATATCCTTGAATACGGATTCCGAAAAAAATCCATTTGTGTGTATTGTAGGTACCTAATAGCTATAAACGCAGCAACAAATTATAATTTCAATCCGCAGAGAAATGATTTATGTCTATTCTTTATTCACTTTCATGCTTATTTTATATTGATTTAATGACCCCAAATAAGCTACGCAAATAATTGCTGCGGCGACGGCGGCGCACTGTGGCAAACATTCAGATTCCGATGTTTTTTTTATTGTTTTATTTTTTATTTTTAATAGAAATACGGTTTCAAAAAAGCAAAAAAAAATATTTTTTTACAATTATTTGGTTTATAAATCTTTTTATGGTTGGGCAAATTTCGTTCTAGAGTAAAAAAATAACAAAAAACGAATTTATTTATTTTCTTTTTCGAAGTTATGGCATATATGGAAAATATTTAATTTTTTATTTGTAAGTAAATTAAATTTTCAAATTAAAAAATATAAAAAGAAAATTTACCCGATTTGCCATTCCAGCATAGTTGAGGAACATTAGAAATGAAAAAAGCTTTATGTATTTATGTATATACATTGAATGTCAAATTTAAATGTTGAGCAACTTTTCTGAACATAGGTACCAACATTAGGGTGGAGCGAAATTTTTTTTTTCAATATTTTTTTTTCCTGTATTATAAATCGTTGACCCATGTTCTAAAATGAATACACTCCAAATTACTGTTTTCTACGACAACATCTTCAGGTGGCGCACTAGACTTGAACTTTGAACTTATGAGCGAAAAAAATGTATCCCAAAACGGTGTAAATAAAATGCATTAAAATAATTTAATTTTTTTTTTTGTATTAAATATATTATATAAATAGATACAAGAGCAGTAAATATAATCTGCAATAAGTTTAATTGTTTCCATCAGAAGTTGTTAGACCTACGGTACGTTTTAAAAAACGGTAGTTCTAGCCTGGATTTGATCTTTGCTCTAATGTAGCCGTCTCTTGCCTCTTGCCCACAAACAGATAATGAAGTCTCGGTAACAAGCTTAACGCAACGTTCTACTTATGTGTGATTGGTCATCTTGCAAGATAGCTAGCAACAAATTTTCTGGGTGAACGAAGAATGAATTTCTTTGGATAGTTCTTACAACGATGTTCTTAAGGTCATCCCGCAAGTACAATGACCTTTTAATCATGTTGAAAATGTGAATCGGACCATACTTACATGATGGCTTTGTTTGGATGTCAAACCAGGTTGGTGCATATATGTACTTTCACAACGAATATAACAAGTTCTTTGAGGTTATCCGAAGGATTTTCTGTGCCAACATATAACTGAAGAATCCTGTTTGAACAAGTTAGCCATCGGGAAAGTGCCAGCTTCCTTGGATCCTTGCTAGCTAAAGTGGGCAAAATTGAACCTCTAGAAATAGCTGAGCACATTTGATGCAAATACTTTTGATCTGTGCTTAAAGAGTCAGCATCCACATCCGGAAGTTCTGCATATACTGCTTCAAAATTTACCACTTTCAAGTTAAGGCACTTATCAAGCATTTCCCAATGCTTCAAGAAAAACTATTGGGACCAGTTGTGGTTCCATCGAGATTGGCAAACAGATGATGAAGCGGTAGCTCATTTTCATGTTTTAAGCACACAAACCACTGTAAAGGACGACCGAAATGTTTTTCCTACAATACAATGACGCCGTTCTTATGTCCTGTTTTTACAGCATTGCCATCATACCCAATTGATACTAAGGATGTACGAAATTCTAAATTTTTTTTCAGAAAGTCAACAATACTTATTTCGATAGTAAATGCTTTTCCCGAACTAATTGATAGATGTCCGATGTACTCTGAATCTGGCTCCGATATAAGGAAGATATGTTCTTCAATAACAGTCTTTCCATGTGATTTGTTATCAGTCTTAGCGATGAATAATGTTTTATCTTTACGGCCATCAAAATAAAGAGATGTTATAGATTTTCTAAAACCTGCAGCTTCACATTGAAGACCTAGACGGACTTTTTGACGCTCTGGTCGAAATTTACTGCGATCTATTATTTTCGATGAATTTTCACTACTTATGACGTTTAAATCCAGCATAGCGGCGTTAACTATAATAACTGCCGATCTATCAGAAACCCCAGTTCTATCACAAACCAAATTCTGTAGTTTGTTTCTCATTTGAAGAGTTTCTTTCTTTTTTGTCAGACAAAAATTCCAAGGCTGCAGTAGAAGTGCTTGGAATATCAGACGTTATTTTCAAAAACTGTTCGTATTTTCAATTTATAAGGGGTTTTGTGTGATAACACACTCGCAGTTAGGCTGCCAAGAGTGCCAAGCTTTCGCACCATCATATTAATATTGAAGGTTTGAATGAAACAACAAAAATTTAGTGGGCTACCACCAAGATTTTATAGGCTGGAGTTATAGCTATTTCACGACTACCAGGCCGATCATCAGACTCCTTTTAATGGTGCTTGGTCATTGTTCAATTTTAATTCGATCCCCAGCCTGGCCAAAAAGTATTTGAATGAAAATTGAACAATGACCAAGCACCACTAAAAGGAGTCTGATGATCGGCCTGGCAGTCGTGAAATAGGTATAACTCTAACAAAATTTTGAAAAAAAAACTACTCTGAATTAAAGGAAGAAATAAATTGTAGGCCTTGATTTTCTTTATAATTCAAGTAATTTGGGGCAACTGAAAGTAAAATCATAGGTTCTTGATTTAAAATAACTCTGATTAGAGGGAAGAATTTTTGAATATTAGGTATTAATTTTTTAAAAATTCAAGTCGTCTGCGCCACCTGAAGACAAAGTCATAGGTATCTGATTTTTTGCATAAATGATGTCCCAATATAGGGTCACCAATTAATAACACAGGAACAAAAAAATTTTGATTTTTTTTTTTTTTTGACATATTCACTCCAGCCTAACCAACATCATAACTTTCCTAAAAAGGGTCAAATACATGTGGTTTAAAAAATTATTGTTTTGTATTAAATTTTTGTTTCTATTAAATACGCAATTTAAT
This sequence comes from Epistrophe eligans, assembly GCA_951394125.1. Lineage (NCBI taxonomy): Eukaryota > Metazoa > Arthropoda > Insecta > Diptera > Syrphidae > Epistrophe > Epistrophe eligans. The sequence goes on from OX596030.1 coordinate 50,222,623, forward strand.
AAGGTTTTTCATATATAGTTTTATGTGACTGTGCAATGATATAATACAAAAAATGTAGTCCGATATTCTAGCTAAATTTTAAGACCTTAATGAACGGATTATTAGAACCGAAGTTATAAGCAAGCCAAACCAAACACAATGTATCTTTACAATTATTATACCGACTACAAATTTACGTAGGTACATATGAACATTTAGCATTTTTTTTCCGATGCGAAGCAAATTTGCCACGATTGTGGTTTTTTATTGCACAAACTCCGCCGCCGCCGGCTTTAGAATACTATCTCCCTCTCGCCAATTGGTGGTTGAAAGTATTTTAATGTTTTTTTGTTTTTATCAACTTCCTCATTGAATTAAATTATTTGTCCGATATTTATTTTCATGTTTTTAGTATAAAATTTTGAATGGTTTTGAAAATTTTTGTTTGCTGTAACACGCCAGTCAATTTAACCTTATACCTTTATATTGAAAATCGGATAATTGGATCGAAAGATATAAGCATTTAAGTAAACGCAAATCGGATATTTTTCGGATTTCGCAAAAATCATCATCAAAAACATACCCATTTTTTTCCTACGAACATTTCTCCTATTTTTCTGTCCGTTTTATCATCTTCTTCGTTTTATGTTTCCTCAAACTAGTAACAACAAAGCATGAACGAAATAATTTTGTTTATTTTGTTTAGTTTGTTTATTTTTTTTATTTTGTTGATTTTGTTTATTTTGTTTATTCCCCTCACGTTTCGCCCCCTTTGTCTACTAGGCGTTTCATATTTTTTTGATTTTTTTATATTGTATGCCTCCGTTTAAACATTTCTAATGTTAAAATTTCAATATTTTTAAAAGAACACATACCTAGTGTTAAAAAAAAATCTCCCTAGATTTCGCTGAAATATTACCAAGATATCTTAGCCTTACTATTTATTAAACCACATGCATATATGATAAAGTACCTAATTTGTAAAAAAAAACATTTTCCCAATGCTAACATTTTTGTCTTAAAAGAAAATTTAGTTTTTGAATGTTTGAGTTATTTTCATTCTTAAAAAAGCTGATATATAGTGAAATTGTCTTCTTATTTCAATTAGAATACGCTTTGTTGTTATTTTAATCGTTGCAAAATACGCCCACTTTCACGCCTCTTTTTATTTATATGGCAATTTTAAAAAATAGATTACATACAACCTTGTAAACAAATTGCAAACCCCACTTTAACGCCCCTTTTTGAATAAATTCCTCCTAAAGTAAACGAATTTTTTTTAACTTAAGTAGGTGTTAGGTAAAGACTCTAAGTAAGTATAAATAAATCTTGTTTTCTAATATTTTTTTGTTTTTTTTTTTTTCCTGTTGATGTTCTCGCCGTTCTGTGGTCATCTGCCGCATTATCTTTTTTCGTCTTAGGTGTCCGAATTACAAACAAAGAGATAGATTTGTGTACGAACTACGAATTCAACACTGCTACAAAGGATCATCAGGTTGGCTATAAATAAGAAAAAGGTTAATAGTATTTTTTAAGTATCTGAGTATATGCTTGGCTGCAAGTGTATGCTTCACATAGGGATTTTTGTTGAACATGAGACAATTTGCTGACTGAAAGCAGGATGTCTAGTCTAGTTGCTCGTCCAATAAATTAAAGTGAACCAATTGTTCCTTGGTACTCTTTTTCATCAACGAGTAGATAGTCAGCACAGCTTTGACACTTTGTTAACTTTTGACCACGTTCCAACGGTGTACCTCGCTATTTGCAGTCATTCAGATCACAACTCTTGAGTAAAGATGAAATCGCCCGCTTTTGTGAGATGCGGAGACAGTTCCTTGCTCCGTTTTGTTCAACATCTTCAACATTCTACTTCGCCTTTAAAGCATACTCTTGATTTTTTCTAGACGAATTGTGTTTGAGCAGGCATCGTCAACTTAAACTGCCAAGATGTTGATTTCTCCCTTTGTTGTTTGTGTAAACACAAGAATTGTATAGCTGTATCTCTTAAACCCTATCTTTTTTAAAACTTCATCTAGCCTGTAATTCCACTCACGTCCGGATTGTTTGAGAATGGCGTATTTACTTTATTTTCAGTACTGTTTCACATAAAATTTCTCACTGAAACAGTTTATAAAGTGTGTTGTTAAAGTTGTGCTTTTTTTTTTTCTCTATTAATTCCTTTTTCTTAGAAAAACTTCAGCCTATGATTTAGAAATACCCTGTAAAGTAAAATCACTATTTTAATAACATTGGAAATTTCTTAAAAATTGTAGCGATATCTTCATGCGTTCAAATGTTATGAATTCTGCAACAAAAAAAAGTAATTTTGGACAACAGTGCGACGAGAGCGCTTTTGGCTGTATATTATTTAACGTGACATTGTGTAGATACATGTTGTTGTTCTAGACATTATCGGAATAATTACAATTGCTACGTATTACATTGAAACACAAATCAGTTGATCAATGAAATTTTTCTTACCAAGTCGCTTATATACATAGCAATAATTGAAAATTATTGAAATTTCCATTTGTCCATACCAAAACCAACTTTGTGGTAATAATTGATCTTTGAACGAAATAATGACAAACGAGAAAAAAAAAAAGAAAATCGAACGCACATCATTGCGAAACGATTTCCATCTTTGAAATAATAAGGGTATTCATGCAACGTCGTAAGTTTGCAAATTGTGTAAAATTATAAGTTTACACAAAAGTTTGCATGAACGCCCTTTTTAATTCATTTGGTTAAATGCTGTAACTGTATAATTGAATCAGCTTTTTCTTAAACGTCAAACAATTTTCAAAATATATACATAAGTATACAAATAAGCGTGTTCAGATTTCGAAGTTATTTTTGAATGGAGAACCTCTCCCGAACCAACTTGAAATCGGAGCCGAATTTTTCGGAACGGAAAAAAATGTTAGATCCACCACAGAAGTCACGATTTTTAAGCCCGACGGCAATTAGATGAGAAAACGATTTTTGACTTTACTAATGAGAATTCGTTAGACGTCCTAATGTAGACGTCCTAATTATTTTTTTTTTGTATAAACTACGTGTTTATTCACACCTTGTATCGCCAAATAAGCTCAATGCGATAGTTACAGAACAGGGCAGAGTTTATTTTAGTTCTCTGAGATACCTTATATATCATATATCTGAACACGACGTTTGTATAAGTTTATCCAAATAAATTTGTATAAGTTTCCGCAGCAAAATCGATAATTTTATCCAATTGGCGTAAACTATTTCCCATAAAAAATTTGACAGTCCATTTATCAAAAGATAAACTTATATAGTGTTTTACGACGTTGCATGAATCCCCTTAATAAAATTGACGCAAAATTTTAGATTATTAAGTTCGATTTTAAAGCATTTTTAGTATCATACTAGGTTAAAAAATAGTATTTTCCAAATTTTAAACGAGTTAGTATCGTATTATTTTATTTAACATTTTATAAACTTTAAAATTACAATATGCCTTTTTTATCTGTTATAAGTAACATACTTACTCTAAATGTCACTTGAACAATTACAAATATGAAAATGGTATGTTTGCTTACTTTTTTACATGAACTGTCACTGTTTAAGGCGTGTTCAACCGGAGTTTATATATAAACAGGTTCATATTTCACTTTAGTATTTTGATACCGATTTCTTGTTTTGAATTTCATACCAAATAATTTCATATAAAATAATTTGAGTGAAATTTCTTGAAAGTTAAGAAATGCTATAGCTCAAAATTTTCGAAACATTGGATTCCAAGGCTAAAAAATAAATGAAAATTAAATTTCGAAAAAAATTCAAAAACACCTCTTTTGGCAACAGTTGAATATTATTTAATTTTAATTAATTATTTGATTAATTGTAATTTGTCATCTGTGAGTCAGTCCTCGCAAGTGAAGATTTGCATTTTTGCATAAATATGTATAATATGCGTTAGCTTGAAATGAATTAGTTTCTTCACGGCTATTTCCGTAAGTCTTTTACTATTTTTGTTTACTATTTTTTTTTTTATTGTTAGTTTTCAACAATGAAGCGAAATTCTGGAAGGGGGAACACGCTAAATAATGATTAATGGCATTAGATTTTGAGAAACAATAAAATGCATACTTCAACTTGACTTGACTTTAGTATAGTTTTACAAGGGCCACGCATTAACATTCTTAATCATCCGCATACCTATACCTAGTTTGAATAAAAAGTTGCAAAATCAAGATTCATTTGGCATACTTCATTAGGTAAGTATTAAATTCTGACTCAAACAAATGTTTTGTTCTGTTAGTTAATAATCTTATTATATTGTTAATTGAGTTTAAATTCATAGCAAGTGTTCTGAGAGCAGCAAGAGTCTGTTTAATATTCATAAGATCTGTAACTTATAAATGTAATATGCAAATGTAAAATTATAGTAACAAAAATCGTAAATCGACTCTATATTTGTACCCAAACCATTCTACAAGTTTCCAGCTTACAACCACTTCGTTGGAATAAGATTCAAGAGCGGAAAAATGCAAATACACTGTTTGCCTGCTTGTTAAACATTTGCATATACTAGAAATGACTCTTAAATAAATCTACTAAAGTAATTTAGATTCAATACGACAAAAGAAAGGTTAGAAGTTAATAAAAAAAAATATTTTTTTATAAAAAGAATATTGCAATATTATTTCGTCTTTTTAGAAATTCATCATAATCAATACTTATGAAGTTATGACCAACTTCGTTTGCAATAAGATTGTAATTCCCGCATTTTATTCAGATAATTCAAATGAATTCATGCCGTATAGCAGCTTCAGTTACTGTAACTTTTTTGTAGATTGCGATGTTCCACATTTCAAAGAGAGCACCAACTCAAATGCAAATCATTCAACGAATACTATAAGCTATGTAGCAAAGTATAACGCGTCAATAATCCACCTCCACTTATTCTGCAATTGATCAGACCATTGCGCACCCCCTTATTATCGGGCACTAGATCTGACCCAATTTTGAAATCGAAATTGTTTTGATGTTGGGCTAGGCTGTTATTGTGGGAACAATGAGTGTTTACTGTCTCCGACCAGGCTCACCTAGAATTGTGTGTGGAAATCTGAACGTCAACGTATAGCTTAGTTGAGAAACTATATGACATAATATGTTTGTATATGTAATATTTATAACGGGTGATTTTTTAGCTGGTTTGGTTTTGGCAACACTGGTTTTGACAGCTGACGTGTGTTTAGTACCTTGTGTCACTGTCAAACAGCTTCAGTTTGGTTTGCAATTTAACCATGGATCGTCTTACAAATGAACAACGCTTGCAAATTATTGAATTTTACTATCAAAATTCGTGCTCGGTTCGAAATGTTCATTCCGCTTTTTTATCGAAAAATTGTGTTCAGCGATGAGGCTCATTTTTGGTTGAATGGGTACGTAAATAAGCAAAATTGCCGCATTTGGAGTGAAGATCAGCCAGAAGCATTGCAACAGCTACCAATGCATCCCGAAAAAGCCACTGTTTGGTGCGGTTTATGGGCCGGCGGCATTATTGGGCCATATTTCTTCAAAGATGATGCGAATCGCAGCGTTACTGTCAATGGTGAACGCTACCGAGCGATGATAACAAACTTTTTTTTGCCCGAAATGGAAGTTCTTGACTTGCATGATATGTGGTTTCAACAAGACGGTGCCACATGCCACACAGCACGCGAAACAATGGCGCAATTGCGAGGCGAGTTTGGTGAACAGTTAATTTCACGTTTCGGGCCGGTCAATTGGCCGCCTAGATCGTGCGATTTGACACCATTAGATTATTTTTTGTGGGGGTATGTCAAGGCTAATGTCTATAGGGACAAGCCCGCTTCGATTGACGCACTGGAAGCCAACATCCATGCATTCATTCGTGAGATACCGGCCGATATGTGTGAAAGAGTATGCCAAAATTGGACTCAGCGGCTGGGCTACCTGAGACGCAGCCGCGGTCAACATTTGCATGAAATTATCTTTAAACATTAAATCGCAAGGTTCAAACTATCGATTCAAATAAATATTTCATTCATTTTTTCGAATTTTTTGTGTTTTTTTTTTAAAAAAAGTTCTAAACCTCTTAAAAAATCACCCATTACATAAAGGTACATGCATATATGTACATAGATACAAACACATATTTTTTGTTTCACTATTTTTTTCGGATTTGTTTTATTTTTGCGATATCAAATATTTGTAATAGCCAAATCAGCAAATTAGGCAGCTTAAATAATAAACTTGAACTTTTCTAAAGTAAAATGTTAACAATAAAAACATATATTTTGTAAGGTATATAAAATTCTAGCTGGTCCGTACCGACTTTGCACGGGTAGTAAAATCGGTTTTGTGGGCCATTCGTCTCTTATAATTTATTTATCCACCTATGTATTTATTTAAATTTAAATATGTTGCGTTGTTGGAGAACTTTACCCAATCAAGATGTTTTGTAAATACTCCATGTTGGGATGTCAATGTTGCGAATATTCAATAGCATTTACTGCTCGCATTATGCTTTTTGTTTTGGAATATTTGATTCAACAAATGAACTCAATGCGTTAATGTGGAAACATTTTTTCAATTACCAATCATTATCACATCGTTGTTTTCCAATCAATTAGTTTATATAATTCCCAGTACGGATTATTCTGTGTTAGCTACTGTCAAACATTTGTCTGCAAATATGGCACAACCCAATCGTTAAGAGCTAAAAAATTTTAAATTCTGACTTTTAAAATTATCGATTTAGCACTTCGTTCGGTTGATTGACAACGATATTGTGGATAAACGCCATTGACAGTTATAGTTTCTGGAAGCAATGCTCTTGTTTTGTTCAATTCCCATCAGCCATATATTGCACATAAATAAATGTTGTAGAAATTATGAAAATTTTAGTGATTTTACTCGATTAATTGTTATAATCGACCCGATGTTTTCAATTAAGCAGAGACATGGTTGGTGGACTCCACAACAGAATTATGAAAATAACAGCATCTGGTTTTAGATTTTACAGCTAGAAAAATGGTTGATACAACAGCATTCATTGTTGAATGTAAATTATAATCAGTAAAATAAGCAAAACTTAAATGTGGAAACTACAGATTTTGTTGTATTTTGTACAACTTTGCGTGGTCAAAATGTATTTTTTTTTTAAATACCCTTTGCTATCATTTTTACATCTCTCTCCTTGCTTTTCATCTTGATTTTCATTTTAACAGTTGAAATTTTAAGCCTTTTTGTAAAATTAAAATTTTAAGCACTTTATTTTTCTCTGACCCATCCCTATACTTATATATTGAGCTCTAAACACAAATTCTAATTCAGAAATGTCACTAAATCTATACACATTAAGCTTCTCTTGTATAAATCTATTGTAGCTCGCTTTTTCGCACTGCTTCAACTATAAAAACTTTCAAGTTCAATGTCAAACATTGGCTATATATAATAAAGACATATAAATTTACAAGAACTTTAACAACAGCAAAACACTGGCGGTATTCCAAATTATTTTCATCTTTTATTTCTCTTCATCTTACTCAACTTCCATCTAACAAAGTCCCTTCTTTGAGGATGGGATTATTTGTCACAGCTCACAGCTTTAAGGCTCCGTCAAAGAAGGACCTCTCTTACCGCAAGAGTAAACATTTCTCTTGAAGTTATGATGTGGGCAATAAGCATATTCTCAATTTTTCTTACTGAATCCAATCGCATTTAAGGCCACTTAACAAACTGTATTATATAAATCTAGAAAGCTGAACTTTTGTAAATAAGATCTCAGATCTAAACATCGTACTATTCATATATTTAAGTCTTCAAGTTATTCAATGATAAAAAAATCTGAAAAATGTAAGTTCTATCTTTAAATTATATAACTTTTTTTCTTTCATTTAGTTTTAAAAAATGGTTAAGAAATTTAAAATTTTTTCCAGAATGCTTTTGAGTGAGGTATGAAGGGCCGATCATCATGGCATTACTAAAAAATTTAGAGGATGACTGACTTAAATATATTTACTGAGGCCTAGAGCAGGAGTGCACTAGTAACTAGTAAGTGGAAATCACATTTTTAATATTGCTATATGACCATATTGTTTGGCAACCAACAATCAGCATTGCATGGTATGCAGAAATGAGAATTGATTTTAGTTTAACGTTTTCAATTGGGGCCCCAATATTTAAATATATTTCATCTGACTAAAGCCAGCCCTGCGTGCAGTCAAACAAAACAATACTTTCAATTGGCTCTGATATCCTGAAAAGTGCACAAGATGCAATGGCGTCATTTTGGCGACTCCAAGTCTGGGTCAACATATACTTACAAACCATTGGGTGATTTCTATTCTGTGGATTTACTCGAAGTATTAAAAAATATGAACAAGCATACATCTGTGTGACCATAATTATATTAATGTACATAGTACATAACAGGAATTATGGCTCCTGCAAGACGACAAGGCAATGCATATGGTAAAGAAAAGTTCAAGGACAACTGGCGAGATAGTACCTATGTATACAGGGTGATTGGTATTAGGTGCACCAAAAAGTCAGAGTGAGTAGGTTGGGTTAAGACAAGAAAAAAATCGAATGGGAGGGGGGGGTCTATTTCACATCCGCCAATTTAATAATTGACCTGAGTAGATCAAACTTGGGAAAACAAAACAAAAAGTGTTTTCTTGGAAAAAAGTATTTTTAATTTTTTTAATTTCTCAAAAACTAAGATACATTTTAGAATCTGGTTTTTTCTGTTTTTTTATTGAAAATTGATAAGAGCATTGAATTGAATTGAAAACAAAAGTTATACTTAATTACATAAAATTTTAAAAAAAATTTGTTTGACATTTTTTTCTTTCAAAATTTGGAGTTTGAAAATTAATTTTTCAAAAACTATTCACTTACACAACTTGATTTAAAATGAAAATTAAAGACGAAATTTCTGGCTTTCCAAAAAGATATAGCATGGCATTATAAGTTTAACCGTTGTTTTTTTTTCATTTTAAGTCAATTTTTTAGAAAATTGCCCCCACCTAAACGGGGGGAAATAGACCCCCCACTATCATACGATTTTTTTCTTGTCTTAACCCAACCTACTCACTCTGACTTTTTGGTGCACTTTATACCAATCACCCTGCATATGATATTCCTATATATACAAAGGTTTGTTTTTACCATGACAGAGAGTTTATTCATGATTCGGGAAGCCGTTATACTTACTTTTTTTGATTAAAGATTAAGTTATAGCAAATTGAAGAGAACGTTATTACAATGTTTTGTCTTTAAAACTTCCTATATATCTCAACTTCTGTAGGTTGGTTTGGGGTTAAAATTGTGAGTCTAAATTTTGTGGAAAAATAAATCCACTTTCTAAAACTATATGCATGAACAATCTAGGTTTTGTGGTTCAAAACTAGAATGGCAAGATTTTCCAAATCTATGGCAATGGTTCAATAACGTTCGAGAAAAAGTATTTTACAAAAAAAATATCCTTGCTTTGATTTGTTTTTGTTTAAAAAAGTTTTTTGTAAAAATTTTAAACTCAATATTGTTTAAACTATTGACAAGAAAAATTTGTAGGTATAGCCATTAAAAATAAAAACGGAAATATCTACAACAAAAATAAAGAAATTTTCTCTCAAAAAAAAACCCTATTTATTCCAGTAGGTATATATAGGTAGGTATACATCAGCCCTTGCCGGTAGTTGTGATTTTTGGCTGAGTTGCAATGAATAACCCAAGTTTTTAACTTCGAGCGACGAACGCAACATTGGCAAGAATACAAAAAACCTCGAAAATGTTGTTTTGATTTTAACCCTAAAGGGGCTAAAGGACTAGTTTTCGATTATAACTTCGCTCTACGATTTCAAGGTAACTACATCATTTTCTTTAATTAGAGCCCGTCTCTGTATAACAATAGTTTTAAAATAAAGATTTCGCAGAATCCATATTTTTATTAAAAATTAAAATTAAAAAATTAAAACGGATTTAGACATTTTCTCCCTTCTTGTTCTTACTATACGAAGATCGTGAGTGATTAAATATAATTGCCGTGATGTCAACCTGTCTTTTGGAAAGAAAAGTTTATATATAGTTCAGCTACTGCGACAGATTCTATTTCTATGCATATATCGATTAGAAACAGGAGATTCAAAAACTTAGTTTATAAATATTCAGAATATTAATATGATCATCCTTTGCATTAATTTAAAAATAGAAACTATTTGATATTCATAAAACATATGCTAACCATAGAAATTTAAAAGCTTTCACTTGATTGGCTGACGAGATTGTAGTAATTGAAAACACTTTTTAGTAAACAAAACAAACAGCCGAGAAAATATTTTTTGATTTTAAACATTATTTTCTTTTTAAAGTTCTAATTTTATTATTTATATCACAACTACACTCCGTTTCACTTGATAACGGAAATTTAATTTTAGACTTTTTTAAATCATATCCCACAAGATTGTACTCCTACGCCTATCTTAAGGACACTGCATAATATTAATATAGAAATAAAAGAAAAAGCTGGGCAAATGTATCATGAATGATGCTTCGGGAGAGGATAGTTCGTGTAAAATCCGGAAAAAAACATTCCATATGAGGTTAAAGATGAACTTTTTTTCGAATTATCTTGAATGTTTAATTAATTTAATTACGTGAGTTTTTAATTAATCAAAATTACTTGTTAGGGTTATGGAAGATAGAAAGTTACGTATAATATACGCATATCAAATTATTTGCCTTTTATGTATTGTGTTTGCGGATTAAAGGAAAATTGATTTTATATGGCATCTTCAGAATTATAAGGTGATTAATCAAAGAACAGTCAATTGAAATAAATCCGTTTAGCGGTATTTTTTTTTTATTCAGTTTTTTTAACATACTTAATTCAATAGCATTTCAGCTATATCATATTCAGATTTAAGATTTTAAAAAATTATTAGCTTTCCAGTGGTAGACAAAATTATTTCAATCGGGTTTAACTCTGATTAATAGTAAAAAACCTATTTTTCGCTTTTCTATTTTCTAACGGTTACATATCGATTTTTCCAAATTTTACGAGGAAGTCTTTAAACAAAAAACTATATCTATATATTCCAAATTTATTGATTTTTATTAGTTTTTAAATTGTATGTACTCAAACGAACATATATATAGGTACATACTTAAATTATTTTTTTAAAGACACATTTTTTCAAAGCAGAAGACGTCTTGATTTTTTTTTAACATGAGATCAATCACCTTATCTGGATCCACATTAATATCTGAATGAACAGATATCATAGCAAGTGAGCTTAATCTTTCATTCCCCATAACGCTTCGGGACACTGTTTTAATCCTTTTCATAGTTGAAAAGGTTCTTTCAACACTAACTGTGTCTTTCAAGTGAAAATATTGCAGCTGTTCAATTCATCGTCGTTCACAGCAGTTAAACCTTAAACCAACACTTTTGTTCTTAATTTCTTTTCACTTTTGTTCTTTAATTTTTAATAAAAAAAACAAATAGAAATTTCTCCAAATTTATATCTTTTATTTAAAATTTAAAAATATACCTCAAATTTGAACCCCCTTATTAAATGTAGAAATTTCAAAACATCGTCAAAATTGGAACTGAACTTTAAAAGTTCTAAGTAAAAACCTTTATTGACTCGATTACGGTGTATAATCTTAAACTTAAATTCGGACACTGTTTTAATCCTTTTCATAGTTGAAAAGGTTCTTTCAACACTTACTGTGGTCACTGGAGGCGTGGCCAAAACCGTAAAATAAAAATAAATAAAAATAAATAAATAATATCAAGCAATTTTAAAACTTCGATAGAAGGATCAATCGACAATATTTTTTCGCGCCAGAGAATGTACTCAGCTTTCACAGCTGACAACGAAATTGCATTATCAAAGTAACATGTTAGCTTTTTCCATTTCGTTGACTCGCCCAACTGCAGAAAAACCTGGGAGAAGGGCTTGAAACGATGGTAAAACGTCTTCGTTGATCATGGATCTGTCCGTAAGATTTTGTATTAACGAATCTATGCAAAGAATCAATACAGACACTCTAAAATAGGATTCAGTAGAAGAGGTTTCTGGATTGAAACACGTTGTGTGTTTCAATGAAGTTCTTGGAGCTCTTAATTCAACTTCAAATAAGTCTCCTAAATTCAATACAAAATTGTATGCATACCTAAATAGTATCTTGTTTCTTAACGAAGTGTTTTCAAGAAGTTGAGAACTTCAAATAAACTATACCTACCTGGATAGTCTCCTTATTTTTATAGATTTGAATTAGTATATTAGAAAGTTTTAGTTTTTGTTTTAGACTTTGGGGGGGGGGGGGCTTCAGCCCCTCAAGCCCCCCCTCTGGCTACGTGCCTGGCTGTGCAATGGTGAGTCAGATGAATGAATGAGTGAGCCAGTGACAGCAACGAAAAACTCTTTTGGTACACTTTAACTCATCTTTAAAACAGTTGAAAGTACAAAGACTATAATAACTAATAACTAAGCTTTGAATGATCTCTTCTGAAAGAATTTGTTTTCCTGAAGTAAAAAATTTTTTTTTTTTAAATCTCATCAAGTCTTTTAGATCACATCTGCACATTTCACCTAGCCGCTTCCATTCCTTAGCCCAAAATTGAGTTCCTTTGCTTCATGTTATGTTCAATAATTTCAACATTGAAAATGTTTAGGTATAGGGTCGTTTTGAGAAAAGTATGGTGTTACCAAAATTAACAAATATCTATAATGAATGAAATCTAGCTTATAGGGGAAAAACGATTGAATTTTTGGTTGCTAATGGTGTTACCAAAGAAAGTACCAACATTAATTAAATGAACGTACACACTACACAAGCCATACATTTCAGCCAGCGTACCTACACGGTTCATCATCGCCAACCGACGAGCTTCAGTGGAGGATTGTTGAATTTGTATAATATTCGAAAACCGCTTGATTTGAGCTCACTTAGAAGCCTTTAACTTTGGTTATATTATTGGATGTTTAATATAAATATTATATAATTAAAGCTTAAATGACAAGCTACAAAACTATATCAAATTTCTTGCAAAGGCGTAAACTAGAACTTAAAAATTGTCTTTTGAGAACTAATTTCATCACGGCCACGAAAGATGACGGAAGAAACAAGAAACCGAAATAGAAAAAGAAAAAAAAAAACATGTATGTATGTATGTATGTAGTATGTACCTACAAAGAATATAAATTGCTCGCATCGGGAAAATGATATACAATAATATATACGTACGTAATGTACGTAATGTACAATGTACATGTACAGTACAATTGTAGTAGGTATTTTACAAATAAAAAAATCGTAAAGTTCCGATTTGGTTGGATTATAACTTCAATTCTAATAATCGAATGTTTGAGGTTAAGGTCTTACAATTAAGATAAAATGTCCACTAAATGTAAAAACTTCACTACTACTAAGTCAATTTGATTGTTTAACCTAGAATATTTAAAGGTACCTACTTGAACCTTCCTAATAAACTTACCTATAATTTTAGTTCCAATCTTCCAATAGTCAGATTTTAAAAACAAACAAACACAAACATATATATGCCAGTAAGACCTAGGGTCTTATAAATTAGGCAATGTTAGAAGGAATAGAAGGATAGGATAAATTTTTGTTGGCACAGTGGATTGAAAAATTAGGTTTTGATTTTTCTTATTAAATCCCAGGGGTGGATGGCGTTCAGTTGAGGGAATATAGAAAAGAATGCTGCCTAGACTGAGGATCGAACCTACACATGCAAGTTAGCAGTCAAGCACTACTTACTTCCACTGCGCACAAATGCAAATAAAATTTCAAGCTTCATCTTAAAGCAGCCCATAAACGATTCAAGTTGGTTGTCAACTAACTGATGCCGTGCCGGTGCCGCACACAAAAGTGTCAAAAACATTTTTTTTTGTCTAAAGAAATTACAGGACTCGAGTTACTTAAAAGATGAGTTCGAAATATTTTAGAATAAAATATTATAGAATAAAAACAATTAGTCAAATCAGGTTTGCAGTGAGGTTGAGCTTCACATCAAATTCTTTGTAAATTTGGTCTCGAGTTAAAAATGGTTTACTTGGACAGTAAATTAAATGTCTTGGCTTTATACAATATACATTTACTTGTAAATCAATTTGAAAACATTCAAAGTCTTTTGCTGTTCTTCAACATCAATAGTCAAATTAATCAAATAACAAGCCACCACACGAGTTGATTTGAACAACAATCGACTTAGTCTTAGTCGATCTGTAATAATTCAGTTATACCTTTCTGCAAACCTTAGCTAAGTATACCTATACGTTAAGATAGATGGTATGTAACTTTGATTGATTTGGTGTACAAGTGCTGTACCGGTGTGGATGAAAATGAGTATGATTTATGTAATTGCTAGTAAAGCTTGTTTGACATCGATACTTACTATAGATTTAAACATATGTATGTACGAAAATACAAAAAACTATTATTTTCGGTTCAATATAAGACTTAGATTCATCTTATTAAAAAGATTAACAACAATAATTTAACCGCCAACTAAGACAGCTTGTGAAGTTTTAATTTTAATGCAACAATAATATACAAAACAAAAATCACAAAGATTAGTTACGTTTTTGGCACAAATCATTTTCAATGTCCCATAGTTACTTTACTCTATGAGTGAAATCTGTACATTTTTTTCTAGTTTCTTTTTTTCTATGTTCAGAATTCAGTAAAATATTGTGAAGAAGAGGCAGCCCTCTCTCTCCATGAATTTCAAAACTATATGTAGGGCAGAAGTTTTTGTTAAAATCCATGTTTGGCTTAATAGTTACCCCTATAAGTTCTCGAATTGTTAAACTACTTCCACTTCTTCTTCGTTATATTATAAGACTATTTTGGCCTCCAATCCATATTGCATATTAATATTATGTCCGTAAACAAGCGAAACGAAAAAGAAATGCATACATTTTAGTAAAAAACAATCAATTAAAACAAATAAAAATATTTAGCAATTCAAAAAAAATTGTTTGTCCGTAATCAAATAAAACGGAGTGTTTGTACATTATTCTGCATTATTATATCACATCTGGTCATGTCAATGGCAAGAACGTATAAATCTTTGTCGATTTTTTATTTTTCATTTCATGTAAGAAATTCGGGTAAATAGTATTATGACTAAGTTCAGTGGAATTTAAAAAAAAAAAAAACTGAATCAATATGTCTTTGCTCTTTATTTTTTTACTATACAAGTACATATCTATACCTATCGACTCTAGTTAGTAGGGGAGGAAATAATAAAATTAATTTTGTTCATTTACCTTCTATTTTAATTAATAATTGAGAAACACGTGTTTCTCTATTCAAAGGAATATTAATTTGTTCTTTGATTTTGACTTTCACAAAATGTTTATTAACAGTCCTATTTATTAGATTTCATTTCTTTAGATTGTTTGTCTAGTAAGAAAGCATTTAACTTAATATGCCTTCTTCATTTAAATAAAGTGTATACTTGAGTGGATGTTTAAACAAAACAGTTCTTATGTAACAATGAAAAATGTCGACTTTGGGCGGTGGCGCGGCGGCCGGCGGCTGTCTAAAGTTACTACGACTTTATGTAGACACCTAATTGATATAATATTATGTAATTATTTATAGTTTTCAACTAATATTTGAAATTCGACCATTTAAAATTTGTATATACATTATACATATGTAGGTAGGTATATTGATAGGTTAAGCAAAAAAATTGTTGATTCGATAGTAAAAAAGTAAATGCACTTTTTATCAAAATTGAACAAAAAATTTATTTTTTTCATACACCGTGTTTATTTATTAAAAAAACATTTTCCATCATTTTTGTCTTCAAAAAATTACAAATAAAGAATTTTTATTATTAAAATTGAATATTACTCATTGAATTAAAATATTAAATATTATATTATTCCAATGTTCGCTGAAACTATATTCCTTATTTTCAAAACCACCTTTATTAAAAGAGACAAATGCACCTTCAGTTAAAGCAGTTAAAAACAAAAAATGGCCGCAATATGTTGCTTGTACTAAGCTCTCTTCGGCAAAGAACTATGAATGTGTTAAAAAAACCGTCATAATAATCGATTTTTTTGTTGATGATTTTGCAAAACTGTGTTGTTTATTATAGTCAAAAGAGTCGATAAAGTTTAGCATATCATCAGATACATACATGCATGTGAAGATTAAGAGTCTTTCTTTAATTCGAGATCCATATTTTGGTTTTTATTCTTAAATAAATCTTGCATAGCTGAACACGATTTTAATTTTGTTGCCTATTGAAAATTTAAATAAAAATAATACCCTTTTGCAATCAAAGTCAGATATATGTATGTAGATTGGTCTCCATTTTGATAAAAAAATTACCAAGAACTATTATCAATTTTCTAGTTAACGGCTGAACTGGCCAACATTTTTATACAAAAGGTCGGAAAAATATTGCATATAAAAATTTTCAAAAAAAGATTTTTGGATTTAAAAGAAATTCATTTTCTTTTCAAATCAATATTACTGAGTTAACTTTTTTTTTGAAATTATGTTTTATATGTATACATAGATACATCTAAAAAATAATTTCAAGAAATATTATTACATAAGTATATGTGTAAAAATGGCAAATAATTATAAATTTTGTCGCGCAACAGCTCGTGTTGAACCAGTGCAGTGTATAGCGACTTACAACTCTCAACAATTCCTGTGCGCATTTCCAGGAATGGAGAGGTCCTACAATTTTCTACCGTACCTGTATTAATGAATACTTACAAAATTTTGTTTAAAAACTGTTAAAGAAATCTGATATGTATGTACATATATTGTATATGAATAAATATTTTTTCGAAGTCATTTTATTATTTCAATTCGTTAAATACTAACGTGAACAATATTATTAATAATACTTATAATCTATATTAATTATTCTAAGCTCTTAAAGAACATAGTTTTAAATTTAGTCCATTTCAGGTTATTATAGATAATATATGTAATACAAATGTAACATTTATGAAATATTATAATAAGGGGGCTTTTTGTACAACAGTTTGATCTACTAAATATATGGCACAATTTTTGCTCTAGTTCTTATACCAGGGATGAAAAATAGTCTCTTAGCAGTGTATTAAAAGATTAATGAAGTGTATCGAATTGTACTTTTCATTTTTTTTTAACAAATCAATCATTTTTGAAGAATAATACATACCAAGATAGGAACATTATTTAATTTAAGAAAAAAATTTCTTATTCATTATTATGTAATACTATGCTTTGATCTACCCTTAAACCGAGATTTAAGTATATGTTTACTATTACCGCCATATTATTTGCACGAGCCAATTTGAATCATTTCATTTTCATTTCATTTCATTTATTTCGAAAAGTTTTATATTTACAGAGACACATTAAGATTTAAATCTTTTAGAGTATCAATAGATTAAATTACAAAATTATTGATCTAACTTATTCAAAAAGTTGAAAACAAAAGATATTCTTAGTCTAGGAACCTATACATTCATTAAATTCATCTCTACATATATAGTAAGTACTTAATTAAAAAAAATTAGGATTTAAGTTTAAAAGAAAAAAAAAAAAATCGAAGAAAAGTTTAATATATATTTAATTCTGATTTGAATAGTGCAAAAATAGTTTCCTCTTAAAAGCTGAAGGTGCGGTAGTACTTTGCAATTCATTTGGAAGTGAATTCCACAAACGAATTGCAGAGACGTAAAATGAACGTTCAGCTATGCTGTGTGAAAAACGCGGTAAAATTAGTTTTAATCCTCTTTGTGAATGGGCAAAATTAAGAACTTCAGTTAGGTAACTAGGACACCTATTGTGGATGATACCATGGAGTCTTAAAACGAGCCTGAACTTCAGGTAATCATCGAGATTCATTCCAAAGAGAATGTGTCTTAAATGTGATACACTGGTATATCTCGGAATACAGTAAATAAAGCGAATACAATCATTAAGAGCAACATTAATTTTGCGCTTACACTCACAGTCCAGAATTGGATATATCGAGTAGTTAAAAGTAAAGTAAGGCATTATTAATGACTTTATGAGGTGTTTCTTCATATTGGGTAACAATAAGTCGGAGGAAGATCTCAGACTTCGCAATCCAGAATAAATATTTCGAATGGTGTCTGATATAGCTTTGCAACAACTGAGACTGCTATTCATTCTATATCCCAAGTATTTAACATTCTTCACGTAGATAATTACTTCATTATCAAGAACAACAGCAGGGAAATCTAAAGGATTGTGCTCATCTCTGGAACATAACATAGCAACAGACTTCGTAGGATGTAAATTATATAAACTTACCGTCATATTACTCACTCCGTACATCCAAATTAAAACTTAAATCTGGATGCATTTACATTGAATTTGTATAGTTTACATCCGGATTTAAGTTTATATCTCGCTGTATCGAGTGAATAATATGGCGGTTAATTATCTTAATCTTAAAGATTTACTACACAAATTTATTTCGTTAATCTAGTAGATTTAATTTTGATTTGATCTTTTTTAGTTTTCATAAGAGCAATAGCTTACTTTAAAAATCAAACTAACCTATACCTACATATATTGCGCTGGACGCATTCATTCAAGTGGGTGGATTTTGAGAGGTAATATCAAAGTTAATCTTCTTGTTAGTCTCCTTCTGTGATGGAAACACTGTTAAGATCTTAAAGAGTTTAACTTTAACCGGAAACATAGCATAAGAAATAGTTAAGTTAAATAAAGCACAATAGTAAACTTGATCATATTTAATTCATTAAAGATTATTATAAAAAAATAATAAACGTACATACGTTAAAATAAATAAATATACTGGCGCATAGTCCGATGTCAAAGCCTTTTTATCAAAAATAAAAATGCTTAAACATTGTACTAAATCGTTTAAAATTTATCGCTACTACCTTTAATTAATTTAAAATGTATTAAAGTGAATTGACACAAAATGCCAAAATTGTATTGAATTTTTTAAAAGTGTATTTATGTACTGTAGCAAACTCGAATGTATCGAAAAAAGTACAGTTGTATCGACTTTTGCAACCGTGCTTTATACTTGTATGACTACAACTGAAATTTAACCGACTAACAACTGATGGGGATGATATTGACCCATTAATAATTCCAACAATAAAACAAAATTGCAAATACCTTTTATGATTAGTGAGTTACAGAAGGCTTATTAAAGCGAGGGGGGAAGTGTATTTTCATGTGACTGTGGACAAAAACGAAGGCAGAAACGTAAAAACCTTCTTTTAAGTTTTATTGATTTATTTATTCATTTTAACTACAGAGAATAATGTCAAAGTTGTTAAAAATACTTACAAATTTAATTTTTACAAATTTTTTTTATATAATTTAAACAAGAATACACTTTAAAAAGTTAAATTATTACTATAAATATTATAAGTCCAGATTTATTGAAATCAATTAAGTTATAAAATTTGTTTAAGTCTCGCTTATAGATAACATTAATATATTCGTTTGAACCATAATTAACTCTAGAGGTAGCTATTTAGTAAAATGCTGGATTTCTAGTTGATCTTAGACGAATATTAATGTTTGGTTGATTTAAAATAAAAGATGAATCAATAAATCCTGACAGCAGTTGAAATAGAAACATGACGTCGTTAACCTCTCTCTTTTTTCTAGCGTCGAAATATTAAGAAGATTTAATCGACTTTCATATGGTGCTAAACGTTGTGTTGGGTTCCATGGAAGATGTCGCAGGGCAAGTAACAGGAAACATTACACTCTTAAGTTTATTTATAGCGTTGTTATAACTAGGACACCAAACACAACTACAATATTCCAACACAAGACAAATAAGCACACAATAAAGCGTTTTAAAGTTGTAAGGATCATTAAACACCTTTAAGAAATTCATTATCATATCAATCCAAAAAAATAAAACTCCCAAAGAAAATAAAAAAATTCAACTAAATATCGTTTTTGAGAGTAGGTCGTTATCTTACACTTATAAGTGTTTAGAGTCATTCCGTTTTTTAAGCCCCATTTTGATTACTTATCAATATCATGATGAAGAAATAGATAACCATTATAGTTTTTGAAACCATAAAAATGTTTGAAATCATCAGCAAACATCAAAATCTTACTATATAAGATAGAAGAGTGCAGGGTTACAAAAGCTTAAGTCTCTTTCTAGTAGAGCCTATGATTCTGTACGTGTATTTGAAAAACATGGATACACGGACTCCGTGTAATTATTACACGTGTATTTATTTGATTATTATCCGTGTATCCGGATATTAAGAATACACTGATCTTCAATACACGGATTCTTAATACACGGATTGGTTTCTGATTTTTATCTTTTTAAGGGATGGTTTTATAAACTTGAAAATTTGAGAGATGGTGTCATTTATTTATCTAATTTTTTATTAAAAAAATTGTTTTTTAAACTTACCGTTATATGGAGAAATGTACAGTTTTACAGTGCTTTCAGTTATTAATTTATAACTTTTGATTGCCTACATGAATTGATTTGATTTTTCTTTAATGTGCAAGTAAATACATTGACAATTATCTTGACATATGACACATTACTGTATTTTATGTGTATTTTAAATCAATCCATAAATAGAAAAAATCAATCAAAGTTTCTTGTTTGGTCGATTGCCGAACAACATTAACTAGTGGCAGATTTTTTTTATAAAATGCTCGAAAATCAAGCGATGTTGTTAGATTAAAAAAATTATAACTTTAATTTTAATGGTCAAACGTTCAACTTTAAGGTCTTAATTAAACGATAAAGTGTGAACATTTTTTTACTAGCGAGGTGACTCTCATGAATTTGATTTTTGCCTTTCAAATGCTAGTTGATGAAAAATCTGAAACAGTTTTCGAAAAAAAAATTGCCTTGTTCTTTTGCATTTTGTATTTTGAATTGCATAAAAATCCGATATTGTCGATATTCGACTGTATGTGCTTGTGTCGGTCTGATTTCAATTTTCATCCGTATCGAATATCATAAACAAAAAATCAAACCGTGATTTAGTGAAATAATTATTTTTGATTAGTTTTATTTTATTATTTCATTAAATTAAAAAGTGCTTAGTTTTCTACTTGGCTAAGGTACATGGATATTTTTTCTTTGGTTTATATTTATTTTTACTACTTTTGCTTTATAAAAATTAACGGTCTTTGTCGGTTGCTTTACTTTCGGGTTAAAACTTTTAAATTTTAAAGCTTTCAGTCAGTTGCAGTTCCGTGTTTAAAAATAAAATCGAAGTTATTTTCAAAGTTTTTTTTACAAAAAAGATATTTAAGTATTTTAATTTAAATATTAAATTTTTTTAATTAGATTTTATATAACAGTTCTTATTGGTTCCTGCAATATTACCTAATAATTTGATTTGGAGTTTGATTTAGTCTTTAATTATTTCAAATAGAATTTCGGTTCAAAAGGTGAATTCTTCATTAAATTTTGAAAGTGTTTTCAATTTTAATTAAAGTTAATATTGTAGTTTTGCTGGAATGTCCAAACGAAAAAGCTGGGTTTGGCAGTATGCAAAACGGGAGGGCGATAAGGCTCTGTGTATGATGTGCGACGAGGACAGCAATAATGAATATTCTTGCACTGGTGGAACGACGGGTGTAATAGGAAGACATTTGCTCTTAGTACATAAACAACATCAGGAAATGCACAAAGTACACCAAGTACCTCGACAAGTGTTAACGCAGAGCCACATAACATCGATGGTGAGAATATGGTAGTTGATGAAGAAAATACAGATGCTGTAAGTACAGAAATTTCGAACAGGAAGAGAAAACGCCAGGGTAGGTTATATGAAAACCAAAATATTAAGCGCGTGTGTGTTCGAGAACGAAATGAAAAAATTCATGAAGCGCTAGCCAAATTGATAGCTGTGAATCAACTACCAATTTGATTTTGTTCCAGTATTGGTTTTTGCAGGGAAGAAGCAATCAAAAAAAGGTTAGTTGCCATAAAATTACGAGTTGAGCAAAAAATAAAAAAAGATTTGGATGCTGCAAAATGTGTGATTTGTACAACTGATTGTTGGTCTTCGTTGACACAGGAAACTTATTTGAGTATAACTGCCCAATGCCCATATTATAGATGATCACTGGGCCACAAAATTTTATACTCTCACCACTCACGGGCTAGAAGAGCGGCACACAGCGAAAAATTTGGCAGAAGATTATAAAAATCTAATTTTTGGAGTGGTCAATTATAGGTACCAATATTTTTTTTAAACTTTTCTTTAATGTTGTTTCACTAAGTTGACGTTAACCTAAGCAAAAATCTCAACACATTGGTTACTTAGTTCAATAAAGTAGCTACGCGCAGACTTTCAATGCGTTTTTTTATTGAGGTATCCCCGGTAGGTAATGTTAGTTAGTTTGCAAGAAATAACTTACCACAGTTGTAATGGATGTTATTTTGGGATTATTGAACAAGTTTTGTTTTTAAAACTCAAATGGCAGTAAATATTTGTTTGCGCAAGATCAAATTACATTTTCCTATTCCTGGTAATGCGCCCCCAGAATTTTGCGCCCTGTGCATTTGCACATCTTGCCCATATGGTTGGTCCGGCCCTGGCTACGCGTGAGAAAAAATCCTCTTCTATTAACTTAATTTCTATTTTTTATGATCACTTAAACCTATTTCCGTAGAAAGTACAAATTACGAACAAGTTAAACCCCCTAGATTTGGTTGTTCGCCTGGAAGAAGCATTTCCATTCTACCGTTTTGCTTTTATAAATCATTCTGAACAATCGAGTAGGGCTACAAAAATATTCAAATAGTTTGAATTATAAGGGTTCGGTGTTATGCAAAATGCAACCATTTTTCATGGAAATGCTTACCATTTTTCATGGATATGCTTGCTCTTTAAACGTTAGTTTTGTTTTTTCGTGGTTTTTTGTTTTACAAATTTTATTTATCGTACATATATATGTATGTATAAACCATAAAGATTTTTAATAATCGCCACAACAAGCATGCATTCACAACAGTCGCGACACGAGCAGGGCATCGTCATTGCCTCTAAAGTGCTCGCATACTTTCAATCTTTAATGTTCTTCAAATAGGATAGGCGCTTTCTTCCGAACGTAAAATTAAAAAATAATTGATTCCAAATGTTTCAAGATTCAACGAGATTATTCTAAAGTTCAAAAACATTTTCCGTAATTGATTGTAACATAATTGCTTAATCAATTCTCTCGATTAACCAATCGATCGAATAGAGATATCAGCTCAGGTTACCTAAAGTTCAGCTGTAAAAAGATAAAAAGCTGCGCGTATGATGTTCTGTAGACTGGGGGACTTCGATTGAACTTGTGGTACTGGTATTGCAGCAACTGCATTTCAACAGAAATGAGATCGCAATCCAATTTTTATACAGTGCGATACTTTTTCAAGTAGCTTTAGGATAGCTACATTATATGACTGTTGCCACTTGTCTACTGACGCGCTGCATTTGGCACAGAAAAATAGAATTACTTCTTACATCGCATTGGACTAGCACACGTCACTATTGTTTAGTGGAAATTGACTCCATTTGCCCAAGGTTTGCTCGAATTTTAAATGTTATTAATCGCGATGGTAAGACTTAATATAATTTACTTAATAAAGCTAGTCAAGTCAAGGTGCTTTTAAATAATCCATATACCTATATCTACCGAAAAATATAACAGTAATATTAACCATTTTCTTTATTTTGACAAGGTAAATTAATTCAAATTATCAATTAAATACGAAAACCAATAAAACACAAACAGTCGTATTTATATAAACGTTGGCTAACATTAGAATTCCATGCTATAAATAGACATGTGTTTTATTGTTGCCTAAGAGTTATCTTCCTTAGACTTAGACAACGGAATCGCTTGCTTAAACCTTGACTAGTGTGAAGTGAATGTATTTAATTAAATAAAGCATATTTCCAACTATTTCGAATACTGATGTATAGGACACTGTATAACTAGGCAAAAATTTAATAAATACGGCTGACATTGTAAAAAAACATTTTTAGAGTACAGTTATGTGTTATGCCAATTAAAATTATCGAATAAAATCTAAGAAGTATGGAATTTTTAAGTTATAAAGACACATTCTTTGACAGTTTTTTGTTTAAAATGAAGTGAACAATCCTTTTAAATAAATAGATTTCTATACCTACTTAAATGTTAATAAAATAGAGTATAGAGAGTGGTTAAATATTTTAAATATTTAAAATAGGTACCTCCTCGCCAGTCGTGATACCAAAAACTAATTGAATTTCACGGTGGACTTGTTTGTATAGAGACTAGAAGAGTGACACTAATTTTCGATCTTCGAAAAATACTTATGAGTATAGTTGGTGATAATATTAATCTGTTTTGGCTGTTTTGAATTGAAGTTAATTCTTACTTCTTACTACCAATACATCAAGATATGGAAGTGTTCCATTTTTTTCAACTTCTACTGTAAAGAAAAAAATTTAGAACATTTAAAGTAGAATTAACTTCATTATATATTTA
Organism: Epistrophe eligans; assembly: GCA_951394125.1. NCBI lineage: Eukaryota > Metazoa > Arthropoda > Insecta > Diptera > Syrphidae > Epistrophe > Epistrophe eligans. The sequence continues at coordinate 50,247,136 of OX596030.1, forward strand.
AGAATAAAAAATTTCATCAACATATTTAGTAATTATTTTTGGTTTATTAGGCAGTTTGTCAAAAACATTGTCTAATAAAGCTTCCATAACTATGTGTATGTATATCTGCTAATATTAGAAATGCAGGACTACCCATTGGAACTCCATGTTTTTGTTGATAAAATATTTTATCAAATACCAAATAATTGTTATCTATGACAAAAAATCTTAATGTTTCAAAAAAATTTAACTTTGGAATTGGAATGAAAGCAAATCTCAAATAATTATGTAAAATTTGTGTGAAACAAGACCGTGCAGGTTCATGTTCATTCTGTTCTTTTGTTTGTTAGTTCTTCTCCATCAGCAATCATTTTAAACATTGGAAAATTACTTTTCTGAACTGGTAATGCAAATTGTGGTCCTAGTGACAAAAGCCATTTTACATCTTCTGGAAAATCTATTATTTTAACTGTTCAAGTTTTCTTTTTTGGTTACATTTTGAACTATCATTAATTTTATTTTGAGTTACTTCCTGGCTTCTGAAGAAAGTTCTTTTTTGTTTTTTGATCTCTATAGTTGTTTCATTGAAATTGAAATATTTAACAATTTTAAATGATAATTTCTTCAAGAATTACTTAAGTTTTCTTTCTAAGAAAGACCCCATCAAATTCTCCATCATCAAAATCTAAAAACGCATACACATTTTTCGTAACGTTTTGAATAAATTCCGGAATTAACCCATACTTTCTGCACTTATGTAAGTAGAAAAACTAACGTGTTTTTTTGTTTAACAATGCTTACCCCAATTCTGCTAAATTCTTTAAATAACTGCAAGTTTCTAAACCGTGATTATTTTTAACATATTCGTAAAAAGTCATTGTTGAAAATATTCTTTTTAATATGGATGGCGTGCCCTCCCTTTTTTCACCCTAGTATACAATTTACAGTAGAAGTTGAGAAAAATGGAACACTTCCATATCTTGATGTATTGGTAGTAAGAAGAAATAATCATTTAATTTTTGATTGGTATAAAAAGCCAACTTTATCGGGTCGACTTATTAACTTCAATTCGAAACAGCCAAAACAGATTATTATCAATACGGCAAAAAAATTTATAAGTAGAGTATTAAATATCAGTGACATTACATTTCGTCACAAAAACATTAAAATAATTACGGATACATTATCTTCCAATTCTTTTCCAATTAATATAATAAAAAAATTAATAAATAGGTATTTTAATCCATTATAACAATCAATTTTACAACCAAATGTAACACAGTTCTCTTATAAAAGTTGTTTATATATTCCCAATCTTTCAAATCTAACATTAGATGGTCCTATAAGAAATAAAGAAAATGTTCGTATAGCTTTTAATTCAGCTAATACTTTAAGAACATCTTTAATTTCAAATCTTAAAAGTAAAATAATAAAAGAAGAAAAATCTAACATTGTATACAAAATATAATGTTTAGGTGATGGAATATTAGGTTGTCCTTCTGTTTATGTAGGAACATCAATGCAGAAACTAAAAAACCGTATATCAGGTCATAAATCGGATATAAATAATGGAAACTCAAACAAAACATTGTATAGATGAAGGACATAGACCAGACTTTAGTAATGTAGAAATTTTACAAACAGAAAAACATTATAATAAAAAAATGCTGCATATTTTAAAGACTGAAAATACAGTTAATAGACGATCGGACTTAGAAGGTCTTAGTAATATCTATGGCCAATTTATTGATAGATAGTTAATATTTTATGTTTAACTTTGTTTTTATTTATGAGTATTTTGAATAATTTGAAATTGTGTTCAGAATTAAATATTATTATTTAAATTTTAATAATTTGAAACATCTTTTTCAAGACATTCAAATTGAAAAGATAAATATAATTTTTAAAAATATGAAAAAGAGATAAAAACACAATTTTTCTTTCAAATAATTTTTAGGACAGAATGTAAGTGTTATATATATAGCAAAAATAAATAATAATTTTTTTAAATTTTAGAGACCTGAGGAAGTACGTAAACACGTACGAAACGCAGTCTATCAAAACATAATTAAAGAAAGAAAGATCTGAAGCCCACAAAAATAGGATTCAAATATATTGTTCATTAATCTCAGGCATACTAGAAAAGAATACTTTAAGACGTTTTAGCCCTCAATGAAGTTGCTCTTCAATATTAAAAACTTATTATGTTTATTTTATTTTTCATACCAAGAAACAATTAAGGCGCTACAATCTTAAATTTTTAAGTGAATAAAATTAAATCTTAGTAAAATATGTTTTTCCAAATGTTGTTTGAAATTTATTTGTTGATTATTAAGAAAACTTAAATTGATCAGGGGGGTCATTCCGTAATTTTCTAAACGATAATCGTCGACGAGATCGCCCATGATTTGCTTCACGTAACTCGGCCAGTATCGTCTCGTCTATCGTTCGCAGTTCGAGAGCGTTTGATGAATTTCAGAAACTCTCAAACTGTAGTTGAAAAGTCAAATTGGCTGTCATAATTGTCAATAAAATGTATTTTTAGTGTTATTGTTTTGTGTTTGGTGCAAATTGAAATTTAAAGCGAAATCATTTTAAAATGTAAGTTGTTTTTTCGTTATATTTTTACAAATTAATATAAATTCAAATACTTAATAGGGCAGTCACGCAATCGCAAATTGCGATTTTAACTTCTTTTATGGATGAACATCCCGATTTGGCCAGGGGATATAAGCCGAACTCCGTGCAAGGCAAAAATGAGATAAACAGATTGCCATCTATGCAGCCAACAACTAAGTACATACATATAAAAATAAATAATAAATTGTATATGATTTTTGCAAACAAGGGTCTTATTTACCTCCTGGTACTCCGAACTTTCGATAAAACCATTGCTTTGTTTCGGCCTTTTCTATTTCATTGGAAACACGCCATTTTATCCACAAAGGCACATAACTTCTCTTCTAAAATGTTCGTTGTCGTTGTAATTATTTTGGATACTGTGCTTTGCGCTAGAGCCAATGCAAAATCACATCCTGCATCCATTGGTACCCTCCGCTACCCAAAGTCTCAAGGGTAAGAGCAAGTCTTATTATTGGAGGTATGTAAGTTGAACGAAACCCGTTTGACAAATTAACCGTTTCAAGTACCATCACGAATGCTTCTTTTGAAAGTCGAAAGCGTTGAACAAAACTAGAATAAATAAATTATTAAAATTATAGATTTTTACGAAAAAAATCATACTTACATATGAGTTGGAAGAGATAAGGGATTTGATTTATCTATCAACTGTCGTCGCATGCGTCTAAGTTCTATTTTTTCATTTTTACTTTCTACAATAAGAAACTCAATCATTCAACTACAGTCACCTACAAACTTCAAAATTAATGCAAGACGATACCAATTTAGCTATCGTCCAAACGCTATCGTTTTGACAATAGCGTTTGGACGAATATCGACTTACGTGAATTAAATAAAAGCAACACTATCACTCAAACGATATCGCCTGACGATAATCGAATTACGGAATGACCCCCCAGATATGTAGGTACCTACATTTTATGATCGGTCTTTTCATTTTTTTCACCATTGTACTTCAACTAAGTACAAGTAATAAGTTGTTATTCAACAAAAGAAGAATTTTTTGTATGACTGCTTTTAGACGACTGCAATTTCTATCCGCAATTCTCTTTTGAGTTTTTTTCCGATTGCAGCATCCATTTAAACGCTGCAAATTTTAATACCTGCAATTTTTGTTAAATGAGAAGGATAATATATCTCCTCACTCTTTACTCCGCTTATGTCTCAAACAATAAGAAAAAGCACAAAGAAGAAAGAGCGATAACTCTGCAATTATTTCAACCTCTGCAACTTTGTCTACCCCGGACACCGCATACGTCCCCCATGCTTAAAAATGCTTAAAAATTGCAAGGATAATTGCAGCATATTTGCAGCGTTTAAAAGCAGTCTATGGAATTTGTATGGTATCATCAGCCTTCCTGGAACAGGTCCTATAAAAATGAAATAAAATTAACTACCGACCTATAGCTAAATTAACTGTGATACCGAAACTGTTTGTGTCTATTGTATGTAATGTTCTTTCCTTTCACTGTACTTCAATTATATGTCATAATCAGCATGGTTTCGTCAAAAAAAGATCTACTGTTACTAATTTATTCAACTTCACGTCATTTTGTTTAAATGTTTTTGAAAAATGTGGAAAAGTTGATTGTATCTTTACTGATTTTAGTAAAGCCTTTGACAAGTTGTTTCATAATACATTAATTTTAAAGCATACCTAACAATCAATATTTTAATAACAATTTCTTAGATTGGATCTCATCGTATTAAAAAAAATAGGTTTTATAGTGTCGTATTTCGTATTGCGTTTTCGAATCAATTTGTTGTCAATTCTGGTGTCCCTCAGGGCAGCCATTTAGGTCCAATTTTAATTATTTTTTTATAAATGACTTGATTTCGAGCATAAAAAATTCATCCGTCCCTTTTTATGCTGATGCTATTAAGCTTTTCAAAATAATTAAATCTACTTCTGACTGTTTACTTTTGCAGGAACACTTATTAATATTTAAAGAATGGTGCAATAAAAACCGTCTTGTTTTAAATGTTGAAAAGTGCAAAAAAGTTCCGTTTGTTTTTAATTACCTACGTTTGATCAAGTCCTTTAGGTAAAGTCTCCGTGTTTTCTAATTTATGAGGTATTCTTGATCATAAGTTAACTTTTAATGATCATTTAAATTACATAGTTTAAAAAGCTAATAGGGTCCTAGGATTCATAAAGATATTCGGTCGCGATCGTGACCCTTATTTTCTAAACTTCACTTTGTTTCATTTGTAAGACCAATAATTGAATATAGTTGTTTAGTGTGGACATTTTACTAATCTATTCATATAACATAAACAAGGAGGTGATGTCCCTACAGCTGATAAATGTTGTTTCAGTTCTAAGGGTATATATCCACAATTGTATTCCAAATGAGAATAAGCGTTTTCTGTATATCGTTTTTTTTGACTGTCCATTATTGTGTGAAGTTTTTAGTGCTCATGATTTTATGTTACCTAAAGTGCGCATCATTGTGCTTTAGAGTGTGATATTTAACTCAGTGATGAACTGAAAAGAATCTCCCCAAGCACACTGAAATCTGCATTTAACTTTCAAAAAATGTATGTTGCTAAAATAGAGGAATTTTTTAATAAGGCTGACTGAATTATTGATTGTTGATGATGTAAGCAAGTCTCTTGAAAATTTCAATTATGTTTTATTGAGCATTGTGTTTCTACTTAAATAATCAGCCATAATGATAATTCGCTCTTTTAAATTAATAAAGATCTAGAGATCTTAGCATAGATATCACAAAAATGGAAAACAACTTAGTTACTTATGAATTAAAAAAAATTAAGTCATGAGCAAGTTAGTGACTTATGAATTAAAAAAAAAAATTATTAAGCTAGTTGGTGGATTGGAAATTTCTTATGTCGTTTTCAAGCTTTTAGAGAATTTTGTGTGAGTTGCCGTTTATGCAGTACTTATAACCAAATTTAATAAAAAGCTTGTGAATCTAATTTTAGCTCTCAAATCTAGTTTGTAAATTGTAAAATAAACATGCTAGCTTATAAATTTTCTTATTCATAATTTATCTAATCATAATTCACCCACTAGCTTATGAATCAATTTTTTTTAATTCATAAGTCACTAAGTAGGTTGTGATTTGTGAATTAATTTATTTTCAATTCAATTCACCTACTTGCTCATGAAATACAATTTTTTAATTCATAGGGTTCTAGTTTGCTTGTGAATTAAAGCCAAGCTTAAGCTAGAAAGTAGATCTCCCTATTACACGGATAGTTAAAAACACGGATACACGTGTTCTTATAAGATCCGGATTTGAATCCGTGTATTTCGTGTAACCGTGTATCCGTGTACCCGTAGGTCCGTGCATTTGAAATATCCGTGCATATTTAAAATAATCCAACTTACGGAAGTTTTCCAATAAAAATATTGGATTTTATATTATTAAAAAACATAAATATAAAAAAATAACAAACATTTTTTTTAAATTTTTTTTGTTATGTTTGATAAGTATGAAATTTTTAAAGATTCTCCTTGTTGCTAAGGGGAAGGTTTAGAAAGTATTTTAGTAAACAAATGTCATGACATGTGTATTTTATCCGGCCTACACGCCCAATGTTCTTATATTTGAATTTTTGCCATAATTATATTCTTTTTATTACATTATATTAGATTAGAAGAATCAACTTTTATATAACACTGGATTTTGGATATTTTGTTCCTAAAAAGTGTTAATTATAAAATGCCTGATGAGCGTATCCTCTCTCACTTGCGTTTGAACCTTGATTGCCATTTTGGTGCAACGCAATGAAATAGAAATACAACAAAACTACACTTTTTTCATATATTCAAAAAATTATTTTAATTTATTAATAGTCTGTTTTGATACAGAAAAACCAAAATGTTCACATTTTCAGGAAGGAGACAGTTTCGTTTGGAAGTGACAATATTTCCTGCGGTTGAGAATAATCTCTGTGAGCTAGCTGATGATGCGGGTATTGCTAAGTACTTTTTAGCTAGCTTGGCCATTTCCGGGTATTTCGATGAACGCGTTCTCCACCATTCGTAAGGATTCAAGTCGAACCTTAATTGAGGCTCAGCTAGGTAGCTTTCAAACTGCACAGTGATAGATTATCGCTTATCCAATCCAGATCGAAACGTATTTTTAATTTTTGAATCAAAGTTTGTTTAAAATTTTTAAGAAGTTCTTCTTCACCACATACAAGTTTTAAATGCGTTTCAATAATTTTTACTAAAAGTGGTCTTACCATTGAAACTGGAGAGTTGTCTCCGCAAAAAACAGTTGTAACAACTTGCAGTTGTTTTAGGTTTATTATTAAAGATTCAATGATTGCCCATTGAGTTTCAGAAATTTCAAGCTTCTGTGCTGTTGACCTGCTTGTGATTGTTCTATCAGTGAGGACATTCGAAACTGAACTTCTATTAATGTACACTGCACATCTGATTCCAGTGATAACTTGACAATACTTGTCAAATACATTTAAAAGCGTATGGTCCAGTTTGGTTTAATATTAATAAAAAGAAAGTTCATTTAAAAGCGGATCAAATAATGTGTTCGAGTGCTGTTGAGCGCTGTGTGAAGATGGTGACCGAAGTTTTAATAACAGTAACTGGTAAAAAGGCCAGAGACGGGCTAAGATCAAAGATATATCCTCGAAATATAAAAAATTATGGTTAGTTTCTTAATGGCTTATTATGAATTTTAAGCTTTTACTTTTAAGTTTAAGTTTTCTGTCAATAAACTTAATATATCATAATTTGTGTTTTCGTTTATCATAAAATTTAACGTTTGCGAAAAAAAATTTGTTTTTTCTCAAAAAGTCAAAACTTTGAGCTGAGGTAAAGGGCTAAAGACTTAATCCAAACTTTATTTATTTTAATATCAATTTATTCTACTCATCGAAAAGCAAAAAAATGGAGGTATTCGAAATTGATACAACAACTTTTATTTTTCTCCATACATCGACGCTCCACCCTACTGTACAACTACATAAGCCGCAAAATTCTATTGACATTTGTTAACCATCTAGAGTGTGCCATTTTCCCTGGGTTTCTGTTTGGAGAGATCTCTTTAGACAGGATCCTCCCACACATTTGATACAAATATTTTTGGTCAGTACTTAGAGCATCTTGGATGTCTTTGGATAAAATAGGTAAGTTCCCTGAGATTGGTAAAAAGTCAATAACGGGAAGATCAGCACAGTTTTCCAGCGCCCATCCAATTGGTCCAGAACAAAGGTCCTAATGTAGCTGTAGTTGACAAATAAACGATTGCAACGGTCTCCCCAAGTCCAACTCCATAAGCCGAATAACCCTACTTCTTCAACCAGTGTTTGTGGCTGTACCATTGCATCCAACAGCAGAAAGTTTATTTAAAAAGGAAAGGAGTTTATGGAATACACTATAATTTTCCCTGTTCCAGAGGATATGGTAAGATGTCCTTGGTAGTATGACCCCGGCTGTTTGCGAATTGAAATATGCTCCTTTACTTTGGTCATTCTATAAACTCTTTGACCTCGTTTTTCACAGACCAAGGTTCGGAAGACCTTCTGCAGTTTGGAAGACTTCACGTTGCCGCTTTCTGATCCTGCGAACTTTATTTCAATTTATGGTGTTTTCGAAATTCTCTGAGGTTATTAAGCCAACATCCTGTAACACTGCACTTGCAACTGCTGCTACTGATCGATCAGAGATGCCGTACTGATCACAAACTCTTGCCAAATTTGGGAGAAGCAACCGATTTCTTTCACTGCTCTCTTGGCATTTTGAAGTACTTGAGTGGGGTATCAGTATCAATATCATCATTAGAAGTAAATGCAAAGGAAGGAGGATTTGATTGAGATTTTGATCTTGATCTTGTTTTTGCTTCTTGTGATGTCAGAGTATGGTGTATTAGTATTTCAAGTATATCAAGTCCTAGGGTTTCATATATATCATCAATAGCGGGCTGCTTGCCAATATCAACATTTTTTCGCTCATTTCTCACAAAAATTATATGTTCTATTTTTATTCAGCAACTGTCGGTAACACTCTTTTATTTACAAGACCGGTGGTGGTGCAAAGATAGGACAATCCACTTCTTGTCGCGTCACTCGCTTCAACATTATTTTGAATTTTGTATACTATAGGTAAATATAGAGACATCAGTCAAAAGAACGACTGAGATTTCATTGCACTTTAAAATGAAGGTATAGATTCAAACTTGCAGTATCCTCGAACGGTCCGAAATAAACATTTCACAACCCCCACCAGATGCAAGTGGAACGACACATCAAATCAGCGGCTCGAGAAAAACATTTCTCAACGACCACTAGCTGCAAGTGGGGCAGACTCACGAAATCAGCATCGAAGTACAATATTCAGTCACAGTAACAGACATTAAAAAAACGAATTTCATAGCGCAAACATATGAAAAAAGTGAACTTAAGTAGTGTACTTAAAGCGCCTTTTAACAAATATCTCGAGAACGGCTAATCGTACAATAAAAGTTATCATAATGTTACTATAGGAAATTTAATTATCTTTATTTTTTACGATAAATATTATTTTGTAGGATTTATACTTTCTCAAATACAGAGCAAAGTAAAAAAATGTACGACTTTTTTGCCAATTTTGCTGTGGTAGAGGGCTAAAAAAGCGATTTTTATTTTTTTTTATTATTGTTTACGGGTAGCTTACGTAATTACGCAACTTTTAAGTGGTATTCGAATAGCTAAATCGAAAAAAAAAATTGACGCTCCACCCTATTGTACAGCCTATCAAGCATTGTATATATTGAGTTCCATCGAGTGGAACATGATTGCAACAATGTTTTTTTTTGGAAACACCAAGCTGATCTTGTTACAATTTCAAGGCCTTATACTCTGCTGCCAAGTACTCTGCTGCATTGTTGTATCAGTTGTTGCCAATTTTCGTCTTTAAGTGCACTATTAATGGCTAGTTGAAGAGTATGAGCTGCACATGTTACACTAAAAAATTTTGTGTTGAAGAGAAACAGCGTTGACAATATTTTTAGCATTATCTGAAACAATAACCGTGACCTTATTAGTAGGTAAGTATGTACTTACAAAAAAGTTGTTAATTAATTGCTAATATAAGCAACGCATAACTAAGGAGTGTTCCGGTTAAATGACGTCAGCTTAGCAAAATATTTTTAATTTTCGAATGTGTTTCGATAAATTTGTATATATAATAATTTGTATATAAATTTTCGAGCCTTTTCGTTTAGTGCCCAAGGGCCAAGTTACGAATTTTAAGAAACCATACACCTAAAGTAGGTATATGTTAATTGACCAATGTTATGCTAAATGAACCGCTCCCTTTCGCTTGTCTCCTGGGTCAAATTCTGGACACGCTCTTGCGTGATAAGTTATCTTTTCTTAATTTCCAATACACAAGTGGAGTCCGACAGCCGAATTATACAGGTATGGCAGACATCTGAAGCTACGATCAGCGTATCAGTGTTTGCTGATTGTTAGCAATAGTAGACGAGTTTCTAGGTGTGTTTTCTGTCATCTGCTGCATGAATTTTAATTTGATAAGAAGAAAAGACTCAACTCATTACTTGAACAATGTCTTGCATAATTTTGAGTGACATTGGACAGCTTGGTGTGGAATTCCACTGAGTCGAACTTAGGACGAGTCACAGCATGAAAATTTAAAAGAAAATTATAACGAAGTGATTAGTGAAGTTGGACTACCACCTATTCCTGGAAAAACCATGTTCTTGCTTATAATTATTAAGGAAGAAAACATCGTTCACATTATCATATGTTCAAGGAACAGTCAATGAGTTTCAAAACAAAATTATAGTTAAAAAAATTACTATGTACATACCTAGGTATCTACTGTTAGAAACGTGACTTACATTTTAATAAGATAAGTAACAATCGTATTTTATCATGGAGTTGTTTTGTTCTTCTACCCGTGAAAGTAAGTACTTTAAGGAATTCTGAATTTCCTCTATGGTTTGATATGCAATTAAAATTTTTATTTTAACTTACCAATACCATACCTACTACAAAAATAAAACGATTCTCTACGTATAAGTGTGAAAGATACCCTATAAAAATTTAATCGCGACGAGTTAAAAGTTTGAGAAAATTAATGGTTTCTTCTAAATGTCATGTTGCGCATACTGAAATAACAGGTATAACAAGTAACAATCCATTTTAATATAAAAAAAATTGGGGATCCAATCTCTGACACGCTTGTTGTCTAAAACTAGAAGACGTTTGAAAATTTGTTTTATAAAAAATTTTCTTCTACGTTTACATATTACCAAAATGTAAGTACCTACTTAAAATTCCATCATATTCATGAAGAGCTAAATTGATATAGGTATTATTGTATAGGTACACAACATAGATATAGTGTATTTCATTATCCATCCGAAAATTTAATTTGCGATGTTCCGATATAGGTATGGGACTTAATTTTAACTAAATTTCTTAAGTGAGAAATTTGTATATAATTCGAGTTTTCGAATCGTACCTATCCTGCGTAACTTGCCATTGCCATTGCCAATGGTTTAACCTGAAATATTTTTTTTTTTTTAATTCAGAATTTGTATTTTGACCAACACAAATTAATTGAAAAATGTCACCTGTTCTAAAACACCTTAGATTTATTCCTAGTTGTCTTACCTTGGGAAATGAAAAATATTGCGTGAAATTGACGATGAACCGGTTCATATTTCTTTTCCTTTTTTTTTATTCTCATTTCTTGTTGTGAACTCCATACCAAACCAATGAACTAGGCGTCACTTTTTATTTTCACAGTACTAGGTGTTAAATGTTTCTCTACTACAGAAATGTATTTTTATCTTACTTTGGGTGTGAATTAGATTAATATTTTGATTAAATATCGAAATTTTCACATATAGATTCACCTGATTACTGTCTACAGACAAGAATCTTGGCTCAAATTAAAGCAAATTTAGTCAGTTTGAAATCGTGGAACGAAGTTAAAATCAAAAACTAGTCCTCTAGGGTTAAAATCGCTAATAAATGAAAAAAGCGGAAAAAATCGTTTTTTGGATATTTTACCATGATGCGTTTGACACTCGAGGTCGAAAACTTGGGTATTTCATTAGGACAACATCACAAATAACTCAGCAAAACATCAGAACTGACCAATTTGACGCAAGGTCTTCCTCCTATTAGACGACAAGGTTACTGTACTATAAGTATAGTTCCTTGTAGTTTTTTTTTGCTTGAAAAACTGAATTTGTTTAAAAATCCTATCAGTAATTAAATAAAACATTGGCGCAAAAATTTTAAAGAATTTAGTACGATGTTAAAGCCATTTTATCATACTAAAAATGCTTTAACATCGTACTAAATCGTTTAAAATTGTGCGCTATTGTGTTTAGAATAAAATTAGCCCCAGTTTAATATAATAATTATTTGTTCTCAAGATATTTGAACCGAAAACGTTTTTCAACAATTTTTAATTTGTTTTTTGATTAAAAAAAGAAGACGTATCTGTCGATTTTGTTTTAAATTATTACCAATTCTTCACGTCATTTGGTGTAGAATAAAATTAAGCGGAGGTCGATGCCATTTCTTGTTCTCCCGATATTCAAGACGAATGAAATTTACATTTTTTTTTTAAATTGATGTAGTAAGAAAGCCACACTTTATGGCGTTTCGGTGGATTCGGGAAACGTAGAGTTACTTCGGACGATTTAACAATAACTTCCGATGAGAAATTAATAACGGCAAATAAGAAAATTCATTTTTGTTTAATCAAGTTTATACCCCTTATATAGTTAAAGCCATGAAATTATGGATTGTACCTGTTTTTAAATATCTATCATTAATCGTCGGATATTATTTGCTTTTAATGTAGGTATTATTGTTGTATTTATTTGCATTGACCTGCTCATGGCTTTTGAAAATTGAAGATATGTTGGCAAATATAGCTTCGCCTTTTTTAAAGTGCAAATATGAAATGGCATCAGCACGCAATTATAATATAAGATATGATATTGAGAGTACGTATAAGTTGATATACTGCCACACAGATCGTTGAGAGGCTTAATTGAGTTCACTTACCGAAATATTTACGCTTACTTAAGTATTTTAGAAGCTGCAAATATTTGCTCTCAAAACTGAATCATTTCGTACCACACCACCAGTAAACATTTTATTTGTTTATGGTAGTTCTTTAAAAAAAAAAAAAAAACTTTTAATGACTGGGTCAGTTGTAGGTACTTGCCTTTTAAAAGGTAATATTATTTTAATTTATCTATGTATATTTTATAAATATATATGTATTTACATATGTTATACATATGATTGTTTCCACTAATACTACGTTTTCATTAACGAAAATCGGGTAATTTCGTTGAAAATTTCCAAAATTGAATCCAAATTATCTCACTACCCTATCAATCCAATTTCGAAATGAGATAATTTCATTCAAATTTGAACTAAAATACATAATATGTTAAAAATAAAACAAACCAAAACCTCTACATTAAAAGTTAATAATTCTTTATTGAATAATATAAATATTAAAAAACTAAATACACCACTGCAATGAATCATATAATATGAAGTAGCTTTTGTACGAAAAATCCAAAATTATTATAATAGTACAGTAACCTTGTCGTGTCATACAAGGAACATCTTGCGTCAAATTGGGTAATTCTGATTTTTTGCTGAGTTGTTGTTGATGTTGTCCTAATGAAAAACTCAAGTTTCCGACCTCGAGCGCTGAACGCATACAAAAACGGCGAATTTTTTCTTAGGATTGCAATCGTCAATGACTGAAAAAAGCATTTCGCTAGCTTAATTTTCTTCTTAATTTTTCGGGTGGTAAATTGCCAGTGAATCTTTTATTTGTCCTTCATATAACTTTGGGTATTTGACAGTAGTAAGAATAAGTGGTATACAATTTGGAAGAAGTTGTAGATGCATCATATTGGTCGAGTTCAGTGTGGTTATGACGTAGATGGAGAAGCAGCATTGAACAGTATGGTTCTTTTTCTTCTTTAAGTAATTTCTTTAGAAAATTGCCCCTCCCACCCAAACGGTGAATGATAGACACCACCTCCAATATGATTTTATTCTTCCGTTAGTCTAGTTTATAAGCTGTAGAAGGCACCCGTAATGTTGGAACGCAAACTAAACGTTGGAAAGATGACATCTGCTGACATAACAACAGATGGGAATAGAGCTGCAAAAGACAAGGAACCGTGGAAAAGCATGCATGGGAGACTTATATCCAGATGTAATGAATTGTAGTAAAATAAAGAAAATGAATGAATAATAATAATAAAATATGCTGCAGTATTTTGATGCATCTTATGCCAAAAAGACCTTAAATCTGTTATTTAACCGTTATTTATACTACTCTATACTCGCTGGTTATTAAGTAATTATTGCTATATTTTAAGAAGCGGTTTCTTAGAAACTATTGGGTCTACCAACACGAATTTTGGCAAGTTAAAGCAAATTTAGTCAGTTTGAAATCGTAGAACGAATCGAAAACTAGTTCTTTAGGTACAAATCGCCAATAGCTGAAAAAAGCGCGAAAAATTCGGGTTTTTTTGGATTTTTTTACCATGATGCGTTCGGCGCCCGAGGTATGTATAAACCTTGGGTTTTTCATTAGGCCAACATCATAAACAACTCAGCAAAAAATCAGAATCACGCGATTTGACGCAAGGTCTGATGTACAATTTTTTAAAGCAAATAATGAAAACCGCATTCTTCTCAAAACCAATGCATAATTGCATATAAAACTTTTTTTTTTTAATTCAGTAATTTTTTTACAAAAAGCTACAATTTTATAAAAAAAAAAAATCGGAAAATGGTTATAAATGGCATGTCCCATAGTAGAATTTTTTTTTGATTTTCGATTTTCTCCAAAACGGCTCAATTGATTTGGACCAATTTTTTTGTTTAAATCTTTCAAAAAGTTTTATATGCGAAAGTTTTCCAATTTTTTTTTTTGAGTTTAAAAAAAAAGTTTCAAATTTTTTTTTGCGAACTTAATAATAGGAAAACGACTTGTTTGATTTGTATTAAACTTGGCATTTAGCAGTTTTTTTAACACTATATCTAGCAGATTTTAAATACAAATTATTCTTATGGCCAAAAACAACGGTGTCTCCGATACATGCGTTTAAAAACTGGTCTGGAAATATCATTTTCCTCAAAAACGGCTCCTAAGATTTTGATTAAAATTTTTATTTGATCTAGTTTTAGGACGATCTATACCATGTTATTGGACAACAAAATATCTTTCTATCTGTTGAACCGATTTTACTGAAATTTTTTAAAATAAGAGCTTCTAATAACTTTAAATAATACCTATTGGATTTTAAAATTTTCAAAAAAAACAATTTTGGATTTAAAAAAAAAAAATTCAAAATATTTTTTTGAAAATTCGATATTTCGAAAATGGGATTTTTTAACATCCGAACTAAATACAAAAAATTACGTGCAATTTATTTTCTTTAAAATATTTTCAAAATTTTATATATACAAAATTATTATTTTAAAAAACCGCTCCAACGATTTTTAAAATTTTTTTCTCATAAATTGAGATTTGTGTAAGAAATCAGATGGTGCACATCGCGTATGTTAATACAAAACAGAAGTTGAGTTTTTAACAATTTTTCAGTCTAAACTGTAAGTTCCATGCGAATTACGTGCAATATGCTGCTAATTTGTTCATATTTATGTACTCACATAATACTATACCTTAAACTGAACTACATTTTTGGCAGGCGGCATAAAATATAGGCTCCCACAACTAACTTATTTCATTTAAAATCAGATGAATGGCTCTAAACTGTTCAGACTTTAAAACCACAGTATGATCACACATAAGGACAAGTTCGTCTTAGTATTTTAAAAACTATTCATCTGATAAAAGAAATAAATTAGTGATAGTCCTATACCTACTAAAAACGTAGTTAAAATTAAGTTATTATAATATGAGTACATAAATATGAGCAATATAGCAATAGCACCGTATTGCCAAACCTCAAAAGTAAAGCATACGCTAATAACCAGCAGTCAGTGATGAAGCTAAAATTAACGATTTTCGGTAAAGCCTGCTGCAGCCTGTGCATGGAAATGTTAAAAATCTGGTAGGTAATAATAAGTTCAATAGAAATCGACTAAGACATTTACGAATCATTAAGCTTAAAAAAATTGAAACATTTGTTGAATATTTAATTAAGTTATTCGCCACTTTTCTTTGAAAGATTAGAGAATGAACATTATCTTTCTTTTTAAACAGTTTTATTTGTTTATTAATGAATAGTTATTATTTTAATTGTAAAGCATCATCCTGGAGAGTAAGAAAAATACAATAAAAACAAATTCTGAATTTTTTTTATAATATTTACTTTAAAATTTTGTATTACGTAACAATTTTAACAACTTTTTAAAAAAATGATAAAAATCAGTGAAACCGGTTTTGAGAAAATCGAAAATTAAAAAAAAGTTTCGACCTCGCTTTCATCAAGTTTAATCAAAATCTCGAGTTCGATTTTTCTTACAAATCCATAACTTGCCATAGGTACTATACATCGCAACTAAATATAAATAAATATCTGGACGTCTCGATTTTAGCGACGTCTGACAAACCTCAAAAGTAAAGCATACGCTAATAACCAGCAGTCAGTGATGGAGCTGAAATTCACGATTTTCTGTAAAGCTAGCTGCAGCCTGTGGCAGGGAACACGATTGACCGCTTCCATCAGCATGTGTGATGCCTGCACAAAACTCGGGTGTTTTTATTTAAAAAAAAAATAAACACCGCGTACCTACTTCTTTTTGTGTACACACAATAATCTTAGATATTCTAACTATATGGTCATATAGAATTTTTTTTTTATTTTCTCCACGTTTGAATTTTGAAAGCATTGCCATCAAACACAATGTATGTAAACTTTGCAAGAAAACGAAGTGGAACAAATTTGGATACAAAGCTTTTTATGTGAATTCTATACATCCAAATTATTTTATCGAAAGTCACATCATTTGACTTGAGAAAAAACGTAAATTATTGTTCAGTTGTTCCATCACGTGATAAATTTTAACTGGCCGGGTGTGATATTCTAACAAAAACATGGCTATACTTTTCATTTTGTGTACATAAATAACATATAAAGAATAATGTTACATTATAGAAATCACCTGCAAAATAGTAATATAATTTAAAAAGTCATAATTTTAAAGAAGAAAACTGAATCCTGAGAGCAGTTTTTTTGGTAAAATTGAGTTGGTTCACAATATGATTTTAAAATGAAAACACCAAATGGCTCCGGCAATAAAGGATCAAGTGTCTATTCATAAAGTAGGTATAAATTGTATAAGGAATGCAAGAACAACTTTTTTTTCTTTGGTTTTGTAGGAAGAATTAAATCTGTCACAGTACCTACCTATACATCCATAAAAACATTGGCCTTTGTATATAAAATGAAAATCGTATAAATGTAAAAACGTTTAGATTTTAACTTGGAATTACGCGCTTTACAGTAAACAATTACATTTTTTCATATAAAATACCCACAGTGGAACATTAAAGGAGTGTCTTTTTAATTGGATAGATTTTTTGTTTTATAGCTGACGCGATGGGGCTGTTGTTGGCTGCGCACGCACTCAGGCGTGCAACTCTGACCAAACCATTGACACGTTTCTTTTAATATGATCGATTTTGAGATCATTTAACCCGAACATATAATATAAATTTGGTGAGGGGGAGGTTGATATTTTTTCGGCATTTAGTCAGACACGGTCCATGAACTAACAAATTAAATTTTTATGTTTTAAATCATATAAAAGATATCTCATAAAGAATGGCACGTATTCGTGTAGGTTCTGCTAACACTGCGAACATTTTGGTGAACTAGCAATAAAATTAATTCTTATTTGAGTTTTGAAAATATGTAGTCATTGCGCGGTACATATAAATGTCTTGAAGTAAAAAAACATCTTGAAAAATTATTTTTCTTTAGTGGGTGTTTCGAAAAATGAATTATAAATTAATAATATTTGAATTATGTATACTTAAAAACTTGAATTTTATGAACTATTGTGAATTAGTATGAACTGGTATAAATTCAAATTGCGCGCCCATAGGCCATATTTTTAAAAACTTTGTAAACCAAAATGAAGCAGAAGAAGAAGAAAATGAAATATGTAAATCTTCATTCTATACCAAGTAACCGCACCACCATGTCTTTATTTTTAAATTTGTTTTTTTATTCGTATTTTTTCGAATTTTTTAAAAGTTAATTGCTAATTGCTTAAAAGTTAAGAGCTAATTTATAAAAACTCTTGTAAATTTTAAGTGGGTCATTAATCATTATCAATAAACTATATTGATAATGTTTTATTGTTTAATATTTAAAGGCAAAGAAGTGTACTTAACTGCCTAATTTTTTTCAACTTTTTTTCTCAAAATTTTGAGTTTGGAAATATTAATTTAAAAAAATGTTAACTTTCAGTTATTTTATTAAAAAAATATTATATACTTAGAAGAATGGATTTCAAACAGCTATTTTTAGTGTTGCCGTTGTTTTAATATTTACAAAAACATTTTAAGTTAATGTTTTGAAAATTTCCCCTCCCTCATAAATTTGGGGATATACTTACGCCTTCTCTCCCAAACAAGTTTTTTTTGAAAAGGTGAATATCCCACTCAGTAAAATTTAAAAAAAAAATACAAAAAAAGTGACTATAAAAGATATTATTTGTTCACAAATAGAAAAAAAGATTGATTTTGTTTGCGTGCAAACATTTTTCGGAGTTGCTACCTAATAAACACTTTCAGCAAAACATAGCTATAGTTAAAATTAAATTGATTACAAAACTTTTGAACTGTTTCAATAATAAAGCGAAGCACATATCTACATCCAGTGGCGTGGCGTGAACTTCATTTATTTTGATTTTATTTAAGAAATAATATACGTACTCTACGGCTGAGTGTAAGAACTTTGAGCAAAGTTCGCCACTGCTTGAATTCGTTCAGAGCTAATTTGAACGAATCGGTCGGGTACGATGAGAGCTATACTTTTTTGTTTGTGTGTATACTAACTGACTATACCTTCAGTGGATACATTTCGTTCCTAAGTCATGTAAACAAAATGGGTGCTACAAGCTACAACATTATTTTTTTGTGTATACTTTCAATTTCCAATGGATACATTTCCTTCTCAAATCACGAGTTGATGTTGAAAGTCAAATGAGAAGATGTTTGGTGTTGCTATGCTAGTAATGTTTATATTATATTTAAATTGAGTGCACGAAAGCATTGCACGAGTTGAAAACTGGGAGAAAGAGTGCGAAATTTACTCAAATTAGGAGAAAAGTAAAACAATTTTGTGGGTTTAGGTTTAGTATAACGAGAAAATTTTACTATTTTTATCGAAAGTTAGGCGTTCATGAACGAAATGAACAATATGACGCCTCACCACTGTCTACATCATCTGGATCTGATTTCTTTAAAAAATCTTATTTTGTGAGAAGAAAAAATTAAAACAGTTCAACCGACTATTCTTTAAATTAATTTTGTATACAAACATTTTTTTGGCATGCCAATTTGAAGTATAATTTTTGAAGTAATATTTAGTAAGGTGTATTTAAAAATTGGATTTCGAACAAATCATTCACAAATTTTTGAAAAAAAATATCGAATTTTCAAAAAAATATTTTCGAATTTTCAAAATATTGATTTTTCAAAAAATATTGGAAAATTGTAGTACAGGGAACTGGAAAATTGTAGGGGAACTGAAGTAGCATGATACCTACTCTTTTTTGTTTTTTGACTAAAAATACTATATTATTGTACTCATGAAAAAATCGTTCCATATTATAATTAAATTCAAAGAATTTCGATTGCTTGCTTTTAAAGTTCATTTTTTTAAACACAAAAATACAAAACTTACCAAATATGTATGTATCTCCATTTTAGCTATACTGCTTCTCTAGTATAGGGGCACCTTGATCATAGGGGGACCAAGTATCACACATTATAATTCGTTATTAGAATAAGTTTACATTTAATTTTATGTATTTATTTTTATCGAGTGTATTGCATATTATGGGTGATTCTCTGTCAGCTGTGATTTTTTTAAACAAAATTTTGCTAAAATTACCACTCATTGAAAATTATTTTTTTTTGTCTTTACATAGATATGACATATGGCATTAAGACTTATTTTAAATATCGTGAAAGTTATTCAAAAGTTCAAAATAGGGTGCTCCGATAAACCGTGCTCTTAAATTTATAAAATTTTCAGTAAACTATGGTCCAGTTCAACTGAAAACATTGCAGCGGATTATCCTCAAACTGTTCAACACCTCAAAGACAACATCTAGCAAATATCATTAATGGAACTACCGTTTTATGTATATTACAAGTAAAAAATGAGATACATAGTTTGATTTGTATAAGGTTAAATTAAGACAGTAAACAAATCGCATTAAAGGGCGGGTCTAATTCACCCCGTTGTATCAAAACTAAAAAAAAATAAAAAAACGACACTATTTCTTTCCTTCCTTAACAAAAAAACCAAATGTTATATTATTATTAAATCAAGTTATTTCACTGTATAGTTTTTGAAATTGTATTTTTGTATTGAAAACAAAATCAATTTATTCCGATCCCTGTACTAAAGTTTAGGGATAATCCAAAAATCATTAACGAATAGGTATAAATACGATACTGAAATATACTGTACATACTTTTTCGTCAGTTTTAGTTTCAGTAGCGCAAAATTTGTTTGAACATCGTACTTAATCTTTTAAAATGTTGCGCCAGTGTTATGTCGAGTGAACATGCATTTAAATTAAATATTTGCTCGCACGCGATTGAAAATTGAGTCCCTTCCCGATTTCTTTTTTCTTGGCTTGAGTTAACCTTCTACTTTACACGCCCAAACTTTGTGCGCTAATTTATGGAAATCACCCTGTATAGATGAGACTGCTACATAATGTTCTTTTTAATTTTGTATATTAGTGTTTTGCTATCAACATAGCCGTAGCCACAAGCCTACAACAATAAACATCAAGAAAAGATAATGTTTAAAATTCAGTTATTCACCACAAACAATCCGGAATTCCAATTCGTAACTGTTCCTCAAAATGTTTCGATACAATGTATCAATCGACTTTCACCACACATACAATAATGTTGCTATCATGCTTACCTCGAAAAAGCAAAAGTTATCCCATGTTTATAAATTTTTTGCTAAGTTCATTCAGTAAATTTTATTCCGGCATTGCTTTCGGTGCGGCGACGAGTGCTCTTCTTAAGCAGATTTCCCTCTGATCACTCTAATTACACCATTCTAGGTACAAATTCAAATAAATATATATCTAAATATATTCGATTGAAGATTCTTTCTTGTGCTACCTGTTATTTCTGAGATAGAAAGGTGCTTCAATCCAGCTGCTGCTCCATTAACGATATTTTTTGTTTTTGTTTCTTTTTTATGGTATTTCGGGTATTTAAAATTCAGTGCAAAGGTTCTTGCGTTTTTTTTAGTGATTTTTTTAATTCGAGTTAATCTGATTTAAATTATACCTACAGCCTGTAAAAGAAGTTTAATTGAATATTTAGAAAATTAAGAAGAATATCTCTCGAAAAGGTGGAAACTAGGTATCGGTTCGGGGCTTAGTTTCGACGGCGGTGACGTTACTCGTCGGCGGCGGGGGTACCTACTATTTAATTTGTATCTGACACCCATTGAAGTATCTGAAAGTGATGAATCGTTTTGTATGATTTTAAAATAATGATGTAGGTTAGGTCGTTAAAGGTAGATACTCACTCACAAGCACAAGAAGTGTTGTTATCGTTATTTTTCTTTCTCTTGGTTTTTATATTATTCATAAACATCATTCATATTGAAAAGGTGTCAGTTGTTAATTTAATCAAAATCAGAGCAAGCATTTTGAGTTTGTATATTTGTGTGATTGTGTTGAAGTGCATTCCGATTGAATGATTTAATTAAAATCGATGAATTCGATACCATAGTGTGTTTATTATCTTTTCGATATAAACTTCCTCTCAATTTATATCTAGTATCCGGTGAAACTTCAATCTGTCCAGTACAATATGGAATACTTCAAACTGGTGATGCTGCTAGCTGTCTGCTTATTATTTGGATGTATAAATACAGGTAAGTGTCGAAACACTTGGGAAAAGTTGATTCCATTTAGTTTACTTTGATTACTGCTGGAAGGGGCGGGGTAGATTTATCTGATTGAGCAAAATAACTGATTTATATTATTTATCTGGTAGACGGCCATAGGCCAAACCCATTATGACTTAGTCTAAACCATAATTGTAATATTTTTTTTATTGAAAAAAAAGTCAATTTTAACTTAACTTAACTTAACTGAACTTAACTAACTTAGTAAGAGTTTTTTGGAAGGTGTTAAACAATTGAAAAGGAAAAAAGAAAACTGAAACTTTTTTTCCATATGGAGGTTTTTCAGTACCTTAACTTTGTTGGCTGTGTAATATAGGAGGTACATTATTAGGTACAGAAATTAGTCATAGGTACATATTTCATATTTATTATATAAATACATAGTATGATATAACTATTAACTATAGTGTCTAGAATTTATCACACAACTAGCTCTTTATCTAGCTTATGCATATCTAGGTAAATACCCAAATACATATACCTATCTTAAATATTATATGTAGGTACCTATGAAGGGTGAATAAGATGCGACAACATACTAAACCGTGTAAGTTTAGTTAGGTTGAGGTTATTTCGCTTAACTTGGGAATACAAAAATTTCGAAAAAAAAATAAAAAAAACAACAACATTTAAAATATTACATATATGTACTTACATACCATATATACATAGATATATTATAGCTTTTTGAAAGCCAGGAAAAGTTTCTCAAAAAATATTTTTTAACTGTCAATTAAAAAAAAAAGTAGGTAGGTACCTATAATAAGTGAAAATTTATAAATGTTTGTTTTTAATTTTTTTTAAATTGCCAACACATCACACTCACGAACATGAGTTTTTAAAAATCGCACACACTCGTGAGTCAAAAATATGAGCTGTGGGAATTATTTTAATGTTTTTTCTCTACCCTGTATAATGTGAAAGAAATGCAGAACCTTCAAAAACTTTTTTAACGTGAAGGAGACTATCTTAAAAATATAAATAATAATAATATTGACTAAAGGCCGTAAAAAGCCATTTTGATTCAATAATTCAACAAGTCCAATTAAATAGTGCTAAGTCTTCTACTTGGCTGATGTATTTCAGTAGTATATAGAGTTTGTATTATTAAAAAAAACCTTCATTTAAACAATGCCAGGCCATGGGCAAAAAACAAAAACAAAAACTTCCAATTTAATGACTAGGAATTCTAGTTTTGTTGGATATAGTTCACACTAGATATTCGTCATGAAATCTATGTTAGATGGACTGAACTTAACAAAAATTGCGTATTGACAAGGTCCTCACTAGTCAAATGATGAGTCCAAGTGAGATCGCCGGGACGAAACGCCTAAATTTTTGTGGACTAAAGGCCGTAAAAAGCTATTTTGAATCAATAATATTGACAGTAATAAGAAGTAACAAATAAATAAATAAAAAAAATTCTAAAAATTAGTTTTTATTTAAAAATAACAAAAATATGAAAGTATTAACAATAAAGCCATCATTGATCGCTATCATTTATTGGAAATATCTGCAAATAGGGCATCTGTTTTTCCCTATTTATAAACAAATTATCTGCTTTTGTAACACACGATAGCTGGCACGCGGATAGAGAACTTGAATGTTTGATAACTTTTCTTATGTGTTAAAAATGTACATGTCATCACAGAATTACAAGCCATGCAAATTCTATCTCGTCGCCGCGGTTGGTCGTCGATTATTAATAGTTGTGGGTTGAGGGTTGAGACTAGAAAAGTACTTGCAATGCGGAAATCAGTTGCTGCGAATAAAAAATCGAGTTCGCAAAAATTATTGCTACGCACGCACTATGTGGTTTTCAGTCGAAACATCTTGGTACAAATAAAAAGAAAAGTTTAAAAAAATTATTTGGTGACAATTTTTTGGCGGAGTAATAAATCCGGTTTTTCACGAGTCTATTTTTGCCGTGCCGCCAGTTGCTTCCTAGATTCGTACCACTGGCCCCACAGCCACATCTTTGAGCAGGTGACTGAAATAGCATGGGATTTATAATTCAGTTCACTTACAAAATTTCGACAGGCACTTTGGTTCCCGTGGGTTCCACAAACAATAGGTGTCTTCGTAATATAGTTTAACAGGTTTGAACACAAAATATATGAACGACACGTCACCTCACGGCAAAAGTTAACTAGGTGGCTACTGTGGGGATTGCGATTTTAGTCACCTGCGGCTAAAAGCGTCGATTTACGCCACAAGGGCTCGCCGAACGGCAAAAATCGACTCGTTAAAGGCCGGAAAAAGAACGCACTTGCGATTTCAAATTCGCATCTATTTAGTCGCAATACAAAAAAGTAGTAGGTATATGAAAAAAACTGCGTGGATAGTAGTCTCAATTGACTCCATTGGATCTATCTAATTTTGCGACTATAACAATAGAACCTTTTTCCATTTTATTTTTGACTTGCGACAATCGCGTCTTCAGAAAAATGGAAAAGAATTCAAAAATCTTTATTTTAAATAAATTTAAAATTTGAATTTATCAAGTGTGGTCATTTACATCGAAACTTTTATCATTTTTCGAGACTAAATAGTAACGCAATCGCAATGAAAATATTCGTTCCAATAGCCTATACGTATATAAGATGATTCTCAGCCACTGTGGTTCTTTAAAACAAAATTTGTTGAAATTAAATCTAGAAGAAACGGTATTGACACTGATTTTTTTGTTTTTGAATTTTTACGTTCGCACTCTTTTTGAAAATATTTTTGGTGAGCTTCTGAATCCTCTTTTATGTTCTGACGTTTTAAACTTTAAAATGCATTTTTTCTTCAAAATTGTTTTGGTTTTTTATTTTTGCACGGACTTGTTTTTATTTGTTTTGTCCGAAGTATTGGTATCATTTTAAATTGAAAAAATAACAAGATTTTCAGCACTATTGCATGTAATAATTTTATTTAAGCTTAATACATATATTTTAATATACATATATAACAGTACTGACATTAAGGTTTAATAATATCTCAACGCGTCTGAGAAAAATAATTTCTGAGTTAATTTTAACTCATATAACTTTCAAAGAAATACAAATTCTAAATATCATAAAAATTGCCCCATTAGCGGGGCAAGTTGCACTAGTGTGTGGGGTTATTTGGACTAAGCCCTGAAAAGAATTTTATTTGATACGGTTAAACAAATTAAAAACATAACAAAAAAACATTT
The DNA here is from genome assembly GCA_951394125.1 of Epistrophe eligans. Lineage (NCBI taxonomy): Eukaryota > Metazoa > Arthropoda > Insecta > Diptera > Syrphidae > Epistrophe > Epistrophe eligans. Next base: position 50,272,087 of record OX596030.1, read on the forward strand.
AATTTCAAAAAATAAATATAATTCAAATCAAAATTTAAAATAACTAAGGGAGCGTTAATATATGCGAATTTTTGTGTTTAATGTTAAATTATTTCTTATGACAAATTGTTATTTACATAATTATTTCTGGAGCGCTATAAAATAACACAAATTTAAAGACATAAAAAAGGTTAAAACAAAATCTGAAAATGTTTAGTTTTTTATTTAATTTCAAACAAACACAGTTAGATACTGATATAAAATGACATCATTTTTGTAACTTTTTCAAAAGATAAGATAAAAAAGTTTGAAATACATATTTTAAATTATTTCTGGGGAGTTTGCTTTGCTGCGGGCTTGTCATGCGCTTATTGGGTGGCTAATTAGGCAATGCTCAGTTAGTTTTGTAAATAAATGTTCCTAGCAATGAAAATTCCTGTAAGAAATAATAATTGAAACATGATAAAAAATGAAAAAAAGATTGAATAAAAATATAAAATAAAAATGCCTATGTGAGGAACCTATATGTGGCGTCTCATATCTTATCTGAAAGATTAAAAATACAATTTTCAGTTGATAAAATATAAACGAATAGGTGTAATGTTCCTTATGATACAATATAAATTCTCTGAAACCATAAACACACACACTAAGAAAATTTGAATCAACGGGGAAAGTTTTAGATTCGCCTGAAACTAGCTACTACCAAAACCCGGTTTAAAAGCATTTGCGATGACAAATTCATTTCACACGAGTACCACTTTCAGTAGGTAGGTACTATACGGCTATGTCAGAGTTAAAAAAAGCTTTCGGAACCCTGCTGACGTCAAGATTATTAATAGTAAATGATACGATCGAAAGATAAAGATAAAATATTCAGAGTTAGGTATTGGAGTGGTTAAAAATTTTGCAAGCTTTTCAATAAATTTTTAGAAAAGGAATTAATCTTTTTTTCATGTCGAGATTTGTCGTGTTGGTTTAGTTGACTTTTTCCTACAACGTGTTTTTTTTTATCAATTGCACAACGTTGTTCATTGTCTTTTCTATAGAAGGTTTTATTACTACGTATTCCTTAAGAATGTCAAGAACTTTTTTTATTGACTTGTCATAATGATGACTAAAGCCGTAGCCACACCTATCATTAAGAGAAGAAAACAGTGAAGAGATCTTGTCACATCGACGTCTCGCTGACGCTGTCTTGGCGCATTGTGAATCAGGCATGAAGCAATTCTCGTCGTCGCATCTTTTTTTTCAATTTTTCGAACTTATGACGTGACATAATGACGAGAAATGCTTTAATATGTATTACTTCGTTTTCATCTTCATCTTCAGTGACGAAGCTCATTTTTGGCTCAACGAGTTCGTCAATAAGCAAAATATGCGTTAGTGGTCGGGTGAAAATTCACATTTGCTTCATGAATCACAACTTCTTCATCCACAAAAAATAACTGTTTTGTGTGGTTCGCATGCTATGCCGGCGGCGTTATTGGACCATATTTTTTCGTCGACGATAACGATCGTCACGTTACTGGGAATGGCCAGCGTTATCGCGCCATGAATACCGATATTTTTGGCCCGAATTGGAAGATAATGCCTTGGACGACATGTGGTTTCAACAGGATGGTGCCACAATTTACCTATAATAAATAAGTTTTTGCCAAGATTTTTGAAAAGTAGGAAATGCAGTTCACTTGTGAATTTATATCAGGAAAATGAATTTGGGTGTTCTAATTCTAGTGAAATTCAATATTCTGTCATTCGGTTCATTCCATTTTCTGAACGCTCTGATTTTGGTGAACTTGAAGTTAGTTTTGTATTTCTGGATGCAAAATGGAAACTAACTTTATATTTTTGTCCATTTATTGTAGGTAGGTATCTATTTATTAATGGTTAAATTAGTAGAAAAAAAACCTAGCGATTTAAGAATACAAAATGCATCAGAGCAATTCATATTTAGGTACTAACACTATATGGGTGATATGCATAAAACGGAAGTAATTACTGAAAGTAAGGTGAAAGTCAAAACTAATACTTTTAGTAGATGGTTAGATTTATAGTATTTACTTCATTTCGTATGCATAAAATTAAGTTCATACTTGCTGCCAAATACTTTCAGTAGATTCTAAATTCATCCAAGTTAATTCTAAAATTCATCGGAAATTGATAGTAAATACTTTTTTTTGCACTATTTCGTGTTTATGAACACAATTCTTTTTAAAGATTTGCAATTGTACAAGATTAAATTGGATTGCTTGGATATATGATGGAGGGATATCCTATCCGATTAATTTTTTCTTTTCAATGAAAAGGCGTTTTTAATATTTCAACATGAGTACCTTACCTATAGTGCAAATATATGATGTGAAGCTGTGTTTTTTGAGACAAACATTTTTTGTTCTCTCTTGTTCTTCATAATTTCGTTAAAATTTATTGAAATTGCTTTATCTATTATTAGTTTTGGTACGTAGTTGACTGTTCTCAAAACATTATTTTCCAAAAAATCTTTTATTTTCTTGATATATTAATTATGTTCGAGTAAAACATTCAAGGGTAAAACAACAAAGGGCAATTATTTCAAAATTTTTAAAACTCAATCACTTAGTAAATTAAATACCATAAATGTAACAACTAATAACCTTTTTCTTTCTGAAGAATAATACTTTTATTTATATCAATTTTAAAAATAACTAAAAACAAAAAAACAATTTACAACAACAACTGTTTTGTACTAAATAGTAGTCTTAAAAGGCTAATTGGAATCGATTGTCAATGAATTGTTCCCATAATTTTTTTAATATTAACAGCAATACACTTTCAATAAATGGACAAAAATAAAAATCGAGACGATTTTTCTTTGGTTTAAGGCTTATATGTACAATGGAATTTCCAAGTTGCTCTTTTGCAACTTAAAAAAAAGAAGTAGTCCTACGGAAAAAAGTACTTACTAGCTATTATGCATGCGGAATAAAGTTTTTACTTCAAAAATTCATCTGAAAAAAGTAAGTGCTATGGGCCAAAATAATTACTTAATTCTCAGCATTTACTGCATTTTTATGCACATCAAAAAAAGTAAATACTTTTAAATTCTGTAGTAAAAGCATTTACTATTCTTTATGCATATCACCTTTTATGTCAGGGAAATCTAATATAAATACTTATAGTTTTCTCGAAAAACTTCATCTAATTTTGTGTCTAGAGTTTTTAAATTTATTCCTTAATATGCTTCCATTTTTATCCACAGGGTAATTTTACTTTTAAAAAATAAAAAATTTGATGCACCTTCAATTTTGACAGTTCGAAGTAATTGCGAAGTTTTCGAAAGAGAAATATTTTCATATACAAATTTTTTTAAAAGCTATACCTAAACATTACTGAAAAAAAGAAAAGAAAGACGTGCACGCAGACGTTGTTTCCACCATCGCAGCTCCGATGGTCCGATGTGACTGAGGGTCGGTGGGTTGGTTTTTCTATTTTGTTTTCATCTCAGTAAAAGAGATATCAAATTCCAGCGATGGACTTTTTTTTACAAGAAAGATGAACATGGTTTATAATGCAGTTTTAAAAAAGTATTTCATATCTGGTGGGAGAACTGAGAACTGAGCAAAACTGTGCCAATATCCATTAAATTATCACTAGAGGTTAGTGCGATTCCATTAAAATTGCATTGGGCAACTAACACATATTCAGCCTTGTGGAGGAAATCTTCTCAGTGCAGCTTGTAGGGTGAAAGAGAAAAAGTGCTGAAGTCGGTTCTCTAGATAATATAGGTACTCTATGGTCAAAGCTACCATTTTTTTTTGCGACTCATTGCCAAATCTAAATATTGCGTCATGATACTTATTTTAAGTGTAATAGTACCATATTTATTCATATTAATATTTTGATTCTCACGACAAGGAAACAGTGTTTGGAACAGTGTTATATAATTAAATTTTTTTTTTTCAAGGTATTTTTGAACGCAAACGATTCAATTAATTAAGTAAATGATGTTACTGAAGTTACTCAAAATTTATGTATTCATACCTATGTAAGTGTTTTTAAAGCTCTTAATTGATTGGGAATTAAAACTTCTGTTCTTAATTTCCTATGTAAATAACAAGACAAGTAAACAGAGGTAGGTACCAATTATGCGTTAGAGTGCAAAATTTTCCCAGGGGGAAGTTTAATTTGGGTTGCGAGAATTAAAATAATCGCTCAAATTTTGTATCTTCTCTTGAGCAAACTTTTCTATTTTTTATCTACATATCTACATCAGTGTACCTTACACCAACATCTCCACTTTCAAAACTGGCACCATGTGGCAGAGAGATCTTAGCTTTACTTGTTCCCTAGTATAGTGGCGCCTGGATCATGGGGCGACCAATCGAGACAAATCATAATTCGTTATTGAAATAAGTTTTTTTTTATCGAGTCTATTGCATGTCTTTTTTTTAACCGAGTTTTGTTTTGTACAATGCGTATCTACATTTTTTCTAAAACCAGAAAATAAATCAATTACAATTTTTTAATCTTAGTACATATAAGATATAATTTTAGATAAAATTATCACTGCAAATTACAAAAAAAAACACTATGAAATTACGACAAAACTTTATCATGGTATCATGGATCCTCAGGTTCCCCTACATAGAAAAATTCGGATGTTCATAGGGAGGCAGGTACACCCAAAACCATCCCGAGAACGGAATGCAGTAGCTAGGTACTCTGAAAATAATCCGGATATTAACGCAGCTAAGCTGTATAAAAATAAGAACATCAAAGAAAAAGAAAGCTGCCAAATGCCATGCTCAGCGTACGGTATCATTAATGGAAAATAAGCCCTAATAATATAGTATAATTTTCCGACACAAGAGACAGTAAGGTGAGGATCAGAATGAAATTGACGTTAGATGTATGCTACGGTCATTCTGCAGAAAATGCTGCATGAAGTGAACTCCTATATAAGGGAACTTAAAAGCGTTGTGAACAGTGTCACGAATCATGAACAATATAATGTTGTGATTCATTCTGAACGGGTCCCACTATTTCTCACAGGGGCCGCTTCAATGCCCCAAATACACATGAGTTAACATTCGTAATATAAGGCTAAGTTCAAGAATAATAACTCACTTTCGCGTATAGTGAAATTCACTCGTCTTACGATGCATTACAATATCCCTTAATGTTTTACTATGGTGAAGATGGATAGGGTTACGATTAAAGAATTCAATAAGCAATCAACCTTTTAAGACTAATGTATCAGCGTCCAAGTATTATGCTTATCGGATTATGATTAAGGAAAATGTGATTTCAATCGTCTTTCTAATTTTCGTGCACTTTTCAGACAATTTTTCTTTGATATGTTCGCGAAAATAGAAACTGTCTTTTAGTCAATTCTGCCCCTTAGTCAATTGGTCCGTTGTTAATGCAAATATGCACTCAAAGTTAGCGTTATGAGCAGGAATCGTGATGGGCAATTTTATCAAAAGTTGGGTATGTAATACCGAATTGCATTTATTTTTAAAATATTCTACAAATTTGTCCGTGCGTTTACAAAAAATATTGGCTTAAAATTTTAAACGATGAAGTAGTCTTCTACTTGGCTGATGAATCTCATAAGAATGTAGAATTTGTATTATTAAAAAAACCTTCGTTTATAAACATTTAACAATACCAGGCCACGTGCAAAACACAAAAACTTCCAATTTAATGATTAGGTATCCAGTCTTCTTGGACATGCTGTATAAACTGACCTTAACAAAAATTGCATATTGACAATGCCCTCACTAGTCAATTGATGAGATCAAGGTAGATCGCCGGGAGGAAACTCCAAAATTTTGTTAAGAGGTATTTTGGTTCAAAGCTATTTTGAATCAATAATTCAACAAGTCCAATGAAAACAGTGCTAAGTCTTCTACTTGACTGATGTACATATTTGTTAAAACTATATATATTTTTATTGAGGTTTTGTTTCAACAAAATAAAATTAAGAATTGAAAAAACCTAGAAGAAGAGGACAAGTTGTTTAATTTTTTTTTAAAGCTATCGTACAAAAGATTCTAAGGTTAAAAAGAGGTCCTCATAGAGCTTTTGATGGTTATTAACACCTACCGACGAAACGGTCAAATAAAATATGTACTGACAAGTTCATTATTTTTATTTTTAAAGATTGAAATACCTGCTTAGATACTTCTTATTTTTTCTCATCACATATTCACTAATTTGAATTATATAAACCTAAGTCATGTGAAATAGTTTCAATAGAACAATTTTATTTATCATCAAACAGGTAACTAGCCGACAAACATTTTAAGTAAGGCAACCGCCATGGGCTAAGTTACAACCAAAAACGTGACTTACTCAACAAAAAAACCTACACTTAGTCCTATATAGTATCTATAAAACACCGATACACATTATTGCTCTGCGTGCTGAGAGACATTTATCGGGTTTTAATTTTTCTTTACAAAATCGCTGATTTCAATTTGTCACTGACAGAAACCCTTACTTACCTACGGGTCATCGTCATAGACAACTTCACAGCTCAAAATTTACCTTGCATCGTGCTTCATGCTTTGTAAAGAAAACCTGTAAAAATGCTTTCACTCAATGCAGGGACGTACATTATGTATGTATGTATTCTACTTTCCGTTCCAATACCGGTTAAACAAACATATCCCTATTGAATTGTTATGCAGAAGACCTTCAGCCTATGTTTAAGGGTTTTTTTTTATTGTTGCCGTAGATTCTCTGAGACAAAGGTTATTAAATATTTGTGTACCTATGCATGTCTGTTTGTCTTGTATTCGTTCATCCTTCGTCTCTACTTCTTTCTATTGGTGCATGCCCTGATGTAATTTTAAATGGTTTTCAAAGAAACTAGAGATGAAATGTCATGTCATTGAACAGATCTGCAGCAAAGGAATGTAGGTTCCCTGTCTTCGAAGAAATTGTTGATTGTATTTTGTTGCCTTTATGTATAGATTACAAGATTAATTAAATTAAAGGGAAAGCAGGTTTTTCGTTGACGCTATGACGCCACTGCATATAGTGTTGGAGTGTATCCAATTTCAACGGGTGTGAATTTACACTGAGATTGATAGTTTCATAGCATAAAATTTAGGTGCTACGAATTTAGTGGTGTCTGTCGGGATCAAGACGATAACAAAAACGCAAGAAAACAAAATAAAAAGTAGTTTTATTCAAGCGAAATAGTTTTCGAGATTTTTGGGTGACCGTGTTAAAATTAATTTGAGTCTCGACGACTAACTGGTCAGGTGTACGGATTTCAGCTCTACTGTTTATTTCATGATATTAAACAATTTTATTCTGAATTGTGCCAGTCATTCAAATTGAAATTAGTCAAAAATGTTGTTGTTTGTTTTATTTTTTGTTTTGTCAAATATCATGGGTGTGTTTAAATTCAGAGAAGTTATGTTTCAATTTTTTTAAAAGTGGCAACTAGAAAACAACTTGATAATCTACCGGTTGCCATAGTGAAAAGTTTGGATCACACAAACAATTGGCTAATAATCGGATAAATAAAGGGTGGTTAAATTTTAAGGGCCGATGTTGATTTTGAATAAAACACAAATTATTTAGGAAATTATTGTCATTTCTTTTTATTATGATAATATTGGTATGGTTCAATTATGTATGGAACAAAATATCGGCCAAATGGCCGCCGCACAATGGGGCAAAATACCTGTTTAGCTGGCAGAAAATCAAATTTTAAAGTTGAGCTTTGTCTTAAACTTACATTCTATTTCTCTTTTAAATACTATAGAGAATTAGAAATGAGAGAAAGAAGATTCATTTGGATCACGTGATGTTCAGCAGATCGTCACAAATTGAGCATTTGTTCACTTTTTGTATTGCGTGCACACGTGTTTTTTCAGTTTTGACTTGTCTAAGTAAATTGTGTGCCATTTATTATTCGTTGTTTGGATCAAAATGAAATTTTTTGCCATGGAATCAGTAAGCTCAGGTGTGACTTTTTATTTGTTAATTAGAAAAAAAAATAATTTTTTGTTCCCTTAATTTGTGGTTGAAAATAGAAAAAGTGTAAAAAAAATGTGTTGTTTTTGTATTTAACGAAAAATCCTTAAACTTTTAGTTGTGATGGCTGTGAGGTGCTGCAAAGTGTTATATGTCATTGTGTTAAGTGTTTTGTCTATTTTCAGAATATTAAATTTTTTTTTGCTCCAATTTGCTCCTCTTCGTGTAATATAAATTTCTGTTGGTGACGTCACTGTAAAAAAAAATTGTAATTTTTTTGGAAAATTTGTATTATAATTACTTCTCAGGCCGAAAAACTTCCAAAACTTTGTCTATCACAAGGCAAGACCTTTACAATATAATGAAGAGTTCAAATTGCCAGGGATTGGATAGCCAAATGGAAATTTTAAGCCAAGAAGTTGAAAGACGGGTTGAATGCAGTGGTGCTTCTGAACACGATATTAGTATAAAAATTAAAGATTTTAAATGAAAATTTAAATCTCTGGGATAAAGCTTGTCGCATAGAAGCACGATTTTTGAAAAACAATAGTAATAAGGACTTCAAAAGATATAGAGAGCATCACTCTCGCAAAAATTGCAGAGAAAATACAAATGCGGACATTTTCAATTTTTTTTTTGCTGTCATCAGATCCGGTTTTAACAAGTATGCGCAGGATTCCAAAAAAAACCAAAGTTTACCTCAAGAAGCTTATGATTTGCACATGCCCATATCTGTACCGTTAACAAACCAAAGTGGTTGTGACTTTGAAATCAATGAGAGTGATGAAGAATTTTACACTGTTTTATGTACTTAAATTATTATTATTATAAATGTTTAATTAGTAAAAAATATATGCAAATACTGTCTGATGTGTTCTCTAATTTAATTTCATTTAATTTTGACCTTGAAACTCATGCATATAATGTCATATGCATAAAAACAATTTTTTGGGCGTTTTAGTGGGCGTGGCCATAACAAACTTCGAAAATGTATTAACATTGGTACCAAGAGTAATCATGCCAAATTTCAGGTTTTTATCTTTGCTGGTTGATTTAATGCCAACTTTAAGGGCATTCTGCCCCATTGTGCGCCGCGACCTCGGCGGCACACCTCCATCCGATGGTCCAAATTGTCGATGACGCTGCGGCATAGAGGCATAATTGAGGTTCTATGCCGTTAATGTGCCGAATTACAGGGTCCTAAATTACCTACCTAATCTATTGTAATTTTGAAACTTTTTTGAACGTAAAGACATTTCAATTGCAATCTTGATTTTACATTTTATTTTTTATGATTTATGATTTATGTGCTCAGGTAATCAATACTCAGCTACAAGTTCGGTTACGATATGGTGATGTTATTTGGTGTGCAAGATGAGATTTAAAAAAGCACTGTTTTGATGATATACATATATACTTATATAGGTCAAACGTTATAAATTATTAGGAACTTCAACTTTCAAAAAATTTGGACTAAAAAACCAGGCCAGGGTTAAACAACTTACAACATGTTAAATGCAACAAAAACATATTCCCTATGGGGAAGACATTTGACCCAGCGGTTCCATAACCAATATTTCCTCATTGCCATAACTTTGAATATTGCCAACGGCATAGTTCTTAGACTGGATAAAAAGTATGCGCGGATCCTTCTTTAGCCGCGGTTTTATTATCTACGGGTTTGGGTCAGGGTTATCATGAAAAATAAACAAACATAAAGAATAAAATAGATATTGTTTTATTTTCACGGGGTTAACCATATGGGTTATTGGTGATGATAAAATACGAGTTTGTCTTCAATGAAAGTTCTTGATGTATCTATGAATTGGATTTAATGTTTTTGTTTCCGATTATTTTTGTTGCAATTTTTTCTGAATAAGAATTCTTCTATTTAAAAGTGGCATTTATGTTGACTACTTTTTGTTTAGTACGCTTGCCTTATTGCTGAAGTAGAACCTATATAGCATTGGCTTTTTCTTGCAGTAATTTTTTCTGTGTGCTTTCCCAAGTCCCTATATCTTTTTTCGTCTACTTCTAAAAAATTCAAAGAATATTTTAGTTCTAAAAAATTCAAAGAATATTTTAGTTCTAAAAAATTCAAAGAATATTTTAGTTCTAAAAAATTCAAAGAATATTTTAGTTCTAAAAAATTCAAAGAATATTTTAGAAACGCCATAGGTAGGTAATTACAATAAGTTTTAAATTTGTTATCCCATTGCAAAATGTGATTCTTGAAGATAACACGTAGAGGTTTTATTTATGTTTGTGTACCTACATTGAAATCATTTACGTCCGTGCACCTGTCTTTGAAAAAGGACAGAAAAAAACATGTTTATTATATCGACACGCAGGTAATATTTCTAACAACCTTTAAAATAAGTCTTAGACAATGTTGTTTATGTATACTAGTCAGAGGTATATCGCACGTTTATGTTCAAATAGCTAGCAAACTTAATGTTCTTTTTATTTAGATGCATTGAAAATGTGTACCTATCTTCGATTTAAAATATTGTTTTAAGTAATATGAGTTATTTTTTTTGACTACAATTGAATTTATATTCAACCTTTGAACAAGTGATTACTTAGTAACCTAAATATACAAAGATTGTTTCATGAATGCAATTAACATGACTTCAATTTATTACGAAAATTTAAATGTTGTGCAATAAAATGAGAAGAAAACAAAAAACAAGCCAGAAATTTGATAACCATTTTGAAGTAGTCAACTAATGACATGAAACAATTAATTAATGTCGATAAAAATTAGATACCCTAATCAGTCTGTTTTTTAAGCCTCCAAATGTTTCTTTTTGTTCACTTTCAATCTACTTTGCACAGCAAAACATATTGATTATAATTAACATTTTTATTATAAATCTATTAAGAAAAAAACATCAAGAATTTAATTGAGTACCATACATAATTTTAAATTTTAAATGATATATAGGTAAATGTTCGTATTTTTGTGTGTATCTTTCAAAATTAAAAAGATGGGGAGAGAAATTTGAAGAGAGATGCGCTATATCTACAATTCACATGAATTCACGGATAGGGAATTTAGGAGAGTGTTCTCTTACTGTGCTCAAATAAAATTTGCGGGTGTTTTAGGCAAGGGGGGTACGAGTCGGTTCTCTAGATAATATAGGTACTCTATATGGACTGGTCGCTGATCAGGAATCTAGTAGTGTGTACATGTACATATAAAATAAAACAAAATAGCTAATAGGAAGAATTGTCGTTCATACAATTATCACTCGTATAAGTATGCTTTTTAGCCGTATGGATAAACCGGCGTTTCAAATAACAAATTTATTAAAATATTTATGAAGCAGAAGGTTAACTGAAAAGAAATACTGTAACGGAAGATGTATATATGTATATGCGTATAAGGTATATTTTTGTACTATGCTTATTTAATTTATTTTTTCTTACTAAGCATGTAACTAAGCTGAGCCCAACTAAGCTGAAGTTAATGTTTTTTGTTTTATTTCGCAACGTTTATAAAAACTACATACCTTACGTGAGATATTTGTATTTTTCGTACTACACTATTCTTATATTCTTTTCCCAAAAAAAAAGCAATTGTGCTTGGTATTTATTGGTATTCCTTTCAGAAGGCCAATGACGCTTGGTTCATCTTCCCTCGGATATCAGGTTTATCGTTTAAAAAAAGAAGCATGCACGAGCACGTATGCACTTACGGCCATGCACGTAAAGACTGCAAACAGCATATATATGATGCTCATTCTCTGATTCTCTACCAAGTCTTAACCACAAAGGTCCACCGCGCTGTTAGGGATATAATGTTACATTCGTATATTGCAATATTGCATGCGTGACCATACATTTTTCCCTTTGATCTCTTATATGGCGAAAATGCGAAGATGCGGAAAATCGCAAAATTTCTCTACGTATTCCGTCGGAAATAATAGGAAACCATTGAATCGAAATTGGAAGATGATCTGTTTCTGTGGTTAGGACGTTGGGGTTTCCTCTTAGGAATATTTTTTGGTCCATGTAATAATCATCATTTTGATTAGAACATCGCAGAAACCTAATCGCACACTTGATTATGGACTTCTGGCGCGCTTTGTTCGTTTAACATTTTGTCCCAAACACTGAACCGAGGTGAAGTCAATAAAAAAATTCATTAAAAAGCCTTTGAAATAATTACAATATAGATTAAGGGTTACTCGAATTAAAAATTTCAACTATAATAATAGAATAATTTTCTGTCTGGTACGACAGCTTGTTCTCACATTAAAGTCATTGTCAAATGGATTAATTGAGTCTGCTATTGATGTTTGAAATTTTGATACGGTTAACTTATTAGATTCGTTGCTGAAAATAGAAATGATGTATTTCCGCTCTATAAGTTGTTCAATGTGTGTCATTGGTATGAGAAAACAAAACTCCAACTCCAAGGTGGCCTACTAAACATGATGAAATTTTTTAATTATTTAATAGGCGTTGTTGGCGCTAATGTGAAATGCTAGTGGGTTACAAAATGAAAAAAAATATGCACGACTGGATCGCATGAACTTGCTCTTGTTGTTAAAGATTGTAATGTATATGCACGAGATTGCAAAATTATCATAAAAAGTATAACAATTGAAAATTTATACGTGATTGAGCCAAAAAAAAGAGAATTTTATCAAAAAACTTTACATCGGGTGACCAGATCTATCAATCCCAAGCGCAAATTTTAATTTATTGGAATTAAAAAGACTTCATAACGTAATGTGTTATTTATAATAAGAGAAAATAATTTAAAAAAAAAATAAATAACGTCTAAGCGATCTTACGTTTTTTTATATCACTAGCAGTATCTTTTTTTCAAGTAGGTACTATTCAAATAGGTATACGTACCTACTATTTAAGCTTTGATTATATTTGTCATTGGACTTGTAAAACTTAGTTCTAGATATATTTTATAAATTCTACCTATTTGCAAAAAAGAATTGCCTTAACATCTTCGACTTTTAGTCAATTTCGTTCCTCAGTCCATTGGGTCGTTATTAATGAAAATATGCGCTCAACGAAGGCATTATGAGCAGGAATCGCAAATACAAACATTGCAATTATCAAAAGTTCGCTATATTATTCTGGATTGCACTTACATATTTTTGAAATATTCTTTTCCCATTTTTCGTGCGTTTGTAAAATTATTGGCGCAAAATTTTAAACAACCTATTGTTAAGGGCTTAGCATATTACTAGTTAGCAATTTGCAAAACATTTAGTAATTTACTAGCTCTTCGGAAATTTTAATCCATTTTTTACGTTTTACTAACTAGTAAAATACCAATTCCCTTTTATTAAAAATGGTGCATCTAAACACGTCCAAACAATGACAGTTCTTGAAAGAAAAACAAAGTAAATAAACCTAAACCTAGGGAACGGACCTAATAATTGGATTTACCGTTGGCCAGATACACTCCAAAACCTTTTTCATTTTTCTTAATTTTTGCCATCATGAAGAAAAATTTTAAACATTTTGGAGTGTACCTGACTAACCATAAACCGTGCAGCGATGGTTGATACCTTTTTGGAATCAGCACCTCCATTAGCTTCAGTAACTCTTGATGTCTTCCGAAAACATTTTATTTTATTTTATTTACTTTAAAAAACAATTAGCACACGAATCATTAAAAAAAACACAATTTAACTCTTTGTCAATAAATTTTTTTCGAGGAAAATGACAGATTTCATATGGATTTAGCAAGTTACTAAAAGTTAAAGTAGCCATTTTGTGATTTTAACTTTAGTAAAATGTTAAGAGATAGTAAGTTTTTAAAATCGTTTAAAATTAGCAAAATCTTCTTTTTAACTTAGGAACTTACTAAAATGGCTTTAACATTTTACTTAATCGTTTAAAATTTTGCGCCATTATTTTTATTTTCTTCTTCTAAAAACGTTCTTTAATTTACAAAATTGGTCAGATAATTTATTTCCGCATATATGTATGTTAGTTAACATAGTAGATTGTACATATTATAATAGCCAGCTCTAATGTTAAACTTATAACCAATCATATATTATGTTTTATCTATTTTAAATTAGAAATCAGTATGATGCTAGGTTTAAAATAAGATTTTCCAAATTTTAAACAAGTTAGCATCGTAGGTACTATCTTTTTAACATTTTATTGAATTTAAAATCACCAAATACCTATTATTCTTTAAAGTACCATACTAACTCCAAATGCCACTTTTAAAATGCGAAAATGCTATGTTTGCTTACATTTTTTTCATGAACTATCAGCGTTTTAGACATTTTCAGCTTATTAAAAATCCTTAAAGCTAAAAACATTTTAGTTAAGACTTTAAAGTTAAAAAAAAGGTTAAGTAGTTTCATGTTAATACTCTATCATTAGCTGTTTAAAATGTTGCGCCATTGACTTTTACCATTTCAAGACCTTATGGTTATAAACATCGATAACAAGATAGTCTGAGAACTAAAGTCAATATTATATTCTTAAACATTAAATGAGTCCAATAACCATTAGTCGATAAATGCGTTTAAAGAAATGTTAGTATAGTGCAACAAAACATAAACATAAAAAAAAAACAAAAAACATTCAAACGATCTTTATTAAACCCATTTTTGTTTTTAGAATGTTTATAGTTTTAATTGATGAAAATTGTTTAAAAAATAATTTTTAACTTTCGTATAATCTGATGATGAGATAGGAGAGACTCGAAAACTTTTACAAAGAAATAAACAATTTCACACAAAAATAATGTATTCATAATTTTAAAGATCGTGGTAGTTTCATCGCGTAAGTTCTTACGAATATAATATTCCTTTTACTTTTTAAACGCAAAACGAATTTTTATAATCGAATGCCATTAATTTTTTTTGTTTACCCCGTTTCACTTTATAACACATTACATAGTGAATCTTAACGACTATCCTCTAAATAAAACTATTCAAACAGAAAACGAATTTTAAAACAGAACACATCTTTTTGTCTTTACTTCAATTTATCCTACATATTATTAATATTACTTTTAAATATTACTTTTAAAATGGAATTTTAAATTGGTTGCCTTTTTGATTTTTGATTTTGATTTTCTGCTAGAATAATCATTCAAACACAAAAACATTTTTTTTATGTCCTTAGATTAGTACTGCAGAAGTTTTCCACTATAAGCCAATATATCTTTAGCGGCATCATCGTCGTTGATTTTGCAAAAAGTCTTATGTCAAAAATATGGATACATAGTGGGAATTTATTTTACTTGTTGTCAATGCGATCGATCTCCTCCACTTTCAATATTCGGTTCGGAGCGCTATACGTCGGCATCAATATAAAGCGTCCCTAAGAACAAACAAACTTATAGGCAGATACCTACTAAACACAATAACGAATCACCGAAGCAATATTATATTAAGATACATTGTTGGCATAAGGATCGTATTTAAATTGCTTATGCCTACCTATAGTTTTTATTTCGCAACCCGTTCAATAAAGAATGTCTATCTCCCGGCAAACACTAAAGAGAATTCAGTTCGTTGGGCGGTTACCAAAAGAAATGGCCGCAATTAGAAAGATTTATTACTTCCCAAGTTTGCAGCGCAAGAGAGAACTCTTGTTGTTAAAGTTTCTATGAAACAGCCGTACAAATTTAAAATTCTCATTGTTACTTGCTCTATAGGGCAAGTATTGGTTTCGTGTAAAAAATAGTTCGAGGTGTTTAAATAAACTTAACATTACTATGATGGATAAGTCTAAAAAATGGTTTGCGTCAGCTTTACATCAGACTAGAGCCCAAAAAGTTCAACAGATTTACATCAAATTACACAGCATTTCTATGTTAGGAAAAATTTGAATTTCGTTTTTTCGTTTAAGAACTGGTAGGTTCCCCATAACGATTCTTTTTTTCACATTTTTTCGAAAAAGACTTACAATTGTGATTAAACTTCGAACATTTTAGCTTAGGGCCACTTTTTAATTGCTTTAATTAACTCTGAGTTAAACCAGAGTTAGTTAATCCTGCAAAGAAATTAAACCGGAGTAAATCCAGAAGCAGTTTTTCAGTGTATGTTTTTAACTTTGAATTTCAGTTGTTAAAAATCTATCGAAATCAAATTGCGACACTATCTGTCACACATCTGTCAGAAATATTTATTCACCGTATTTATTTATACATATGTATATTTATTTACTCACCAAATCCGATGAGTTAAATCAAGATCTAATTTGACTAAAAAGAAATATTTTCAGGACTTAAATTGGGGATTAATTCCGATAATCTCGCTATGAAAACTGCGCCATAGTATCCAAAAGAGATTGTATTAATACTGATTGTTAACGATTCACATAATAGTATTTGTTTTATGTTATTTGGAATTTTGGGGCAATGCGGTATAACTGATTACTTCTATTTATTGAGCATATAAATATGTATTTTTGCAGTCCAAAACAATAAAATAACTAAATAAATTCTTAACTAAATTTTGACCTTTTCTCACTGTAGTTCTAATAATAAACTTAAGTATAATTTATACCAGCCTTATTTATAAACCTATTCTAAAGTATTTATGACTTTGGACAGCTGTCTAACCCCTAAATCTTATTTACAAATAAGTTCCATCGATTGTTTAACTTAGACACCGCCAAAAAAGCATCCAAACCTATTTTAAAGTGGATATACGTCAATTAACAAAGTCATCTTGAAATTAATGCAATGTCCATTGAGCATATCCAAAAATTCAAAAATTCAGTGAGAATATGAAGAGATATTTAAAATGCGTCTATAAAAAAGGAGATGTCAAATTATTTAAAAGCAAGAGCTACCTAGAAAACTGTCAAAGGTGGAAATCTAATAAATACGACTTTACTTGCATATCTTGAATGGTTAACCACGTTTTACCCTGGAATCAGAAAAGCAGTATCGTACGATCAAGTCGTGCATTTTATAGAAATCGATTTGCCAACGATGATCAATAATGCGCTCTGCTGATCGGCGCAGGGTCATAAGTCCACAGACCAAAAGTCCATAATGGAATTTTGACCCACCCACAAATCTATTGTGGATTTTTGACTCACCTTGGTGGGCCGGAAATCCATAGCAAATTCTTGTGGAATTCTGGCCCATCTATATTGTGGATTTCTGACTGACTTTGCTGATTTTAAAAATATTAAATTTCTTATTATTAAAAACCATTTATTTTGCCTTTTTAAGCTTAAGATGCGTCTTAAGAGTTCAACAGGACATAACATTTATTTGCTTAAATCCTAGAAAACCGCTCTAGGTTGATATTTCCGACGCATTTTCTGGGAAACCAATCCATCGGGCGGCCCTCTCGCAGGTTCGTTGATCCACTCCAGTTTCCTTAATAAACAGTACCTTTAGTAAGATTTAAAAAAATTTCGGGAAAATATTTGTGTAGTTATGACCTCAGATTATGGAATATGAACCCACTTTTGTGTGGACTTCTGGTTCATAAGGGTGGTTTATACGCCCCTAATTAATTTGTGGACTTGTAATCTAACCAAGTGGGTCAAAAGTCCATTGTGGATTTTTGGCCTGTGAACTTATGACCCTGCGCCTCGCCTTGCTGATCTATTGTCAAAATAAGATAATGTGTCAAAAAGAATTAATTATGTCTGAGCAATGAACTATGTGTATGTGATGACCAGTGCCAGGTAAAGCAAGGACTTGTCTATTCTACAATTTTCAAACCATTATCATTATTTAAGTGCGCAGCAGACATCTTATCCTTTATACCCATAGGCGGGGATAATGTTATCGCTGACTTATGAGTAGCCAACAAATGAAATAAATTTTCCTAAGATTATTACTTGGATAATGGCGGCTCCCATTATGGTTCAGTAGACTTTGCTTGGATCATGTTTTCCAGCGTTTAAAACACCTTGTAAAATGAAGCTTCGTCGGTGCGACGCGACGCGGCTTGAGAAACTTTTTAACTGAGCGTACACGTTCTTCAAGAGCGATTGTTCACGATTTTATCGTATTACACCTTCGAGGTACTAACTTGTTTTTTTTTTTTTTTTTGTTATTTATCACTTTGGAGTTTATTTTAACACATTGGAATATCTGAGGAGGTCATTATTGGTACTATAAGTAGATTGGATTACAATTACATTGGGTTAATAAATACAAGGTAGGGTATGTATATGTACGTATATTATGGCTATATGTAGGTATATCTTGTGACCGTATTGCATTGGTAAAAAGTTGTAATATGATAGGTGACGCAGTATTAAAAATAGTTTAAATAAAGTTTGTAAGACAATTTTGAAAATGTACGAACTAGGCTTTTGAATTCTATAATTTCAACTTAACTTAAAATCGAATTCCAATTTTGTAATCTTTTGACGAACCAAATTTGTATTAAGTTACATAAAGATAGAAATGATAAAGTTTTATTAAAAGGCATCGATTCTAACACTTAGGGGCTAACAATGAATCGATATGTCTCTCTGTCTGTTTGTTCGGGCTAATCTTCGATGCCAATGAACCGATTTTGACAGGACTTAAAAGAAACCACAACAATACACTATTATTATCGTTATAAGCAAACTGTTTCAGTCTAGTAAACTAACAAACTAAAAAAAAAAAAAAACATTAAAATAAAATATGTACTAATATGTAAGTATTTGTTTTAGTGTCACAGAAATGTTCATAAAACAGTTACAAAAGAACCATCACGTGAATTCTACTAATATTAATAAATTTAAAGTTTATAAGTGCTTTAATCAAGCTCAAACAAGTAATTATTTTGAATAAAATGTTGAAAGGCTAAAATTTTTATTGATTTTCATATTTCTTAACATTTTGTCCAATAGCCCTTATTGTCTCACATTGTTTTCATTTTTTTAAATTTCAAATACATCACCCAATTTGTGATCAAAAGAAAAAAAACCATCCAACTATATTCAATTGAAATCAATTAAATCAATTTAAGAGCATTCCGAACAGTCTCCAATTAAAAATTTAAGTTCGCCAATCACAGCTGTTTCCCTTTGTAAGTCAAAACAAAATTGTTTTAATTTTGAACTGTTAATATGTTTCACTCATGAAAGCGAGAAATTTTTCAGTAAATTCTATTACAATATTTTTCTTACATAGTGCTAGCATTTAAGGCAGGTGATTGCAATTTTTTATTGAAAAAACTAAATTCCGGAAAAAATTAAGATAAATGGGTATAGATGTAGATATAAAACAAAAATTAATACATATGTAGGTACAAAAAGGAAACAGGAAAAAAACAGATATTATTAACTTTGGGAAAATTTAAACATTATTTCATTTAACACAAAAATAACGAATACATATACTGCACTTTTAAGTAAAAATTATCTATTCGATGTGTGTTATGCTTGTATTGCGCAATAATTTTATAATTATACATTTAATAGCAAGCAGCTGGTGCAATATAATTGTTTATGTTGGGGAGATCTGTCTCGCGGACGTTGTAGATTTTATATCGGTACAGACTTATTATTGTTGCGTAGAGTATAGGTATGAAATTGAAATTATTTTTTGTTGAAAAAAAAATGTAAATCAAAAGCTTTTTTGTGAATACAATTTTTTTCCATTTTAATCGTATGATCGACAAAAAACTTAATCGATATTCCAAAATAAAAACAACTCATTTGTTCATACATATATACGATCTTTCTGTATACATATAACCATTATTTTTAGCTTCACTTTCGCAAGAACGACTGAATAAATTCGGATTTGTACTTTGGAATATTGTTATTTTGAGAATTCAGCTTATTATTAAAAATCTTGAAAACCAAACTACAGTTAAATGCACTTAAACAGGCGTTCTTAAGGA
This sequence comes from Epistrophe eligans, assembly GCA_951394125.1. NCBI lineage: Eukaryota > Metazoa > Arthropoda > Insecta > Diptera > Syrphidae > Epistrophe > Epistrophe eligans. The sequence continues at coordinate 50,291,859 of OX596030.1, forward strand.
TTTAAATGCAAGTCCGAATTATGTACAATTAGGTCTCGCTTATTTTCTAAAGACTGGAAAACTAAACCACTCAGAAAAAAGGTAGATTTTTATCTAGTTAAGCAGCAGGGAATATCTGGACGAGAAAAACATGACAAGTAAATTTTAAACGAGTTCTTTTTAGTATCATTTTAGCTCTACGATCTGTCACCTGTTTAAGACGTGTTCAGCTTGATTTTATTATAAGAAAATAGGTTTAGTACGATATTAGTTAAAAAGTGAATTTTTCTAACTATAAGGAGTTAAAAAAGACATTAAGTTGGTGATTTTAATTTTAATAATATTAACCATACGCTCTAAATTCGTTTAAAGTTTGAAAAGTCCTGTGCTGAATCTTCTAAAGTTTTACGCCAATATCTTTTGTCTATATAATTTTTTTCAAAAATAAAATTGTTAACTAGTCTGACATGTCACATTAGCATTAAGCAATCCCTATTATACATATACATACATGTCATACCTGAGAAAAATCAATTTATTACGAAATACGGTTACGTATAAGATATTTTTTTCTGGTTTTATTTGTATGCTATATAGTTGATCGGCAATTGTTTTGTATTGGTGTGGTGAATACAAATTTTACATGATCTATAGGTTAAGTATTGTGTAAAAAAATATCCAGGTTGTAATTAAAGTTAACACTTCTTTACGTCTACTGTAATTTAAGCTAGAGTCTAAACGGATTCACCGATTTGATTTAAATTTGGTAGAGAGCATTTTTATGTATTTCTCTAGGGGAGAAATTGGAATTTAAGTTGTAGCTCAACTAAGTGTTTAGCTGCCACAAGCCATATAAGGATTTCTTTCTTCTCAACCGTGTAAGATAACAGCCACGAGCAAAAGAATTAGCGGGGACTAATGTCAGTAAATGTAATATTCTTCGAGGTATTTTAATTGTCCAACACCATATTTAAAAAGTTGCTTATGAAAACAAAATTGGCGTGTCTAATCAAGTGAACCGCACTGTAGGTATGTAAATATTTAAATACAGTAAATCTAAATATAGAACAAGGTTTTTCCTATAAGTTCTCAAGATTAACAAAACTGCGGGATTTCAATTAATTTTCCAACAGCACATAGCATAGTTTTGATTGCATTGCTTTTAAAAAGAAAATAATGACAACATCGCAATAAAATCAACTTGCCCTAATGTTAAAAAAAAAATTGTATTCGAATTATGGCGATTCTACAAATGACTTTCTTCAAGCGTTACGTTAAGTATTGCTTACATTTTAGACTCCGAAGAACGTGTAAATGCTTGAATAATGTATATTTTATCTGCAAAGTGCGAATTATAATTGCTTTTTCTTCGTTTTTGATGTTTATATGTATGTGTCTGTAAGCACATACGTTGAGATACATATATATATACATCTATATGTATATATGTATATATATATATTGTATATTCTTTATTAATTCTTGATGGAATAAAACTGCGGATTGAACTTCGAGTCTGCAGTTGCAATATTTTAAAATTCAAAGTGGCATGCATGCATAATATATAAAATTGAACCATTTCAAACTAGGTGTCATATTTGTTTATTTATTCACATACAAATGAATTTGCTGTGCTTTAAAGTATAATTTAGTTATAATTTAAGAGTTGTTGATGCAGCTTTTCAAATTCATTCAGGTTTTCCCCCTACTTTCCCTTTTATTTGTTCAATTAAAAATGGAAAACAATTCGCTAATGTTAAGAAATACATTTATTATTAATATTATTTATTATGAGTAAAACAGCTGTTTAAAGATCAATTAGATATTCCCAGTTTAAGTATAAATAAATGATACGTTCTTAGTGAGACTCGTAACAAACAATTTATTTTGGATAGGTGGGGGTTGGAATGAAAAATGTTGAAAACACAAATTTGTAAAGGTAGGTATATTTCTTACATGACGTGTTCAATTTTGATTTTTATTAGCAAAGTTAAACATTGATAATATAGCTCTCTTCACACTCTTCACTTGGAAGAATACCTATAAGAAAATATAGACCTGGCTAAATATCCCCTTGCGTTAATAAAATTAAGAACGTACGTAAAATGTACAATGTACATACATAATGTTTAAAGGCACTCCAAGAGAAGAGAGCATTCCTAGATGAATAACTGAATACTATAAGGGTGTGTCAAATTTATTTATCATCTTAGAAAGGTTCATCTTATATAAAAGCTGTTTTAATGGATTAAATCAATTAATAGATTTACCGTTATCATTTTGGTAAGTGGTATTTGATTGTTTACTCGAATGTTTAATTGATAGAAGATAGAGCCGGTTTCGTTTAAAATTCTTCAAAACCCTAAAAATATGAACTTTAAAAGCCCCAAACAGGACCCAAAAAGTATTGGGGTGGATCAGGTCCGCCTTTGTTCACACGCTCCTTATTTTTACCGCCGCTGCCGTCCACCGTTATGAAGAGCAATGTGAAATCTTGCCTCATCGACATAAAGTGTCAAAATTTAAAAACATAGATATGTCCATATAAAAGAATATGTACATTATTTTTAAGCATAAATCTGTCCGAGTAATCATTGAGACATTGATCATTAGCTGTGCTGTGAGGTAAGGTGAGTTCAATATTCCATCAGAAGAGAACGTAAATCAATTCTTGCTGCCCAACGTTTCAAAATGGATTCAGGGCACTAATCGCGTAATATTTGAGACGATCGTCATGATCGTCATAGAATAACTAAAACATCAAACGATATAATATCGAAAACAAAATTTGTCTGCTGTCACCAAAAAGTAGTCGAACTGTATAAATTAAGAAAAACTGTATCTAGTGTTTGTAAAAAGTTCATTATTTGAGAATTTTTAAATACAGTCAAAAGGAAGAGCAAAGAAATTTAAAAGCTATAATAATATTCCCGCAAGGCACAAAAAGTATTCCAAATAAAATTGGTCAAAAAGACCAGGCACCGCACCGTACCAAAAAGAGCCTGATGATCGGCGTTGCAGTCGTGAAATAGCTATAACTTTAGCCTTTAAAAAAAATCTTGGCGGTAGCTCACCCAAGTGTTTGTTGTTTCATTCAAACTTCAATAATATCATAAATTAAAGAACAGTAAATATTTTATTTTTAAAAATTGTTTATATTCGCCTATACGGGCTTAAAAATGGCAAGGTTAATTTGCATAAACTGCTTCTAGATGACATCGATGTTTTTAAACACGATTTTCACTAGAGGTTAGTATCAGTGGTATAAATGACGATACAATTCGAAGATTTAGTCTGTCAATTCCATGAACAAAGATATTTTTGATTTGACATGAAAGATACTTTACATATGCGCATGAGTGAATGCAGATCAAATCTCCCAAACTAGAAAGATGTCATCTTTTGTCTTGAGATCTGATCTATATATGTACTATGTATGTAGAACCCATAAAGCTTGAACAAATGGAAAAACGTTAAATCCTTTCGCAAATTGGAACACCCTACCAAATGTAGTTATGTATTGCAAGAAGTTGATATTCGGCCCACACAGACCTTTAGTAATTCGCCAACGCGGTACATGTTTGGTGGTACAAAAGTATAATCCTATAACTTGATGGATATAACAAGTTGGATGGCACCCGCATCCTTCAACTATAAATGTGCAATGCACTCTGGTTCAGGCTGGACAAAAACCGATTTGTTGATTTTGTTGAATCTTCAACATTAAGTTTAAAAATAAAGATCAGTACCTAAGTTTTTTAATTTATAATTTTTTATTTAAAAAAATTCCCAACTTTAAAATGAAAAAACAAATTTAGAGAATACTTTTGGTGAATGTTCCTTTGAATTTTTTCCTCATTGCTACATTCAGTTTTCTCAAGTTTTCTGCGCTGTTAAAAATATGTATGGTAAAACCTTTTTGCTGAAACCTCTGGTTCGTAAAATGTTTTTAAATTATGGTTATTTTTATTTAGTTTTTTTTTTTAATAGAAAATATAAGAGTATTTTTGTATTTTGTAAATTGAATCTTGAATAATAACACGTTTACGTATATATTATGTACAAATTTTTTTATAAAAACACAAAAATTCTTCGGTATTATATCTCAAATCCCTTAATCCCGTTTACTTATATAAGAATAAGTGAAAATTCCGTATTTTTGCTATATAGGTAGGTACTTATAAAATTTTAAAGATTTTTGGCTTCTTTAAAAAAATTTTTTTTCGAATAGTGGCTACTATAAAAGTGCCATGCAAAGACGAACACACCCTGCAATTTGCACGCCCTTGTCATATTAAAAAGGAAAATGGTATGAAATTTTGAGCATTTGAGAAAAAAAATCCAATTTTTAAGTCTAATATTAATATGTTGTACATTGAACACCTCTAGTAGTGGACCTGAACAGGCACAGAACTAATCCCCCTTACACTTTCCCTCTCTCGATAGTATATTCTGGCATACTTGCCTTACTTAAGAAAAGTGAAAGTCAAATAAAATACAAACATCTTTTTCGCCCTGCGCCACCAGCGACCGCGCAATGATCAAAAGTAGGTACCTACATATTCAATTCTTTTTTGATGTGACTAGAAAATCCAACTTCCACAAGAAAGACTAAGACTTGGCAACGATATCGGCGTTGATCTTCTATTTCTACATACAAAGACCGGGGGTGGTTTTTTTAGTAAAGATGAAATTAGTGAACGCCCAGGGCGCTCCAATTTTTAACGACCCGGCGGCGGCGTTGCGAGATAGTTTACCATTAAATGTAGGCAAGTTACTCCAGATCTAAATATCTCCCTAAAAAGCTTAAGGTCAAACTGAACCAAATATGCAAAATTCAAGTGATCGGTGTTTTCGTTAGCAAATATTGTACATCAAAATGTGTCTACATAATGATCTTCATACTCCATCTATTGGAAATTTTCCTAGGATGCTCATTTTCCTTGGATGTGAAACATCGTCCAAGTGCCGGAGTTTTGTTATTAAACGTACCCAAATACAACGTAATGTGGGACACGTAGGTAATGTGTGACCGCAATGTGTGACATGGAAAGTATTACACGCAAGGCTCACGTTTCTATGTTTCCCCTGCCGCTGGCATAGATGTTTACACTACACATCAAAAATTGAAGGCAAATCACTTCTGCGAGAGATAACCCTTTCTTTTGAAAGGTTTTTGCAGAATAACAATTGTGGTATTCGATGTGTTTCACGCAGCACCGTCGCCGCGCCGCCGCCGTCCCGCAAATCAGTTGCATTTGCATCTTGTACGGGTGCAGACCCAGACCCAAAGTCCGATGTTGAAATGCCAAGTTCTTGTGCACGGCAAGAAATCAACTGCTCGGTTTCCCTTGCAAACTTCCACGGACAAAAACGATGTTCTTGGCTGTTCCGGCTTCATTTTAACGAGTTTTGACTGATTACTTATCATTACCGAACCGGTCATCTTGTATTTGGCCACCAAACGTTAAACATTGAAGGGCAACCGATTCAACAGAATGGGCGCAACGTTTGCACTAACGAACAACGAAGACTCATTGTCAAAATACAGTTTTATCATTTGGACGTGTTGCACAATTATTATGTTACTTGCCATGGTGATTTGGCGTCAGTTACTGAATAATAAACAACAGATTTTACAGACAACGAGAAAACAACATGGCCACTACAGACTGTCAACCATCGACCCGTCCCTACTCAATTTTGGTTGAGAATGAGATCTTGATTTGTATTTTTTAAATTTGAAGTACATACTTACCTCTTCACAGAATTTCAACTTTGTCGGAATTGGTTCAAGAGGGATAATAGAATTTTTGGTTATGCAGGTACGGCTTTATGGGTACTTGCCTTGCCTTTGGAGCCTAGATAGAGCATATTTCGCGGTTGTTGCACGAAAACAGAAAAATTCATTGAAAAATTTGTAAACCATAAAAATGGCGCCCACTCCCGTTACCGAAATGATGAATACGCACCTGATTGAAATAAAAACTGCATGGTCTAATTTTGACAAATCACTTGCATACATCTATTCTTAGATTTTCATATCGTTTCGTTAGATGCAAGAAATATCATTTATTTTCTTTCCGGAGAATAGCAAGAAAATATTTGCATTTTTATCTATTTCGGTCTTATGAGTCAGCGATATTTACGATAGTTTTTTTGATTCCTTAGAAAAGTCCAAGAATATTGCCTTTAAAAATTTAAATCGAATAACATTTTTTGTTTTCCATGAGTATATTTATTTGTCAAAAATAACTTACAAAAATTAATTTATAAAATTGTAAACATGTTCCTTCTCATCTGCTTCTATAGTACCTATAAATTATTATCTACCTGGTTATCGCTCCAGAGGAATTCAATGCACTATACCTATTGATATTAAAAATAAATCTATCAATCAATCAGTGACTTCGAAATCAATCAGTGACTTCGAAATATTTACCAAGGGTCATTGATCTGGTCGGAAGAGAGACAAGGTAATGATTTGATTCCAATTGAAAACATGTAGGTCAGAATGATAGTCGGGTGGTAGGAATAAAACTATACGGCTCGTGGAATCAAGAACATATGACGAGATAAACCAATTAAACTAGGTCAACAATAACTTTAGTTTGAGGAAATGAAATTGATTCTGAGTATTTTTATAGTTTTCCTTATAGGAAAAAAATTGGAGACTTGGTACGTTCATGACAATAAAAATTTTTAAAAATAGGTTAAAACCCTTTACTAATGTTTTGACTTAATTTAAAAAAAAGACATATCTTTATACTCTATTAAAATTATTTTGAATTCAATATATTTGAATCCTATTTCTGTGGGCTTCAGGTCTTTCTTTCTTTATCTACTTTTTGATAGACTTTAATTCAATATATTTGAATCCTATTTCTGTGGGCTTCAGGTCTTTCTTTCTTTATCTACTTTTTGATAGACTTAATTCAAGGTCACGAAAAAGGAATAATTATTAAAACTATTTTTATTTATTATTTATAATTTACTTGTGTTGTTTTAGCAATCAAATTTTAAACGTTTAGTTTTTTCTAATTACAAGTACTCAGGCATCAACGTATGAAATTGTTTCATTTTTTGAACTTCTGTGTTGGTAAATTGAATGCAAAGTCGAAAATATCATCCATATTTAGTATTTATTTTGAAAAAATTGAAGGAATCAGAAAAGTCCAGTAAAGTTCAGCAAAATAAGCAGAAATATCTACAAAAATACAGTTTAGATTTTTTGTATTGTTTTGTGAAGATTATCCCTTCCCTAAATTCAAAAGTTCTAATAAAAAATGTCACTGGGATCAGAGATAACCCCATTTACGAGTTATAACCCCCTTTTCTTTTGAACATAGAGTCTCCAAGGGGTAAACATCTACACAATATTTTTTGAAGTTATAAAAAGTAAATTTCAATAACCTTTGAGTTTGAATTTTTGGTATAAAGTCGTTTTCTATAAGACCGAAAAATTGCGAGACCTATGCATCTCGTATAACATAAGTCTCGTATTTGTTACTTTTTTGTATGTTTTGTTGAAGAAACACCAACCTTTTATTCTAGATGTTGATAAATATTTAAATTGAATAATTCAATTATGTAATTTAAAAAATCAATTTCTTTATTTTAAATCGTTTCTGCCGAGGCCAATGAAATTCTTAATAAATTTCAGTCAAAAAGTGATAGTCCTAGTCTCATGTTCATGTAAAGCCCTAAAAGTATGACCTCACGAATATAGAAACCAGAACAAAATGATATCATAATTGGAAAACTATTCTATTTGGGTTGCTATTACAAAAGTTATCTGTTTTGGCATAATGAACTAACGAACACCGTCATCAGTAAAATTGATCACTGACCATCCAACAATAAACCAGCTATATAAGAGAGCCAGAGAATGCAGCGCAGCGTGTGATTAATTGAAGTGCATGTTTGTGGATTGCGGTGGGATCCGAACCCGAAGACCACCAATATTGAGGAAGATAGGGTTGGTTGGCTTGACTTGACTTGTCACTTCCGCGAACACCTAATAAAGTGGGGTGACATGTCTAGCAGTTTATTTTTTCCGTCAAGACGATGGCATAGTAAATTTAAATGTATTAACGACTGCCGCACCTATAAAGAAAATAATGACTTTTTTCTTCAGTACCTATTAATTTGCCAACTGCATTATTATTCAAGTCGGCAAATGTTATGGTCGTTATAGAAGTATCTAATGGTAAAAACAAAAGAAGCTTCATATCCTCCCCGAAAGTGGATGTATAGAAATAGAAATACACTTACATAAAGGAATTGAAGGAGCTTGCATGAAAAGTGAAACCTAAAAGGTTTATAATATTTAGAAGAGGTGTTTAGGATTACGTTGATCTTTGACTTAGAATTTTTTAAATTAAAAAAGCGTCGAAGAAAATTTAGTTTTGCATAACGTAAAATCGTTTTTTTTTTTTTTTATATTCCAGTCACCTTACATTGCATAAGATCTGGTATTTCGGATCCTACCTAAACGGGGAGATATCAGATAACTGAAAAAAGGGTCGATTTTTTTTTTTAATTTTTGCCAATGTTGCGTTCGTTGCTCGAGGTCGAAAACTTTGGCTAATCATAAGGCGAACATCATAAACAACTCAGCAAAAAATCAGAATTATCGGAACTAACGAAAGGTCTGATGTATATAGTTACTGGTCTATTAAAGTAGCTGTTCTCTCTAGTTTTAAATGCAGAAAAATGAACTCCATTTGATATGTAAACATGCCGGCGCGCCGCGGCAGAGCGGTAGGATAAACTTATAAAAACGTGGAAATTTTTGTAGCACATTACGATATGCTGTTACACGTTACGATACGTTGATGTATATTCGATACGTTCAATACAATAAACTACATTGTTAACAAAGCGAGCTCCATGCTCGGGTTTATAAAACGTTGGGCAAAGGAATTTAACGATCCTTATGTTACTCTTTCATTATACAATTGTTATACACGACCTCATCCATCTCGAATACGCCTCACAAATATGGACTCCCTTCTATGAAATTCATAAAAGCCGAACAGGCGCGTTAATAATGATTTATTATTTATTCACTAACTCATGAATGGTCAAATTGACGCTCCTGATTTGTTAGCCTGTATTGGCATAAATTACCGTAGAGGATCCCACCTACTTTGGAACTCACTATACGGCATACATGAGCCTCTTAACCGAATGAGCAAACTTTTTAACTTAAATGCTACCTCTGTCGATTTTAACACGAGTTAAATTGGATTAAAAAAGCGTTTCGAACCAGTGCTCCACGGCCGTGATTGTTTCTACTTCTTTACAACAAAAGAGACACTTTTGTTCTGTATAATTCTGTATTATTATTTATTATTGCATAATTATATTGTTTAATTTTGTTACTATGTATATGCATTATGATTTGTGTTTGGATGTGTTATTTTATTTGTTTGAATTATTTTTACTAATTTACTAACCACTATACCAAATACACTTATGATGAACCTCTGATTGTAGTTTGCAGCTTGCGCTAAGCTCAATACAGCAAAGAATCTGAAATGTAAAAAAAAGAACAAACTAAAAAAAGAACAATTACTAACTTAATACTGCTATTTTAATATTTACATCAAATTCAATCATTAAAATTTTGACCGTTAATTTAAAGTCATGATTTTTTTTTTTTATATACCTACATATATGTAGTTTGCATTTCCCTTCCAGTCATTTCGAAAGAATTTGCTTCACTAAACGCTTTCAGTTTTAATGCGTTCGAGTCTTAAAGCAAGAACGTTATTTTTTTCTTACACTATACAAATCATCTCAATCAAGCATTACCCTAATATATGCCTGTAAGGTTAATTAATTTTCAAACGTCTACTTTCCGATTTTCTTCTTTCAAACTTCATATCTCAGTTTGTAGATTGTTTCGAATTTCCAACTAATAGACGATTTTCTTATATTTAAAATGTATATTATATTATATGTAGATAATATAAATAAAATAACCTTAATTGTATACAGTATACCACCCTCCATTTAGAAATAAGAATTGCAACATGAATCCATTTGTTCATATATTTCTGTATCTTATCTGTTTAGAAATATGTACTTTATTATTGTTCAACCTCTTAACCATCAGTATGTATATTTAAATCATTCAAATGTTATGTATGTATTTCTTTTACACATATGGAATGGATACAATATACATAATTAACAATGAATATTATGTAGGTACACGCAAGGCCGTAGCCAGGGGGGGGGGGATCACAGGGGTTTGATACCCCCCCCTCCCCCCCGAAATGTGTGAGGAGTGCATTTCTAAAACACACTTTTCCGCTTCAGTAGGTATGATATTTTATTCAAATTTCTGCTGTAGTTGTTAATAATGTTCAAAATTTTCTGATTTTAGCATAAAGAGTATATCTAGGTTTCTTCATAATTTATAATAACATAGTAAGGTACCTTACCTACCCTGATAATTTTTAAATACAACCGCAAACGACATAAACCCTTTTGCTTCAACTGCATGCGGTATATCTAAAGCGGCCCATGCCCACAATACAAGTGTGCACACAGTTATGATAACACCAGTGTGGCATTCCACCACGCACACGGTACAAATCGAGAAACCGGTACAAAAACTCTAAATATTTTGATTTTTTCTATATACCTACCGTGTGCCACACCGAAATCGGTGCACACCCATACACACCACACAATTAAGATGCACGGACAAACAACCCAAGAAAATTGTGTAGATGGACAGGTATGTACCTACATGAACCAATTTGTATATTACAGCATATTTTTTATTTTGCTTCAAACAATAAGCCATAATCATATAAGCACTTTAAATGGTGAATACATGCTATGGAAGACAAAATGTCATAAACAACTAGTTACACAGCGGTCAAAGAGTGCAATAGCAGCTCTTGGAGAGTGCAACAAGGATCTGTTTCCTAACATCTACAGGCTTCTAAAAATTCTGGCGACATTACCGGTTTCAACATGCACACCGGAAAGAACATTTTCGACAATGAAACGTCTGAAAACTTATTTAAGAAATTCTACCGGTGAAGAAAGACTAATAGGATTGCCGTTAATGTCAGATCATCGACAAATTAAGATTGACACTGAGGAAGTTATCGATGTATTTGCAGCTAAGAAGGCCAGAAGACTGAATATAGTTTTGTAAAAATATGTAATACTTTTGTAATGATACTATTTAATTATGTACCTACCTAATAAATAATAATTGGACGATCATATTTTGTATAAATAATACCTTTTCGTAAATTTTTCTGCTTAGGTACCTATATAACGGAACTGCATGATACAAAAATTATATCCCCCCCCCCCCCCCCCGAAAAAATTGTCTGGCTACGGCCTTGGGTACACGGTGTTTCCAACTTAAATGTCAATGCTTTGAATATTGAACATATTTTTTTAAAAAAGAAAGTAAAATTTTTTAAACTTTCGTATTAAAACGAATTTTCAAAATTTTGCATTTGAAACAACTTTTCCAGAACCTGTTCATTCCTATAATTCGATGTTTATGTAATAAGAACTTCCTAATAGATTTGGTGGCTTTAAAATAAAGTAATATTAATAGTCGTCTTTAAGTAATTTTGTATGCATTTTATGTCAATTATGCAGAAAATTGCTCCACGCTACTCTTTCATAGGATTTTTTTCTGATAGAATATGTCCAAAAAATATTTCCCAAAGTTTCGACATTTAAGTCGGAAACACCTTGCATGTATAAAACTAATATGAATAAAAGTTTAATTTTATTTTTCGTATTGATCAAAGTGTTATCAGGTCATCGTGTAATGTAACATTTTCTTTTGAAAATGACCTATATTTCCAAGTGAGAATGTAAAAGAATAAATATAAGTTAATCCATTGAAAAGAAATCCCCTTATCTATTTTTAGAATAAAAAATACATTGTAACATCAATCAGTCATAAAAAGGTTAAAAATATTAAAAATAGAAGCGATTATGATAAGAAAATGTGCGAGTTTCAATTCAGGAAAAAAAATTGTTTGGAAAAAAAGACTGATTATCTTTATACTTTTAATATGTTCATTTTCTCCTGAAGAAATTTAAATACATTAGATTTAAATATATATTTTTTGTTTTTAGAATGTGAAATCGGTCTCCTTCCATTTTTTCCAAAAATTCAAATATTCTTTAAAAAAATATGAATACATTATATGTGTCAAAATAAAACTTTATGACATTTTACACAATGTACCTACATATTTCACTTTTAGAGAATTTTAAACTAGTAAATGTGTAAATGCCGGAAGATTTCGCAAGCGATTTTTTAAAAATAATTCAGCATTTAAATAGTTTCTTGAGGGTATCTTTTACTTCACTTTCAACACTGATACACAAAATGTAGAATACAGTACAGTGCACATTTTGTCACTCAATTTTGTTAGTTCATATTATGGCTTACGTTTTTTCATAATCTTAAAATTTCTGGTTAAGGCTTGTAGAATGTAGGTATAATAAAGTCTTAATGCAGAACACAATTTACTTACAAACAAAAATAAAATTTTGATGCAATGTAAAAAAAATTTGGATTAAAATAAAAATATTAATACAAACTTCAGAATTAATCTTTAAAATAAAATTGAATGGAAAATTAAAAATGTTCAGGTTCACATTAAAAAAATATTTCATTGCAAGTCAAAAATTTCATTCAAATATAAATGCAAAATGAAATAGATTTTGCATTGAAAAATATATTAATGCTTACTGACATTTTTTTGCGTTATGAAATATCTTAATGCTAATTTGGAAATATTTATTTGCATTGAAAATAAAATGCGAAGTTAATATCCTTATAAAACAGTATGCAGGTAATATTTTTTTAAATTCAATATCTATATATGGTCATATTTGTATGTATAAATAGGTGCATTTGAATAGGTCCAAACATTTTCCCCACCAATGTTATTCTAATTAATGAAAAAAATATACTGTAATTTTGATACTTTGGTTTTGTCATATTATTTGATAAAATGATGTGAATTTTGTAAGTCATTTGAATAAGGTGCAAATCTATAGGATCCTATCTGACATTCTGTGATAATTGTTTTTTCATGAGCTGAGCATATTTACATAAGTAATATGTACATTATCAGCGTTGCCGCAAAAAAAAATTTTCGTGCCACATTTTCTACAAAATCGTGTCATTTTCGTGCCATATGAAAAAACCAAAAATTCATAGATATGTTAAAAAAATATAAATCAATTGTGTGAAATACAACAAAAGAAAATAGAAGAAATAATTTGTTCTATAAAAATAAGAGTTTCTGCCATTTTTTCCTCCTCATTTTGGCCTCCATTTGGAGCAATTTTCTCAAAATTTCTTCAAAATTCGCTTTATTTGGAGTAAAAAATGGAAACAAAAAAAGCGTGCCATATTGAATTTTTTCGTACCACCGTGCTATGATAAAAAAATATTCGTGTCAAAAAGGCACGATCGTGCCACTTCGGCAACGCTGCATTATATGTACATCCAACCAAAATCTCAATTCGCAAGTTTTTGACAGCAGCGATTAGCACTATAAAACATCATATTTCTACCGAAGCACAACCAAAAAATTACAAAAAATTTAGTTAAAATTATCTACCCATCAGTGTTTAGTTGTACAGTGTCGTTTTGTTCATTGACACCCGCACGCTAACGGAAAAGTATATAATATTGTATATAGTATTGTAATTTTGCTGCTACATATAGCCCGACAAATACAGCGTAAACAAGCGACAACGTGCGGCGGGGCGACGCGGCTACTAACCCGAGTTCATATAAATAACTTTGGTTGTGGTGCTTGTTTTCGAAGTCCGGGGCTGTCGGTTTTCTTTCATTTACATATAACTATGTAGATACTGCTTTTTAAAATTTTTCCATATTCTTCACCTCAGTGTTTCAGTTTTTTATTTGTACTCTTAGGTAAAAATTTTTAATATAAATGAAGGAAATAGATATAGGAATTGTTAAACCAAATTATCTTTTATATCTATAGGCAATCGCTAGCTTGTGAGAATTCAGTACTCGCTTAGAAAAGAATAAGTTGAACCTGCAACACATATATGTATGTAGGTACAGCATATTGAAATAACAAATACTTGATCAGAATATAGAATAGAATAATACCTACTAATAAACACTTTTAAGCTTGTGTACCTATGTACCTATATATACATTGTGATAATATTAACTATACAACAAGTTTTGTTTTAGAATTTATTTATATAAATATATATAGGGTTTATACAAAGTTAACTAACTATACAAACTTGAAATGTTACTATCTTTAAAACTGAAAAGGCAGCCCTGCATGTGTGTTCTGGAATTAAAGAAGTCCTTTCAGGTCGTTCATGTGAGTTGTACAAATGTACATACGTACATGTCTATACCTAATACCTGTGGTTTTGTGTTTCCCTTCACAATGTGTTTGCACTTGTGTATATACTTATGCAACTATTTTGAATTTTAATGCTATAATTAAATTCCATCACGCATGTGGTTCGCAACGGCCATTTTGCGAAGGTATAGGTAAACTATAGATAAACTGAACAAAATTGAACTGACATATTTGTATTGTTTTTTTGCATATATATAATTAAATGACTTTTTACAAAGTTAATTAGGTTAAACAAGTTAAACAATATTGATCTTTAAGTTCACTTTTATTGCAACATGTATGTATAACCAGGTGTATATCGTGTATTCATTTAAATTTTTAGATGTACCTACTTTAAAAAAAATTCAAAAATCAATGTTATCGGTTAATTCTTATCACGTTTCTTTTTGCTCCAAACAAATTGAGTGTTAACGAAATGGCGATATGTCTCATGTACCTACGAGATGAGATGATGAGACTTGTCAAAACAATAATGCTTGTTTTTCAGAACATTTTTAACTATTTAACATACATATGTGGTCACGAAGCTGTTCAAACCTTTGCATAATGTATTAGTGCCGTGGTTTTAAATGGAAAATGGTATAGACAAACGAAAGGTAGTAAACAAATGTATTCCATTCTTCTACTATACATGTCTACTTCCTCATTTTATATTATAGCAATTTTTAAAAGTTTAACATAGATTTTCTTAAATTTTTGCTTGTAGGCGGTGCCGAATATGTGCTTGAAGTTAGTACCGCCATTTTGGAGTTTTACAAAAAAACGGTTGTGCTGCGTGTGCCCAACTTGTGCTGCGATGTGCCGCATTTAAAAAAAATCGTACTAAGCGTTTGGTTTTTAGAGGCTAGCCATTTTTTTAGCGTGAAGTAAGCACAGCCATTTTCGACTTTCAACAAAACAAAAAAAATGTGCTGTATTGTGCTCAACTTGTGCAGGCATGTGCCGAAAATATTTCTTTTTAATTCGCAAATTTGCAAATTTTACGGATGAAATTTTTTGCAAAATTGCGATTTTCAAAAAGATCTAAGATGTACTGTATTATGTTTTTGTTATGTTAAACCTTTAAATATTTACATTTTTATATTAAATTTTGGTACACTTAAGATAAATTAGTGTTTGACCTGGAACAACTTTTGGATTTTTCAAAAAGGGGGGTAATGGAATTTTTTAAAAATTAAAAAAACTTGCAGATTTTTGAAAAATAAGTTTTGAAGGCTTTATCTTTAAAAATACAAGCACTACAACTTCAAGTTTTTGGAACAATGGTAAGAGCACTTTTTGAAACCCGAAAAAAATTTCAAAACCAGGAATTTCGAAAAAAGGGGGGCTAGAATGTTTTCGAATTTTGTTCATAACTTTTGAAATTTTGAACATAGGGGTTCAAAAACAAAAACCAATTTTCAGAACAATTGTCAAAAATCAATAGGTCAAAAACGGTTTTTGGGTCTAAAACACCCATTTTTGAATATTTTTCAAAAAAAACTTTGGAAAAATGCGGAACAAACCGGGAACAACCTGGAACAAGTTCCAAAAATACCAAATTCCAAAAAAGGGGGCTAACTTCACACACTAACATTTCATTCAAAAAAGAGCTTAATCACAAAATTTTCAAAATTTTTAGTCGCCATGGAAGTGTGCATAAAAATTGACTTAAAAATTACATGCATATGTCATTCATGTCTTAGTTTTGAAAGAGGTTAGTAACAAAATGTTTGCGCCAAGCACGTTGAATAGGAAATATAAATAAAGTCGACTCTCCCTAAGTCGAATTTTCATGGGATTCCAAAATTTGTTCGAGTTAGAGAGAGTTTTGGGAAAATTCGAGTAAAAGAGAGAACATTTTTATTTTTGTTTTAAAAGGTTTATTTAATAAAAAGAAGTTTAATATACATACATAATTGTAAGATTCCTCAAATGTAGAATGCAATCTTATACCTTCTAGTCTGATGTAAACTATTAAAATTGAAATTTTAGTTAATATCTGTTTTGCAGCAGTATTTTCAAATTAAAATTGAAAACAATACATTTCAAATAAACCAAACATTTGAGCACACACTTTACTTCGAATTCTTCGCAATAATGTACAGGCATTTTAGTCACATCAAAACGAGGCCAAATTCCTAAACGCAAATTTGCAAAGCAAAACACATGCAAAGCAAATGCAAAAAGCAAGATATTTACATGTGTGATGTATACATTTGCATCATGAAACTGTCTGCTTAGCATAACTTGCGCAAGTTTTGCGTTTAGGAATTCGGCCCGATACTTACATTTTTTATGGATCTAGCTACAAACATATGCACACAAAGACAGAATCAGCTCTGTTGAATGCCTAGGATCACGAATCACGATCAACTGATTTTGAAATTCAGACTGGAATTTTACTAAAGTATTGTTTTCATATGCAAGTTCTTTTTTATATACGAATGCAACGGACAACACAAAAAAAGGATAACAATGTTTTTTTTTTGTTTTTCGTAGCAAGTTTTTAAAAACTGTATTTTTTTTTATGGAGGTACCTGGGGATATCAATAGGAAGAAATACGAAGAGCTGACGATGATGGCACACGCGATGCTACACATACATATTAAGGGTGTTAAATTGCGAATTCCGAAGGGGTAATATTTTTGTTTTTGTTTTTTGCTTAACAAAATTCGACGAAAAAAGATACCAATAATCGAGAGAATGTGTTCGAGTTAGAGAGAGTTCGACGTAGAGGGAGTTCGAATGTTTTTGTATGAAAAATTGAAGGGAATGATAAAATATGGCGAAAAAATTCGAGTTAGAGAGAAATTCGACTTAGGGAGAGTTGACTGTATATGAAAATAAACGTTAAATTATTGTAAACTTTAAGGTTTGCTTGTTGTTGAAAATTAAAAAAAATTATACCGTGTGGCATGTTCAATTTAATTAGTTTTTTTTCTTATATTTTATGTTTTACCTTGAGTCCGCATTTCTATAATATCCCACATACCCTATCAAAAAAGTTATTAACCAACATTTTTAAAATGCCTATTGTAAAAGCTGTACATACATGGTTGATCTTATGCACTTTGTAAAGTCATCGAACTTCTTACTAATTATCAAAGTTCGGAGATACATCTGGCTTGTTCATTATTACAAACCCATCCAACGACCACACGCAATTTAAAAATGCAACAACCAACAAGATAAAACCTGAATTATGTATATAATTAAATGCATGAAGAACAAGCACAAGGCTGAATGTCCATCGAAATAAGTTTGCCAATAACTAGACGCAGGCAGTATAATGTTGATATAGATAATTTTTCAACAGATTTGCAGATGGTAAATTTCCTGTTCGTAAAAAAATAAATTAAAATACCAATTTTTCGTATACAGTAGCGGCAATTTTCTTCTTCAAACAAAGTTGCTTTACAAGACTACTTACCGACTACAGCACATGCTTTTAAATTACCGCATCAGCGGAAAATGCAGGGAATGTTGTCATCTACCGATTTAGTCAGCAACCGCACCAGGTCGATAAGTGAACTTCATACACTCCGTGCCGTACTTACAATGACTACAATATAATAGGGGGATTCATGCAACGTCGTAAAACACTAGATAAGTTTATCTTTTGGTAAATGAACTGTCAAATTTTGTATGGGAAATGGTTTACGCAAATTGGATAAAATTATCTAAGAATTTTGTTGCGGAAACTTATACAAATTTATTTGGATAAACTTATACAAAGGTCATTGTGACTTTTAACGTGACGTTTAACGAACAGCTGATTCAATTACGCAGCATTTATCCAAATAAATAAAAAGGACGTTCAGGCAAACTTTTGCGTAAACTTATCTTTTTACACAATTGGTAAACTTATCTCATTGAATGAATACCCTTAATGTTTATTTTTTGAACGAACATCGATGACTAACTTTTTTTCGTTATTCGTGCTTTCGTCGCCTGGATAAAATATTGTCGTAAGTTACAATTTGCTACTTTTGGGAAAACTCATTTAAAGTTCAAAATTTTTTTTCTCAAAAACTATACGGTGAATTTTTTTGAAAATTTAGTGGCTTATACAGAAAACATCTGACAACTCAAAAACGTTAAAATAAATACAATATTCTCATAATGAAAGAAATAAGGGTTAATTTTTGCCAATATGCCGTTGTCGTATGTGACGGTTTGACCAAAACTGCTTGTAACCCAAACACATACGACAAAATAATCACACATACGACAATAAATGAAAATAAAATTAAATGTCGTTGGTATGTTACATACGACAATATAAAGCATGTTATTTATTTAAAAAACAAACTCAGGTTTATTTTTTTTAATTAGTTATTTTATTTTATCTATAAAAAATAATTTTTTTTATTCTCAACACATGAAAAAAAGTAATAATAAAAAAGTTTTAATTCTAAAAAAATAATTAAAATTACCTAATCCATATTCAATTATTAAAAAAAAAAACACTTTTGGTATCTAAACATAAAAATATTCGTAAGTTTAAAAAAAATCACATTAATTATTTCACATTGATTTTTAAAATGGCACGATAAAATGTTATAATATCTCATTTTTTTCCAGATAAGGAACCATACTCTTTATTTATTTTTTTGTGTTGATGGCCTTTGTTGGAGCTAAACGAAGCTCTTTTTGTCATAAATTAGCATCGGTTGGCTTTTGAAAACGTCCGTTTTTTTTGCTCAAATCATAATTAGCCGTATTTATTAGATTTTTGTCTACTTAGACATTGCCTAACTCAGCCTTGCTATTTTCAAATTGTTTGAAATATTCTTTATTTAATAAAAATAAATATCACATTATTCACTGTTAAGACAATTTACTCTTGTGTCTAAGTTAAGGCAGCTATAAGATAACAATAAACAAGGTTTTTGAACACATTCTCCAAAGTTGGACAGTTGTCTAATTGTAGACAACGTTTATAAATAAGACCAAATTAGAGTAAACACTTCTTTAAATGAAGTCTTCTCACCAATGTAAATAGATAAGAGTTTTGACTTTAAAGAACTGGATTTGCTTGTAAGCTAGGTTTTCAGGCTTAATTTTTAAAATCCTTTTGGTTCCTTTGCAAAATTTTCAAATTAACGTTTGGGAAAATATTTTTTTTAAAAAGGCGAATTAAAGTTACTTGACTAGGGATTTTGATGTTTCGTAAATATTTCGTTGCGCATGCTAAAAAATTAAAGAGGATTATTCAAAGCATAACAGTGCTCCATTATCATACGCATAGAGTTCTTCAGATACTCTTGGTTCAGGGGACTCGTCCGACCTCTGCGACATCTTGATCACGACTGAAATTACACCCTTCTGTGTTTTTTCTTATGAGACATACGACAAACGTTTACCGGAATTTCAATAAAATATTGTCGTATGTGTATTAAAAATGACACATACGACAATTATTTATCAAACTTTGGTTAAACAGATTTTGTATGAAAAAAATGTCGTATGTCTTTATTTTGTCGTATGTGTAGCATTTTGTATACACATTACACATACGACAAAGAAATACTTAAATGTTGGCGACCTTGCACATACGACACATTTTGAGGAAAATATCTTGGGAACTACGGCAGATATCGAAAGATGGATTTCACTAGTTTGTAGAGAAAAAATCAAATAACAAAACTGCATTTTTATCTCAAAACCTCAATTTTTCACATACGACAATATTTTATCCAAGCGACGCTTTGTAAGTGTGAGGAAGAGCCCAAAGAATGTAGGCCGAACTGTGAGGTTCCGATGAGCTGTTATTAACAACAAATAAGAGATCTACAATAACTTCATACACTCATGTTCAGTTAAACAGTTATTTCTGGCCATAAAAATTCGGTCATCGTGCCCGAGTAGCACTCTCCCATACTACATTCGATGTAACGTTTCTGCAATCGTATTCTTAGGATGCATGTTGGACTTGGGATAAACGATTCCAGCAGCAGCGATGCGAGCAAAGATGAAGTTTTGTAGTGTTTATGATACTTGAGCTTCGATAAGCGATGTTTTTTTTAAATAAATTATTATTATAGTTCGTAGTTCTAGAATTTCATCCTTAAATATTCAAGATCTATCCTCGATAAGAGCTTTGAAAAAACAAGCGATGATTTTTTATGCTAGGATCGCTGCTTGAATCATTTATCGAAGCTCCAACATAAATAAAAAAGAGGCTGGGTGCGACCCACACTGCTAACTTCCCATTGGTGCCCGTGGAAACTGGACCGATGTTATTTTTTATAAGGAAATTCCTAATTAAAAATCTTAAAAAATGCGATCAAGTGAAAACCAAAGTTGGGGCGTATCATATGGTTTTGCTTAAAAAAAAACTGTCAATGACATTTTTTAACAAACTCCATAAATTCTAGTTAAATCATTGTGAGTAAAAAAAAAATATTCCGGAGTCGAAAGCGTTGTTTGTTTTTGCGATATTCGAGCAAAAAAACATTTTTGAACAATTTTTATTAGTTTTATTTTTCAATTGTTTGCTTTAAAAAACTGTTGATTGAATTTTTTTTTAAAAATGCTATTAATCATTAGTTATGTGTAGAATAAAATTATCGCGTCAGCAGTAGCCTAGTTTTCAAAAACGAAATAAGACCAAATTTCAAATTTGGTTTTATTTCGTTTGGCGTTATTTCACGTTACCGTAAAAATCTTCTGTATACTGTGAATAGCTTTCGCAAAAAAACACTACTTTTGTTTTTTTGTGAGATATTCTAGTCGAAAAACACTTTTTATGTTTTTAGTGGTTTTAGCTTGAAAATTTGTTGATTAAACAAAAATTATGATTCGAAAAATTCTCCAAACCGTATCAGTTATTGATTACGTAACTGTGTAAAGAATTAAAATAGTCGCCTTCGAAAGTGTTTGTTTTCAAAATAATCGAGCCGAAAAACGTTTTTCAATGATTTTTAGTGTAGTTAATTTGTAGTTTTTTTTGCTTTTAAGAAAACCCGTCAATTGAATTTTTTTGAAACCCATATCAGTAATCAAATATATAGAATAAAATTAGCCCAAAGTTAATATCATTTTTTGTTCTAAAAATATTAGAACCGAAACACGTTTTTCAGCTAATTTTGGCATGTTTTTCTATTTAAAAAAAAAAATATCTGTTTATTTTTTTTAAATTCTTTTCAATTCTTCATTACCTACATCATTTTGTATAGTAGGTATTAAATTATAACCTGAAGTCGATGACAATTCTTGTTCTCGAAATATACAAGACGAAAGATTTTTTCTGTACTTCATGGCGTTATTATCCCAGCCTAGACTAGGTATGAATAATAAATCATATTCCAACAAAATTATTTCAAAACACTCCAAACAAAGTGCGGTTTTCGCATTAAAAAACTAGTGTTTCATCAAAAGAATAAATAAATAACTTAAAATGAAAAACTATTATTATTTTTTCTTTTATTAGTGAATTTAAGCTTTTACATCTCACACCAACTACCCACTCGGGCTGAAGCTGTTCTGCCGAGCATGCTCTGTATGCTCAGAATAAAATGACCGCTCAGAATAAAATGACGCTGAGCGAAGCCATCTTCACTTTTATTTTGTATGTGATTTGACAGACATGACATGAAAAAATTACTAACGCCATAAATTAAAAATGGATTCTCAAGCGGGTCGTCCGTCCACTTCAGGTAAACAAAAATTTATTATTTTAAACAAATTATATGTAAGTTTGTTCTGATCGCTCAGCCTCTGTTCAGAGCTTTGCTCAAAGCCAAAAAAGGAAAAACGCCAATAGATAACACCCCATAAATCTATTAGAAATTAATTGATAAATTAAAATTCCATGTCTCGTAAAACAACAATAAATTGAGTCATATGGGTAAAAACACACCGAATCTACATAGCAAAACAAAATAAATGGTTTCATGTTTGTCAAAATACACATAGCTTTTTATACGGCCAACACACGCCGAATAGGTCAGTTTACGTGGAAAAACCGTGTAATGGTATAATTATATAAGAAACGTTTTCTTGCTTTTGAACAAAAAACATTTTGTCTTATGCGAAATTATTGTAAGTAATAGTTAATTTTAAATACTATCTATTTGCCTTAATGCCTTTAATTTTAATAATTAATTTAAAATATTTTTAAACTAGAAGATGCGATAAAATTAAAGTAATTTCAGAAATATTATTTTTACAAACTATAAAAAAGAAAGAAACTCCAATAAGACGTCAGCAGGCTACAATTTGTGTTTACAAAAAACAACAAAATTAAACTTTTAGTTTAGCTACCTAAAAAAGCTTAACTCGAAAAAACTAAAAAACGAATGAAATATTTTATCCATTGAAATGTTAAAAAATGTTGCAAGAACATCATCGCATTTAGTAGATATAGGACAAGGTTTTTTCTTTAAATGTGTAGGGTCCGTAAGATTGCGTGTACGGGATGATTTTCGAAAAAAAACTTGTCCTATACTAAACGCGAGGTCAATAAAACATTTAAGGACTATTTATCTAAATCTTATGAAGAAATAAAATGCACGACTGGGTCGCACGAACATGCCCTTATGTGCAATCACACTGTGGTTTTAAAATATACATGGTCTTACACTTAAGACTGAAAATTTTTTTAAAAATCAATAAATTTGAAAGAAATTGATTAAACAACTCCTGACTGTTTTGACACCAACGCAATGTACACCATCATCTGATTTCTTACACAAAACTCAATTTATGAGAGAATTTTTTTTAATCTTTGCAGAGGTTTCTGAAAACATTTTTAAGAAAAAACGCCATTATTTGATATATATAGTGCGGAGTTCAAAAAATAAAAAAAAAATCATTTACCCATTTTCGAAATAACAAATTTAAAAAAATAATTTTGAATTTTTTTTTTATCCACAATTTGTTTTTTTTTTTTTTTTTAATTTTGATATGCAATATTATTCAGATTTCTTAGAAGCTCCTGCGTAAAAAATTATATTTTCCTTACCGGTTTTTAAACACTTGTAGTATTTTTATTCATAAAAATAATTTTTATTTAAAATTTGCTGGATAATGTTAAAGAAAAAATTGTATGGCAGGTTCTATCTATCGTTATTTTTGGTCTTAAAAAAATAAAAAAAAAGTGTGGGGGATTTCCAAAAAAACGTTAGGTACTAAGTTTAAAGAAAATCGATCCACCCGTTTAGGCTGCAGCCGAAATGACAGGACAGTCTTCGACTTCGCTATCAAAAAAGTAATACATACATATTTATAATTGTTAGATTTTACGAAATAAAAAACAGTATTTGACAACGTTATAAGCTGTACTTTATTCTAAGAAGAACTGGTAGAGAGTAAGTTTTAAATATTAGAATATAACAATTAATACGGTACAATTGCATTGATATATAATTGACGTGAATTTAGATTGGAAGTATATAAACTAAATAATTCTACACACAGTAGTGATCAAAAGTTATGAACTTTAACAGTCCCCCTCAATGCAATTATCAAAGAATAAATTTAAAAAAAAAAATTATTTAAAACAAAAAAATTCATTAGGTATATACATTTTTTTTTTTTTTTTATAATTTCAAAAATTTAATTCCCATTAAAGCTGAAAGTCGCTCATGCTTTGGTCTGGTCAGATTCTTTGTAAGGACATCAGCTACCATCTCAGATGTTGGCGTGTACTCCAGCTCGATGAAACCATCTTCATACAGTTGTCGCACAAAATGATAGCGAATGTCTATGTGCTTACTTCTTGGATGAAAGACCGGGTTCTTCACAAGTTGCTGCGCACCTAAATTATCAGAATGAATTAAAATAGATTTAAATGATACCTTTTCATATTTGAATTCATTTAAGAGATTCCTAAGATATGATGCTTCTTTGGATGCCTGTGAGAGAGCCATATATTCGGCTTCAGTGCTGCTCAAAGCTACAGAAACTTGTTTCTTAGATTCCCATGAGACTGCTCCACCACCCATCAGAAACACAAAGCCAGTATACGATCGCCTATCGTCAACATTACCGGCCCAGTCCGCATCAACGTATCCAGTAAGATTAGATGGTGTTTTACCATATGTAAGTTTAGCACTGCTTGTCGTCTTCAGGTACCTTAAGAGATGTTTTGCTGCTACAAAGTGCTCAGTATATGGTTCCACATTGAACTGCGAGAGCTTACAAACGGAATACATTATATCAGGACGCGTTGAAACCGCAATATAGAGAAGTGCTCCAATTAACGATTGATACTTCGTTGAGTCTACGCGTTCTCCTCCATCACTACCTTTAGCTAGTTTCATGCCTGGGTCCAAAGGTGTGTAACGTGGTTTACAATCAATTAAGTTAAATTTCATAGCCAGTTCATGAATGTAATTTTGCTGATGAATTTCGATTTGTTCACTGTTTCTTTTGATTTGGATACCCAAGTAAAAACGGAGCTCACCTTTATCCACAATGTCAAATTCAGAACCAATCTGAGATTTAACTGATTTTAAATCATCATAGTTTGATGCGGCGATGATCATATCATCAACGTAGATGCCAACAATACAAAATATATTGCCTTTACATTTTGTGTAAGCGCAAGTGTCACCGCTGCAACGCTGAAAACCGAGTTTTTGCATAGTCTCATTCAGTTTTTTGTTCCACTCTCTGCCTGCTTGCTTCAGTCCATACAGAGATTTTTGAAGCCTGCATACTCGTTGAGGGTATTGCGAATCAACAAAACCTTCAGGTTGATGCATGTACACGGTTTCATTCAAATCACCATGCAAGTATGCTGTTGTGACATCAACATGGTGTACATGAAGATCGAATAGCGCAACCATAGCGAGGATGAGTCGAATTGTAGAATAGCGAACGACAGGGGCAAATGTCTCGTAGTAGTTGATCATATATTTTTGCGAGCACCCTTTAGCAACTAGGCGGCATTTATAGCGATCAATAGAACCATTTTCATCACGTTTAATGCTGTACACCCATCTGCATCCAATCACCTGGCAGTCATTAGGCGGGTCAACCAACTGCCAAGTACCCATCGATAAGAGTGCATCAAACTCGACTTTCATAGCCTCTCTCCATCGCTTGTTTTCAGGATGCTTTATTGCTTCTGTAAAGGAACTAGGAATGGACATACCTTCTTGAACAGAGTTGATAGCCTGCTGGTTGTATTGCTTTGCTGGGCGGCCAACTTTTCCAGTTCGTATGATTTTTGGACGACCAGGCAAGTTTTTCATCTGAGGAGGAGCATTTGAACATGATGGTGCTGGCTGTCTAGAAACCTCTGCTTCTTCCTTCTCTGCCTTAATTGGAACCTCTCCGTTGGACTCCGTTACATTTTCTATTGACAATGACTCTAAATCTGTGTCTAAAAAATCATAAACGTTAGAACTCAATTCTTTATCGTTTTCAAAAAATTGGACATCACGACTCTTGGTAATTTTTCCTGTAGCTCTGTCTAGTAGCCTATAGGCTTTTGATTCATCGGAGTAGCCAACAAACGTATACTCCTTACCTTTTGCCTCAAATTTTGACTTTCCAGGTTGCTTTACTAATGCTATTGCCTTTGAACCAAAAACACGAAAATGACTAACTGAAGGTTTCGTACCACTCCAGACTTCATGAGGGGTTTTGTTGCCAAGGACTTTCGTTGGACACCGGTTTCGCAAATAAGCAGCGGTGTTGACCGCCTCAGCCCACAGCGACTCAGGAAGAGAAGAACCTATGAGCAAACATCTTGCCATCTCCACAAGTGTCCGATTTGCCCTTTCCGCAACTCCATTCTGCTGTGGAGTGTGTGCTACAGTCAACTGTCTTCTTATCCCGCTGTTTTTTAAAAAATCTGAGAACTGATTGCTAACGTACTCTGCCCCATTATCACTACGGATCATTTTAATTGCTCGCCCTGTCTCTCGCTCTACGTCTTTCTTAAACTGCTTAAAAATTCCAAAAACCTCGTTTCTTCTTTTTATGATATAAATATGCATTTTACGCGACTTATCATCAATGAAACTTACAAAATAGCGACCACCTCCAGCCGAAGGGGTTCTCATAGGTCCACAGATGTCTGTGTGGACTAAATCAAGTATAACCTTACTCCTGCTGAGTGATTGCTTAGGAAATGGCTGTTCACTTATTTTGGCCTTTGCGCAAACTACACATTCTAAACTGTTTTCATTGCCAAGTTTAAGACCTCGAACCATATTCTGCTTAGATAGTTGCTGTAAGCTACCACCATTCAGGTGTCCGAATCTCTCGTGCCATCTACTATAAGAACTTGCATTCATTGATTGAGTCCTCAAGCTGAACGCTAATTCATGTCTTACACCACACACTATATACAAATTTTGACGTTTTTTGGCTCTTAGAATCACCTTATTGTATTCACCTCTAACAACTCCAAAGTCTCTGCCAAATTCTAATGCATGCCCACTAGCCGTAATCTTGCTTACAGATATGAAGTTTCCCCTCAATTCAGGAATAAAATAAACATCTTTCAGAGTTACGTCAAAATCATCTGTACTAATTCGAACTGTTCCTACACCACTGGATGTAACACACACATCAGTTGCAAGTTCTACTGTTGTTTTAGGAGCATCTTCTAAAAAAACAAACAGATTCCTATCGCAACACATATGAGAAGTTGCACCGCTATCTATGCACCATTCGTTTCTACCTAAAACTCCATTGCCATAGGCAGTATTAGAAACTATGCCAAACGCAGCCTCGTTCCGATTATTCAACGATGTAGTACATTGGGAAGCGAAATGCCCTCGAACACCGCATTTGTAGCATTTACCACGATTGTTTCGTTTTTTATCGAAATTGCTTTTATTTGAGGATTGGACCGAACCTGACTTCGTTTTTGCTTTTATAGCTAACACATGCTGCTTGCTGTTACCCACGTGCTCTTTGTCTCTATCATTCCTTCTTTGTTCCTCTTCTTGTAATTTAATCTTTAAAGAGGCCAATGTAGGCAATTTATCTCGACTCTCAATAGCTACTATAAAATTCTCGTAATCATCAGGAAGACTACAAAGCAACATTATGGAAAGCAACTCATCTGGCATCTTAACATCAATCTCATACAGCTTTTCAATTGTAACGCAAAAATCATTGATATGGCCAGACATCGATTGTCCTTCATGCATTTTATTTGATAATAATTGTTTAAATAAACTTACTTGCCTTGCTGGTCCAGATGGCTTATGAATCGATGCAAGAATGTCCCATGCCTGCTTTGAACTTTTGCTCTGCTTCACGTGAATGAGTTCGGATGGTTTCACACTAAGTAGGATTGTCGAAAGCGCCTTACTATCCGATTTTTCCCACTTCGTTTTTTCCTCCTCAGCAGCATCCTCCTTGAGTTTATTGTCACCGCTTACGTACTCCCAGAGATCACAATGTATGAGCACGCTCTTCATCAAAACTTCCCATGCACAGTAGTTTTCTTTATCAAGTTTCTCAATTTGATATAATGAGGTCATGATAATTTTATTTTTATATAGAAAATAAATAACCCACGACAAACGCAAGAAAAAAAAACTATTTAAATTTTATTAAATTAAAATTTAACTTTAGTATACTTTTTTCTAATATAAAATATGGCCTGGGCCCATAACCTGTTAGATTTTACGAAATAAAAAACAGTATTTGACAACGTTATAAGCTGTACTTTATTCTAAGAAGAACTGGTAGAGAGTAAGTTTTAAATATTAGAATATAACAATTAATACGGTACAATTGCATTGATATATAATTGACGTGAATTTAGATTGGAAGTATATAAACTAAATAATTCTACACACAGTAGTGATCAAAAGTTATGAACTTTAACAATAATTATATCTCCTAAGACATTATTCCTATTAAAAAAAAAAAAAAATTAGAAAACACGAACCCAATCGCTTTAAAATAAAAGGTAAACCTATTCGTGTAAAAAGGAGTGTTTCATAACATTTACATTGAATGAATATTTATAAGAAAACGAGAAAGGAAACTGCTTGCGATTTATTCTATATTGATTCAGGCCAGAGCAGAGGAATAAATAGAAAGTCTGTTTTGGTTCAATGCCAATTGCCAATAGCCTGCAAGTACAAATAAAATTAAAAAAAATAAAATTCTATATGGAAATAAATAAAATGATTTTGAGTGAGCGCGTGCCAGCCCAGAAGACAGCATGCATTATCGTGACTTCTCGAGTCCGACGCGTAGTAGGTACCCAATTACAGAAAATTAAACAAGCAAATAACGTTTTCGTCGGAATTTCATTAAAAAAATCTTACAGTTCACGTAAGTGTCTGCGCAGCGCAGACTTAAACAAAAAGGGAAAAAATACCAGTGGCAATATTATTAATATTAATATGTACATATGTTATATGTACCTACTTATGTTATATTATGCATAATATGTATGATGCAACATCGATTTTTTCTAAATAATTGTTGTCATCTTTGGAAACCATGTATTTTATAAAGCAAACATATTTTTTTTAAACATTCAAACGTGCCTGTGAAGTTGGCATATCAAGTATAATAATTCATATAATTCATATAATATAATCCAATAAATTTTTGTTTACAACACTTTTCTAACAAAAAATTATGATTTTTCAAAAATTAAGGCGATTTTTCATGAATTTGGGTAATCGACCTTAATTCGACCTTGATATGCTGGTATTTTTTAAGAGTTCTAGCTCTTTTATCGATGATAGCAAACCTAGCATATCAAGGTCGAATTAAGTAGGTACATATAACATATGTACATATTAATATTAATAATATTGCCACTGGTATTTTTTCCCTTTTTGTTTAAGTCTGCGCTGCGCAGACACTTACGTGAACTGTAAGATTTTTTTAATGAAATTCCGACGAAAACGTTATTTGCTTGTTTAATTTTCTGTAATTGGGTACCTACTACGCGTCGGACTCGAGAAGTCACGATAATGCATGCTGTCTTCTGGGCTGTTAGAAAAGTGTTAGAAACAAAAATTTTATTGGATTATACAGTAGACACATAAGGTCCTATGTCTTTTGATAATTTATGATATTAAAACTTCTAAATCTGTGAAATTCAGTTGCTTTTTCCACCGCATTTCTTATTTTTTTAATTATACCTAGAATAATTTTTTTTAGTTTTGTTTCTATGTTTGAATATAACAAAACAATTTTTTTAGGTATGAGGAACTATTAAGGTATGTTTTTACATCTAAAAAAATGTTTTCATTTGACATTTCAATAATTGATAGGTATGCTACGGGAAGTTAGCATCTCATTTTTCAGAATCCATTTTTTCGGTGAAATCGAACAGAACTATTTTGGAAAAGTATCAGGAACTATAGAACTATGGTGCATGCGATGAGAACTTAAAAAAAAATTAATATGCTAACACTTGATATGCCAACTTCACAGACACGATTGTGGCATGGTGCGCCATCCCGCATGAATGAGAGGTCGTCAAAATCTATGTCTTCAATTTCAGTAAAAAAAAAAAGTCAGTTAACATGAATCTGTAATGCCCACCGTTGACCTAAACGTTGTTCCCAACCTCATTTTCGAAGACAAAAATGGTCCAATGATGCCACCGCTCCACAATCCGCACCAAACTGTACTGTGGAATGTGGATACATTGGCTTCTCCACAATGTCAATAGCATACCAGTCTCGCGAACATTTGCACAAACTTGCGTACAGCAGGCGCGGTGGGTGCTTCATTTCGGCCTAAACTTCTTTTCAAAAAACACACTTTTTGGGATACACAGCATGCACTTTAGAAAAAAGTTTTCAATATTTCCTAACGTTGTTCAAACGTAAAGCTACTCATTTCGTTCCGCGGAGGTATAATACTGACTTTCTGTTACGATTTCGAGCGGGAAACAGCTGTCAGTGTCAAAATAACCTGCGATTTAAAAAGAAACTAGATGGTCCACCCATTATATGTATGTTCAGAATAAAGCTATTTATATATCATTTCTATTCAAAAGGTGATTAAGATAGAGCGCCTCAATTACTCCTAAATTCCGACGTTGAAAATTATATTTGACAACATAGGGCGCGAAAATAATTTAATATGTCACTTTTGTTTGTTGGTCTTGCATAAATCTGTAAATAATTAAAACATCTTGTTTTGATTGAAAATAAAATCAATTTAAAAATGAAATCGACGAAACAAAAATTTTAAATTTATTATTGAATCTTATTTGTATTGTTTGTCAAATAAACTCGATTTAAAAATCTACAAAAGTTGTTAATAAAATGAATATATTAAAATATAAACATTTCTTTTATTTTCAGGTAAACCGTTTTTTTAATCTTAGCGCCAGAGCTCACGCCGTCGTCGACGCCATATTAAAATACCAGTGTTGAATGATTATTTCGTTTTATGTATGTATTAAATACTATTATGCAATATTATAATTATGTTACCGGTTATAGGCATTCTAAATAATATCTTAACTGCAAAGTATAAAATAAATTTAATTTTTTTAGCGCATCATTAATCAATACTGTTTGATTTTTAATGCAAGAATTTGTATTTTTTTTTTCTTTTCGGGTTTTACCACCATTATGTAGGAACTGGGAACTATTAACTAGTCACTTTACCGTTTAGAGGGTGTAAGTTGTTTATATTAACTAACTCTAACACACCACTTAAGCCCGAACAATACTGATACAATAGGCGTGTTTTTTTTGTAAACCCAGAGGGAATTGCCCGAAAAAAACGACCACAGGGATTAGCGACAGCATCGCGGAAACAAAATGGAGTTTTCATACAAACTATCGATAACAAGTATATAATTTATGCCGGTAACACAGTTTTTCTGTGTGCTTAAGTTAAGCACGGAGAATTCTCTGGGTTTATCTTAGCCCGTAGGGGATTAGTTGTTGTTGTATTTAACATGGTGATTGTTTAGCACCGACGTCGTTTTTTTCATCCAATTCCCTCCGAGCTTACAAAAAAACACGCATAATGTGTGCCTAATTGTAAGCTTTAAACTTAATTGTTCTTATTCGCCGAATGATTAATACAAATAATGGCTCAGGGAGACCATAATTAGTATGATGAATTGAAGATGACAAATGTCAGGGTTCCGAAAACTATTACTTCTAGTAGTATAAAATAACCGGTGAATCATACCAACCGCAGGAGTTGGTGTAATAACATAATATCAGTAACTTTTCGACGTTTTTTATAGAAAAGTCATAAAAAGTGCAATTTCTAGACGGAGAAAGATGATTTTAATCAGCTTTTTAATAAATAAATAATTAACAAACAAATAAATTAGAAATAAAAAAAACAAAATAAATAACTAAATAAGAAAATAAATATGTAGGTAATATAATAAATTAACAAATAAATAAATAACAAACAAATACATAAATTAATAAATAAAAAAATAGATAGTAATTAAATAAGTAATTTGATTAATTAATAAAGAAATAAATACAAAAATACAATGTACATTGTACATACATATATGGACATTTGTAGATAATAAATAAAAACGAAAGACATTAATTCTTACAACACCTCCAGCAACTAGGTTTGAAATTAAATTATTATCTGAATTACTGCACGATAAAATGTAACGTTTACATAGTTTTGAGATTCTTACTGTAACAGTGTAACCTAATCAATTTTTGCTATTTTATGGAGTTCTTCTGTAGAAAAGTGCCAGGGAAGGTTAAGCATTATTTTTAAAATCTTATTTTGTATTATCTGTAAATTTATATATGGATTTCAGCGCATTTTCCCCAAACAGTTGAACCCTTAAAAATAATGCTTTGAAAGATATACATTTAAAGATCATTAATTTATTTTCTATACATTTTAGACTTTGGTTTGATAAACGGATAGAGCGTTTTGGTCACAATATTTAGTTTGCTAAGCGTTTGCTGAATGTGCAAGTTATAAAAGTCAAGGTTTTATCCAGGCGTACCCCAAGATACTTTGCACTTAATTTGAACACTTTTTGGTTAAGAGTGCCCAAAAACCCAGTTCGATGGAGTTATTGGCCTGAAAGTTTTCGGCGCTTCGGGAAATGTATTTTAAGTTTAATTAAAACGCATTTTTGATTAAATTTAATAAAGGTTCATATTTTATTTTTATTAAAATACAAAATAGGTCCTTATGTTCAAGGACCCACACGTGGGGCAGGTTTGAATTTATAATTATTTTCAACAGTAAATTATTTGAGTATAGGAGCATATCTATTGATGGAAACAATAAACTGTATGAATAAATTAATTATTATGTATGCTGAATTAAAAAAAAAAAACTTTAATAGGTCATAAAATCTTTTTAAAGGTGTAAATCAGTAGTTAAAAAGTAGACTTTTGGAAACAAATAGATGAAAACTAAATTTTTTAAGCAAAAAGTCTCTTTGAAGCTTTAATTTTAATACAATACAAAATAATAACTCATTTTTAAACCTGTTCACAAATTCCCCGACATGTTAAACAACATAAAACTCGGCCATAGATATTATACCTAACATATTTATTAAGAACTTCACCTTCATTTTGATTAACAAAATGAAGATGTGAATTTAACAAATTTCAAAATCGAAAAACCTTGGCAAACATATTTTAAAAATTACAAAAAAATTTTACAATAATACAATTTACGCATAAAAACTGCATAATTAGGTACTATCAAAATCGTTGAAGTGTAAAGATAAAGGTATTGCCATGTTTAAAATTAAGTTTACGCTTTAAAATATTTATTTATTTATTAGGATTAAGCCATGTTCAAAGGTACCCCGCATTCAAACGTGCCTCCCTCTAACCTACAGAAATCTTTACAGATACAGTCAACTTGATAGTTTTATTTATAAGGGCCATTCAAGGAGACAAGTTTTAGTCAGGCTTGTATATTTAAGTTGACTTCAAATAATATCGCTCAGTTTAACCAATTCTTTTTTGGAATTATCTCGTTATTCTCAGAACATTTCGATAAATTTGCTCACTTATCTCTTAAACGAATTTTACGTTAATCCATTTTGATAGATACAAAAAGTGTTTTAAGTTAAATTTTCAAATTTGGCTCAGTAATATAAAAATATTAAATCTCTGAAATGTATGGGTGCATTTAGTAGAATTTTGTTTTTTAAGCATTCCCTTAGTTTCTATCAGAGAGAAACTTTAACGTTGACCACTTATCACTGAATGAAAAAAAAAAATATCTCATTTGGAGATTTTTATTTTATACTAGCTGTCCTACCCCGGTTTCGCACGGGTTAGCAATCCCTGGACATAAATATGTATAATTAACACAATAGTAATAATTACAAACAATATTAATTCACTTTTGATTAAACATAAAACGCAATAAATATCACTACACTTATAATAAAACGTAATTAAACACAGTAGCGCAAAATTTTAAACGATTTAGTACGATGTTAAAGCCATTTTATCATAGTAAAAATGTTTTAACATCGTACTAAAAATCGTACGTTTAAAAGTTTGCTAATAACACTTTACTACTATTTAAAAACAATGGCGCAAAATTTTAAACGATTTAGTAAGATTTTAAAGCATTTTTATCATATTGAAAATGCTTTAACATCGTACTAAATCGTTTAAAATTTTGCGCCAATATCATCTAAAAACACCTTTTCTAATGAATAATATCATAAAACTGAATTTCAATGGATTCTTAAGAAATAAAAAAAAAAAACGGCAACACTCAACATACTCAACTTCATAAAATTTGTTCTCAAAAGCTTCAAATCCCAAAAGCTCCTTTGATACTGCAAATTGATAGAAGAATTGAAAAACAAAAAATACTCCTAAATAACGTAAATTTGGAACAAAAGATGTTTGAACAAATTTTATCAATTTTTTTCAGAATTTTAAATTTAAAAATTTATTTTTCTCAAAAAATTTCACTAAAATAAAATTAATAAGTATATTTCTGGCTTTCAAATTGTAAGTGTTCTCCTTAATTTTTAATAATTTTTATTCGAAATCAAGTCGATTTTTTTTTTCTTGTCTCGATCCAACCTATATTTCATTGTGCTTTGATATTATAAATACCCCTTATATTCATCGGTGCAGGGAAATAAGTCCCCAGGATATAAATCTACTGAGGGAATAAGTACTCACTTAATGGGAGCGAGATCTACTTTACTAAAGTGGTCTTTGTTCCCATGCAAGGTAAGAAATTCGTTACAAAAAACTGTGGGTTTTAGATCCCTTTGAATGTGAAATAAATTACGATTTTTATTTGATTATTTTTGAAAACCCGAAAACTTTTTTTTTTTTTCTAAAATTTGTTGCTATAAAATTTACATACCTCACTATTAAAACGTCGTACACCCAACTTTGCATACACCCAACCACGCACCTACCCGAAATCCTATAGTGTGCCCAAGCAGGGGGGTTGCACTGTTTAAACGTCGTAATGGCGGGTGCTATAGAACTATATTTATGTAACAAGCAAAAAAACAAAAATTCGCCACTGAACCTTACACTGTTTTCACGAATATTCAAATAACAAATGATGTATTGAATATCAATTGTAACATACTCGTACTTATCAAGATAAATTTAAGAAAACATAAAAAAAGGTCTACGAACTAACAGTAGTTTACATCTCTCTTTAATTTTTGTTGTTGTAAATTCATTCCCACTTCGAGTGTGTACTAATTTCCCATAAAGTGGAGCTGGTTCTCACTTAATGGGAACAAAGACCACTATAGTAAAGTGGATTTCGTTCCATTGGGGACTTATTTCCCTGCACAAGTGAGAACTTAGTCCCTCAGTGGACTTAGTTCCTGGGGACTTATTTCCCTGCACCATATTCATCATACCTTGACTGAAATAATATTTTTTTATATTATTATTGAAAATAACATATTTATCAAACTAACCATTTTCGATATGTAAACGGTTTAAGGTTGATCGATTCCCTTTGTTTTTAATGAAGTAATTCAACATATTATAAGAGTCATTCTTGAAATTAAATGATATTTTAACAAAAGACCTATGTTTTAAATGAATCTCAGACCAAGACCAAAGAAATTGGAGAATTATGTATCTTTCAGTGAGAAACCGATTGGAAATAAAAGTCAACGGTTATTTTTCATCTCTACGTATAAATAATTTTGTGCATAATATCTTTTGAACTTCATATTTTTGTAAAAAATTTAATTTTTTTAGAGAATTTTTCTTGTTAATCAATCAATCAATTAATTTATAATATTTCAGTTACATAATAATAATTATAATGTCAGTTTTTTAACGTGAACTAAATTACTACCAATTAACACACTTAACCTGGAAAAATAACAATGAACCATAAAAATAATGTAACGCAGAATTAATAATTCATGTTTTTGTTCTACGAGTTCAATTCAAATAAGATCTGTAACGATTTTTATATTTTCTTTGAGCTTGTTTTTAGTATGGTATGGCAAGTATCGATCCTTAAGAAAATCGAACTCGAGATTTTGATCAAACTTGACATTACGATAATGCGAAGCCGAAAAAAGTGATTCTCACAATTCTGTCCGTCCGTCTGTTTGTCTATCCATTTTTGGG
This sequence comes from Epistrophe eligans, assembly GCA_951394125.1. Classification (NCBI taxonomy): domain Eukaryota; kingdom Metazoa; phylum Arthropoda; class Insecta; order Diptera; family Syrphidae; genus Epistrophe; species Epistrophe eligans. Next base: position 50,327,762 of record OX596030.1, read on the forward strand.
GTACACCCCTGACAGGTTTTTAAATTATTGTTTAGGATAAAAAATTAAGGTACCTATTTTACAATTTTTTTGAAGCAATTAAGTTTTGCAGTTGTTTTTTAATCAGCCCTATCATGAATTCCATCGTAATCGGAAATTTTTCCGAATCCCGAAAAAAACTATGACCGAATCCGTTCGTAATGACAATTTGTATGAGATTTTCCACTACGATGGAACCTGTGATAGTTTTTTTCTGGATTCGTAACAAGTTTCCGATTACGATGGAATTCGTGATAGGGCAGAATATTTTTGTTTTTATTTTATAACCGCATGAAAATGTATTCAATGTTTTTATTTAAGTAGCTGTTTCAAATCCCAATACAATATAAACAAAAAATAACCTTCGTACTGTTCTGAGTTTTTAGGAATGTGAAAAAATTCGTTATTGAATCGCAAAAGCTCATACTTACAAAAATACATGATACATGCATGAAATTAACCTCAGCTTGGATATTTCCATGTTGACAATTTGATTATTGGGTTATATAAATAAATCGGATCACCTGGTCAAAACCTTTCGCTCCGGAGTATTTGCTGCATTATGTACTAATTTATAATTCTCGATAACTTACATTTTCAGGAGCACCTGCTCAGCTTCTGGTATGGAGTCCCTGCTTTTTAGTTCGTGCTCCGTTTTATTCATGTTTCAGGTATTCAGTATAAAGTAACAAATACCACAAAAAAATGTTTATTTAAAATATTACCTATACACAAGAAATAATTATAACGATCTCTTGCGCCCCAAAAGAAAAACATATGGATATTATAAGGCTTAGTATCCCTATAAATAAATTTAACAATGCATTCCGAGTGAACGGAAATTCTTAAGAGTCATTCCCAATCGAATCTGTAGGGCTTTTTCACGATTTTTCACTGCTCTTCTTAAATTTTTTTTCTCTATCATAGATAAGAAATAAAAAACATATTTTAAAACAAATCATAAAGACATTGACCCTTTATTATGCTGCAAGACAAAATCTTCTGCTGAATGAATACAAACAGCCCTATTTTATTCCTTGAGGCTACAAATTATGGCATTTAGGTACTTATTTTCTCCTTTTGCATTGATTTTACATTATATTCTTGGCCTTTTTTACTATCCGGGATAAAGCGGCCGACTATCAATTTATTATTCTCCATTCGTGAATAATGGCTAATTGTAGGGCATTCAGAAGGGAAAATGTAATGAAAAAAAAAATAAAGACTTCCTCCATCTACCTAAAACTTTTATGTGTAGGTATTTTTTTCGTTTTTTTGGGTTCATCGTTTAGACAGATCAAAACGAATCAATCATTCCTTAGCGTACATAGCTATAGACCATCCAATCACGTGAGTAATTTTAATTCAGCTTCAACAGGCATGGTATGTCAACAGTATTTCCTGTAGAGACAAAGTCATATTGCTCCCCAATCTAAAATTGGGGATTAAGTTCTATTTTTAACTTTAGGGTTTAAGAAGTTTAAAATAAGACGCACATATCAGTAGTCCTCAAGCATCTTTCAGAGACTGAATCTTAATATCTTATAGCCCGGGTGCTTGTTTTTGAAAATGAAAAATAATCATTTTATCCTTTTTTTATAAAGAACAAGATTACCTTTGTTTATATTATTCCAGGTTGGAATGCAATAACAACAACTTGAGTTCGCTAACAACAAGTTTATAGGCTGGAGTTCAATAGTTATTTTATTTATCAAGGAGATCACTCGATTTAGTGGTGCTAACGCCAAGTGTGTCAATTTTGAATGAAATACTTTTTTCTTCACTTAATGAAGCCGGTGCTCTATTTTTCCCAATCAAACTTTTATTGTTTATCACTTGCAAGGCAACGGAGCGACTAGGTTCTTAGAAGATTAGACTTTAAAGTAGATACAACAATGTACATTTTGTACATATGTACAAAATAGATTCTTTAAATTGAAAAACAAAACATGCAAACTTGTGTTGTTTGCACTTTTTTAAAAATTAATTAATTGACAAAAAAACACAGGACTCATTCATCTTGAAAAATTGTAGTAGTGAAAATATTTCTTTTCAAGTAGTTATCTTACTGACCTGTTCATTTTTCCAAGATTCTGCTATACCTATACTGTTTTTACATAAACAAAATAATTAGTATACTACGTATGTCGTATACTAAATATGTATAATTTGTACATATTTATGTACATCGGTACCTGAATTCATTTTTTACTTTTCAAAAAGAAACATCAACTCTCAGACTATATTATTTGAAAAAAAATTTCCATGTTTACATTTCAATGAGCTTCCATGTAGATTTATAAATTTGTTCCTCCTTTTTTAATTTATTTATTATGGATCTCAAAAATTGTTTTCGTTTTCATACAATTTACTGTAGGTTTCAAGAATCAATGTATTAGCTTTGTTTCAATAATTCATTTAAGAATACATTTATTGGCAGGTTTTTTTATTTTCTTCACAAAATGTATGTATAATTGTATTGTTTAAAACTTCGAAATTAGTTATAAGTGGTTTAAATTCCTTTTTATTTTTGAACCGAGCTATTATAATTAAGTTTTGTAAAATCTATAATTGATAAATGCTTCAACGAGTAGGAAGAAAGTTTCCTAGATTGTTGTGGTATCACAATGGACCAACTTATGGTCTAAGTTTATCAAGCGTCTCTGCTGATAGCCACGTAAACCTAACCTATAAATGAAAAGACCATTAGTTGATTATTAATATTATTCTTACTTATAACTGATTCAATATTATGTTGTTATTATTATGTTGTTGCAGAGATTTAATCAAAATGTTCAACCTTCAGGGTTGCCGCTGTGTTGAATCAAAGAGTTTTACTCTATTTCCACAAAAAACTGTGATTTTAATTTTTTACAGATTTGTCTTTTACAATTTTGAAAATATGATATTTTTTATATTTTGTATATTTATCGGTTGACTCGAAAAATAAATATCAAAAAAAATACACAAAATATGAACAAAAATAAAAACTAATGTTATTTGCGGAAAACCAACATAACTTCGGATATATGCTTCCTTAAATGGTATAGCCTAACGATTTAAAAAAAATGTCTTCCCGAAACAATATTTAAAAAAAATATGTACTGGACTAATAATTATAATAGCGGACATTTTTAGACTTATGATTAATTACCGTTTTCTAAAAAGGAAACTAAGTACAACGTAAGAACTTATGTGCCAGTTTACGCTGATAAAAAACTAGAATGCATAATGCTAAAAACATTAAAGTATGATACTTAGCTAAACCGAAGATTTTTCAAATTATTATCAAGTTGATGCTGTCACGTTTGATGCTGTGGACGTTTTATTAAAGTTATATTTATCGAACACTTACCTATTTTATAAGCCAATGTTAAGTTCATGTGACCTCAAATCCAAATTTCCAAAATGCGTTTCGCCCAGTTCAAAAACAGTATCTTTGTTGAGTTCTGGGAATAAACTTGGAACAACAGTACCTACAATAAAAAGATTACATTATGCACAAGTATATATGGGTTGTCAAATCCTGCAAAAATTGTGAGCCGTTCTTGTCCCCATTTGTTATTGTTTTTGGTATTAAAGTTAACCCCATCATTTATCAAATTAAGTTATTTCCAGAGATACTGGGGTCTTGCTCATGTTTGCTTTTAAGTTGAGCTCTGGTTGGAGCTAAGCTTTTTAAATGGTAACTCATGAAAAAGGATTGTCTTCTTATTATTCTTTTTTCAAAAAAATATCAATGACTATTATTATTAATGGGTTTTTTGTGTGATAACATACTTGCAGTTAGGCTGCCAAGCTTTCGCACCATCATATTAATATTGAAGGTTTGAATGAAACAACAACAATTGGGTGAGCTACCACCAAGATTTTATAGGCTGGAGTTATAGCTATTTCACGACTGCCAGGCCGATCATCAGACTCCTTTAGTGGTGCTTGGTCCGCCCCGGGCCTAATAGAATTCGCTAAACAGATAAATACTTATACACTTCATAAGGTTTTATGTAGCCTTAATTCAACCATAGAGTACCTATATTATCTAGAGAACCGACTCGTACCCCCCTTGCCTAAAACACCCGCAAATTTTATTTAAGCACAGTAAAAGAAAACTCTCTTATTTCTCTCTTTTTTTCCTATCGGTGAATCCGTGTGAATGGTCGACGAATATGTGCCAGAAGCAGCGTTAGAACCTTACTCTAATCGGAGTAAATTTACTCCAATTTTGGGAAAAAAAATAAATCTACTCCACCACTCCGCTTTTTTGAGATCTACTCCTTTTTTTCAACACTGAAAAATTCTAAAATTCTGTAGCCAAACTACAAAAAAAGTACCTAGCAATATGTTATTCAATTTTTTAACCAAGTCTGACTCGAATGTTTGAATCTAAAATTCTATTCTGTTGTGTAACGAATTGAAATGATGTGATTTAATTTATTTTGTTAAACATTTTTTTTATTAAAAAAAAAATTTAAAACTTGGGTTTTTCTTTCGTTTTCAAATCTGCTCCGAAAATTTTCGATCTACTCCACTTTTTTTACAAATCTGCTCCGAAATTTAACTACTGAGGTTCTAACCCTGGTCAGAAGCAACACACAAAATGACATTAATCATAATTTACATGAAAAAGGGTTACAAAGCGTGTCTACTACCGGGTGAAGTAGTATTGGAGCGGGTAGCTTAAAAATGCACGGGACCACTAATACATGCTCATCGGGTAGTATACAAACCCCTTAAGTCGTTTCTCAAGATAATATACGTACATCAATTTGTTCTTTTAAAACATTTTTTTAGTTATTTTCATAAAGAATTAGGTTTTTTTTTTTGCCAAGGACGCAAAAATCAAAAATGTGATATCAATACTACATACGTCCAATGTATACTTGATCTGATTCATTACATTATTATTTTCATTTGTATTTAAATTAAAAAACTTTTAATCCAAGAATCCAACAGATTAAGATCATTCAATAAAGAAAACATGTGATCTCTATGAGCCGAACCATCTTTGGGGTTAATCATGACAGTTTCTTCTTCATATTATGTTGTGCAGTACAAATGTGGCTACAACGCAGTTTGTAATAAATCCAATATCGGGACTTTCGAAAAATTTGAGTCTCCGAAAACGAGTTTTTAGCAAACCATGCGTTCTCAACAACCACTCGAGTTGATGAATAGATATAATTGAATCTTCTCTGTTGTGATGTAGGTAAGATTGCCGAAATCTTTGTATGGTGTAATTAAATAAGGTTTATCTGGGTAGGCTGAATCATCCAGTAGAACACCTCCAGGTATGATTAAATCCGGCTGCTCACAAATCTTTGTGTAGAAATGTGACTTGCGGAAGAGACGTGCATCGTACATTGCACCTGGATCACCGCATATGTATATCGATGAATTTTTTATCAGGATCCACTATAGTATAACCTGCATTAAAATACTATAGTATTTTTTCCTATTGTGGTATGCCTCCTGGTTGTTCTTGTGTTTGTTTATGTATTTGAATATGGCTACCGTCATCATATCAAAGTATGTCAGATCCGTATACCTTCCAATAACACAAGGAAAGCTTTTATCATGGAAATTTCATTTGATTGATTTTCATTTCAGGCTCCGTTGGCCACTTTATGTAGTTGTCGCTCTTGAACGCAATCCATATGACCCTATGTAACACTATGAATACACTACTCTTGGTAACATCAAACCTATCGAAAATTTGACAGTAAGTTTTCATATTTGCTGGATACCAAAGCACCATATACATTTCCTGTCTCGAATATAATGGGTGATTTTTTAAGAGGTTTAGAACTTTTTTAAAAAAAAAACACACAAAAAATTCGAAAAAATGAATGAAATATTTATTTGAATCGATAGTTTGAACCTTGCAATTTAATGTTTAAAGATAATTTCATGCAAATGTTGACCGCGGCTGCGTCTCAGGTAGCCCATCCGCTGAGTCCAATTTTGGCATACTCTTTCACACATATCGGCCGGTATCTCACGAATGAATGCATGGATGTTGGCTTCCAGTGCGTCAATCGAAGCGGGCTTGTCCCTATAGACATTAGCCTTGACATACCCCCACAAAAAATAATCTAATGGTGTCAAATCGCACGATCTAGGCGGCCAATTGACCAATTGGTCACAATCTTCCGAATAGACTGCTCAGAAGGTCGAGAATGCCGACCATAAAATGGAAGCAGCGCGCGATGAACATTTCGAACCGAGCACGAATTTTGATAGTAAAATTCAATAATTTGCAAGCGTTGTTCATTTGTAAGACGATCCATGGTTAAATTGCAAACCAAACTGAAGCTGTTTGACAGTGACACAAGGTACTAAACACACGTCAGCTGTCAAAACCAGTGTTGCCAAAACCAAACCAGCTAAAAAATCACCCGTTATTTCTATTCGACCACCGTGTATTTGTTTTTGCTTGAAAGCGTGGTATTTATCTGAAAGAAAAATTCTATTATTCTCAAAAGGGAAAATGATACGCAAATTTTGTTACCATTAAAGTATTCTGCTACAGCTCGTTCAAGACGAAAATCAGAGATTATGAATTATAAAGATTGCAAAGCTCGGCTGTCATTCTGGTTTGCCTGCAAGCTGGCGGACGATGGTGAGCTGCAAAAGCTGTTTGAACTGCAAATCTGTATACTTCTCTATTATAGCCAAAACAATTCTCAACTGGCTTTTTAATTGTATCTTCATTGTCAGATTTCGAAGAAGATTCTGATGAAGAGGAGGAGGATGAAAACAATTCTTCTTCACTGCTATCGCTGCGTAAATCAAAGATAAATCCACCTTAAATAAAAAATTAACACATTCTTTAATATACATATATTAATTGATTTATACAATTTTATAACTTACATCAAATAAATCCATTGCAAGCAGCCACAAAGTATTAAGTATAAATATTTTATTATTGAACAGCCGCAAAATCATCGTAAAATTACAAATAAATATCGCACGTTTTATATGCAATCTGCCAGGCCTGCCTTCGATTATGATTTTTAATTCGACTATTGAATATTTTACAGGAGGAAGTATTCGAATGCCATTAAAGTAGTATAGTATTTATTAGAATTATCATTATATGTACTTTTTTATGATAATGTTTTTCCTCAATTCGTTTTAAGTGGCTTGTGTGCTCTTCACTTAGATTACATTAATAAGTATCATGAACTCTATAATTACTCATACTCAAGAGGTTTCGTATTTCTTATAATAATTAATCCAAACAAAAATGTTGTATGTACATATGTATGTTACGTAAGTATACGTTTATTATATTTGTATGACTTGCCAGAATCTGTTGCTCTCCGGCACGAAGTTTAAATATGAAAACAGACGTGACACTGAATATCTAATTTTTAGTAAATATTTGTCAAGTTTTTCAAACACAATTTGTTCCCATATTAAATCTTCAAAAAATTTTACACCAAAAGTGAATTTTATGTTGGTTAATGTATCTTTTGTAGAGGTGGCACATTTCAGATTACACTTTAATATATTATAATAATTCTCTGTTGCATAACAATGACATTGACAGTTATTCAAATGTTGTATCGACCTTATTTGTAGCGGATCTATACAAAGTTAAAGCATAGCTTCTCTGTCGAAATTAATGTTGTTTATTAAAGTTCGAGTGTTTCTTTAAGGCGCAGGTTTTTGTTTGTCGTATTATTTAACTGTCAGGTTCAGGTAGAGCACGATACTCAAATTTTCTTATGTGGGTGGTTCGTGGTTATACGAGAGTGTGGGCAATTATTTTAGTTATAGGTACCACCAAAACTCTTAGACATCTTGTGACATAATAAAGTTCCATATTATATTGTATTTTCAATTTCTTATATCTTGTTAAATGTTCAGTTTTTATGTCCCTCTTTAAAACATGAATGAATGAAAAGTGATAGAGATAGAATGTTAGATTGGATCTTAATTTTTTAAACCAAACCAAAAAGGTCAGGGAAATAAATAAAGTTGTGATCTTGAAGCGTAAAGAAATCATGTTTGTGGTGATATCGTGATGGGGACTGATATAATTAAATGTGTTTCATAATGTTGTTATAATTACATTCTTAAAACCAAAAGTGTGTTGCTAGAAAGCTAAAGAGAAAGGAATTTTTTTTTTAAGACAATCGCTTATCTTGTAAATCTTTAACTCCCATGTATTTACATTCGATTCATCCAGATTAAAACTTCAATCCAGATGTAAATTATATAAATTCAATGTAAATATATCCGGATATAAGTTTTAATCTGAATGTATCGAGTGAATAATATGGCGGTTAGTGTTGTCATATTTGACTGGATAAGACTGATATGATAGTCCGATTTTTAACTGTTCTATACGTTCTATAAATAATTCTTAAGGTAGATCTATAATAGTCAGAAGGCAAATAGGTGGTCGTACGAAACGAATACATATGACGATGTCGTGTCCATAATTAAGGTTTGCTTCGCCCCATTTTCGTTAATTTTTGCTTTTGGAAGTGAAGAGCGCTCATGTAAAAACACATCTGATGTCAAAGCTGCTGTTGCCAAAAAAAATCTTAAGTTTTTCTAAAAATTCTATAGTATATACTCATCTATCCAATTGAGAAATGACAACAACAGCTGACTTCAAATCTGGCTGAAATTTGCTTGTTTATCAAAAATAAATGCACAACTTTAAATCTTATTTGTTAAGGTACCCAGTGTTTCTTCGTTATTCTCTTTAATTATATTGATTAAATTTGCAATTTTTATATATGAATTCCCACCAAATAAACTTTACAATCACAAAACAAAAAACAAGTTTGTCGACAGGAATATTTCGATTTATGTATGTTATGATTTTGTATGTATCAGCTGTTTTGATTTTTGACAGCTGATAATAACCGATCCGGTTTTGGTCGTTCAGAAACATATTTATGTATATGAATACTCGAGTATCTATTATAGTAATTTATTAATATGATAAAATATTTTAAAATCCTCAAAAAAAAGTATATCTAGAATTTACATAAAGGGGATGATCAGTGATGTCACATGAAAATATAAGAAGTACCTACAGCGTTGACAAGAAATCCCTATATTTTCCCTACATCCACAAAATGTATACAATAAATACAAATAAAAAAATTAAGATATTTTCTCACTCCCATCAAATTTCGAAAAGGGTCCACCTCCACAGGCCCTGTTTTTCCTCCAATCTGACATAAGAAATAAAAAAGGTTGAAGTATATTTTTGAACTAAGGGTTTGGAATAACATTTTTGCAGAGTCTGTAGTACAATTTTAGAAAGTAAAAATTATTTACTAATAAAATTCTTAAAGTAGGTACCTACGCTTGGGGAGAGTACGATAACTATGGCGCCAAAAATTGGTTTTTTTGTAGAGGGGTCAAAAACAAGCATTTTTTACTATGGGAGGGGGGGTCTATCTCGCCCGTTTAGGAGGTAGGGGTAATATTAGAAAAAAATTACTTTATTCTTTCTTTCTTAAATTTAAATTAAATTAATTATGTCTACAGTTTTTAAACAAATCTCATGCAAACTCAAAATATTGATAAAAAAAATTAAAACAAGTTTTGAACAATTTTTACCTATTTTAAATTGTGAAATGGAGTGCTAAATTGGCTATTTGTGGTCAATACATGTATCAATTTTGAATCGAACACAAAAAACCGAATGGTTTTATGTTTTCTGGTTTTGAGAAAATTGAAAATTACTAAAACTACTTTCTTTGTTTTTCTGTATTTACGGTGATTTCATTTTGAGGGTAGAGTACGATAACTTTGGTACCAAAAATTGATGACGGTTTTTTATAGAGGGGTAAAAAACAAGTATTTTCTACTATGGGACGGGGAGGTCTACCTCGCCTCGTTTAGGAGGTAGGGCAGTTTTATAAAAAAAGATTACTTAAACTGAAAAATAATATTAAAAAATAACGGCAACACTTAAAATGAAATACTATACCGGTTTTGAAAGCCAGAAATCTGTTTTTTAATCCTAAATTTAAATTAAATTAATTGTCTCCCCCTCGCATAGTAAAAAATTTTGTTTTTGACCCCTCTACAAATAACCGTTATTAGTTTTTGGCGCCATAGTTATCGTACTCGTGCCCTACGCTTTCATAGAAAATTTTAATATTTCAAAAATCCGTCCTTTTTCCCTACGGTATATTTTTCAAACCGAAAATCCCTATGTGTAGAGGATTGTGAGCTACTTAAAAGGAGATCACAATTTTGATTGTTCTTGTTGGGCCCACAATTTGTGACGAAGCTACCAGAATACGAAAAACTCACCTTATGAGGTATCAATTATAGGTTTTCCAGAATAGGGCTAAAAAAATAGCTTTAACTATATTTTATCATTTATATACCAACGAACATACGAGATTTAAATATGGTTGCAGCTATGTAACGTAGTCTTAACATTGGTTAGTCTTAACTATTTAGCACACCCTGTACGTAGGTAGGTAAGGTACATATACCTACAAACTTAATTTTATATATGTATAGTTTTGAGAGTGGAAAAAGGTATATCTACCATTTTATAAGTACCTTCTTCTGAAATAAAAATATGTACAGATATGTACATAATAGGTACAGGTATGTATGTTTTTTTTCAATACATCAACTTCGAAAAGTAAGTTCTCTTCTTGAATCGTCAATATCATTACGAATTGCTTTTGCCTGCATTTTTTTATATTAACAAAAAAACGTAAAATTTTACATATGTATGTACAATGTACATACCTTCACAAGCATTGATATTTTTACATTAAAATTTAATTGAAATAAAATTCCTTACCTTGACGAAAGTTGTTTAGCTCAAACACAATAGATATATGTAGATGTTAACTTGTGAAAACACCGGGGTAAAGTAAATACTAAATAAATAACATCCCACGACAACGAAATCATTTATACAATTTAAAATGGCAATCTTTAAGATATTTTAACACGAAACTATAAACTCAATTGACACTCAAGTATCTCTTGACAAATATGGAATTCCGCCTATTAAGGCATTCCATACTGAGAAAAAAATTATTTGATAGAGTTGTTTGTCCGCACGGAGTGCCCCTAGTTTTGATTACTTTATTTCATTGCTTAAATTAGTTTTTGGTTCAGAGATAAAAGCTTAATTTGGAAAATTTTCTCACATTAAAATAGAAACTGTTAATTGTCGTTGAAATTGTCGTATAGTAATTGTTAATTGTCGTAGGTAGGTATTAACCTTATACGGAATGATCACAGTATCTAGCACGTACCTACTTACCTACCTACTTTTATCTGCAACACTGCAACCTACTCGGGAATGGAAATTAATTCAGTTTATCTTAGGATGGATAAATTAATAGTAAACTGATTGGCGCAAAGCGCACACAAATCAACTGTGTTCATCCAAACATGGAGTCAAGTATAAGGTTTACTACTTCTTCCGCATAAGTGAATGGTCAATGGACAAAAGTTAGTAAGCATTGTGTTTACCTTTTTTGGAAGTTGTTTTCCTAGTTTTTTTTTTTTTTTGTTTGCGGGATTAGTCTTAAAGAAGATGAAACAGTGAAATAACACGAATTTCTTTGACTGATGGAGAAGAAAGGCGGTCAGAGTCAGATGAAGCAAAAACAACGACGTTCCCATTTTTTTTACAACAAGTTACAACAAATTCCACTCTAATTTTCTTTGTATTTTTTGACGACAAATATGAAATATTACATATGGTAGGCATAAGGAAAGGAATAAGTACAACATATTCGAAGTTGAGACCATTCAGTGATTGTAATTATAATGAAAGTAGGTCATACTCTCAAGTAACATACATTATAGGTATTAGAGCAAAGTTTTTGATGCATAAATCCACAGGGATGTAAACCCTGATGTAATTTTGAAGATTTGTAATTAGCATGTAATATATTATACCATAGGTTTCACGCTGTGTATGTTACAATTCGCGTTAAATTTTACATTGGCTCTGATGTTGTTTTCTGTACATATGTTTATCCAGGAACTAAGTATACCTACTAATGCATTCGTAATCAGCATCGGCTGATTTCCTTTTTTTTCGTGATGCCATGGACATTTGTAATCATTCAAAGGGTAATCAAAACCTCTTGTATACGTAGGTACACAACATAACAAATCGCAAATTTGAGACACAAATATTTATTATAAGGCCCCATATGTTTCGACTAAATGGCACCATATACGCGTTTCGTTTTGTCTCTCGTTTTGTTGGCATATAAAGAACTAACTACAACACTACACACTAACTTGCTGTTGGTGGCGAAGGCGATACGAATGTATCTATAGACAAGACACGTATGGTACAGGTACGTATGGGGCCTGTTTCTCAGATCGTACATCTAATATTCTAATAAAACGTAGGTACAACATTTTCCTACATCTTATACAGTAGGTACGTCAGATTTTATTGGAAGGAAGAAAATAAATTCACGTTTAAGTTAATTTCTAAATTTTTAGATATGTATACAATTATACATATATGTATAAAGAAAAAACTTGAAATTCGTTACTTTATGAACCCTAACAGCCGTATCTATTAGATTTTCTTAAAACGTCTCTTAGAGGTCATTTAGTTAATGTGCTTAAATATTTAAATAGCCTTTAAATGACGTAATTTAAATTCTTATCTATAATCCTTTTCGCATTCATACTTAACAACGATTTTGTCACGTAACGTAAACGAATCTACAAATTGCATACTTATAGGCTGTTTTTTGACAGCTTCCAAAAAAATGAAAAACGAGCTAATTATCAAATAAGAGCGAAAGAGAAGCAAATGGATATGTATAGTCCAAAGCAGACTCCATTTTGCTTTATGATGTTTTTTTTCGTAAATTTCTTTTTATTATTTGCGAACCTCTTGATAATAATATGTATGTAAAAAAAACACCGAAACATTTGAATCTGTGCATTTTGCGATAAAAGCATAATTTTTTTTCAAATTCAATAAAAACACAACGGCAACACCAATAATATTATGTCATAGCTCTTTTTTAAAGCCAGTAGTTAATTCCTATATTTTTAAATAACCCTGGTAGGTAGAGCTAAATTTTGTTTATTGCTATTTGAATTTATTTATATATCAATAAAGTTATAATAATAATACAAATTTTTAAATAAGGTTATTTTAGTAGATACTAAGTTTTTGAATAAATAATTTTCAAATTATTTTTTTTTTTCGAATTTAATTTTCAAAACTTTGAGTTTGAAAATGATTTATTAAAAAACTAAGCTATAGAAAAATTTAATTTTAAAACATAATAAAAAAAAGTGTTGCCGTTGTTTTTTAAATATTAATTTTCTATTTTTTTTTAATTTTCCACCTAAAGGAGTGGACGTATAAAGTGGCTCAATATCTTATAATCATAATCATATAATTTACAAACAATGAAAAAAAATTGATGCTTTTATCACAAAATGCATAGTCTTTAACCTAAGCCGCCCCACTATATAGAAAAGAAAAAAACCTTACCTCTTCCGATTGTTTTATTTCGAAAATGGTAATTTTTATAAAAAAAAAAGTATAAATATGTTTTTTGTAGAAAATTTTCTAAGATACAAATTAGTCCTGAAAATTTTTTCTGTACAACTAACCATTTGGGGGATATTCCTGAAATCGTTAGCGGCGCGACGCTCATATCGATGGGGACTATTTACAGTTTCTTAAGAAAAGCATGAGGAAGCTATCAAAGCTACCAAGATCCGGCAATTTTTTCCTAATTCGGCTGTTTTTATGTCTAATATAACTGGACTATTTAGTTTTACATTGCAATTATTTGTTAAGGCAAATGTACATTGTACAATGTACATACATGCACAAAAAATGGTGGTGGTGGTGTTTTTTTTTATGTTGTGGGTCAAAAACAGCATTTTTATTTGGTGTTTAAAATATATGATGAATTTGAGGTTTAATTCTATAACATTATATTTTTTAATATTATTTTCGAGCAACAGAAATAGTACAGCAGAACAAGCAGTATTATACAATCGGTGAAATAGGCCCCAGGTTATTGGCAGTGGCACAACTCTGGGTTCCAACTAAGGTATGTACCTCTCGAATGCCTTTGTCATTTTATTAGGACTTTTTCCCCAGCATCCCCGTTCAACTGTTGCAAAAGTTCACTGAACGGTTGACTATATAGCTTGGAATCCTGTTTTAGTTTCTGCTTTCCTTTTGTCTGTTTATTTATTTACAACAACGACGACTACAGCTTTGTGGTTGGCATTTTAAATCTTATGGAATGGATAGAACTCGACCGTCCCGTCAGCAAAATATTGGATTGCGAACAAAATTCCAATTCATTCAAGATTTTGTTCAACTTTTACTATTGTTTTTATTGTTTTGAATTCATTAAGAAGATTCTGGTTTTTATTATGAATTAAAGATGGTTCCATTTTTCAATGTGCGATTAAAAAACTATTGGTCCAAACACACCATAACCTAATTTTTTAAATTAAGAAAAATTTAACCGATCGGCTTCGACAGTAGAAATATTCGAATTATTTCTTTAGTCAAATTAAATTTTGCAAAGCTTATCCGCTAAAGTGGCGTGGAGAAGGGGGGGATCAAGGGGATCCAATCCCCCAATATGGATATCTTCAGCTTAACCATAAGTTAGCTAATAAGGAATGGAAATGAATTTCACATCTTTATAGCAAGGCGTATGTAGTATGTACACACAGTGGCATCAACTATTGTCACTTACTTGGACTCTCAAATCACTGTCTTTTACGATATGGTAAGAAGTGCTCAGATTCACGAATTTGTGATCTAAATTGGGTTTTCTGCGTTATTCTGGCTTTTCGCGAGGAAGAACAAATACCATAAATGCATCCTTAACTTGCTAAAATGAGGTCGATTTAGGAAAACACTCTATAGAATGCTTAATAAAACAATCATGAGCATTTATTCAGTGACGACTTTATAAAAATACAAATTACTTAGTAAAGTTAAAATACTACACACTCCAAGAACGAAAACATTAAAGAGATTTAATATGACTCGAAGGGTGTCGTAGTGTCGTACGAAAATCAAAATGAAATTAGAATCTTTGAAAGTAACGCCAAACATTTTAAAAACGTTATAGACTTTGAATTTTCAATTAGTTTACAGGTTATCAAATTGGTATACCAAAATTCGTTGCCTTTGGTTTGCGAATTTAAAATCTATTAATCAATCACAAAATATTTAAGCGACGAACATAAAGGATTCAAGAAGAAGATGCGATTTCTGCAATTTATCAAGCTATACAAAATTTCTAATTTTTTTACCAAAGACCACAAGAAAAGAGTGGCCAGAGAGAAGAATTTTCCAAATCCTTAAGTTAGTACAGAAGATTAGTTTTAAATCCATTTATGGACTTAAAAATCACGAATGCTTCATTCACGCATGATTCATTCGAATTTGACAAAATTACAGAAAAATTCATTTAAACTGTCGAATTTTTTTCAAAAATGTCTTGCTGCTGTCCATCTGCTGATTGGATCCGTTTAGGCGATATTAAACCTAAAAATTCAATTGAAGCGCTTGGTGGACATTCATCCAGAAAAAAATTTCCGGAACATCAAAGTGTTGCTAAGAATTTTTGCAACATTTCTGGGTATCAAAAATATTTTAGGACGCTTGAATGGTTTGGTTTCATCAAGAGATTGAAATGACAACGGGCTAAGTCTTAGACGAATCATCCAATAAAAAACGAAAACTTGATTTCGCTTTATAATTTGTATAGAATTTTTTCATTTTTGTATACTAAAAAAATGTAGGTATCCAAATAATTTTTTCTTATTTTTTCACAATAAATAAAAGTGTGAATTTATAAAGAAAATATATGGAATACATAAGTCACCCCCTCCCCTCCATCGAAAAAACTATCTACGCTTCTGCCGCTGGTACAGACAAAGTCAAAATAGACAAACAAAATGGGGTGCATCACAAAATATTGTAATTTATTGCCTTAAATAAGTACATTGAAATGTGATATCGATCTTGCATCTTGAGCAGGACAAGTTTTTTTTATGTGAAGGGACGGACTCATTGTGAATATCAATATCAAACCATTATTGTCTCAGTAATTTCGATGTACAAAGTTTTCGCGATATCTTTGAGTGAGTTAACACAAAGTTTTCATAGATTGGTGTTATAGCTATTTCAAGACTACCGCGCCGATCATCAGACTCCTTTTAGTGGCACTTGGTCAATTTTATTTAAAAACTTTTTGCCGCCACTGAGAGTCGGAATCAGTCAGAACGAAGAGCATTTTATGTTTATATAGTATGTAAAGATGAGTGGACCTTCTCTACGTACCGCTGGTAAGCACTAACTGTACAAATTTGAGCGATATTTGTATAGGCAGGTAGATAAAATATATTATTACATATCTAATCTACAAACATATGGTTAAACTTAACAAAACAATCTTTGGAGACTGTTTTTAGAAAATTTCAAGGTGCGGGCGCCGCAGATGCTTATACTTAAACTCTAAGCACGTTTATTGTTTATTCATTTAACACATTACAAATTTGCGTCTAAACAATTTTTTATGATGAATACGGCCTAAGATATTGTTTTTGATAATGTTAACAACGTTGCCAGAAACAAAATCGATGTTAGAATCCACTTAACCCAATTTACTATCTATTCTATGTAAACAACAGTATACTCGCATTCATATCATTCTCCTCTCACCCCCAATCAAAGTTTACGTCAAAATAACCTATTTGTATGAATACCACTTTTTACATCGTAATCGTGTTTAACGTAATAATATTAATCTCATATTACACTCGCAACAAAAATAAAAAACTCGAAACCCCATAATGACCGCTAAAATACATCGTATAAAACTACAGTTTCTGCGGAGAGTTAGGTTCATACTTATACAATACCTACATTGTTCTCAACTTGACTCAATTTCCTTGATGCGTTGCCTTGGCTTTAATAAAGCTGTGTTATATAAAATTTTCTATTGGTGGCATCGCCTATCATTTATACTATATAATATGCTTGCATACATGTATACAGTCACCCTTTTAGACTATTCTCATAGGGTACATTTAGACGATAACAGTGTTGTTAACTGTAAATCGGCGCCAAATAGGCGCACAGTGGGATGAGATAAGATTCTAGCACACCAGAAGTACGTTAGAGATAATATTACGAGATAAGGCCATCATTTTATTTCACTTTCATGTTTTGGTGTCACATACTCATTTTCAAATATTCTGTTAAGCGTTGAAGTAAAAAATAAGGTTACACGGAAGAGGGGGGGTAGATATATTATTCTGCTTTAAACAAATTGTTTTATACAAAAACTTCATGAATAGCAAAGCAATAAAAATTCTGAAATGAAAACTAAATTATTCCGGATTAAACACTTCTCTTTTCTAGAATGTTTATTCTTACCATGGAGAAAAAAACAATAAAACAAGGAACCTAAGCCGTGTAATTTCATGGAAGGTGAAATCTAGGGGTTGGGAAACACACAAATTAACGTGAAGTTTATATAAACGCGTAATTAGTGATTGGTTATTGGTAACGTCCAGCGTTTGTTTACGCCCAAAATACAAAGAATATCAACAAAGTATACGGAGATTTATAATAACCTTTACACCTGTACCTACTTGAACTATTCAGAGCCAAGTATCAACAGTAGGTATATTTACCTTAAAATAAGACGCACATTTAAAATCATTTTTAAAAATAAATTTCGGCACGCTAGAACCGCATCTCATTCCACTGTGCGGGAGTTGCATAACTCGACAATGACTCATCGTTTCAGCCGTACAGGGGTAAACCAACCCAATATAATGTAGCTTGAATTTGTATGTCAGCATTTATAGGAGGTATATACTTTTGGAAACGTTTTTTCCCTCCATCCTTAATTTTTACGAGTACATAATAAATACGATACTGATAATGACGACCAAATTAACTCAGAAGAGTGGGAGATGATTTAGTAAACGCAGTGTTAAGAATGAATAAGGTTTTTTTGTGGTGATGCAAATAAATTATTACCACCAGGTATCAGGATTTTCCAGTTTTGTTTGTGTTCAAGGGCCGCAGAACCGTGGTTCTTCATAGGTTCACGTTCTTTATATCGTTTACAACATCTATGCACTGTCATGTGAACAACGAGGAACAGTGGTGATGTTAGTTATTTTCGGAATTTGTCACACATTTGAAGTTACACTTGCACTTGTTGTACTTTTAGATTACAATAGGCTTATTTATTGCAAGCCCGGCGAGAATTGGACGAAAAACGACGTGTCGGTACTACACAATCTCCATCAAAGGGGGAAGATGATTCTCCGGGCTTTTCTTAAGCGCACAGAAAAACTGTTACCGGCCTGAATTATATTCTTGTTATCGACATTTTGTATCAGAACTGCATTTTGTTTTTGTGATGGTGTCTATTTAAAAAAAAATGTATTACTTTTTATGTCCACAAAACTCTTCCTATATTTGTTGTGACTGATCTTCTGGAGTAACATATTTAAAAAAAAACAGGTTACTGCGGAACCCCATCCATTTTGGGAAATTGTCCATGCACTAAACCCCCTCTCACAGTAAAAAGAAACAGATTATATTTAATCCCACTACAAGAATCCGTTATTATTTAACTACACAAAAGTTCCTATTCGTGCCTTTTAAACTATGCTTTTATTTAACACTAACTAGTTTCTTGTGCTTAAAATTATTTAATAGCAATAACCGTTCTACCCAGTTTAAATTTAATTTTGTACATCCCCTCACCTTGTTTTTTTGTTCGATTTATAAATGATCTTCCTTCAGTTTTAACCTGATAAACTGATGACTTAAAAAAATAGTTCGTACAGTATACCAATGACATCTATAAAAAGTTATTGATCGGGAGACAATAAATTCTTAAATGATAGCAAATTGTAATGACAATGATTTTCTTTATTACCCTATGACAAAATAAAGCTTCTTAAGTAAAATTCTCTTTAAAAAGATGAGTGGAAGCCCGGACCCAGTGTTGTTCCTCTACGTGTCGACTTTAATTGTCTACATTTAAAGGTAGACAATTGCGTCGACAATGTCAACAATGTAAACAATGTCGACAACGTCAACAATCATGTATACAATGTAAACAATTGCTGTCACATTTGTTAAATCAATAAAATTCATTCCAGAACAACGCGTGGGGTGGACGCAGAAAGAGCTTTTAAGTCAAAGTATTATTTGAAAGCAAAAACTGAAATGACGGGAAAGCCGAAGAATAAAGCGTTCGATGAACTAGGCTTTATTTTGGTAAAAGCCAACAACAAATATTCAGCTAATTGCACGGTGTGCAATAAAAATTTGTTAAATACTTCTGAAAACCGCCTTCAAATTATGAATTGTCTACGTTGTCTACATTGTCGACGTTCCTATGTAGACAATTACCAATTGTCTACACGTAGACAATCGTGTAGTCTACATTTATAGTCTACATGGCACAACACCGGGCCGGACCGGACTATCATAAGGATATTAAAAAAAAAAATCCAAAAAAATATATTTACTAAATTATTCAGCTTATTAAGCATTAATATTTTTACGAAATCTTAGCACTAAAATATTAAAAATTGACTTTTTTAATTTTAGTGCATTGTAAACCTTCCTCCATTGATGACGAAAGCAAAAACCCTGAATATATGGAAGACGATGATTACAACTATGAGGATGAGGATAATAAATCAGAAGGTGTACCAATCGAAAGTAATGCAATCATAAGTGACC
The DNA here is from genome assembly GCA_951394125.1 of Epistrophe eligans. NCBI lineage: Eukaryota > Metazoa > Arthropoda > Insecta > Diptera > Syrphidae > Epistrophe > Epistrophe eligans. The sequence continues at coordinate 50,347,542 of OX596030.1, forward strand.
CACCATATTTTGAAGTCTCCGAACTAAATATTAAGGCTAATTTCGGAGAAAATGTCATTTTGAACTGTGACGTTCGCAATTTTCAATGTAAGTTCAACAACGATTTATGTAAAAGAATTTAAGTACAATATCTTCTTAACCTTAGTAAAAAATGCCGTCATGTGGTATAAAAAGAAAAACCTTATTGTCAATGGGCAAATATCATTAGACAAACACATCGAGGTTTTCAAAAATAATTCCATCAGAATATTAAACGTACAAGATTCTGATTCCGATGATTACTACTGTACTGTGCTACCTGAAATGGTGAGCTTGCACATTAATTTGGCTGTTGGAGGCAAACTTGCAATTTATTCGGATGGTCGTGATGTTACTGAGAAAACCGTTACCGTCCATCAAGGAGAAAGCCATACCTTGGAGTGCAAATTATTTGTTAATGAAAAAGCCACAATCAAATGGTCCTTGAATGTAAATCTTAAAATTTATTCTTTATCTATAAATCACTTTTGAAACATATTTTTAATTTAGGGTGAAAGAGCTGAAAATCTTGATATCAAATTGGAAAACGGCAAACTGATTATCGAATATTTTGATTCCGATCGCGCCGGTATCTACCAGTGTCTTGGAGATGATGGATCTAAGGACCCTTTACATGGGTCAGTCACAATTGATGTACACTACGCCCCTAAAGTGTCAACCCATCGCCATCATGTGAATACAGAACAGGGTGCTAAGGCTGAACTTTATTGTGACTACAAGGCTGTGCCAATCGCCGTAGCTCAGTGGAAGAGGAACGGACAGTACTTGGATATTTTCTCCGACAAGTATTCAGTTAAGAGTGCCATCCACAAGGAAAAGAATCGAACAATATTGATTGTTAAAGATGTTGCATCAACCGATTTGGGTGAATATGAATGCGAAGTTAAGGTATGAAAGGGTATAAAACCCCTAAATATGGAAATTCTATAGTTTACCGGTAAAACTTTTCATAATTCATTCTATCCAAGGTAATGTTGTACAATAAAACTGTTGAAAAAAGTTTGGAATAAATTATGAATACCAAAATAACACACTTCGGACTTTAAGCCAAGCTGCTGAAAAATGTCAAGTTTTACCAATAAGTTCTAGAATTTCCACATTTTCGAGTTTCACAGAAACAAAGAAATTTTGTTCTTGCGGAAAACCAATATTTTTTTTTATTTAAGAATGCAATAGGTGCAAACGAAAATAAGATTCATTTGATATACGAACCCGAATATCCTCAATTCGAAGACATGAAAATCGACGGGCGAAAGGTAACACTGTATTGGCTGGTCAAGAGTGTTCAGCCTTTGTCAGAAGCTGTTATGGACTATAAAATAGATGGTGTAAGTAATATATTTATGTACATACCTCCTTTGTATTATTATAAAATAGAACAAGAACCGACAGATTATTTTGGGAGGGAATGTATGAGGGTTTATATGTGTAAGTGTATTGTGATATCGAATAAAAAGTCTAGTAGGTGGCTTTTGTTGAGGGTGGGGTCTAAGAAAAGCGAAGGTTTTTTTTAAATTTGTATCCAGCTTTATGGTGATTCAGCAAACAAAATCACATCATCAGCATATAAAAAGCATTTCATAACAACTCCTGCAAGTGTAATACCGTTTGGCTGGGCGTCAACTATGTCATTTATAAAAAGCGCAAGAAACAAAGGAGATAAAAGACATCCTTGACACACTCCATACCGCCGACATAGTTTTCTCAAAGATTTTCTATTACATTTGGAATCTTAGATGATATAAGTCAATTAAATTCGATTTGTAGAATAGCGCCATTCCATCAATGCTATCAAACTCAAATAAATTTTGCATTTAACTTTTTACCTTTTTCAATTTAAGTATACCTAATAGTCAACAATATTCTGAACGATGAAAATGTGATCAGTCGTTGCTTGAAAATTATCAAGTGACTTTCTGAAATTTTACTTGAGCTGTATGCATTATGTTCGAATAGGTCCTATCATCTCCTGGGGCTTTGTGTAAAAAATCTTAAGGTCATGAAATTTTCAGCGAATTGGATTGGTTCTTCAAATTTCTGACGGATTTAGAAACCGTGCGGCAAGCAGACCAAATTATGTATGAATCCCTTGGAATCAAAAAATGTGTCCTTTTAAAATGTATCGCGGAATCCCACACAAAAAATGAATCTTCCGGAATACTATTGTATCCCAGTGGTAACTCTGTTAAGAAGGTAACTAAAAGACTAACAGCCACTTTAATAAAAACCGCTTATTCCACTATTATTCCAAGAGTTTACTAAACAAGGAAATAAGATTTAGGTTAGGTTAGGTTAGGTAAACGGGCTGACAGTTGATCTTGTTACCGTCACACTTAGATCAGTGTAGATCCATTGTGATCCTCTAGGGATATGATCTCCGTATAAAGAAAACCTATGATGGAAATCCTATGAAAATGCTGAGATATTTGACGCTCGACATTACTCTTTATATCGTAAAGACAGATGTTCTCTTGCAACAGGTTTAGACAGAGGCGGAGGTGTACTTATTGCAGTTCGCTCTATTTACGCATCAACTCAATTGACTCTTCCTTCATCATCATATTCTTCTTATGACATAGATCAGATTATTTATTATTAAACTTTCATTAAAAGGTAATAAAGACATTTATATTATAGTGAGCTATATTCCACCAAGAAGTCCACTAGATATTTATAAAGAACATATCAAATATTGTAACTTTTATTTATCAAACCTTAAAGATAATCAAAATGTTATTATTGTAGGTGACTTTAATCTACCAATTGTAAATTTGGTCTTTGACTCAGATGAAATGCAACTTTTTCCTTTCAATGTTAATAATGAATATGAATCAGAAATTTTAGATTCCTTTGCAGCGTATGATTTAGTGCAGATAAATAATTGTAAAAATAGCTTAGATAGACTACTTAATTTAGTATTTAAATTTCTTTCCGAATGGAAAACTTTTTTTATTACACCCATCCATAAGTGCGGTCCAAAACAAGACATATTTATTTAACTATCATCCGATTTGTAAGTTATCTGTGATACCCAAACTCTTTAAAAAAATTATTTATGTAAAATTTTCGTTTTTATTAAAAGAAACAATATCTCCATTTCAACATGGGTTTGTCTCTGGAAAATCAACTACTACAAACCTTACAATCTTTTCTAACTTTGTTCTTAACAAACTTGAAAAGGGATATCAAGTGGATGTTATCTATACAGACTTCGCCAAGGCCTTTGACAGAGTCCATCACAATATATTAATTCAAAAACTGGGAATCCATTCAAATATGCTAAATTTGGTTGCGTTCTTATCTATCAGGTCGTATTCAATACGTTCGTATTAATTCAACTATTTCAAACCCGAAAGTGCTTTCATCTGGTGTTCCTCAAGGTAGCCATCAACGACTTACCTGATATTCTTAAGAAATCCATTCCTAATGTTTGCTGATGATCTCAAGTTTTTAAGATGCATTAAAGATTCGATGGATTGTGCACTTCTGCAAGAAGACATAGAAAAGCTGTCTGTGGTGTAAAAATAACCAATTACATCTTAATATTTCGAAATGTCAGTGTTTTTCATTTTCCCGTCGTTCGCTTCCTATCTTATATGATTATCACATTGAAAACAAAGTTCTTGAAAGAGTTTCTGTCAAAAAGGACTTTGGAGTAATTTTTCACTCTAAATTCAACTTTATTAAACACATAGAATTTATGGTCAATAAAGCCAACTCTATTCTAATATTTATTATCCGCAACTCCTTACTTAACCTAGATCAGTTCTTGAGTACTGCTGCGTAGTATGGAATCCCTTCTATAAAACCCATTCTGTTCGAATTGAAAAAGTTAAAAAAAAAAATTACAAGAATAGTCACATATAGACTCAGACGGAACATAAACTCTAATTGATCAAATAAACAAACTAAACAAAGGCCCGCTAAGGGCGTAGCTGAAATTTCAGCGAGATGTAGTCCGAAATGTCGGAGGTGGCCCTCAAGTTAGTTGAGTTAGGAAGTGTCTGTTGGCGCATAGTCACCTGGGTGAGAAGAGGTTAACGCGACATTGCCTTTCTTGGGCGTGCTCCCCTCCTTTGCCCCCACAGAGTTAATCATCCCTCCCCCAGGCCTGTAGGAGCAGTGGCTCCATGCAACGTATGGTGGGTGGGTTTGATAGAACGGTGATGGGTGTATGTGATTGTGTTGTTTTGTCAGCTTATTTACGCTGGCGTACAAAGCAGAAGCGGCAACAGCTGGTGTATGGGCGAGGTGCCCATTCCCCGCTAGTTGTCGCTACTGCAATGCACACGTATTTTTTTTTTTCAGTCGTATTTAATCGTTCTATCAGTGTCATTTTGTAGCTTTAGTGAAATTTAACAAACTTTTGCTGGGAATATCATAGAGTTCCTGCAAGTCACTGAAGAAATGCCTTCCGAGGAATCTATTTCTTATATGGCATATATACGGTGACCATTTTTTCAGATGCAAAAAAGGGGACAATTTATCATTAACTTACAACAAGTTTAGAAACAAACGATATTTATTCAAAATATATCAACATTGCTTCCAGTGTATCAACTTTTAATTGCGATTTCCCAGATGTCCAAATGTTATTAGAAATTGAAAACACTCTTTCCGTAAGGGCATCATTCACAATAGCAAAAACCAGATGACAGAACTGAATTATTCAAACCACTGCCGTCTACATTTTGTGTTTAAGTAATTTAGTACTTAAGAAAAACCATAGAAAAAAGGTTTCAAAGAAAAAAAGGACATTAAGAGGACAATTAAGGAAAAAGAGGACAAATTACTGTCATTTTTAAGAAAAAATAGAAAAAAAGACACGATACCGAAAAAGAGCACTGTCCTCTAAAAAAGAGGACGGATGGTCACCGTAGGCATATAGCGCAGGGCAGTGGCACAGGTAATGAGTATTGTCCTCATGTACCTATATCCTCGTCACCACAACCTCTGCATAAGTCGTCCATACGGAGTTTCAACTTCTTCCATGGTAACCTAGTTGGTTTTGTGTCCAATGGTGATGCTCACGAGAAGAGAGAGAGAGTTAATAATAAGAGTTAAGCTATGGTTTAAAATTTATCATGAATAAAGCAAAAATGTTCGTGGAATAGTAAAGTGACGTCTACCAAAAATCCCTTTAGAAAATCTACTACGGTAAATAAGATGCCTGTTTGGTAACTTGACATCTTCACCAAAAAAGCTCACGTTACCAATCACACCTGTCTTGAATGGTTGATAACTGTTGAGAAATTGATTGGGGCATTTTTATGAACTGCCTTGCTTTTGAAGTAAATGTTTTGGCTGCAGAAATCTTACAGACATTATTATTTTTATTCAAAATTAAATTAGATAGCAATCTTCATTTAATTTTGTTTAATTTCAGAATAAATTTCACACATGTGGTTTTTATTCCTTCGCTAAACTACCTTCTTCGGTGGTTTTGGTTTAGTTTAGTAAACGTCCTTAGTAGACATTTTGTTTTATTCATAACATTTTGCACTTAGTCCACGGAATAAAACCTAACCATTCGCTATTCCACGTTTATCAATTTGGCTGTAAGTGGTTAAAACATGGGCATCCAAATTGTTGTTCCTTAACTACTTTTCCTTGACATCAATATTAAGCTCTTGACTATTCTTATGCTATATATATTGTATAGGTATTCATTTCGCTTTATTTTGCAAATTTTTTGTACGTAGTCCGTATTTTTTTGGACATACGTTTTTAACTCTATCAAAGTCCAAAATAAACAAGCAAAAAGATAACATTTTAAATTTTTCAGCGACAGTGATTTTATTTTAGTGATTTTAATAAAAAAAAAATAGAAATGACTATTTATTTTAAAATTAACGAATATTTTATTATTTAGCTGCATATAGATTTTTCTTTTTAAGTTTGTACAACTGTGTAGCCAGTCGCCCTTTATGCAGCTCTCATTCGACTAACCTAACACTTTTACCAGCAGCGTATAAATACGATTCCACTGGTCTTTAAGTTTAGGGATTTCCCTTAAATCCAGCATATCTTTTTGGATGGGTGGACATCAACCTTGAGCAGCATCCTTTTAAGCTGAACCCATTCGTACATCATTCCGTTTATCATACCACAATCATTAATGCCTGCGTACCAATTCACGAACCATTTCCTTTTCTGTTTCCCTGGGCTTTTCAAATTTTCCTTTTCATTCATCTGCAATTATAAATATTTTCGTATTCGATATTATTAAAGTTTTATTTTTTAGATCAAAACCATGTTTATAAATTATATTACCTTGTTTATGTTTTTATTTTCTTTTTCTTTCAATAACAAAATAGAAAGACAACAACTGCTTGCAATTTCGCGGTCAGTGTTTTTTCTAATTTTTAATTTTCTTAATTCCTATATTTTCTTTATCTTCTGGAATGAAGTAAACATTTTTGGTCACAGGAATGTTTATTTTCGATTGTATGAATTATTAAAATTTTTTGGGAAATGACAATCAAATTTTTTGCTGTGATAGCTCTTTAGATACCAAATGTGATATCATCTTACACAGACTGAATTTGTTGATTGTGATTCCTATCTTATCGCAAATCATCTAAAACGATTCCACCCAAGTTTTAGGATCTTTAAAGGATTTTGCTCTTGATTAGTTTAGCAGAAAACGGGAACACAATAGAAACAGAGACAGAGATTTGTTTCATGAATGAAAGCATCCAACTAATTTCATATGTCATAAGAGAATGTGGCCAAGTTCAAAATGAATTGGCTTCGTTCAGACGTTCCTTACAGCGGTTATGTTTTTTGGACAGATGTCCAAGAAAAGGTTCATTAAACATAAAAAAGTGCAGTAGATTGAATTTAGTGGCAGTAGATTTAGTTTTTGCGAAAAGCGCAGTAGATTTACTGCTATCGCAGCAAAGTGGCGTCCCTGATCGCTGGGGGCCAATAAAATTTAAATTTGAACCACATGAACAAAATTTCAAAAACAATAGTTGTCCTGCATTACATACAGACAGGTCGTAAAAAACCAGGGCCTAGTAACGTACAACTCCCAACCAAAGCTCTTAATATATTCGAAAAACGATGAGTAAAGTAATTGATTTCTTAATCCTCCTACATTATTTTCAGTTTTGCTTATTAACTTTTCTTTTATAATTAATCTGGCAGAAGACGTTTCGGTTTGACGAAAAACGATTACTAGTTAATTGTTGCTTCATTTCTGGAGGACGGTTATTTCTTTATGTTGATCGTTGCATCATTTTGAGCAAACGATTATTTCTCGTTGTATGGTTGCTGTCTTTGTAACGTTGAACTTCCTTCGTTTATTAGAAGTTTATAGAAGCTCTGTATTGGATAGATTAAAATCAGAATACAATTCGCCTGAATCTCATGCCCATCACATCAGTCACCCAGCAACCTCTCTCTGCACTAATTGAAAGTTTTCCTTTCAAAGTTTCACATTTAATTTGAAATTAATATCATTTTGACCTCCTGTATAAATCGGCTAGGCTGTTTAGGAAAAAGTCAAAATACAAACAAAAAACGGTTCAATGGTACCGAAATGCAGGCCATTGCTCAGATTTGTAACACAAATTGTATGTTTTTTTTTTTTTTTATTTTTCTGACAAAACGGGGTGTTCCTTTAAAAGCTGACCGCTCGTGCCTATTTTCAGATAACATGTTTCATCTTTAAAATAAATATATCTAACATGTTAAGTTACCTATCCATTTTTGTCTTGTTTTCTATCATCATAATGTAAGGTTTCATTAAAATCTCGAAATATTTTCACCAGATTAATTATGTAAAATCCAATTAAACTGTTAAGTGAATAATTTAGAATCTTAAAAGATCTTATCAGGTCTTCATACTATATGTAGGTACTATACTATATTTTACTATATTTTTAAATTATTTAAGTAGTATTTTTTCCGGTCCGACTTCAAAATCAGTGTTTGTTCTCAAGATATTCGAGCCGAAAAACAGTTTGAATTTATTTTTGGTTTAAAAAAACTGTCAATTGAATTTTTGTTTTAATCATATACCTATAGCCTTGTGTATAAATAAAATTTTCTCGAAGTCCATATATGTATTTGTTTGTTCTCAAAATATTAGAACTGAATTAAATAAAAAAAACTGTCAGCTGATTTGTTTTTTTAAATTCGTTTAAAGTCTTCATTGCGTCATTATGGTAGAATATAATTAGGTTGAAGTCGATGGCATTTCTTGTTCTCGAAATATTCGAAGTCGATATCTATATTCGTTCTCTAGTTTATGGTGGACGAAAGAATGTAGCACGAACGTGTGAATGTACGTAAACACAAAAATATACAGACACCTTGGTACCTCGAAACATGGATATATGTCAAAATGTTCGACTAGACAAATTGGACCAATTAGACCAATTGCAATAAATTCCAATAGAAAGCTTAAAATTTGGCGCAAAAATTTAGACGATTTAGTACGATGTAAAGCATTTTTAATATTATGCTACATAGGTTAAAACAGAATTTTATAAATTTTAAACGAGTTAGCATCGTACTATGTTTTTAACATTGTATTTTTTCTAAAATCATCAAATGGCTATTTTATATTTTTTGGTACCATACTAACTCCAAATGTCACTTTAACAATAATAAAAATTAAAAAATGGTGTTTGCTTACTGTTCTGCATGAACTTTCACTATTTTGGGCGTGTTCATCTGGTGTTTGATAGGAGGGAAGAACCTTTTGGTAAAGAGTTTAAAATTTAGAAAATTGTTAAATAGTATCATGCTAAAACCTAACATTTTGACAGTAGTAGGTAAGTAAGTATGTATATTGTACATAACCCATAGCATCTTCAAGAAAGAAGAGAGGTTGAGTTTTAACGAAAATAATACTCGACACTCGAGGTCAAAGCGGAGAGGATTAAAATTTAATATTTAAAAGATCTGTTTAAAATATGTATTTATACTTTTTGTTAAAAAAATTTCATATTTCATGGTTCAAAATTAAACCAGTGAAAGTCGAAAGGCAATGTAATTCTAAAAGCTAGTTTTTTTTTTGTTTGATCCGCTATTTGCTAGAAATAAATAAATTGATAATTTTAAATATCTATTAGGCAAAATTTATAAAAATACTTAAGATTTTTATTATTATTGCAGACATATACATGGAGTTCAGAAAGTATAATCAGCACAAGTAAACATCCAGAGCACACTGGCGTTTGGAAACTTAAACACGAAATTGAACTTGTTCCTGGATTCTGGCATGCACGTGTTAAAACAAAAAACACTGTTGGCTGGTCTAAGTTTTCTGCTGAGCATGATTTTAAAATTGACGATTCCATTAAAGAAGGTTACCTACTATATTTTTACTAAATTAAAACACCTATTTTTTAAAACAATTTGTCTTTTTCTCTTACAATATTAGATGATATGGAAAGTAGCATTCCTCAAGATATGGTTATGGCGGCTGGTATCGGATCTGGAATCATTACCAAACCCACTGCTGGATCTAGTGCTACTCGATTGTCGATTGTGCGAACATTTGTAATCTACCTTAGTATGATATCATTATTTAAACAATATGTGCCATTTGTTATGAATTTATAAAATCTAACTGCTGTATATCAAAATCTAACCCTGATTCAATAACCATTTTGTTTATGTACAATATGGACTATTTATATATATATTTAAACAAACAATCAATCTGCAAAAATGAAAAATCACAAAATGAAATGGAAAGTTTTCAAAATAAAAGTGTCTCAATAGCTATTAAAAAATAGTTTTCCTATATAAGAAATTAAGCTTGATAATGAAATTCTCTGCACAAAAACAATACATCCAAAAGAAAACTTATTTAATTTATTGTTTCTAAAACAATTTAAAGTTGCTATGTATGTTGTAGGTACTTAATATAATATGTGAAAAATGATTTTATTTTGATTTTTTCTTTAAATTAAAAATTAAAATTAATATTGATTATTGACCAAAGCATTATATCTAATGATAATTACGGATTGAATATACAGTAAGGATAGAAAGAAACATATTGAAGAAGCGTAGCGTATTTTTCTAGTTTTAGAATATAACCATAGTTGTTTTATCAGAAAATTTATTAGGACTTTGTATGATTTGTTACTTAAAATGATGATAGGCTTAAATGTAACATAAATACGAACATTTCTTAATTCTATATGTATGAATGTAGATAAAAGTCACTTAAAGTTTTCATCAATGATAAGATAAATTAAAATTAAAAAATCTTTAATAAATCAAATAACGAATAATATAAAAATATATTTGTTCTATTTCACTATAATGTTTACGGTATGTATAACATTATATGATCCAAAATCAACTCAATACATGTACGTATGTATACATAGTAAAAAGTCTACCCAAAGTACAGAAACGTTCCATTAAGATATACAAAATCCATTATACTCGTATACAACTGTCAGAAAATCCGTTTCGATATGTGCGTGATAATAGGTAAGTCACCTAATAAAAAGAAAGCCCTTTGTAGGCAAATACTTGTTATGTTTACAGGAATAATTTCATTCAAATAAAGGTCTATTTTTTTTATTTTCGCTTATTTCAAAAAACATTACAAATTGATTGAGTTATATCTTTTACCAAGAAGATACTCCACATTTTTCTCCACAACCCAAGCTATTATGTGTATATAAAATGTTTTTTGATTTTCAATTTCTGGAAGACTAATGTCATTTTCGATTTGTAATGGCCAAGACATCCAAAAGTATTAGATTTCATCAAATTCTGATTATTTTATGCAAAATGCTATCTAAAATAAGATTATTAAAATTTAAATTGAAGTCATTTGATCCCAAAATACCAAATTAAAACTTATTTATAAAACTTGCTACCTTATAAGGACTAAATTTGTTGGGTAATTTTGATCCTCTTTCGATGTTTATTGTTATTTCGGATTTTTGTTGATGTTTCAAAGCAAAAGCAGTGCAATTTGATTTTGTGGCTTTAAACAAAACATTGTTTGTTTTTGTTAAGGTACAGACTTTATTGTAAAAACATCTTTTATCTTTTTATAAAGTTTTAAAAGCTTTTCCTCAAAAAAAATATTATATACATATATAACATGTATATTGTAACAAACCTCCTTAAAAAATGTGCCTCATAAAATATTATATTATAGTATACAAAAAAAATATTGTGTAGGAAAAAGAAATGATTATGAAGAATTTAAATGCATAATGGTAAAGAGATAACTTTAAAATTATTAGATTTTATGAAAAATTTCGAAAATTGATTAGGTACATAAACCTTTAGAGACAAAATATTTAGAGCTTTTTCAAATAAAATACTTCTTAAAATTAAAAAAAATATTGAATGATATATTTTTAAATCCCTTTATACATATGTATGTATATTTTAAGACGTAAATACAAATACAATTGTGTACCTTAAAAAAGAAAACTTATTTCAAACATAAAAAGCAAACGAAAACATCAAACACAACATTTATTTCAATATTTGAACAACAATACAATATTTTTGTAAAAGAAAGAAAATAAATGTACTAGCATGTATCATATTTAATTGTATGCACAAAAAATATTTTAGTTTTTCTTTTTTGTAATTTAAATTTATATCAAGTCAGTATTTATTAATATTTTTTAACTATAGTTTTATGTTTACATTATTAACTGAGATCGTTTAATATTATTTTCACAGAACATATTCTTTGTTATTGTAAATATTAGTTTATATAAAGATATATACATATAAAAATAATTACATTGTATAATATATATTTTCAAAATACAAAGTTAACCTGTAAATGTTTACTAGTGAATATCTTTTTTTTGCAGTTAATAAATGCTTTAAGGCCATACTAAAAGACTTGACGTTCCAACTTTTCTAAAGAAACACACGAAATGAGGAAAATTTTATGGCGTGGTGGGACAGTCTCGACATTACCCTTTTACGAAATGTCATGAATTTTTACGACTCTCCTTTTTTTATTTTAGTTTGACAGATAATTTTCGGAAATCTTTCAATTAAAATTTAAATATTTGTTTGATCAAAACCTTAGGTTAAGTTAGGTTGAAGTGGCTTTCGGTGGAGAACCGACACACTTAGGCCAATTGTTGGCCCGTTGTGATACCACATGGATCTAGGAAAGCTTTTCCTTACTCAATTAAACCAATTTGAGCTCCTTATGAAGCGTGCAAGATTACTTATAGAAGTATTTGCTAGATCACTTGTATCGTTGTAGTAGAAGTCTCCCAGATGGAGTCTACGTCTCTGTGACAGAGCAGGACATGTACAAAGAAGGTGAGGAATTGTTTCCTCCTCTCATTCATCCATGCAGCTTCTGCAGAAATCATTAGAGTGAACGCCTAGTCGCATGGCGTGCCTACCTATTAGAAAGTGTCCGCTTATGACACCTATTACGGAACTAATGTGCAATCTGCTTGAAGATATCAATTGCTTAGAGCGCTTCAGATCCAGCATTGGCCAGATTTGTTTTGTCGCTAAGCAAGTGGTGAGGTTGTTCCACCTGAGGTTTGTTTTCTTTATAGCATCTTGCTTTAGCATATGTTAAAAGTAGCGATAGGTATACCAATAGTCTTATTTGGTAGTATGGGTACTGTTGTTCCACTTTTAGCGAGTTCGTCAGCTTTACAGTTTCCTGGAATGTCCCTGTGGCCCGGCACCCAACAAAGGTGAATGTTGAACTGCTCCGCCATCTCAATGAGAGATGATCGACAGTTTTGGGCAGTTATAGAGTTTGTAGAAACAGAGTCCAGAGATTTGATGGCAGCTTGGCTGTCTGAGAAGATGCGGATAACAGTAGTTGATATCACGTTTTCTTTAAGCCAAGATAAAGCTTCTTTAATCGCTAAAAGTTCCGCCTGGAACACGCTACAATGATTAGGAAGACGAAATGATAGACCTAAATTAAGTCTGTCTGAGTACACGCCCCTGGTGGATCAAAACCTTATATTTCCAAAATTTATTTATCGATTACATTGAAATATTGACATAACGATGTATTCGAAGACGCAAGTGTTTTATATACTTTTTGAAAAAAGAGCCATCTGTCAGTTAAAAAAGGAACATAAACTGTAGGTACTGAGATATAAAAATACTAAGAAACCAAATTTTGAAATCGCGGTTCATCAAGATTGAGGTCTTTAAGTTTAGGCAAAATGACACAGCATCACTTCTTACTATCCTGACGCAAATAATGAAAAATAGCAATTTTTAACTTACTTACTTCACTTACTCTTTTTTTTGGTCAAATTTGCTATCACCTTACTTAGGGTGACCAGATCTGTCCTCATTGAAAAAGGATTTCAAAAAAAATCCCAAAGGAAAAAAAATATTTTGTTTTATTTGAATTGAAGGTTTGAATGAAACAACAACAATTTAGTGGGCTACCACCAAGTTTTTATAGGCTGGAGTTATAGCTATTTCGAACAAAAAAGACTTCATAAATTAGTGTTATTCAATAAAAAAAATCTATCAGCTATTAAGTAAAGTTAACATAAATTTAACAAATGAAAATTTACTAACTAATAGTAGTATTGTTTTTTTTCAAGTACTATTCAAGTAAATATGTATAGGTATCATTTTAGCTTTTATTTTATTTACCATTGGCCCTTATTTTCATTGAAAATTTGGGGCTCTTTAATTTTTAAATTTAAAAAATTGGTCAACTATCTATTTCCGTCTATTTTTTCCCTTTTAAGACCATGTTCAACCAATATACATTTTTGATTGTGGTTTTGTTTCGCAGAAAATTGGAAATTAAAAAACAACCTAAAAAAAAGAGGACAAATCGTTTATTTTGCAAAAAGATACCGGACAAAAGTTTCTTAGGTTAAAAAGAGGACTTGTCCTCTTAAAATAGGACGTCTGGTCAGCCTAACCTCACTGAGACAGATAACATTGTGTTCTTTAACGCAGTGAGAAATTTCAAAATATCGATAGTTAAAAGTTAAAAACAGCACCAACATATCCAAACAATCCGCGAGCTACAGCCCGAAACCATCAACAAAGTCTTGGAAAATTGGAGTGACAGAATGTGCTACTGAGAAGCCGCCGAGGCAGCCACTTGAACGACGACGTTGTGTTCCATAGTTAAGGGGAATGTTTGGTCTAACTATAATAAAGCCATAATACATAGACAAAATTTAATTTTGTTCATTTTATTGCATTTTTAAAAAGAAACTTGTATCTGGCCCACAGCGTCTATTTTTCATTTTTTAACTTTCAAACGTTTTAATTTCGAGTTTTAGATTTTTTAGAATTTTTTATATCGATGACATTCTTGTATTTACAAGATCTATCGATAAAAAAATATATTCTGTATAATGTTTGGTTTAGAAAATAGATTCTTCACTAAAACTTATCAAATGAGGCGGGTCAGATAATTAATAAGCCAAACAAACTACCTTTAAAGAAGCCCTATGCCTTGACCACATTTCACTAGACGTCCCAAGCGAAAATCGTCGAATGGCGGGAACTTAAACTATGCAAAATCTTATTCCAAATACAGAATTCGGTCAAAGAATCATTTTGGAAAACAGAATTTTGGACTTACAGCATTTTGGACATGCATACCTATAGATATTTGGATATAACGAATTTTAAAATTTTGAATTTTGGTCTTAAAGTATTTTCAGAAAAAATCCCTAATACGTATAGGTTATAACTTGTCTTTTTTTTGCAGGGAATTTAAACATTCTAAAACGGATCTATCAAATCAGCTTACCTGAATTTATATTTAGTCACCATTTGTCGAAAAAAAAGTTTTCTGTCCCAGACCAACATTCAAATTCAATGTGTACCTATAATAATATAATAACTAATAATCCAACACATAATTCCTACCTATAAAAAATCAAACAAGGAGTTTAATTTCATTTTGTTTGTCTTTTTCTTTGGTTTTTGCCTTAGTTGTTTTATTTTGTGAGAAAGTTAAGCGATCACACACCATCTGGTTTCTATGTATGTTAAGAAAGATTTTCTTAATTCTTACAGTAACGTAAAACTTAGAATTTTCAGCAATATTGGGAAAAGGCCGAAATGTTTTGTTTTCATAATTCATTACGGATTTTACGACTGGTTTCTGGGTGTTGACTGGTGACTGAACTGAACATTCCCTAAGCGGAGCAACAGAGTGAGTCGGGTCCGGAAATCCGGAAGGTGGACCTCTTCAAGACCGAATCCTGGATCCGCCATTGTATATAGCAAAAAATCACGAATTATATACCATTTTAACTGACGGTAAAATGTAAAATTGGTTTCAGTTGTATTGTATTAGCAGTTCTTTTTTAGTTAAAAGTGATATTTAAATTAAATTTAGTTTACCTACTTAATTTATATTAAAATTTATTTTATTTTACTCATACATTTTATATTTAATATTATTGTTTTTCATTTGCATACGCCTCTATTTTTTTTTGTTTTTAATTTATTTTTTTCCTTCTTTTGGTTTTCTTTTTTGCTATAGCCGAGATGATTGAAAATGCCACTATATGTTTATAACATTCAAGCAAATAGTTTTTGATTATGAGAATCCCATCGACACGGTGGAATTGATGAAATTCCCCGTTTATTGATCAATGTTTTGGGAAGCCAAAGGAATGGTTTGCGAGTTAGAAAGAAAATATTTTCTGGTAATCTACTTATTGGATGTGTTTATAGACCCAATAGTCAAATAAATCCAGCACCAATCTTTAATCTCCTTTAATCACCCTCCACAAAGTATCTAAAAATAATTATTAGTGGTGATTTGATTAGCAACCTGTTGTCCGAAACTAATATCATAGAGAACCTTCTTTCTCTCAATCTATTCCCAGTAAACACAACTTATGCAACTCACTTTACTGAAAATACTAGTACACTGTTGGATGTTTTCTTTGTTCATGACATTAACAACGTTCTTTTTTATAACCAGTTGTCAGCCTCTGCCTTTTCTAAGCATGATCTCTTGTACTTAATTTTTGATTTTTCAGTAAATCGGCCAGAATTAAATTATGAATACCGAGATTTTCTAAATATTGACTATCGTCAACTTGAGTTAGATGCGCATAACACCGAATGGGATAGGGTATTTTGTATGACTTCTGTATATATAATCAGATAGAATTTCTCAACAATAGCATTTGTATTCTTTTTGAAGAACATGTTCCAATTAAAGTCAAACGGATTAAATATGGAAAATGTACGTGGTTTACTAATGATATTCAACAACTTATCCACAGAAGTAACAGGGCGTACGAAAATTGGAAACGGTATAGACTTAATGTTCAATTCGTATTGTATCGTTGTCTGCGCAATGTAGTAGTTAAAAAAAATAAATATGCTAAGCGGAGGTTCTTTGAAAATAAAACAAATCCATCAGCAAGTGGTCGTCAGCTATGACGTAATCTTAGAGAAATCGGAGTGGGCAAAACTAGTCAAGATTTTGAGGCAAGTTTAGATATAAATAAATTGAATAAGAAGTTTGTAACTATTCCTTACCCTATGCTAAATGTGTCTCCAATGAACACACATGAGATTGACTTGCCAGAATTATTCGAATTCAGTTGCGTAGATAGCTCAGAAGTTTGTAGATTGTTTACTATCAATAAAGTCAAACGCCTTCGGTTTTGATGGAATCAAAAATTTGTTAAAATTATTCTTCCTTTCATTCTTCCAGCCTTAACACATATTTTTAATTTCATTTTATCGACAGGTACTTACCCTTCGCAATGGAAAAAATCCAAAATTATACCCATCCAAAAAAGCCCTACTTGTCATGAATATAGACCAATATCAATCCTGCCCTTTCTATCTAAAGTATTTGAAAGAGTTCTCCAAAGACAGATCAACTCGTACACCAATATAAATAATATTTTGTCTCCGTTACAATCGGGATTTAGGAAACAACAAAGTTGTGTTTCGGCTATTATAAATGTGGTGGAAGACATAAGACAGTCTTTGGATGAAGTAAAGTTTCTTTTTTTAGTACTTTTAGATTTTTCAAAGGCCTTTGATACGGTTGACCACACTAACCTTTGCAATAAACTCACAAGTTTATACGGCTTTTCGAATTCTGCAGTAACTCTGCTGTCATCTTATTTAAAGTCCATAACACAGGCAATTTCGTTAGGCAACAAAACGTCTAACTTTCTTAATAACAGCAGAGGTGTACCGCAGGGATCTATTCTTGGACCGCTCTTGTTCTTACTATACGTGAATGAAATCCCCACAAAAGTTTTCTCTTCCCTCCATATGTACGCCGATGATGTTCAAGTATATAGAAGCTGCTCTTTGGGTTTTATTGAGGACTGTGCAAATGCTTTAAACGCCGAGTTAGATAGGATCGCCACTTGGTCAGACAATAATGGTCTAAATCTTTTAAAAACTAAATGCTTAGTAATCAGTAAAAAACAGCTTGATTTATCATATTTTCCTGATATCATGCTTCGTGGCTCAATAATCGAATATGCTGACAAATCTGGGAGTGGTTTTTAACAGAATGCTCACATGGGATAAACACATAGATACAGCCGTCGGAAAAGTTTATGGAACTCTACGCCAGCTCTGGCTATCTCACCCAGAAAACTCCCTTGAAAACACGTTTATTACTAGCAAAAACGCTCATAGTTCCCAACTTGATTTACGGATGTGAGGTTTTCTGCAACTGTGATTCTTCTAGCAGGAGAAAACTGAACGTCGCGCTTAACAATATTGCACGATATGTTTTTAATGTAAGACGTTTCGACAGAATTTCGCATTTTTTCAGAAAACTATATAACATGTCATTTGATCATCTTATTCGCTATAGATCACTCATCCTACTTTCAAATGTGATCCAAACGAATCAACCGAGTTTTCTTTTTAACAAATTAAATTTTTGTAATTCAATCAGAACTCGCCAACTTATTACCCCCGGCTTTTCTTGCCTTACATCGGAACGGCAGTTTTTCGTTAACTCTATCCGTTTATGGAATTCTCTACCAAGGCATGTTCGAGACTGGGTGTTTTCGTGGCGAACTGAGATCCTTTTTCTGTCAAATTTCTGGCTAGATGATTTTTATTACCTTTGCTTTGTTTGTAATTATAATCCTTTTTTTTGTATAATATTGGCGGATGTTATAAAACACATACATATATGTATGTAAATATAATGATTTTATAATTTTAAACCTACTAATGAAAATTACTTTTGTTCACAAATTTGTTAAATTAAATTCATTTAAACTTAAACTTTATATTTTTTTTGTATTCTCTATTGAATCAATTTTCTTGTTACCCCAATGTAAAACATCGCTGACTATAAGAGTTTAATTCCTTAATGTGTATGTTTGAAATAAATAAATAAATAAATAATATTGAAAAAAGTCATTTATTTACTTGTTATTATTTAATATGTTCATAAGAGTATCCGTGTGAGGTAAGTTGGGCCACCAACATCTTTCAAAATATAACCCCAGCTAAATACGTAAAACTGCTAAGTACATTTTTAAAAATTTTAAAGGAGAGCAAAGAAATCAAAAAAAAAAAAATTGTATTAGGCTCAACATAAAAACTTAATATAATCATGATATTAATATGATCATGATATTGCTATCAATATCTAAATATTTATAAGACCTATAGTAAAAAGTGGCTTAACAAGCCCAGCTTTTCCCTATTAAATATAAAGAAAAGCAACCTATACATTTCGGCTGTAGCAGATAGCAAACATACGGACAAAAGATCCACATTTTTCGTCTTTCCTATCACCGTTGTCACATCTGAACAAAATCTTCAGTTTGATTTATTTCATGAATCCTTAACTTGTCATATAGAACTTATACATACATACATCGCCAGTAAAAAGTGCTCCTACTTCATAACAAATGAATTAATCAATGTAGGCAAGGTGTGCTTTACACTTTTAAAACTGCAACGACTAAATATATTTATTAAAAACTTTCATTTTTTACCGGAATCCCATACACGTAAGCACCCGTGTTCAACAGTTTTTTATTGCTTGCATTCTTTTGTTCACTTGAGAATAATCAAAACGTTCTCTAGGTCACGAGTAACTACACCTTAAATACTTTTTACTATTGCACCTTGAATAAGGTAAAATTACTCTCACTGTCACATATCAGTTCTTTTAAGGTAAGGCTTTATGTTCAGTTATACTTTTAATTACAAAGTGAGCCAGCAAATTTGGAGGTCATTCATAGTGTTTGGAATGCAAAATGCACTGCCCGTTCATTCATATCATGAGTGGGTGTTGTTCTTGTTCTTTTGTAGAAAATACGCAGGTTACTTCATAGAAAGTGTCTGATCTCACCATTTTGCAGCAGGGCATCACAATTGTATGCATAGGTACGAGTATGTACAATTTAAATTTATATTCAATGTGAACTTTTAGATTATTCTTGTAAATTAAATTAGTGATTCCAATTCACTATTCATATACACTACCCCAGTAATAGTATATTGTATACTTTTTACGTGCATTGCTTCCTAAATAAAGCATACATACTTAACTTCGTTTGTTTTGGGACAGGCGAGCTTCGTTCAATTGTGATTTTTGGTAACCAAATATTTGGTTCATTCATTATGAATACTCACAAGCATTCTGGTTTCAGAGAAGCCGACAAAAATTTACATAATTGTGAATATATGAACGTGCTGATTGGTGATTGATACCAGTTTAGTAACTCTTATGGTCGATAGAATTTGGGACAGTTTAGCTAATTTGCAATCGAAGTGGATTTAAAAGGCGTAATTAATTCCTACAAGTTCCCTGCCTTCACTTGTTAAGATTTATTGGGCAATTAAAAAAGATGACCTGCCATTACATCTTAGCGAATAGCTGTATTGTCTATGGTATACCTTTGAATTTACCGTCCATTTTTAAATAACGTGGCTTGAATTCGTTATAACCTCGTGGTCGTTGTTTGAACCAATATGTTTATCCGCAATAAATAACAATTTTATCTTTCTTAATTCCAAGCAAAGGAAAAGATTATATTTAGGTATATCTACTCCCCAAGAATTAGGTATATGCAATTACCAATATGCAATTATCAAATTGTCTTATTTGAACTTTGTCGCTTGTTAGGATCCGTATCGTTTTATTTTATAGGGTGAACCATATGGGTTATTGGCGATATCAAACCGCAGCTATTGTCTTTTTTCTTTACACTACAGTTTGCAGAGTAAAAACTAACTTTAAAGGAAACTCCGATTGAAACCTAAATCCAATGTTGTTTTTGTATTACGTGTTAAACATAGACCCGATCCAGACCCATATATAATAAAAGATAGTAGGTTAGGTTAGGTTAGCGGGCTGACAGTTGATCTTGTTACTGTCACACTTAGATCAATGTAGATCCATTGTGGTACCCTAGGGATATGATCCCCATATAAGGAAAACCTATGATAAAAATCCTATGACAAAAAGGCCCGTTAAGGGCGTAGTTGTAGTTTCAGCAGGGTGTAGCCCGTAAGGTCGGAGGGTGCCCTCAAATTAGTTGAGTTTGGAGGTGTCTGTCGACACATAGTCACCTGGGTGAGAAGGGGTTAACGCACCATTGTCATACTTGGGCGAGCTCCCCTCCTTAGCCCCCACGGAGTAAATCATCCCTCCCCAGGCTCGTAGGAGCAGTGGCTCCATGCAACGTCTGGTGGGTGGATTAGATAGGACGGTGGTTGGTGTATGTGATCGTGTTGTTTTGTCGGGTTAGCTTGTCAACGCCGGCGTACAAAGCAGAAGCGGCAACAGTTGGTGTAGGGCGAGGTGCCCATTCTCCGTTAGTTGTCTCCACCGCAATGCGCACTTGCGTTTTTTCGTCGTACTTAATCGTTCTATCAGTGTCATCCTGCGTCATTTTCTGTCTTTTGGACTATGTTTGAGGAGGAGATATCTACCTGTTTTTCGGCTGGGTTGATAGGGATAACGAATCTGCAAGCCATTTTGTAGCTTTAGTGAAATTTAACAAGCTTTTGCTCGGAATATCGGAGAGGTCCTCTAAGTCACTAAAGAAATGCCTGCCGAGGAACTTGTTTCTTATATGGCATAGCGCTGGACAGTGGCACAGGTAATGAGTAGTGTCCTCATGTGTATACTCGTCACCATAGCCTCTGCATAAGTCATCCATACTGAGTTTCAACTTCTTCTTATGGTAGCCTAATTGGTTGTGACCAGTGGTGATGCTAACGAGAAGAGAGAGAGATTTCTTGCTCAGTTGGATGATTTTTTCGGTCTTTACTTTGTTGAAGCTGGGCCATAGTTGCCTAGTAGTAACACAGGTGTCAAGTGAGTTCCACCTTCTGTTCGTTATGGCTAGGACTTTGTTCTCGATTACCTGTTTTAGATTACAGGGTGGGATCTGAACAGTTGGGTCCGCCTGATTAATATCAAGTGTCAAACCTATTCTTGCCAGTTCGTCAGCACTTTCATTTCCTGGGATACCATTGTGACCAGGAACCCAACAGAGCCTTATGTTGTTCTGTGTACCAAGAACCTTTAGCTCTTCGCGACAGCTAGTCACAAGCTTCGATTTGATTTCAACGACAGAAATGGCTTTTAATGCAGCTTGGCTGTCAATGAAAAAGGTTATATCAGTTCGCTTGGAAGACACTGCTGTAATTAGGAAGTCTGAATGAACTGGCTAGTTCAAGGTTTATTGAGAAGAAACCTGCACCAATATAAAAGATAGTAAAACCCGGCTATTATTTTGACAGACCATGATGCGTCATTCAATTTGGCACGTTTTTGCATTTAAAGTGTTGCTACTGAATTCTTGTTTCTATACAAAATATAGTACAGAAACGCTTTTACAGTTTAATTAACTATAGTTAAAAGACTTATTGACTAAAACGAAAACCAGGGCAGTACTGAAGACTTTCAACTGGCTAAAAGAGTTTAAAAAAAAACAAAAGAAAACTAGTTAAAAAAAAAAATAGTGCAGTTAATTAACTTTCAGCTAATTAATTGCTTTTGTTAACTGCGCAGTCAGAATATAAGTTACCTACTGCGACTGTAAGTATTAAAAGACTTAAGGAAATTAGTCTTTTTATTAAATTAACTGCAGTGCTGAAAAGACTGGAATTCTTTACAACTCTTTTATTCCTTGATATAAGAGCTGAATAAAGCTCTTTGCTCGTAGGTGTTATAGATATATAGACTTTATTATGAATTGTGATATGTACATATATAACACCATTGTTTAAACTTTTGGGAACAATACTCGCCGTGACTTCAATAGAAACCTTCTGGTAGAAACTTCTCAAATTGAAGAAATAATATTGAACTGATTTTCGGTCAACAAAATTATTGCAACGCATTTCACCAGAGGATTGCTAATTTTTAATGACATCAGTGATGTTTTTTTAAATGATCAATTACTGTCAGTCATCAATCAATAGCCGTCAGTTATGGAAGCATTTAACAGAAATGGACAGGTAAACAAAATAGAAATTGCGTAGGGAATATTGATTTAGAACTGTTTAATATTAGGTACAATCTTAATGACAGGAATATTATTGGTTCCAAAAAGTTGCAATGCTAATGAGTAACGATTATAGACTTATTATTATCTCTCTAAAGTGTTTGAAAGAGTTGTGCAAAAACAACGCAATAATGTCCTCTTTAGAACACAGAATATCAATTTAAGCAAACAGTACGGTTTTTGCATACAACACAGTTGTACCCCCAGTATCAAACATGAAACTAGCCTTGGACAGGGATCATGTTACTTTTATAGTTACTTTCAACATTTATTATGCTTTATTAGCATCTGCGGTAAGTTAAATGTCATCTTGTTTGCGTATAAGATAACAAGCGGTTTTACTTAACAAGTACTAATCAAATTTCTTCTGACTACTCGAGGAATAGGTGACTCAATAGGTGGGTATGGTGACCATATATTTTCCCTCTCAAAGCGGGAAACCTTTTACATTTCTTTGAAGAAAACAAATCTTTTTTTTTTTATTTTATTTTTTCTTATTCAATAATAAATATATGATAAGTAATGTTTTTTTAAAGCTTATTTCACATGAATTAGATAACAAATAAAAGTATTTTTTTTATTTTTTCGATTACAAAAAATTACAGTGAATAACTATAATAATTAAACAAAAGAGGTATGAAATATTTCAAATGTGTTATGTTTAATGTTTTTTGTTTTATTAAAAATAAAATTAATCTTGAGCAGTTGATTGGCTTGGTTCTTTATAATTATCGGGTGAACAAATTTGTTTTAAAATACCCCGATTGGTTTTCAAATATGCATGAAATTCTCCACACGATTTGTTTATGTTTCCCTTTACTATCAGAATGGATTTCAAAGTTGGGACTCCCAAATAGTTTTTTTTACACTCGTCCATATATATTAAACATATTGTTAGCTTGAGTTTATGTTGCATGAAATAAAGTTACATTAATTCATATGAGAAAATACTCTTCCAATAGGAGCGTTACTGCCTGATGGTAGACATAAAATGTATTCAGTTGGAAGTCCCTATCGCCTCCACATGCACATAAAATTACGCAGCAACGTAATATTGAAAAGAAATACCTCGTAGACGCAGCCTGCAACACAGCAATCTATATCTACCAAGTACGAACTCCCTGTCGCCTCCCTCTTGTACATAAAATTACACAGCAACCTAATAATTAAAAGAATTAATGTTCATAAGATTTTTAGTCCTTTTATTTGTAAATATTTTTGATATAAGAAATTACCTTTTTTATTTCACGCCAATAAAATTTTTAAACAGGTACCGGTACCGCACAGCGCACAAAAAGAAAACGAGAACGACAACGAACGACAACGACGCGACGACGACGACATGAATACAACTAGAAAACTAAATAAATCTGGGCGCAATTGCGTCATCTTCATCGTCTGCTCAAGCACAAAAGTGATCGTTTCGTCCTTTTCTTTTTCGTGAATCAAATCAGTGATACCAATTTTTAATTTTAAAGAGTTTCGAGTTCAATGTAATACCTAATAGGTTAAAAATAAAGAAAGAAATACAAAAACTTTCAAGAACTCGTTGAACAAAGAACGATCACTTTTTATAGCCCTACCACACTATCCCATCGAGTATTAACACATGCCAAAAAAAGGGGGATAAAATTACTTACGACTGCAAAATTTTTATGAAGAAAATGCTTCATATTTTGCTTCTACACTTGCAACCAAAAAAATCAATTCACCATGACCTCAAATCCCCAAGTGAGATAGAAGGTGTGATGGTTTTAGAACCAATCCTAAATATGGCATGTATTAACACAATGTAAAATTGGGTGAAACGCGCTGTCAAATCGTGAGGGATGAATTTTTTATATTTTGATTCCACACTATATATATGTTGTATATGTTACTCATTTACTCACTGGTATAGTTTGGAAGGCCTTTAAGTAGTGTCGGTGATATTCCCCACAGGATGAGCAAAAACCAAGCAGTTATATATAATATTTTCCATATAAAAGTCAATCCACTGCAGCGCCCTCTACATGTACTTGGAATGTTTTTTAGCAATTAATTCGTACCTAATAAAGCTCAAACTTTGAAATTTTGTAAGTACCTATATATTCCATGAGCTCATGCTTTTACTACATAAAAGTCGACCGATTACAGTGCCCTCTACATGTATTTTAAAACTTTTATGTTTTAATTCCGTACCTAATTAATCTAGAACTCTGAAATTGTTCGTACACATATATTCTTCAAGATCTACTGGTTTTCGGATGTTTGGAGTGACCAACTGCAGCGCCCCCTACATGTCTTTTAACTAAAACTTCATACCCGATTGTAAAAACATAACAATTATTGATTGTTTTCCAATCACAAAGCGTAACCTTATAAATATTTCAAACGAATAAATTATTGAATGAATCGATGAATTTTCATAGTTGTTTATCCAAAATTACATTTATATTGGGGATAGGTTTTACTGCTGATTGTTATGAAGGTTTTACTGGGAACTATGAAAATGAGGTTATTGGACGGGAAAACTCGGAATAGTTATTGCAAAGTGGAAAGACAAACGTGACGTGCTCATGCTTAGCCTGAAGCATAACTTAGATGTTGTTTCCACAGGAAACAGGAATTGGGACAACGATGAAATAAAAAAGTTGAAAATGATAATGGAATATAATAAATGTAAGCAGGGAATAGACATTTCGGATCAAATGGTGTGCTATTTCACGCCATTAAGAACAGTGTTAAAATGGTACCACAAAATTGCATTTGAATTCCTTCTTAGTACATCCGTTATAAATGCATTAGTAATATACAAACACTTTCAAAAAATAAACAAATTCTTGAGTTCAGGCGAACTGGAAGTAGAGCCGTCAACTTCTTCTAACATGAAAGTCAAACATGTTACAAAAGAGTTCGATACACGAGACAAAATAAACTCGAAAACGTTATTCTAGTTGCTACAACGATATTCAAGAAACAGAAGGCAGATTTGCAGCCCAAAAAAAAAGCTAAAAGGGTGTCCACATATTGTGAAAATTGTGATGGTAAACCTGCATTATGCGTGGATTGTTTCCTCAAAAAACATTGGCACAAAATTTTAAACGATTTAGTAAAATGTTATAGCATTGTTAGTATGAGAAAAATGCTTTAACATCGTACTAAATCGTTTAAAATTTTACGCCATTAGTTTTATTTTTTGCAATAATCTTTGAATTAGTACTTTATTTTAATTATTTACCTTGAATTTTTAAACAAAGTTAAATATAAAAACCGAATTGTTGAAAATACCATAAATAAAAAAAAACTAAAATTTAGTTTTTTAACATTATATGATAAAAACATTATTTTAAAAAGAAATGTCAAATAAAGAAATGCGTCAAATAGAATAGAAAGTATTCAAAAACGATTCACGAGGTTTTCGCTTCGACAACTAAATTGGAGCGTACCCTTGCCCTCATATAAAGCTCGATGTGGTTTAATTGACTTAAGAAGTCTTGAATCTAGGAGAGTTTACTTTTTAATATCTTTTGCGCGTGATGTTGTAACTGGTCATATTGATTGTCCGCCTTTACAGTTGCTTTTTGAATTATATACTCCGGCTCGTTGTTTAAGACCAAGGGTTAACCATTTTTTCTCTATCCCATTTCATTCGACTAATTATGGTATCAATGAACCAGTAACACGGGCTTGTACATTTTTTAATAAATATGCCGATGTAATCGATTTCGAATGCTCTAATGATGTTTTTAAAAATAAAATAATGAATGTGATTTTGAATGAATAATAATAATTATCTACTTAACTAAATAATTTAATTTAATTTCAAAGTTAACATATCTTTAAGTCTAAGAAAGTTTTTTGTACTTATAGACAAACAAATAAATAAATAAATGTGTACCACCGATGGCTCACGTGCATGGTAGCCAACGTGTTTTAAACATACCTTAATTATGAAATTGGCAGCACTGATTAAACTCACTAAAATCTTTGCCTCGTTGATGTTTTCTATTTTGCAAGCCTGAATTTCGAGGTGGGTAAAATAAAAGCCACCATCAGCAGATAAAGTGATTTTGGCGCCTTTAGATTGAACTTTAGACTTTAATTGAAAATAATGTCGTTTTCGATTGGATTTTGAAAGTGTTCCATTTTAATCGAATAATATGTAACTTTTTTCACTCCTACCCCAAATTTTCTATATTCGAATGAATAGAAAACTGCCAAAACCCGACCGAAAACAAAAAAATAATTTTCTTATCGCTTTATCATTTTAGTATTGACTTCTCATTCGCACGCTCTCAAAAATGCGGGTTTTTTTGCAAGCCCAGGGTGAATTGCACGAAAAAAAACGACCACAAGGATTAGCGACAGCATTACGGAAACAAAATGGAGTTTTCATAGAAAATATCGATAATTCTGCTTATTAGATGGTATGGCATCTTTTGGCTTGAATCAGCTGAATGGAGTTAAAAACGAAAATGGAAGAATATTAGATCTTGTCTACTTCTCTAATGTAATGAATGCTGATGCTGCCGTTATCCCATGTGATTCAAAACTTGTTCACGAAGATCGCCACCACCCCGCCCTCACTATCTGTATGTAATGTTCTTAATTTTTGTAAAAATCATATTGAGTTTGACTTAAAAAAATGTAATTTTACTGAACTATTTTATTTACTACTCGAAATTAACTGGGATGTTTTATTTTCAAACTTGAGTTTAGATGAAATGATTTTACGATTTTATGAAATTTTATTTGATTGTTTTTTAATTACTATCCCATTGCGCGAATTAAAATCTTTAAATAGTAACCCGCCATGGTTTGATTCGCACTTAAAAACTTTTAAAAATAAAAGAAATAAGGCCTGGTTAAGATTTAATCTTTCGAGAAGTGATGAGACACTTAGAGTCTACCAAGAACTGCAATTGGACTTTGTGACCTATTCTGATTTTCTGTACTCTGAATTTATTTCGAAAACTGAATGTGAGCTTAAGATGAACCCCCATATGTTTTGGAGATACGTTAATAATAAACGTAAATTTGACGGTTATCCAGCTAGTATGAATTTTCAAAATTCTTCTAGTCATTTACCTGAGATAATTTCTAACATGTTTGCTGATTATCTTAAAAGTGCCTTCGAAGATTTCTCTTCAGCAAGCACTTCTTTTATCCCTCATAACACACCAGAATTTAGAATACACACATCTTAACTTAATTAATTGTTCGATTTCTAAGGCTTCTATACGAGAAAATATTTTAAAACTAGATGAATGTTTTAGTCCTGGTCCTGATGGTATACCATCATTTATGTTGAAAAAATGTGTGTCTTATATTTCTTATCCATTGTTTGTTCTATTCAACGAATCTCTGAAAAGTTCTAATTTCCCATGTCTTTGGAAATATTTATACCTTATGCCAGTCCATAAAAAAGGCCCTATGAATTTAATAACAAATTATCGTCCTATAGCGAAACTTTCTGCTATTCCTAAACTGTCTGTGACATAATTTCTTTTAATTGTTCTTCTGTTATATGTGAAAATCAACATGGTTTTGTGAAGAAAAAATCTACAGTTACTAATTTATTACAATTCTCCACTTTTTGTTTGGATTCATTCGAAAAACATTCCCAAGTAGATTGCATCTTCACAGATTTCAGCAAAGCATTTGATAAATTAAGTCACGAAATACTTCTGAGTAAATTAAATAAAATTGGTTTCAACGATCATTTTGTTATGTGGATTTCGTCATACTTTCAAGATAGATATTACAGTGTTATGTTTAGAAGAAACCGTTCTTGTCAATTCAAAGTTAATTCAAGTGTTCCCCAAGGGAGTCACCTTGGTCCTTTGCTGTTCACTTTATTTATAAATGATCTTCCATCTATATTAAAACATTCAATGACTTTAATCTATGCTGATGATGTAAAAATATTTAGAAAAATTAACTCCATCACGGATTGTAAACAACTACAAGATGATCTTAATACATTTTGGGAATGGCGCTAACAACAATCGTTTGATTTTAAATATAGACAAGTGTAAGACAACGAGTTTTAAACGCAAACGTAATTTAATTAATTATGACTATCGTTTGAACTCGGTGCGTTTATATAGTGAATCTAGTTTTTATGATCTTGGAATCGTATTAGACTCAAAATTAACACTGACCACTATAATTATGTTATAAAAAAAGCTAGTAGAATACTTGGTTTTGTGAAAAGATTTTCCCGCGATTTCCGTGATCCATATGTTATTAAATTTATTTATATTTCTCTTGTCAGGCCAATTCTTGAATACGGGTGCGTTGTATGGGCGCCATACTACTCTATTCACATAAATAGAGTAGAAAGTATACAACGAAGATTTTTAAGATTTTTTCTTCATTTTTTGCCCTGGTCAGATAGAGTTATTTTACCTCCATACACTTCAAGACTCCAGTTGATAAACCTCCCATCTCTTTCTGGTCACAGGGAGTACTTGCAGTTCTGCTTCATAACTGGAGTAATGAATAGATCTATTTCATGTCCATCGTTTCTCTGTCGTATATGTTTCAATATGAGCCAGACTAGCTTAAGAAGAAATTTACCACTTCGTACTATTTTTAGCAGATCAAACTATGGCGCTAACAGTCCTCTTAATCAGTTAATCAAAAATTTCAATAAATTCTCTATTCTCATTGATTCTACAAATGATAATCTTAAATCTGAAACCTTTAAATATAATTTTTTTGCTCTGAGTAGTTGAAACTTTGTTATGATTAAATTTAGATTTAAGTAAACTTTGTAATGTTAACGTTAGCATTTAACGTATTTGAATAAATGAATAACAAGTATAATATAATTCATGCCGGTAACATAGTTTTTAAAGATAATGTGTATCCAAATAGCATTCATCAGTCAACAGCCAGCAGCGGTCATTCAGTTCAATTTTGTATGTTTAGTTAATCCGTTTACCACATCGTATAAACGAACTGTCAAAATTTGTTTGGGAAATCTTTTCCAACTATTCGTAAACTTTCCAACAACAATTTGTCTTAAATGAAACGTAGAAAATAGTTTTTAATTGTGTTGTGACAATGATAAGGGTATTAATGAAACGTGTGTTTGAAACTTTACGATTTTAAAGCGTGGTACATACACATTATCGATCACGTATGACAGTTTTGCTCACGACTGATAATGTTTACACTCTGTTTGATGGTTTGAATGGCAAAATCATGCTCACAAACATTTTTGATATTGACTGGACAGTCAGTGGACTCTCAGTCTTGTTCGATAATGTGTACCCTGCTTAAGTGAGGTACACATTTTCGATCACATATTAAAGTTTTGCTCACGACAGTGTGCATTCTGTTTGATGTTTTGTCACGTAAGCTTATGTTATGTTCACAAAAATGTTTGGTATTGAAAGACCGTTAGCGTACTGGGGATGTGTTTGACTTACGACTGCCAATTTTGAGTGAAGGAAATGATTTTCATATTTTGCTTCCAAACAAATCAATTTCACCATAACCTCAAACCTACATACAAATGGTATGGAAAATGTGATGGTTTTAGAATCAGTTTAAAAGTTTTCGTATAAATACATGTCAAATTGTAAAGGATGAAATTTAATATTTCGTTTCCACACTATTACATCTAGGTAGTTACATGATTTTCCTCCCACGTTTTCACATCTGTTAATACTCTGTGCGATAGTGTGGAAAGGCTTTAAATATGTACGCGAATCTTTTGGCGCAAAACTATGTAATTTCAAACAAAATTGTCCATCACTTTCGATAATGGGAACCACGCTTTGAGGCGTGCCTCGGAAAGTTTCCGACTTTGCATGAATTTCTAATGAGAGTTCCGACATTATTTTGTACCTACAATTTATTACAGCAGATAGTTTTCGATGAAAAACTGTCGTAAATCACAAGTTGAAGGAACTTATTAGTTTTTCGTCAAGAAACCATCTAGGTACAAATGCTGGAACTCTTGCAATGAATGGAATGACTTGTAGTTACAATGAGTGTTCTTGCTATGCAGTTATGCAGTTATGCACTTCTAACTTTTCTAATCGAACGTCTGCTCTCGAGGATACTAATCAGTGATTAGTAATCACAGCACAGACCGTGTTAACTGAAATCATCGAGATCATCTGTGACAACAAAGTGTTGGATACACAAGCAATGATAATCACAGCACAGCCGTCTTAATTGAAATCATCTATATGTAACATGTGCGACACAATAACTGAAACGCTTCAATAGTTTTTTGATCGAAAAATACAAACACAATTGGCTGCCATGCCATAGGTCGTGGGTCGAATCCCACCCTTTGCCACTAGCCTTTCCGGTCACCAAATTTATTTATTTTAATATAAAGCAGCTCAGTACAATCTCGCAAGACAAAGAACTCATGGCAATTGTATTGTTGTTTTGTATCCAACGATTTAAAGTACGACCATGGTGCACAACCTGGGCGAATATTATCATCGCCCTTGTTCGTTACGATTCAGGGGTGAAATTCTGTATCTAAAAAGCGATCAAACGTTGTCGTTTGTGCGAAAGACTTGCATAAAGATTTGGAGCAATTCTTTCGCACAAATGAAACGTTTGATCGCTTTCCCCATACAGAATGTCACCCCAGCTTTTTCTTCTGTATGTAACGGGTGATTTTTAAGCTGGTTTGGTTTTGGCAACACTGGTTTTGACAGCTGACGTGTGTTTAGTACCTTGTGTCACTGTCAAACAGCTTCAGTTTGGTTTGCAATTTAACCATGGATCGTCTTACAAATGAACAACGCTTGCAAATTATTGAATTTTAGTATCAAAATTCGTGCTCGGTTCGAAATGTTGTTTATCGAAAAATTGTGTTCAGCGATGAGGCTCATTTTTGGTTGAATGGGTACGTAAATAAGCAAAATTGCCGCATTTGGAGTGAAGATCATCCAGAAGCATTGCAACAGCTACCAATGCATCCCGAAAAAGCCACTGTTTGGTGCGGTTTATGGGCCGGCGGCATTATTGGGCCATATTTCTTCAAAGATGATGCGAATCGCAGCGTTACTGTCAATGGTGAACGCTACCGAGCGATGATAACAAACTTTTTTTTGCCCGAAATGGAAGTTCTTGACTTGCATGATATGTGGTTTCAACAAGACGGTGCCACATGCCACACAGCACGCGAAACAATGGCGCAATTGCGAGGCGAGTTTGGTGAACAGTTAATTTCACGTTTCGGGCCGGTCTATTGGCCGCCTAGATCGTGCGATTTGACACCATTAGATTATTTTTTGTGGGGGTATGTCAAGGCTAATGTCTATAGGGACAAGCCCGCTTCGATTGACGCACTGGAAGCCAACATCCATGCATTCATTCGTGAGATACCGGCCGATATGTGTGAAAGAGTATGCCAAAATTGGACTCAGCGGATGGGCTACCTGAGACGCAGCCGCGGTCAACATTTGCATGAAATTATCTTTAAACATTAAATTGCAAGGTTCAAACTATCGATTCAAATAAATATTTCATTCATTTTTTCGAATTTTTTGTGTTTTTTTTTTTTTTTAAAGTTCTAAACCTCTTAAAAAACCACCCGTTATTTGGGATTTCGATGGCGAATCCCGAAAAAAAAACTATCACCG
Organism: Epistrophe eligans; assembly: GCA_951394125.1. Classification (NCBI taxonomy): domain Eukaryota; kingdom Metazoa; phylum Arthropoda; class Insecta; order Diptera; family Syrphidae; genus Epistrophe; species Epistrophe eligans. The sequence continues at coordinate 50,379,655 of OX596030.1, forward strand.
AATACGTTCGTAATGGCAATTTGTACGAAATTTTCCACTAAGATGGATTCTATATTTTTTTTTGGGGATTCGTTACAAGTTTCCGATTACGATGGGATTCATGATAGGGCTGAGTAACTTGATCAATTAGAATGTAGAAAAAGTATGTGCAATAGACCGGTTACATTGATATTGCTTTGGTATCAAAAGATAAGGAGGGCGTAATTATTTAATATAATGCATTTGCAATCTGTGTATATGGCATAAACTCTCAGGTGTTGCTTCAGTTTAAACTTTCATAAGTTTATCATATCACAGCAAATTTTATTTGAAAAAAAGTTTAGTTTTTCCTAAGTAACACGGAAAATAATATTTGTAAATTTGTTAAATGCATTTAATTTTCTGTGCAGACAAATAATAGGGATTTTGTATCACAATAAGTTTCCTTTATCGGTATTTTTCTTTTAAACGTTTTCCTTATATGGACTTAATTTACCACGTATTTTTATGGGGACGTTTAGAAATGGTATATTTTGGAATGTCTGTCTAATAACCGTGTTTTTTTTATATGAGATTTTCTTATACATACATAGATATCCGTCATTTGCTGTATTTCGAATGATTTTTAGATGTTTCCTTAGAAGGGAAATTTATTTTTTCAGCTATAAAAAAGGATAAAGCTTAAAAGTATTTGAAAGTTGTTTACGTCCATGTTATTGAAGCTAGTTTTAATGAAAAACTAGTTCTATAGGAGTTTCAAGTTTTAAGTTTCAAAAACAATCTATTGATTTGATTTAGATGTCAAAATATGTATGAATATATCTTGAACAAGACATATGTAGTTAAATATTCATCAACGTGTTGTGTTAATTAAATTCAATAGTAATGTCTATAAAAGTAGGTAATTAAAGGAATCAACCTACTTTCGGAAAAATATTTACACATATTGGGTGACATGCATAAAATGCTTTTACTAGAGAATTTCAAAGTATTTACTTTTTTTTGATATGCACAAAAATGCAGTAAATGCTGACAATTAAGTATTTACTTTGGCCCATAGCAGTTACTTTTTTCAGATGAATTTTTGAAGTAAAAACTTTATTCCTCATGCATAATCAAATTATACTGGGAGCTCCCTTTTTGTGGTGGTGGGGTTCTGTAGGACGCGGGTAGTCACTGATCGGCGTCAACATGGCGATGCCCAGTGATGCAACGCTTACTACACATCAATTGTGCTTATTTTACCTCCTCGTGGTAACCACCGGGTACTGGTTTTGTCCCTCCGGACTTGACCTGCTAAACTTATAAGCGCGAGTGTTGATCACAAGAAATAGCAACACTATAATGCTCTGTCTAAAATGGCTGGCTGAATGAGTCGTCAGAAGCCCTAGACGAGCCCATCAGAAGGATGGCATACGGCGGCGGATGAATTCAAGAAAGAGAATCAACGGTGTTGTTAACAGGCAGGAAGACAGAGACAGAGACGGAGTGTTCCTACTAAGGCACTCCGACGACGAGACGGTAGCGGAAGAATTCCCTTGATGGAATCAACGGTGTCGTCTACAGTTCCAGTCAGGTTGAACTACTTAGTGAACACCTTATATGGGCTACTACGACATATTCGTAGCTCAGGCCTATAAGGAGCGGTTTATCCGGCTCCCCGTCCTTGGAGCTATAATAAGGGCCTGGTCCTCCAGGCTAGGGGGTTGTGCGTGGGGGTAACTTCCCTACCACGGAAAAAGTTTTCGGTTCCGAAACAACTACAAGCCTCGGATATGGATGATTTTAATGTTGACGACCAAAGCAAACGAAACAAGGACAACGAATTTCGGATCTGCACGTGGAATGTCAAGACCTTAAACAGGCCACGTGCAGCCGAACAACTAGTGGAGAGCTTGGCTAGGCTAAGGGCTGACATAACAGCCATCCAGGAAGTGCGATGGGATGGAGAGAGCATACGAAGGATGAAATCGTGTGATATCTACTTCGGCTGCAAGGAGCAGGGTCAGCGGCTTTTTGGTTGTGGTTTTGTGGTAAGGGGAAGACTTAGGCAAGAAGTCTTAGGCTTCAGAAATGTAAGCGAGCGCCTGGTCACAATCCGCATCAAAGCAAAATTCAAAAACATCTCGTTGATCTGTGTCCATGCCCCAACGGAAGAGAAAGATGACTCAACCAAGGAAGAATTCTACGATCTCCTTGAGAATACGTATGATAGGTGCCCCAAGTACGACGTTAAGATTATCCTTGGCGACTTCAACGCCAAAATCGGAAAGGAGGGCATCTTTGGTTCGATTGTCGGAGGTCACAGCCTGCACGACAACACTTCCGGTAACGGACTCAGGCTAATTGACTTCGCGGCGGGGCGAAATGTCATCATAGCAAGTACTCGATTCCCACACCTCAGTATACACAAAGGGACCTGGCAGTCTCCGGATCAACGAACCGTCCACCAGATTGATCATGTTGCGATAGACGCGAGACATGCTTCCAGTATCCTGGATGTCCGAACATTTCGAGGAGCCAACATAGACTCGGATCACTACTTGGTGGTAGCTCAAGTACGTATGCGGATATCCATGACGCCACAACGACGAGTGGATGCTGTGAAAAGATTTACCGTCGCGAAGTTAAAATCGCAAGAGATCGCCAGGACTTTTGCAGACCACGTCTTTCTTAATCTCTCAGCAAGCACGCCAACAGCATCATCTGCAGAGGACCAGTGGAAACACTGCCAAAATACCATCAGGAGTGCCGCCATTGATGTGCTGGGTTTCACTAGGCCACCACAACGAAACCCCTGGTTCGATGAAGAATGCAGGCTGGCGCATGCAGCAAAGAATGAGGCCTACCAATCAATGCTGCAGACTAGGACAAGAGCTGCTGAGAGAGCAGCCCGGGAGCTCTATGGGCAAAAAAGAAGGGAGGAACGCCGACTTCTCAGAAGAAAAAAAGAGAGAGCATGCGAAGCGGGCGGTCGAGTCTATTGAGGACTGTAGCGGCAGGAGGGATGTTAGAAAGTTCTACCGAAGGGTGAGGTAATCTACCCAGGGCTACAAGGCCAGAACGGAAGCCTGCCGGGACGAGAGTGGGAATATGGTGGCAGACACACAGTCGGTGCTGAGGATCTGGAAACAACACTTTTCTAGACTGCTAAACGGCGAATATGGCCAAAATTCCGCTGTTAGACAGAACACTCCATTCAACCTGGACGATGATGGTCAAAATTTCCGTCAATTCGACCTAAATGAGGTGCGGTTAGCGATAGCCAAGCTTAAAGCGTACAAGGCTGCTGGTGCGGATGGCCTGCCAGCCGAGCTATTTAAAGCAGGGGGAATTGACTTGGTAGGGAGTATACACCAACTTATCTCCGGTGTATACTCGGATGAAAGTATGCCCGATGAATGGAACCTGGGTATAGTGTGCCCCATCCACAAGAAAGGAGATGCCCTGACCTGTGGCAACTACAGAGGTATAAGTCTTCTCAACGTCGCATATAAAATTCTATCATCTGTACTGTGTGTTCTCTTAAAACCGTATGTAAACGATCTGATCGGCCCCTATCAGTGTGGTTTTAGTCCCGGCAAATCAACCGTTGATCAAATGTTTACACTCCGACAGATTTTGGAAAAAACCCAGGAGTTTCAAATCGATACACACCACCTCTTTATCGATTTCAAAGTCGCGTATGATAGCGTAGATAGAGAAGAGCTCTACAGAGCCATGTTGCATCTCGGCATCCCTGCCAAACTCGTCCGCTTGTGCAGGATGACAATGGAGAAATCTCGCTGCTCCGTCAAAGTCGGTAAGAACACCACCGAACCCTTTGAAGTCGGTGCAACTCGCAAGTCAACAACAGAGGTACAGTTTTTCAAAAGTCTGTTCAACTTCTTGCTTACGCAGATGATATTGTCATTATTGGAAGAACGAAGCGAGCTGTTACCGGCGCGTTTGCAAGTATTGAATCGGAGGCGGCAAAAATGGGTTTGGCTGTTAATGAGGACAAGACGAAGTATATGCTATCATCGAGAAAGGAATCTCAACATCGTCGACTCGGGCAAAACGTCACGATGGATAGGTACAACTTCGATTTCGTCAAGGACTTTGTCTACCTGGGATCCACTATTACAACGCATAATAACATCAGTGCAGAGATCAAACGAAAAATTACTCTTGCCAATCGTTGTTTCTTCGGGCTAAGAAGGCATTTGAGTAGTAAAGCCCTCTCTCAAAGAACCAAGGAGACCTTATATAAGACCCTAATCATCCCAGTCCTGCTATATGGGGCAGAAGCATGGACCCTGTCAAAAACGGATGAGAATCTGCTTGGGTGCTTTGAGAGGAAGATTCTTCGAGTGATTTTCTGTCCAGTCTGTATCGATGGAGTATGGAGGAGAAGATTCAACAACGAGCTTTACGGGCTGTACAGCGACGTCGACCTGGTCAAAAAGCTGAAAATACAGCGGCTGAGATGGCTGGGACACGTGGAGCGTATGGACACCAACGCACCAGCCCGACGAGTCTTCGAATCTACCCCCGACGGTCTGCGCAGCAGAGGAAGACCCCACCTTAGGTGGCGCACACAAGTGGAGAACGATCTCAACCAACTTGGAGTGCGTAACTGGAGGCAGCTAGATAGGGACCGAGCTGGCTGGAGAAGCTTGTTGGTTGAGTCCGTAGTCCATCCTGGACTGTGAGCGCCATCTAAAGTAAGTAAGTAAGCTCTCTTTTTGTAGGCTCATTAATATGTACATATGTGCCTACTTGAAATGCCAAAAGGTAAGAAGGTACAATAGGTTTCAAAGTAACAATTGCGATATTTGATTTTTACCTACATGTGAATTTGCAACAAAAAAGTAATATTTACATATCTAGGTCCGAGTTATTATGTAACCTACATTTTATTATGCTGTAGGTACTTATTATGTGAAAATTTAACTGTCAATAAGAGCTTACCTACAGCGTATCTAGTTCACACTCACAGAGTTAAAGCATCCCTAATAAGGCAGGGATGTAGTACTATATGTTATAGAATTGATAAAAATATAAGTTTTCATCTCAACATATTTTTTTTATTCGATTTTGAGTTTTTTGTGAGGCAGGTAAATAAATATTTAAAATACAAATTAGGGTAAAGGAATTTTGTATTCATGTACATATATTATTGTTTCCCAAAGGTTTGAACTTTTTAAGTAAAGCTGCAAATCTTAAGCAAGAAAGAATAATTCTACAAACCTTTCAGTTATTGACTACGTCATTGTATATAGAATAAAATTAGTCCGGCTTCGAAATCAGTTTTGTTTTCAATATATTCGAGCCGAAAAACATTTTTAACAATTTTAAGTAAGTATTTTCTTGTAGCTTGTTTGCTTTAGAAAAAACTGTCAATTGAATTTTTTTAAAACCCATTTCAGTAATCAAATATGGCATATTTTATAGAATAAAATTAGCCCGAAGTTAATATAATTGTTTGTTCTCAAAATATCAGAACCGAAAAACGTTTTTCAACTAATTTTAGTATTTTTTTTTTGTTTTAAAAAAATAAAACTGTCCGTTGATTTTTTTTTTATTCTTCATTACGTCATTATATATAGAATAAATTAGCCTGAAGTCAATGACAATTTTATTCTCGAAATATTCAAGACGAAAGATTTTTACAACTTTTGATGTAGTAAAATAATCGCTTGAATTTTTTTGAATATCCTTTATGCACTTCATGATGTTATTATCTGTGAAATAAAATTTATTTGAAGTCAATATCTCTATTCGTTCTCGAGATTTTTTGTTTAATATTGTTTTACCAACATTAACAGTCTACCCCGTAATTGAATTAAACTTTTTTTTAATATAAATAAGAATTTGCGTTTTTTCATATGGTTCGAAATGGCACGTTTTTTTAGAAAATGTGGCACGAAAATTTTTTTATGGCCGGCAACTCAGCGTTGATGTTGGCAGCCACTGGAGTTGTCAAATGCTTAATGTAAAGAGAAAACTTTTAATTATAACTTTTAATTAGGTTAGGTTGAGAGGAAATAGACGAATTGATTGCTAATTTCGAATTCTTTGGAACCAAAAAATCCAATTTTTTTCTAAGCAGAATAGAATTTTTTCTGGTGTTGAAGGGAATTTGTAGAGAATCGATTTTTTTTTGTAATTGCATGTGTGGTACTTGACACCTGCAATTTTGAAGCAAAACAAAATCGGTTGGCCTATTGGTCTTCATCGCGACGTAAGAATTCTTATGAAATGGAGTTCTCTTGCAAAGATTCCAGAACAATATTCTTTGCCCATGAACAGCAGAACCACTCACGTTGATCGGTTTTCGATAAAATCTTTCCACTTTTTTTTAGTGTATTTTTGCATTACATTTCACGGAGATATTTAACATCAACTACTGGGATGTAAATACCTTGACGAAATATGTAATTAAATTATGTACTACTTTATTTGTTAAGTTAAAACGAATATTATTATTGTTACTATCGCAAAATTGATTTTTTTGTTTATTGAAAAAGAACGCACAAATATTTAATAAATATCTATCAAATCTTACTTAAGTGTATGCAAATCGGTGTAAAATTTTTCTGAAATCTTGCAAAAAAAATTTGAAAGAAAAGGTGTACGTCGATAAGCCAGCAACAATTCAAGAGCTAAAGGATGAGATAATTCGGCACATTAACGGCATAGAACCTCAATTATGCCTCAGCGTCATCGAAATTTGGACCATCGGATGGAGGTGTGCCGCCGAGGTCGCGGTGGCCATTTGGCCGATATTTTGTTACATACATAATTGAACCATACCAATATTATCATAATAAAAAAAAATGACAATAATTTCCTAAATAATTTGTGTCTTATTCAAAATCAACATCAGCCCTTAAAATTTAACCACCCTGTGACCAAGTGATTTTCTTTTCGAGTGATTTCTTTTGAAGCATTCGCAAACTTGGATTAAAATGATATACTTATTACTTTGACACGGTGGCTTTTTGAAGCTTCGCGCCTCTGCTTTGCCACTGTTCTATTCAAAGAATACCTTCTAACAAACTACAGTAGATATTGCACAAAGTGATGATCCGGAGGAAAAAAATGTTTGCTTTGGCAAATATTTGGTCACGATTTATAGCTTGGTCTAAGCTCTCTTCAACAAAATCTTGGTATATCATATAGGTATAGGTAGGAACTAGTAAATAAATACAGTTATCTTTTATTATACTTAATTACACTTTAAAATTATATGCATTGCATTTGATGGTGCATTTTATGCAAATATTATATCAAGATAGATTTTTCACTTACCCCCATATCGTACAAAATACAACCCTTTTATATAAGATTCCTATATTATATGGACACCTTATTGATGAAAGAGGGAGATTTTTGTTCAATATTGTTTTACCAACATTAACAGCTATAATAAATTAGTCTTATTCAAATAGGATATAATTTATTTTGTATTTATTTTTCAAACGGAAACGTGATATCATACCCACAATGAGTTAGAAATGTTAATTTTGCGATGATTAATCTTTTGGATAATTCACACAAAATGTGTTATCGATTTATATTTTAAAATTCATGACACTTTCGGGCTTAGCGGAAATAACCTACTGAATGATAAAACATGCAAACAAGATAAATGACGCATATTCTTTTATTTTATAGCGCATCAACTTTTAGGTTTATTAATAGACAAGGAAACCCTATATCGTCGGTGTGCTGCAAAAAGAGCTCAACTCCACTTTTTTGTGAAATGGACTTAATGATGCAAAAATGTCCCAAATGTCATAGTCTATGCCGTGTAAAAAAATCCCATGTCTATTTAAAGTAGTTTTGTAGTTTTGTAGTCAAAACATATCATTCCAAGTCCAAAACACCCAAATGTGTGGAGCAAAAAAGACCCAAGTGAACCTGGGTCTTTCTTACACAAATCTTTTTCTCTATTTTTTCTATTTTTGCTGCAAAAAAAGCTCAAGTCCTCAAATTCAAAGAAAATAAACTCTGTAGAAAAAAAACTATTTCAATAGCCTACTTAGAAATATTGTTATAGATTTCCTTATTCCCAATACCTTTGTTATGATTCGCTTTGAATTTAGTGTCATTATTGAAAGTTGTTAATTTGAAAAGGTTGAGTAAAGTTAATGTTTAAAAAAAATGAATTCCTCAAGTCGAAGTGCTGTTCTTCTACAGCTTGCATTAAAAAAAGGTAATCATTTTGTTTCAGTATAGCTAGTACCAAAAATGTTTTTAACTTCATGCCAAAATACATTTAGGACATTCCAATAAAAATTTCGATTTAAATTTGTGCAATCCCAGTACATCAACAGCTTCAAAAGCAAATTCTACGGAATCAAATGGTACTTCCCGACTTTTACTTATCATTTGATGATGTGGATCTTAAATTTGAGTTTGTACTTTATGTTTAGATATTCAAGAATCAATTGCTGGATGCAGTAAACAAAACATTGAAAAAGAATGGGATGAATCAAGCATTGACCAAGATTTTTCAGGCGATGACGACGATGACCTGGATTATATTCCTGAATCAAGCGATAATGATGATAAAGAAGAGGCCATGGTTTTGGAAGCATCTCAACCATATACCGCAGTAACACTCACACCACTCACTGAAAAGAAAAATAGAAGGTAGAAAAAAGCGTATCCAGAACTATGGAAAAGAAATTTAAGGCATGCTGATATTATACGAGGTAAGAATCCCAAGAACTCAAAGTGTGAAAAATGTCGTTACAAATGCAAGGACAAATTTACGGAAGAACAGCGATTAAAAATGTGCAAAGACTTTTGGAAGTTGTCATATCAACGCCAAAAAGATTTTGTTTTAAAGGCGGTCATCGATTCAAAAATAGAAAGGTCCCGATTAGGTTATTCAATCAAAAAAGTCAACCGTAACGTAGCGAGGTCATACTTTTTTAAAAATGAAAATTCTAATGTACGGGTCTGTCGCGACTTTTTTTGTGGAACACTAAGTATTTCATATAGTACAGTTAGAACGGCGTTTAAATATAAAGGACCAACTGGAGTTTTTTCTAAAGAAGACGAAAGGGGCAGATCAAAAGCTGCAAATAAAACATCGGATGAAAGTATAACACGGATTAAGTATAACACGGATTAAAACACGGATTAATAACACGGAAAAAAAAACCAGTGTCAAGCATGCGAAAAAGGTAAAGAAACCCAAAATGAAGATTATCTGGCCCATTTAAAGAGAAAAGTCGAATGTTCAGCTGCAAAATCCTTGGACAAAGAAAGGGCCATCAAGGAGCCTAATTTCATGGCATGCACATTCGACTTACAATCTGTGTTACAAATTCCATCAAGTGATGTAAGTCCAATGTACTACAGTCGAAAATTATGTGCATACAATTTAACCATCTACAACTCTTCTCCACCAAACAATGCTTTCTGCTATTTTTGGACAGAAACTGATGGCAAAAGAGGAAGTAATGAAATTGGTTCGTGCTTGTATAAGTACTTGCATCAACTTTCACCGGAAATAAAAGAAGTATCTTTTTTTTCTGATACTTGCAGTGGCCAAAATAGAAACAAAAACATTTCAATATTATTTCTCCATTTGATTCAAATTTTAAATTTGGATATAATTGAACACAAATTTCTAAAAAGTGGACACAGTTACATGGAAGTTGATAGCATGCACAGTGCTATCGAAAATCAGAAGAAGAATGTTCCAGTATATACGATTCAAGACTGGCTAACTATATTCAGACTCGCACGTTCCAAGAGACATAAAAGCAAAGGAGATCCTTATAATATAACCCAAATGCGGTATACTGATTTTCTGAATTTATCAAAATTATCGGAGATTATAAAAAACAAAAATTTGGACGAAAACGGAGAAAAGGTGAACTGGTTGAAAGTAAAATCTTTTAGGTACCAAAAGATTAAACCTGGTGTGATGGAGTACAAATACGATCACAATGAAACCTATAATGAAATACGTGTTTTTGGTAAAGGTAGGCCTATAGATTTAAAAGCAGTTAACATCGAAAAAGTGTATAAAAGCAACCTTCCAATAAGTATCGAAAAAAAAAAGATTTACTTAATCTTTGCAAGTCAGGAGCCATCCCGGACGAGTTTCATCACTGGTACAAAAGCTTGAAAGCAAGCAAAACCACCAGAAATAAGGCCCCAGAACCCGATATAAATGATGATTCTGATGAATCAGATCAAGATTATTAAATTTAGTACAAACATTAAAAACAAAACATTTATTAAAAAAACCCATGTCCATAAAAAAAATATTTTTTAATGCAAAAAAAGCCCATATCCAAGATTCATTTCGTTTTTGTATAAAAAAAAGTTAAATAAATTAAATTGAATAAAATTGTTTAGTTTCATCTTATTTACAAATGCTTTAACTAACATATTTTAATATCGATTTTCAAATCGAAACTACTTAATGATTTTTCCAGCGGCCATAAACTTTAAATCTTCAATAACTCAGAAACACAATTATGTGACTTGAGCTCTTTTTGCAGCATACCGACGATATAGTAAATAAATATAATAATTTCTTATTTTTATTAAATTAAGCTTGTGTTTTTCAAAATTTTAAAAATTAATTAATTTTAAGCACGTTTGTCATTATTAACATCATTAAACAAAAATAATATATAAATGCAAACTTTAAGTTGTTGGAATAATCGCCCTGAATGTTAGCACCGCATTTCTGTGGGATATTCAAAAAAAAAGTATACCATCTAAAAGACCAGTAATCGGCCAAAAAGGTCAACTTCTTTCAAAAATTGTCTAGCCATGGAAAATATTTATAAGTGGTTAAAGTTCTTCAAGGTCATTAGAGATTTTAAGCACCTCATTTGTGGGTGCTTAGATATACCATCTGAAAATTTACTTAGTGCTCATAAAGGTCGACTACTTCGTAATTGTAAGACTTTCGCAGTTCTGTAAGATTATTACATACATATCACAGATGATTGACTTTAGGATGTGTCTCCTGACTTCAGCGTTTGTTATTTCGCGAATTCTATTGTTTTTGTTGCTTCTAGGTAAATTGAATTTTAGCACTTTTTTAGTATGTTGGTTTCAGAGTCTGTAAGTAGAATTTTTGTTTTGTTGAGGAGTCTAGGATAAAATTTGTGTGTTGTATTTAATATTGCTGTTTGATTTTGTTTATTGGATAGCTTTAATATGGAATACTACCTATAACTATGTCCCCAAACAAACGTCCAATACAAACGGTACTTTTTTCACAAAAATAAAATGGGTTTATTTTAAAACTATAAAATGGTTTAGTTTTGTGCTCATGTGATTCATATGATAATATGTGATTGGTAACTTTCCGTAAAATCCTATAGATATTTTTGACAAGTTGTAAACTGAAGCAAGAAGTTGCAGTTAACAAACACACATGTTGGGTCAGCGGTTTTCTCACTTCTCTGAGATTTTCAAGCTTGGTTGCAAACAAATTAAACACACCGAGCACGACCTCTTATCAAATGATATATGTACATGAGACAATTTTTTATAGGGTTGTGAAAAGGGCTTCTTTTCAAAGGATTTTGACTTGTATTAATCGAACTCATCTTTTAGCATACGACCCAATATAATGTTTAAACATTTATTATAACATATCACAGAGATATGAGGAGACACATTCTAGAATCAAAAACAACGAAGGTATTCCACTTTTGAAAATAAAAAAAAACACATAACGATGCAGTTTACTTAATTTTTTTTAAATCTATCCTTCACTGTAATTGAAACTTTCAAAAGTGTTCTTATTCCAGAGATATTTTAATCTGAATATGAGGGTTAGAATCAAAATCAACGTACCATTAGTCTCTTTTAAATCAAAACAACTCTATTCCACTTTGTAATCAAAGTAGCTCTATTCCAAAGTAAATTAAAATTTTGTTTTGTTATTTGAATCAAAACAAATGTATTCCAAATTTTGGCGAGAAAATCGGTTACTATCAAACTAATGTGCATGAATTTAATATTAATTATTCCTTTTTCGTGACCTTTTTTATTCAATATATTTGAATCCTATTTTTGTGGGCTGCTTCAGGTCTTTCTTTCTTTAATTATATTTGACGAAATGTCGTCTTTTCGTGCGTGTTTACGTACTTCCTCTTTCAAATAATTTTTAGGACAGAATGTAAGTGTTATATATTTAGCAAAACTAAACATTAATTTTTAAAGTAAGTACAACTTTTAAAGCAAAATTAAAAGAAAACAATTGCCAATTATGCCTACATGTAACCATAGAGGTGTTCTTAGAAATGAAGAATATTGAGAACAACAGATACATTATATCTGTTGAAGAAGATATCAAAAAAACGTGAACCGCCAGCAAAGTTGCTGGCCTAACTCGTTCGACTTCATGATGATTTAATAATAAATTATAGCAGATTGAGGTATCGCTCGCGCCACGGTCCAATGACCGATCTGTTAAAAGACGAGGAAAGGGAAGATTTGTTGACAATGTTTTTCGACTGTCAGAAAAATATGTCACTCTCCAAAGTTTCTGACCAAGCAGCGTATTATAGTTGAAAGATATATTTGTTTTTTTTTTGCCTCGTTATAGTAGTGGGGCGGTTTAGTCCATAAATTGTGCACTTTGTGATAAAAGCAAATTAAAAAAAATTACATAAAATAGAAAAAAATATAATTAAAAACAACGGCAACACTTACAATATCATAATATATCTTTTTTAAAGACAATAACTTATATTCTTTATTATAAATCTTCGCTGGTGGAGAGATCCTCCACGTTATTGTTATCATTGAACAGCAAAAACTCCTTTAATTTTTCAAAATCAATCTCCCAGTGATTGCAATTAATGTAAGTTGGTAGAATGTAAAATCTCTTGTTTTCTAATATAAAATTTAGAAGTTTTGAATTCGCATTTATAATATTTTTTTAAATCCTTCTTGTATCCGAAAAAGCATCCTCTGCTAGCTTTACCCCTCGCGTAATTTCTTAATGCAGGCACCAACATAAACTTAAAATTCTTAAACTTATTTTCAAAACTTTTAAAATAATTTTCAGTTACAAAAGTTTCGACTAAACTCAAATTGATCGATATAATTGATAAAATCAATAAATAAATTGTTATCAGATAGTTCTGCCACATTATATGCTAAGATAGAAATATTTTGTACCTAAATCTAGATGACATGGCATCACAATTAAAAACACTCATTTTGGGCACCCCTTAACGTCGTGACGACACTGCAGCTCGCATTCATTGCGTCGCCACCCTTAAACTCAGCTGTCACTGTCACCGTAGACAAGTCTCTAAGGATCTTCTTTAAAGTGCATCGCATCTTCTCCGTCACAAAATAATTTGTTATTGTTATCAAAATAAAATATTTTTTCATTAATAGCTATAGTTTCTCCTTTTATTTGTGTTTCAATGTGTTTGTTTCTAGCGACAATATTAGCTCGCAACGCTAGAATTCGTCTTTTTCGATCTCTAGACGCAACCGGATAGTCTTAATGTATGGAGATTCCTGTTTCTTGCAACTTTGTTTTGGCAAGATTCACGATGACATTTGCAGTTTTGCCTCCGGATCAGTGTTGCCATAATCTCAAATTTAATTATGCTAGATTTCAAACTCCATAATGCTAAATCGTATGGGAGCTCAAAAAACAAAATGCTAGATTTTAAAATACGTTCGTAAATAATGTTCCCTTTTATAAACTTATATCTACTTCAATGATTAAAAGAACAAAACCTTGTAATAATGCAAAATTAAGAAAAAAAATAATTCATAGAAATCTTAAATAATAAAAATAATTATTAAAAAAAATAAATCTGTGTTTTTACGTTCAGGTACATTATGTTAGTATTTGAATTAAGTCAGACGTCATTTCTATCACCCTTTTTACACTACTGCAATATTTTAAGGAAATTAACTTTGTGCAAGTGAAAAGGTTTCATCTATCTACACTCTTTACTCCAGTTGATTAAGCGAAGTTCACAGAGTAGATAGAAGACGAATTGAAATGACTGAACTTTTTGTGCATATGTGTAAATACTCTTTCAAATATCTATATGAAGATTCGTTCACACATACCCATACACAATTTATTACTTTTTCGATATCTTGATTCTTGAACAGGATTGGAATACCTATATTATTTTGTTTCATATTGGGATTTGGAAAGTTAATTTTTTGTCTGAGTTCAATATGACATTATTAAGGTTAGATCACTATAATGCGCATATTTTGCAAACAAATTTTAAAATATAAAAATATATAATATTTTTGTAGGTATAAATATATATAAATATATATAATATAAATCAATGTTTGAAAATCAATTTTGGCATTCAAGAATGCAAAAAAAAATCGGATAATGCTAAAAAAGCATTTGGCATAATTTTTAAATTTCATAATGCTTTTTTCTCGTCTATAATGCTACATTTAGCATTGATAATGCCAAAATGGCAACACTGCTCCGGATTTGATTTCTCGTGCGCTTGCAACTTTGTTGTGTTGTGATATTAGTCTGCAGCAGGTCCATGCATAAAGATTTTGCCGTGACTGATGCATCGAGCCAGGCACGTAGCCAGAGGGGGGGCTTGAGGGGCTGAAAGAAACAAGAGACTATTATTCAGGTACAATTTTGTATTGAATTTAGAAGAATATTTAGGTATTTAATTTAATTTTAAAAGCTATTAAAATGAGAATATTAGTTTATTTGATTTTGGATCAGTTAACGACTTCAGTTATTGCCAAAAAATTGCAAAATAAAAGTAACAATAAGTTATATATATGATCTCAGAATAATACCAACCACAAATACCTAAATAGAAATAGTAATATGCGCGTTACAAATGCATATGATTTAAAATAACTTTCAGATTGCGGAAAATACTTTTCAAAGTATTGTAGTAGGTACCTAATAGATTTTGATTCTGCAATCGACCGCACAAAAGAAGTTCTGAATTCTCTTAAGAACATCAGAGAAAAAGCCGAAGATTTTTTCAGAGAGGCTTATTAATTCGTATCTAAACTTGCCAAGAACTTTTTTGAAGTTGAATTAAGAGCTCCAATAACTTCATTGAAACAAACAATGCGTTCCAATCCAGAAACCTCTTCTACTGAATCCTATTTTAGAGTGTCTGTATTGATTCCTTGCATAGATTTGTTAATACAAAATCTTACGTACAGATTCATGGTCAACAAAGACGTTCTACCATCGTTTCAAGCTCTTCTCCCAGGTTTTTCTACAGTTGGGTGAGTCAACGAAATGGAAAAGCTAACATGTTACTTTGATAATGCGATTTCGTTGTCAGCTGTGAAAGCTGAGTAGGTACATTCTCTGGTACTGGAATGCAAGATTAAGCTCACTTGCTATGATATCTGTTCATTCAGATATTAATGTGGATCCAGATAATGTGATTGATCTCATGTCAAAAAGAAAATCAAGACGTCTTCTGCTTTCAAAAAATGTGTGTATAAAAAATAATTTAAGTATATCGCACTAGTATTACAATACTGTTGTAACTCAAAATTCGACTTTTTTCAGAATCGACGAAAAACTGATTAATAACTTCCTGTTACAGATATAAAAAAAAATAATATTTTATAAGTTAAAGGCTTTAAATTGAAGTTATTTCCTATTTACCATGAATTTTTAAAATAGCAGGTTGTTGAAATATTTTGAAATTTTAAGTTAAGGCTATATTGCACTGAGTTAAGTTTTCAGAAAGATGTTTTATTTATATATATAGGGTAATAATTTGAATTATCCCATTTTTTTTGTTAACATTTAAATCAACTAAAAAGTTTTAACTCGAAATAATTAACTAACTTCAACATACCTGATCCACCAACAACGTTCCAACTCAAATTAATGCGTTTTAATAACAACGAGGCGATCCTTTCCTCCCCGAGTTTCGATTACAACTAAAGATGATGCAATATTAAAATGAAGGTGACTACCGTCAGCCAATCAGAAACAATGACTCTTATTGTCATCTCTACGTGATTTCTTGCACTATAAAAATGGCGATTTTATTGACTTGTGGGGAATTTAATTTAACGTTTGAATACAGTGTTATCTCAAAATGGGATTTTTTGAGTTACTACAGTATTGTAATACTATTGCGATATGTTCGTTTGAGTACATACAATTTAAAAACTAAATAAATTGGAATATATTTTTTTGTTTAAAGAATTCCTCGTAAAATTTGGAAGCGAGGCCCCCCCCGAACCAAAATCCTGGCTACGGCACTGCATCGAGCCCAGGTTTCAGTGAAAGTTGAATAATCAGATTGTTCTCTTTCGATTTCTTTTCAAGAAGCTTAACCTGGCATTCAAGTGATACACATCGGATCTGTACTTGTTCTAATTACAGCTTGGGTGCTTGATTGTTTTGTTGCAGGATTAGAATTTCTTCTCCGATTTTGCATACGTCTGCTTTGGTGGCTTCACTCTTTAACTTAGCATCTAAGAGACTCATCATTGTATTCTTTATTATTGATGTCAGGTCGCTTATAGACATATTCAGTGGTGTATCCAGAGTTCCAGCGTTCGGTTTAATATTGTCAATGTACTGTGTTAATCTGTCAGTACGTCGTCTTTTGTTTGGTCGATCTCTATTGTTTGCAAAAAAGTATTTTTGGCAGGCGTTCTATGCATAGTTAGAAAGCGCTTTTTACTATCTTTTTTTTTTTAGTTGAATTGATCAAATAAGTACTTGCAACTCACCTTACATTTTAATTTTTGGAGGATTCTATATCTTTAAAATCACTATTTTTCACTATAAAATCACTATTCTTATTGCAATTATTTTTTAAATTTATTATTTCTGTGAAGACAAATTCTTTGTAAACTTGCCGTTTCGAAACCTGGGTTGCCAATCTTGTTTTCATAATGTGCTAACACTGAACATAATTTTATGCTTTCATCACAAAGTGCACAACTATCCTACATAATGCATTATGTATGCTAAGCCGCTCCACTATACATATAGGTAGTTCTCAAGTCAGTGGTACCACTTTACTTCAATTGAAGTAGATCTAGTTCTTTTTTTCAAAAATAAAAATTGAATCTACTTCCTACTTCGCACCATCACCAAAATATTGAAATCTACTTCATTTTTAAAGTCTCTATTTCAACCTACTTCAATTTTACCAAAAAAAGGTCAAATCTACTTCTTTTTTCTCTATTTCACGAAATAAAAAAAAAGTGAACGCTCAACACAATACAAATGAATAATTTTGCAAAGCATATAGAAACTTACCACACTCATGTGTACACGAATCTTATGAAAAGTGCACTTGTGTGTGTGCATTTGGAGTGTGATTCCCCTTTTTTCTAATTATTCTAGTTCTTTCATTTTACATTTTGGTTAATAATCTTTGGTCTGACTATTTCCAGAACTTTTCCTTCTATTCTTGAAACTTTTTGTTATTGTTATTTGTGTTCAGTTCAGTGGTGCTGGAGTTATTTTGATTTGTTTTTTTCAAAATAAAAAGATAACGGGTGGTTAAATTTTAAGGGCCGATGTTGAATGTGAACCACACCTAAACGCCAAGTTTTTTTTCTGCATTTCATTTGACATTTCTCAATTTCAGACTAACTCAATTTGAACCATGGAAAGATACACAATCGAGCAACGCGTTAAAGTTATTCAGGCTTATTATGAAAATGGGCGTTCAAATCAAAATGCTTATCGTGCACTTGGTGATTTTTTCGGTCAATTTAATCGTCCATAATGTGCGTACGATCGGAAAAATCGTGCAAAAATTTGAGCAAACCGGGTTTGTAGGAGATGTGAAAACACCAGTGCATGCTCGTACAGCTCGTACTGCAGAAAATATTGCTGCTGTTCGCGATAGTGTGGCTGAAGAGCCGTCCACCTCAACTTGTCGTCGTGCCCAACAATTTCACCTCCCACGCTCGTCTATGATGAACATTATGCATAAAGACTTGCATTTACACGTTTACAAGGTGCAATTGACTCAAGAACTAAAGCCTCTTGACCATTTCAAGCGTCGTCAATGGTCAGAATGGTAGCAAGAAATGGCAACAGTGGATGATCAATTTTCGAAGAAAATCATCTTCAGTGATGATGCACATTTTCATGTGATTTGACACCGTTAGACTTCTTTCTTTGGGGTTATTTGAAAGAAAATGTATACGTCGATAAGCCAGCAACAATTCAAGAGCTAAAGGATGAGATAATTCGGCACTTTAACGGCAAAGAACCTCAATTATGCCTCAGCGCCATCGATTCGAGCGTCAGCGATGTTGACCGCCAAGAATCTGACCGCCCCCAGTCCGAGCAAACCGACTATTCCGAGCCTGACCAACTTGCGTCCGACGCAAACCTTAATCATAACGAACCTGACGAACAAGACAACTTGTCTAAAAAATTATATGCCCAAAAATATAAAAAAGAATGAGAGGAAAATTTAGACTGGCTGCGCAACGATGAAGGAAACGCAGGCACGTAGCCAGAGGGGGGGCTTGAGGGGCTGAAAGAAACAAGAGACTATTATTCAGGTACGCATACAATTTTGTATTGAATTTAGAAGAATATTTAGGTATTTAATTTAATTTTAAAAGCTATTAAAATGAGAATATTAGTTTATTTGATTTTGGATCAGTTAACGACTTCAGTTATTGCCAAAAAATTGCAAAATAAAAGTAACAATAAGTTATATATATGATCTCAGAATAATACCAACCACAAATACCTAAATAGAAATAGTAATATGCGCGTTACAAATGCATATGATTTAAAATAACTTTCAGATTGCGGAAAATACTTTTCAAAGTATTGTAGTAGGTACCTAATAGATTTTGATTCTGCAATCGACCGCACAAAAGAAGTTCTGAATTCTCTTAAGAACATCAGAGAAAAAGCCGAAGATTTTTTCAGAGAGGCTTATTAATTCGTATCTAAACTTGCCAAGAACTTTTTTGAAGTTGAATTAAGAGCTCCAATAACTTCATTGAAACAAACAATGCGTTCCAATCCAGAAACCTCTTCTACTGAATCCTATTTTAGAGTGTCTGTATTGATTCCTTGCATAGATTTGTTAATACAAAATCTTACGTACAGATTCATGGTCAACAAAGACGTTCTACCATCGTTTCAAGCTCTTCTCCCAGGTTTTTCTACAGTTGGGTGAGTCAACGAAATGGAAAAGCTAACATGTTACTTTGATAATGCGATTTCGTTGTCAGCTGTGAAAGCTGAGTAGGTACATTCTCTGGTACTGGAATGCAAGATTAAGCTCACTTGCTATGATATCTGTTCATTCAGATATTAATGTGGATCCAGATAATGTGATTGATCTCATGTCAAAAAGAAAATCAAGACGTCTTCTGCTTTCAAAAAATGTGTGTATAAAAAATAATTTAAGTATATCGCACTAGTATTACAATACTGTTGTAACTCAAACACGTTGTAAAAACTCACGTTGATCGGTTTTCGATAAAATCTTTCCACTTTTTTTTAGTGTATTTTTGCATTACATTTCACGGAGATATTTAACATCAACTACTGGGATGTAAATACCTTGACGAAATATGTAATTAAATTATGTACTACTTTATTTGTTAAGTTAAAACGAATATTATTATTGTTACTATCGCAAAATTGATTTTTTTGTTTATTGAAAAAGAACGCACAAATATTTAATAAATATCTATCAAATCTTACTTAAGTGTGTGCAAATCGGTGTAAAATTTTTCTGAAATCTTGCAAAAAAAATTTGAAAGAAAAGGTGTACGTCGATAAGCCAGCAACAATTCAAGAGCTAAAGGATGAGATAATTCGGCACATTAACGGCATAGAACCTCAATTATGCCTCAGCGTCATCGAAATTTGGACCATCGGATGGAGGTGTGCCGCCGAGGTCGCGGTGGCCATTTGGCCGATATTTTGTTACATACATAATTGAACCATACCAATATTATCATAATAAAAAAAAATGACAATAATTTCCTAAATAATTTGTGTCTTATTCAAAATCAACATCAGCCCTTAAAATTTAACCACCCTGTGACCAAGTGATTTTCTTTTCGAATGATTTCTTTTGAAGCATTCGCAAACTTGGATTAAAATGATATACTTATTACTTTGACACGGTGGCTTTTTGAAGCTTCGCGCCTCTGCTTTGCCACTGTTCTATTCAAAGAATACCTTCTAACAAACTACAGTAGATATTGCACAAAGTGATGATCCGGAGGAAAAAAATGTTTGCTTTGGCAAATATTTGGTCACGATTTATAGCTTGGTCTAAGCTCTCTTCAACAAATATCTTTATTTATCTAGTAAATAAATACAGTTATCTTTTATTATACTTAATTACACTTTAAAATTATATGCATTGCATTTGATGGTGCATTTTATGCAAATATTATATCAAGATAGATTTTTCACTTACCCCCATATCGTACAAAATACAACCCTTTTATATAAGATTCCTATATTATATGGACACCTTATTGATGAAAGAGGGAGATTTTTGTTCAATATTGTTTTACCAACATTAACAGCTATAATAAATTAGTCTTATTCAAATAGGATATAATTTATTTTGTATTTATTTTTCAAACGGAAACGTGATATCATACCCACAATGAGTTAGAAATGTTAATTTTGCGATGATTAATCTTTTGGATAATTCACACAAAATGTGTTATCGATTTATATTTTAAAATTCATGACACTTTCGAGCTTAGCGGAAATAACCTACTGAATGATAAAACATGCAAACAAGATAAATGACGCATATTCTTTTATTTTATAGCGCATCAACTTTTAGGTTTATTAATAGACAAGGAAACCCTATATCGTCGGTGTGCTGCAAAAAGAGCTCAACTCCACTTTTTTGTGAAATGGACTTAATGATGCAAAAATGTCCCAAATGTCATAGTCTATGCGGTGTAAAAAAATCCCATGTCTATTTAAAGTAGTTTTGTAGTTTCGTAGTCAAAACATATCATTCCAAGTCCAAAACACCCAAATGTGTGGAGCAAAAAAGACCCAAGTGAACCTGGGTCTTTCTTACACAAATCTTTTTCTCTATTTTTTCTATTTTTGCTGCAAAAAAAGCTCAAGTCCTCAAATTCAAAGAAAATAAACTCTGTAGAAAAAAAACTATTTCAATAGCCTACTTAGAAATATTGTTATAGATTTCCTTATTCCCAATACCTTTGTTATGATTCGCTTTGAATTTAGTGTCATTATTGAAAGTTGTTAATTTGAAAAGGTTGAGTAAAGTTAATGTTTAAAAAAAATGAATTCCTCAAGTCGAAGTGCTGTTCTTCTACAGCTTGCATTAAAAAAAGGTAATCATTTTGTTTCAGTATAGCTAGTACCAAAAATGTTTTTAACTTCATGCCAAAATACATTTAGGACATTCCAATAAAAATTTCGATTTAAATTTGTGCAATCCCAGTACATCAACAGCTTCAAAAGCAAATTCTACGGAATCAAATGGTACTTCCCGACTTTTACTTATCATTTGATGATGTGGATCTTAAATTTGAGTTTGTACTTTATGTTTAGATATTCAAGAATCAATTGCTGGATGCAGTAAACAAAACATTGAAAAAGAATGGGATGAATCAAGCATTGACCAAGATTTTTCAGGCGATGACGACGATGACCTGGATTATATTCCTGAATCAAGCGATAATGATGATAAAGAAGAGGCCATGGTTTTGGAAGCATCTCAACCATATACCGCAGTAACACTCACACCACTCACTGAAAAGAAAAATAGAAGGTAGAAAAAAGCGTATCCAGAACTATGGAAAAGAAATTTAAGGCATGCTGATATTATACGAGGTAAGAATCCCAAGAACTCAAAGTGTGAAAAATGTCGTTACAAATGCAAGGACAAATTTACGGAAGAACAGCGATTAAAAATGTGCAAAGACTTTTGGAAGTTGTCATATCAACGCCAAAAAGATTTTGTTTTAAAGGCGGTCATCGATTCAAAAATAGAAAGGTCCCGATTAGGTTATTCAATCAAAAAAGTCAACCGTAACGTAGCGAGGTCATACTTTTTTAAAAATGAAAATTCTAATGTACGGGTCTGTCGCGACTTTTTTTGTGGAACACTAAGTATTTCATATAGTACAGTTAGAACGGCGTTTAAATATAAAGGACCAACTGGAGTTTTTTCTAAAGAAGACGAAAGGGGCAGATCAAAAGCTGCAAATAAAACATCGGATGAAAGTATAACACGGATTAAGTATAACACGGATTAAAACACGGATTAATAACACGGAAAAAAAAACCAGTGTCAAGCATGCGAAAAAGGTAAAGAAACCCAAAATGAAGATTATCTGGCCCATTTAAAGAGAAAAGTCGAATGTTCAGCTGCAAAATCCTTGGACAAAGAAAGGGCCATCAAGGAGCCTAATTTCATGGCATGCACATTCGACTTACAATCTGTGTTACAAATTCCATCAAGTGATGTAAGTCCAATGTACTACAGTCGAAAATTATGTGCATACAATTTAACCATCTACAACTCTTCTCCACCAAACAATGCTTTCTGCTATTTTTGGACAGAAACTGATGGCAAAAGAGGAAGTAATGAAATTGGTTCGTGCTTGTATAAGTACTTGCATCAACTTTCACCGGAAATAAAAGAAGTATCTTTTTTTTCTGATACTTGCAGTGGCCAAAATAGAAACAAAAACATTTCAATATTATTTCTCCATTTGATTCAAATTTTAAATTTGGATATAATTGAACACAAATTTCTAAAAAGTGGACACAGTTACATGGAAGTTGATAGCATGCACAGTGCTATCGAAAATCAGAAGAAGAATGTTCCAGTATATACGATTCAAGACTGGCTAACTATATTCAGACTCGCACGTTCCAAGAGACATAAAAGCAAAGGAGATCCTTATAATATAACCCAAATGCGGTATACTGATTTTCTGAATTTATCAAAATTATCGGAGATTATAAAAAACAAAAATTTGGACGAAAACGGAGAAAAGGTGAACTGGTTGAAAGTAAAATCTTTTAGGTACCAAAAGATTAAACCTGGTGTGATGGAGTACAAATACGATCACAATGAAACCTATAATGAAATACGTGTTTTTGGTAAAGGTAGGCCTATAGATTTAAAAGCAGTTAACATCGAAAAAGTGTATAAAAGCAACCTTCCAATAAGTATCGAAAAAAAAAAGATTTACTTAATCTTTGCAAGTCAGGAGCCATCCCGGACGAGTTTCATCACTGGTACAAAAGCTTGAAAGCAAGCAAAACCACCAGAAATAAGGCCCCAGAACCCGATATAAATGATGATTCTGATGAATCAGATCAAGATTATTAAATTTAGTACAAACATTAAAAACAAAACATTTATTAAAAAAACCCATGTCCATAAAAAAAATATTTTTTAATGCAAAAAAAGCCCATATCCAAGATTCATTTCGTTTTTGTATAAAAAAAAGTTAAATAAATTAAATTGAATAAAATTGTTTAGTTTCATCTTATTTACAAATGCTTTAACTAACATATTTTAATATCGATTTTCAAATCGAAACTACTTAATGATTTTTCCAGCGGCCATAAACTTTAAATCTTCAATAACTCAGAAACACAATTATGTGACTTGAGCTCTTTTTGCAGCATACCGACGATATAGTAAATAAATATAATAATTTCTTATTTTTATTAAATTAAGCTTGTGTTTTTCAAAATTTTAAAAATTAATTAATTTTAAGCACGTTTGTCATTATTAACATCATTAAACAAAAATAATATATAAATGCAAACTTTAAGTTGTTGGAATAATCGCCCTGAATGTTAGCACCGCATTTCTGTGGGATATTCAAAAAAAAAGTATACCATCTAAAAGACCAGTAATCGGCCAAAAAGGTCAACTTCTTTCAAAAATTGTCTAGCCATGGAAAATATTTATAAGTGGTTAAAGTTCTTCAAGGTCATTAGAGATTTTAAGCACCTCATTTGTGGGTGCTTAGATATACCATCTGAAAATTTACTTAGTGCTCATAAAGGTCGACTACTTCGTAATTGTAAGACTTTCGCAGTTCTGTAAGATTATTACATACATATCACAGATGATTGACTTTAGGATGTGTCTCCTGACTTCAGCGTTTGTTATTTCGCGAATTCTATTGTTTTTGTTGCTTCTAGGTAAATTGAATTTTAGCACTTTTTTAGTATGTTGGTTTCAGAGTCTGTAAGTAGAATTTTTGTTTTGTTGAGGAGTCTAGGATAAAATTTGTGTGTTGTATTTAATATTGCTGTTTGATTTTGTTTATTGGATAGCTTTAATATGGAATACTACCTATAACTATGTCCCCAAACAAACGTCCAATACAAACGGTACTTTTTTCACAAAAATAAAATGGGTTTATTTTAAAACTATAAAATGGTTTAGTTTTGTGCTCATGTGATTCATATGATAATATGTGATTGGTAACTTTCCGTAAAATCCTATAGATATTTTTGACAAGTTGTAAACTGAAGCAAGAAGTTGCAGTTAACAAACACACATGTTGGGTCAGCGGTTTTCTCACTTCTCTGAGATTTTCAAGCTTGGTTGCAAACAAATTAAACACACCGAGCACGACCTCTTATCAAATGATATATGTACATGAGACAATTTTTTATAGGGTTGTGAAAAGGGCTTCTTTTCAAAGGATTTTGACTTGTATTAATCGAACTCATCTTTTAGCATACGACCCAATATAATGTTTAAACATTTATTATAACATATCACAGAGATATGAGGAGACACATTCTAGAATCAAAAACAACGAAGGTATTCCACTTTTGAAAATAAAAAAAAACACATAACGATGCAGTTTACTTAATTTTTTTTAAATCTATCCTTCACTGTAATTGAAACTTTCAAAAGTGTTCTTATTCCAGAGATATTTTAATCTGAATATGAGGGTTAGAATCAAAATCAACGTACCATTAGTCTCTTTTAAATCAAAACAACTCTATTCCACTTTGTAATCAAAGTAGCTCTATTCCAAAGTAAATTAAAATTTTGTTTTGTTATTTGAATCAAAACAAATGTATTCCAAATTTTGGCGAGAAAATCGGTTACTATCAAACTAATGTGCATGAATTTAATATTAATTATTCCTTTTTCGTGACCTTTTTTATTCAATATATTTGAATCCTATTTTTGTGGGCTGCTTCAGGTCTTTCTTTCTTTAATTATATTTGACGAAATGTCGTCTTTTCGTGCGTGTTTACGTACTTCCTCTTTCAAATAATTTTTAGGACAGAATGTAAGTGTTATATATTTAGCAAAACTAAACATTAATTTTTAAAGTAAGTACAACTTTTAAAGCAAAATTAAAAGAAAACAATTGCCAATTATGCCTACATGTAACCATAGAGGTGTTCTTAGAAATGAAGAATATTGAGAACAACAGATACATTATATCTGTTGAAGAAGATATCAAAAAAACGTGAACCGCCAGCAAAGTTGCTGGCCTAACTCGTTCGACTTCATGATGATTTAATAATAAATTATAGCAGATTGAGGTATCGCTCGCGCCACGGTCCAATGACCGATCTGTTAAAAGACGAGGAAAGGGAAGATTTGTTGACAATGTTTTTCGACTGTCAGAAAAATATGTCACTCTCCAAAGTTTCTGACCAAGCAGCGTATTATAGTTGAAAGATATATTTGTTTTTTTTTTGCCTCGTTATAGTAGTGGGGCGGTTTAGTCCATAAATTGTGCACTTTGTGATAAAAGCAAATTAAAAAAAATTACATAAAATAGAAAAAAATATAATTAAAAACAACGGCAACACTTACAATATCATAATATATCTTTTTTAAAGACAATAACTTATATTCTTTATTATAAATCTTCGCTGGTGGAGAGATCCTCCACGTTATTGTTATCATTGAACAGCAAAAACTCCTTTAATTTTTCAAAATCAATCTCCCAGTGATTGCAATTAATGTAAGTTGGTAGAATGTAAAATCTCTTGTTTTCTAATATAAAATTTAGAAGTTTTGAATTCGCATTTATAATATTTTTTTAAATCCTTCTTGTATCCGAAAAAGCATCCTCTGCTAGCTTTACCCCTCGCGTAATTTCTTAATGCAGGCACCAACATAAACTTAAAATTCTTAAACTTATTTTCAAAACTTTTAAAATAATTTTCAGTTACAAAAGTTTCGACTAAACTCAAATTGATCGATATAATTGATAAAATCAATAAATAAATTGTTATCAGATAGTTCTGCCACATTATATGCTAAGATAGAAATATTTTGTACCTAAATCTAGATGACATGGCATCACAATTAAAAACACTCATTTTGGGCACCCCTTAACGTCGTGACGACACTGCAGCTCGCATTCATTGCGTCGCCACCCTTAAACTCAGCTGTCACTGTCACCGTAGACAAGTCTCTAAGGATCTTCTTTAAAGTGCATCGCATCTTCTCCGTCACAAAATAATTTGTTATTGTTATCAAAATAAAATATTTTTTCATTAATAGCTATAGTTTCTCCTTTTATTTGTGTTTCAATGTGTTTGTTTCTAGCGACAATATTAGCTCGCAACGCTAGAATTCGTCTTTTTCGATCTCTAGACGCAACCGGATAGTCTTAATGTATGGAGATTCCTGTTTCTTGCAACTTTGTTTTGGCAAGATTCACGATGACATTTGCAGTTTTGCCTCCGGATCAGTGTTGCCATAATCTCAAATTTAATTATGCTAGATTTCAAACTCCATAATGCTAAATCGTATGGGAGCTCAAAAAACAAAATGCTAGATTTTAAAATACGTTCGTAAATAATGTTCCCTTTTATAAACTTATATCTACTTCAATGATTAAAAGAACAAAACCTTGTAATAATGCAAAATTAAGAAAAAAAATAATTCATAGAAATCTTAAATAATAAAAATAATTATTAAAAAAAATAAATCTGTGTTTTTACGTTCAGGTACATTATGTTAGTATTTGAATTAAGTCAGACGTCATTTCTATCACCCTTTTTACACTACTGCAATATTTTAAGGAAATTAACTTTGTGCAAGTGAAAAGGTTTCATCTATCTACACTCTTTACTCCAGTTGATTAAGCGAAGTTCACAGAGTAGATAGAAGACGAATTGAAATGACTGAACTTTTTGTGCATATGTGTAAATACTCTTTCAAATATCTATATGAAGATTCGTTCACACATACCCATACACAATTTATTACTTTTTCGATATCTTGATTCTTGAACAGGATTGGAATACCTATATTATTTTGTTTCATATTGGGATTTGGAAAGTTAATTTTTTGTCTGAGTTCAATATGACATTATTAAGGTTAGATCACTATAATGCGCATATTTTGCAAACAAATTTTAAAATATAAAAATATATAATATTTTTGTAGGTATAAATATATATAAATATATATAATATAAATCAATGTTTGAAAATCAATTTTGGCATTCAAGAATGCAAAAAAAAATCGGATAATGCTAAAAAAGCATTTGGCATAATTTTTAAATTTCATAATGCTTTTTTCTCGTCTATAATGCTACATTTAGCATTGATAATGCCAAAATGGCAACACTGCTCCGGATTTGATTTCTCGTGCGCTTGCAACTTTGTTGTGTTGTGATATTAGTCTGCAGCAGGTCCATGCATAAAGATTTTGCCGTGACTGATGCATCGAGCCAGGCACGTAGCCAGAGGGGGGGCTTGAGGGGCTGAAAGAAACAAGAGACTATTATTCAGGTACAATTTTGTATTGAATTTAGAAGAATATTTAGGTATTTAATTTAATTTTAAAAGCTATTAAAATGAGAATATTAGTTTATTTGATTTTGGATCAGTTAACGACTTCAGTTATTGCCAAAAAATTGCAAAATAAAAGTAACAATAAGTTATATATATGATCTCAGAATAATACCAACCACAAATACCTAAATAGAAATAGTAATATGCGCGTTACAAATGCATATGATTTAAAATAACTTTCAGATTGCGGAAAATACTTTTCAAAGTATTGTAGTAGGTACCTAATAGATTTTGATTCTGCAATCGACCGCACAAAAGAAGTTCTGAATTCTCTTAAGAACATCAGAGAAAAAGCCGAAGATTTTTTCAGAGAGGCTTATTAATTCGTATCTAAACTTGCCAAGAACTTTTTTGAAGTTGAATTAAGAGCTCCAATAACTTCATTGAAACAAACAATGCGTTCCAATCCAGAAACCTCTTCTACTGAATCCTATTTTAGAGTGTCTGTATTGATTCCTTGCATAGATTTGTTAATACAAAATCTTACGTACAGATTCATGGTCAACAAAGACGTTCTACCATCGTTTCAAGCTCTTCTCCCAGGTTTTTCTACAGTTGGGTGAGTCAACGAAATGGAAAAGCTAACATGTTACTTTGATAATGCGATTTCGTTGTCAGCTGTGAAAGCTGAGTAGGTACATTCTCTGGTACTGGAATGCAAGATTAAGCTCACTTGCTATGATATCTGTTCATTCAGATATTAATGTGGATCCAGATAATGTGATTGATCTCATGTCAAAAAGAAAATCAAGACGTCTTCTGCTTTCAAAAAATGTGTGTATAAAAAATAATTTAAGTATATCGCACTAGTATTACAATACTGTTGTAACTCAAAATTCGACTTTTTTCAGAATCGACGAAAAACTGATTAATAACTTCCTGTTACAGATATAAAAAAAAATAATATTTTATAAGTTAAAGGCTTTAAATTGAAGTTATTTCCTATTTACCATGAATTTTTAAAATAGCAGGTTGTTGAAATATTTTGAAATTTTAAGTTAAGGCTATATTGCACTGAGTTAAGTTTTCAGAAAGATGTTTTATTTATATATATAGGGTAATAATTTGAATTATCCCATTTTTTTTGTTAACATTTAAATCAACTAAAAAGTTTTAACTCGAAATAATTAACTAACTTCAACATACCTGATCCACCAACAACGTTCCAACTCAAATTAATGCGTTTTAATAACAACGAGGCGATCCTTTCCTCCCCGAGTTTCGATTAC
Organism: Epistrophe eligans; assembly: GCA_951394125.1. Lineage (NCBI taxonomy): Eukaryota > Metazoa > Arthropoda > Insecta > Diptera > Syrphidae > Epistrophe > Epistrophe eligans. The sequence continues at coordinate 50,408,668 of OX596030.1, forward strand.
AACTAAAGATGATGCAATATTAAAATGAAGGTGACTACCGTCAGCCAATCAGAAACAATGACTCTTATTGTCATCTCTACGTGATTTCTTGCACTATAAAAATGGCGATTTTATTGACTTGTGGGGAATTTAATTTAACGTTTGAATACAGTGTTATCTCAAAATGGGATTTTTTGAGTTACTACAGTATTGTAATACTATTGCGATATGTTCGTTTGAGTACATACAATTTAAAAACTAAATAAATTGGAATATATTTTTTTGTTTAAAGAATTCCTCGTAAAATTTGGAAGCGAGGCCCCCCCCGAACCAAAATCCTGGCTACGGCACTGCATCGAGCCCAGGTTTCAGTGAAAGTTGAATAATCAGATTGTTCTCTTTCGATTTCTTTTCAAGAAGCTTAACCTGGCATTCAAGTGATACACATCGGATCTGTACTTGTTCTAATTACAGCTTGGGTGCTTGATTGTTTTGTTGCAGGATTAGAATTTCTTCTCCGATTTTGCATACGTCTGCTTTGGTGGCTTCACTCTTTAACTTAGCATCTAAGAGACTCATCATTGTATTCTTTATTATTGATGTCAGGTCGCTTATAGACATATTCAGTGGTGTATCCAGAGTTCCAGCGTTCGGTTTAATATTGTCAATGTACTGTGTTAATCTGTCAGTACGTCGTCTTTTGTTTGGTCGATCTCTATTGTTTGCAAAAAAGTATTTTTGGCAGGCGTTCTATGCATAGTTAGAAAGCGCTTTTTACTATCTTTTTTTTTTTAGTTGAATTGATCAAATAAGTACTTGCAACTCACCTTACATTTTAATTTTTGGAGGATTCTATATCTTTAAAATCACTATTTTTCACTATAAAATCACTATTCTTATTGCAATTATTTTTTAAATTTATTATTTCTGTGAAGACAAATTCTTTGTAAACTTGCCGTTTCGAAACCTGGGTTGCCAATCTTGTTTTCATAATGTGCTAACACTGAACATAATTTTATGCTTTCATCACAAAGTGCACAACTATCCTACATAATGCATTATGTATGCTAAGCCGCTCCACTATACATATAGGTAGTTCTCAAGTCAGTGGTACCACTTTACTTCAATTGAAGTAGATCTAGTTCTTTTTTTCAAAAATAAAAATTGAATCTACTTCCTACTTCGCACCATCACCAAAATATTGAAATCTACTTCATTTTTAAAGTCTCTATTTCAACCTACTTCAATTTTACCAAAAAAAGGTCAAATCTACTTCTTTTTTCTCTATTTCACGAAATAAAAAAAAAGTGAACGCTCAACACAATACAAATGAATAATTTTGCAAAGCATATAGAAACTTACCACACTCATGTGTACACGAATCTTATGAAAAGTGCACTTGTGTGTGTGCATTTGGAGTGTGATTCCCCTTTTTTCTAATTATTCTAGTTCTTTCATTTTACATTTTGGTTAATAATCTTTGGTCTGACTATTTCCAGAACTTTTCCTTCTATTCTTGAAACTTTTTGTTATTGTTATTTGTGTTCAGTTCAGTGGTGCTGGAGTTATTTTGATTTGTTTTTTTCAAAATAAAAAGATAACGGGTGGTTAAATTTTAAGGGCCGATGTTGAATGTGAACCACACCTAAACGCCAAGTTTTTTTTCTGCATTTCATTTGACATTTCTCAATTTCAGACTAACTCAATTTGAACCATGGAAAGATACACAATCGAGCAACGCGTTAAAGTTATTCAGGCTTATTATGAAAATGGGCGTTCAAATCAAAATGCTTATCGTGCACTTGGTGATTTTTTCGGTCAATTTAATCGTCCATAATGTGCGTACGATCGGAAAAATCGTGCAAAAATTTGAGCAAACCGGGTTTGTAGGAGATGTGAAAACACCAGTGCATGCTCGTACAGCTCGTACTGCAGAAAATATTGCTGCTGTTCGCGATAGTGTGGCTGAAGAGCCGTCCACCTCAACTTGTCGTCGTGCCCAACAATTTCACCTCCCACGCTCGTCTATGATGAACATTATGCATAAAGACTTGCATTTACACGTTTACAAGGTGCAATTGACTCAAGAACTAAAGCCTCTTGACCATTTCAAGCGTCGTCAATGGTCAGAATGGTAGCAAGAAATGGCAACAGTGGATGATCAATTTTCGAAGAAAATCATCTTCAGTGATGATGCACATTTTCATGTGATTTGACACCGTTAGACTTCTTTCTTTGGGGTTATTTGAAAGAAAATGTATACGTCGATAAGCCAGCAACAATTCAAGAGCTAAAGGATGAGATAATTCGGCACTTTAACGGCAAAGAACCTCAATTATGCCTCAGCGCCATCGATTCGAGCGTCAGCGATGTTGACCGCCAAGAATCTGACCGCCCCCAGTCCGAGCAAACCGACTATTCCGAGCCTGACCAACTTGCGTCCGACGCAAACCTTAATCATAACGAACCTGACGAACAAGACAACTTGTCTAAAAAATTATATGCCCAAAAATATAAAAAAGAATGAGAGGAAAATTTAGACTGGCTGCGCAACGATGAAGGAAACGCAGGCACGTAGCCAGAGGGGGGGCTTGAGGGGCTGAAAGAAACAAGAGACTATTATTCAGGTACGCATACAATTTTGTATTGAATTTAGAAGAATATTTAGGTATTTAATTTAATTTTAAAAGCTATTAAAATGAGAATATTAGTTTATTTGATTTTGGATCAGTTAACGACTTCAGTTATTGCCAAAAAATTGCAAAATAAAAGTAACAATAAGTTATATATATGATCTCAGAATAATACCAACCACAAATACCTAAATAGAAATAGTAATATGCGCGTTACAAATGCATATGATTTAAAATAACTTTCAGATTGCGGAAAATACTTTTCAAAGTATTGTAGTAGGTACCTAATAGATTTTGATTCTGCAATCGACCGCACAAAAGAAGTTCTGAATTCTCTTAAGAACATCAGAGAAAAAGCCGAAGATTTTTTCAGAGAGGCTTATTAATTCGTATCTAAACTTGCCAAGAACTTTTTTGAAGTTGAATTAAGAGCTCCAATAACTTCATTGAAACAAACAATGCGTTCCAATCCAGAAACCTCTTCTACTGAATCCTATTTTAGAGTGTCTGTATTGATTCCTTGCATAGATTTGTTAATACAAAATCTTACGTACAGATTCATGGTCAACAAAGACGTTCTACCATCGTTTCAAGCTCTTCTCCCAGGTTTTTCTACAGTTGGGTGAGTCAACGAAATGGAAAAGCTAACATGTTACTTTGATAATGCGATTTCGTTGTCAGCTGTGAAAGCTGAGTAGGTACATTCTCTGGTACTGGAATGCAAGATTAAGCTCACTTGCTATGATATCTGTTCATTCAGATATTAATGTGGATCCAGATAATGTGATTGATCTCATGTCAAAAAGAAAATCAAGACGTCTTCTGCTTTCAAAAAATGTGTGTATAAAAAATAATTTAAGTATATCGCACTAGTATTACAATACTGTTGTAACTCAAACACGTTGTAAAAACTCACGTTGATCGGTTTTCGATAAAATCTTTCCACTTTTTTTTAGTGTATTTTTGCATTACATTTCACGGAGATATTTAACATCAACTACTGGGATGTAAATACCTTGACGAAATATGTAATTAAATTATGTACTACTTTATTTGTTAAGTTAAAACGAATATTATTATTGTTACTATCGCAAAATTGATTTTTTTGTTTATTGAAAAAGAACGCACAAATATTTAATAAATATCTATCAAATCTTACTTAAGTGTGTGCAAATCGGTGTAAAATTTTTCTGAAATCTTGCAAAAAAAATTTGAAAGAAAAGGTGTACGTCGATAAGCCAGCAACAATTCAAGAGCTAAAGGATGAGATAATTCGGCACATTAACGGCATAGAACCTCAATTATGCCTCAGCGTCATCGAAATTTGGACCATCGGATGGAGGTGTGCCGCCGAGGTCGCGGTGGCCATTTGGCCGATATTTTGTTACATACATAATTGAACCATACCAATATTATCATAATAAAAAAAAATGACAATAATTTCCTAAATAATTTGTGTCTTATTCAAAATCAACATCAGCCCTTAAAATTTAACCACCCTGTGACCAAGTGATTTTCTTTTCGAATGATTTCTTTTGAAGCATTCGCAAACTTGGATTAAAATGATATACTTATTACTTTGACACGGTGGCTTTTTGAAGCTTCGCGCCTCTGCTTTGCCACTGTTCTATTCAAAGAATACCTTCTAACAAACTACAGTAGATATTGCACAAAGTGATGATCCGGAGGAAAAAAATGTTTGCTTTGGCAAATATTTGGTCACGATTTATAGCTTGGTCTAAGCTCTCTTCAACAAATATCTTTATTTATCTAGTAAATAAATACAGTTATCTTTTATTATACTTAATTACACTTTAAAATTATATGCATTGCATTTGATGGTGCATTTTATGCAAATATTATATCAAGATAGATTTTTCACTTACCCCCATATCGTACAAAATACAACCCTTTTATATAAGATTCCTATATTATATGGACACCT